>CM057002.1:21860241-23060241 GCA_029891345.1 Dryococelus australis
ATCTGGGTAGAGGCCCTACCATTTCGCGAAATAAAACTGCACCAAGATAGACTCTATAGTCCCCTACATACTCTAGTAGAAGTCACTTGTTCATTGGCTGTCTTCTTTGGCAGAACTTTCCCTCCTGTTACGCCAGGTCGCACAGAACTAAGTTACTAGAGAGCTGCCTGTAGCTAGAACTAGTGATTTTTTCGCCGAAAAAAAATGAATACTCGGTAGACTTCAATACTAGATGAGCACCCGACAGCAGTTTGCCTATTGCCATTGGTTAGTGTCTGCTTGAGAAGGCGTTTTCATATTTGACCGGGCCACTCAGAATTCGGCAACAACGGCACGGCTCTGACGTGATACGTGTGTAGACAGTTAATATGTGTAAAAAAGTAATTCATCCAATCAAGATAGGTGAGAGACCCTACAGAGTTTTAAATATAACTTGTCTTGAAATATTTGCGTGAAATTTCACTACCCCTACCTTTAGTCTATAGAGTCTATTCGAGATTTCTTCGAATTTTTTAAATCAAACCTTAAAAAAAATACTCCAGTTATGACGTGTTCGATTGTTTTTCATAAATATCTCGCGTAACGCAATAATTTTATTTTCATTAACATAAAAGTTATCTTATTTTCGGTTAAAGTGAACGTTTTATTATATTCCATCGATAAATTGTAATATCTATTTATAATTGGTATGAATAAAACCAGAGAATAATGTGATAGTGCCTAGTGTTATGAAGTGATTAAGCCTTAGCTGAACGTCCCGCCTGATCACACCTTCATTCATTGAACCAGGGCACGAGCGTGATTGCAATAACAACTTGCGAAAGACAGTTGCAGAAACCCCCTCCACCGGCCAATAAACGATGCCAAAAATATTAAACAACGCCCCCGATATAGGGCAGCGTAAGACTGGGTGTGGCGTCTTTTCTCATTGGGGCAGCGGACCAAGTGTACATGGAGATGGGTATGTCCGGCCGTCGTTAACCGCCTCCTAGAATCAGCCTCCGGCAACATCTATAAGGTGGGAGACTTTCCAATTAGATTGTAATAGTGTGAGGTAATAAATACTTATTATAGTTCATTAGCATCTTGGTATTCAATTTAAGTTCACCCTATCAGTAGTGACGATCAGTAATAACTATGACTCTACGCATGTTGCCTGGCGCTTGCCGCCAGGGGGGTGGGGGCGGCCTCTGCAAGGGTGTAGGGTACGATGCGGGGAATACCGAGAGCACCCGGCGAGACATGTGATGACCTTGAACTAGAGCAGTTCCCTCACTAGCGGAAGGTACAGGAAGGGTGTGGGTGTGGTGGCCGCCATCTTCAGTGCCTGGAAGGTTTCAGTCTGGTGTCGAGGAACCGGCCTGTAATGGGCGTAAGGAGCCCCTTACAACGATGTTCCACCCGGTGGAGTGCCCGATACTAAGATATAGGACTTCCCCCTTGCTGAGGTGACAGAGTGATCAGCCCTACGCAAAGCGCAACTGGGCAATGAAGTGTCGGAGCTACTGCCAAGTCCTAGTATCGGAGTCCAGTTGCTAAGTAGTCGCGGAAAGGGCTAGGCTCAAGATCACATCCTCTATTGACCCATGGGTAGAGCCGCGAGTATTTAGCAAATTAGATGGCAGCAATCTATTCTGAACAGCCCTCTATACATTCGAGACATTATCGTTTGCTTATTGGTTGCTGTGATCAAGTGAGGCCACTCACTCGCACTACTGCTTCCTGCTTTTGACTGGCTCACAGTTAAACGGGGAGTGTATAAAGAAGTCTCGTCCCTATGCCAAGTCTTTTAGACTGAAAGGGGTATCTGCCTTCGTGATGGACTTAATTAAGGCAGATAGTATTGGTCCTGATTGGAGGTGGGATGGTTGACTCCTTTACAGTCAGACCGTTGGGGCCAAAAACCAAGGGTTTCAAAGTGGAAAACCTATTGATAGGGATAGGAACATTTCGCGAGTTTATTTCAGGACAAGATAGATGTCAAACACGTGTACACTGAAGTTGACATTGCAATTGGTTCGCAGTTTACTAGATATGCCCTGGACGACTCTGAGCCAATAGCAGACTTGCAGGGAAACAAGTAGCGAGTGACATACTGCCAGGTGTGAAGTAGCACTGGCTACTCTATGGAGCAGCAGCCAATGGTCACACATCTGAGGCTCGAGTATACACATGACTGTGGAGTCTAGCCTACAGCTCCTCGCGAATTTTTCCTATCCCTACCTATTTATATGGTAATGCACGAGAAGCGAGGTGGGTCTGTGCCTTTAATGAGGAGGGGGGGGGGGTTCAATCAAGGCCGAGGTCGACTCGCATGGATGCCAGCGAGCCAGACCTTGGGAAAACGCGCAAGTGTAGTGAAAAAGAAAGGAGGGGCACGGGGGGTATCTCCGAGCTCATGTAAGTTGTTTACCTGACAAAAATTCACGGAGGAGTAGGGCTCGTGCTGGCAGTGGTTGAAAATTCGCACCCAATGTCCTAGCACGGCATAAAGATTGACAAGTAAACTGATATTCGAAGACGTCATATCCGTAAAGAAAAAGGTTACGATTACTGTGAATAGCAAACAGAACTTAGAGAAAGACAACAAAAGCTGTTACCTTGGAGATAGACTACAATTTAGACTAAATGTTGTGCAGCAAACCGTTTAAGAGCAAGAGAAGACCATGCAGGGCCTAAAGTCTAAGAGGATCGGAAGGATTGTAAACCTATTAGCGTTTTGCTGATTACGTGTTCGTTTTGCCAGGAGAGGCAAAATAATCGGAAATTTTTATTCGTGATATGGTAGCAGGTATGAGTACCTTGTTATTATAAAAAAATATACATAAAAAAGGGAAATTGGAGTGAAGAGATTTGGAGACTCTTAACTTCGGAGTCTTGAGAGTATAAATATGTTAACATAAAACTAGAGATGTGGTGGTTATTTGTTTAGTAATATTAATCAGAGTACTGGAGAACGAATTCTGTCACGTAGAGAATAAAGTATACACATAAAACAATTATCATCACATAGAACACAATGCCTGAGTTTAACTTGGGCTACATTAATAATGGCTATTTCGCTGACATTGAATACGAAATTATCATGGATGTAGTCTCGTTGTTTCACCAGTGCTTTGCAAGATCTTAAAAGAATTTTATATCATATAAACATTAACTATCGTGAAAAAAAAAATTAAAACTGAAATGAATAATAGAAATTTTATTACCTGACAAATATGAAACTATATTTCGTTGTGTGAAAATGGACCGGCCCTCCATTAGTTGACAGCCGGCCAGTAATACAGAATGTATCTAAAGTAGACCGATAAACTTTCGTCGCAGGTTAGTCACGTAAAATGAAAGTGAAAACATATATACGACATATGATCGAAAGTGAAACGTAAGGGTGTTATAGGCTGTTCTCGGTAAAATTAGCATTTTTGAAAGTCGTGCTTAAGATATACTTGTATACATGTTCTTCCGCCTTATGTAGAATTAACATTTCCATGGGCCTCATCACTTTATTCATGCGTCGGTCAAGTGAAACTGTGAAATTATTATAAAAGTAAATATTGAACAAGTGTGCCCGTTTTTACACCTCGGTGCATTAAAAAATCCAGAAAGAAAGAGAAATAATTTAAGTTACCACAAATGGTTACCTAGCACTTTTTATTCGACGTTAATATATAAAACTACTTTCCCCTCCACCATTACCAACTTTACTGGACACATGTCACTTATTGCGCCCGTTAATATGCATGCAGGTAGGGGTAGTGAATTTTTTCTAAGGTTGATTTCAAAAGTGCTCACTTTATCATGAACAGCCTTTTCACATATTTGAAGTGGGGCCTCAAGCACTGGTTTATTACAAATACTGGAGAAAATATTCATGATGGAACACAGAGCGTCCTGAAAATGTGTAACGTAACAAAGATCTGTAAACACCACAATACCTGCCTGTCGTTGAAAATCAAATTATTTTACGGGGATACGCATTATCACTGCCCTTATTTCGTCTTAATCTCCGTAACGCAGTAGCAAGTTCGGATTTAAATGTTCATTATTAATCAACGTGCCACAATTAATTTCACGCGTAATGAAGACACCCAGGGTTCAGTCTTAAATAATTTATTTTGTGTTTGTGCTGAAATAGTGTTTCAATTTCAGTTCCAACAATCTGATGTATTGCCCTTACAATACACAATGGACCACAGGTAAGGATATGCGAAACTCGCGTTGTTTTCTAGCGGCTGACTAAACTGCAACTTTTTCATAAGCTCGTTCCATTTCTATCTTTGGGTGAAAATATGCCGGTATTGTCCGGTACGACTCGTGAGCCAATAGTATTTCTTCTGCGGTAGAGTGGCCAAATCACTTATAACTAGAGCTAGTTATTTTTCGCGAAAAAAAAAAATGAGAACCTGGTAAACTTCAATACTATAAGCACCCAGCAGCAATTTTGTTTATTGCCATTGGTTGCTGTCTGTTTGAGAAGGCGTTTTCATATTCGGTCAGGCCACTCATAATTCGGCAACGTCGGCACGGCTGCTACTTGATTCGTCTGCAGATAGTTAACACGTACCAAAAATGAATTCATGCAATCAAGATAGGTAAATGACCATACAGTGTTTTAAAATATAACTTGTCCTTAAATTTTTTCGCGTAATTTCACTACCCCTACTTATAACCCGGTCACTCATGTGAATGGCGCCATGGAAGGAGCATCTGCCTATGAACTCGACGATTGTTTTCAGGTGTATATAGAGCACTGAAATCTAGCCTGTCCCAAAATATTAAACCGAATTTTGCAGGTCTCAAACCATAGGTAGGGACACCCGAATTTCGCGAAAAGATTTGAAGACCAGTTGTATTTCATAACACTTTAGCTCAGATCCACTTTCGTGACTGGATGGTCCCCGCGTGTCTTAGGTGTCTGCCAGCGAATCACAAATCTACACTATCGGAGTAATTCAATTATGATTGCCTAGTCAAGTAGAAAATGTCTCCTCGTAAAGACACGCTGCCAATAAGCATAACAAAACCACTGATTGGCCTGCAGCGTATTGAACTAGCATGAGCGGAAATAATTTTCACGAAATTAGGGTGTACCTAACCATAGATCGGCTATTATATTTTCACCTTCTTTTTGTCTTGATTAACCTGCTGCCGAAGTGTGTCCTGTATACTTTACTCAGTGGGTAATGTGTTTTAATCAAGGCGCGAGCCTACAGAAAGGTGATAAGTGGGGAAGAAGAGACTAGCGTAAATGGCGTTCCTGTAAAGTACGAACCGAATGACAGAGTTCTAGGTAGTCTTGAATACTAATACATGTGAACAGAGTGCAAAGGGTTAATACAAGACCCTAACTTTTCGCGTTGTAAAACGTCAGCAAGCTGAACTCCACAGTACGTTACGCACTCGAATAGAAGCCTCTTGTTCATCGGCTGCCGCTATCAGGCACAGCCACAGATTATAATAATATACAGATACGAAATGGAATGACGGTTCTTTTGTCTGGTCGTACTCTTTCTCTGATTGGCTATTCGAGATTCTGGGACGGGCCTCTTGTCAGTCTGGCTGCTGCATGCTGCGAAATGTTCCCTATTGGCTGGATTGCCAGCTGGCGAGTAGGTTACCAGGCGTTGATTGGTAAACGACGTTCCAACTTTTATTTTTTTGGCCATTGCCGCCATTTTGCTGGCCTGTGTGTTTCGAGTTCACAGAGTAAGTGGCTGCTGTATTCTAAACAACCCTATCGCACAGATCAATCTCTTATTCCACCACCAGGGGGGACGGTGGCTGAGCGGTTAACCTCCTCGCCTCCCACCATGTTGATCCGGGTTCAATCCCCGGCCGGTTCACTCCGGATTTTCGCATATAAGAATCGTGCCGGACGATGCCGTTGGTCGGCGATTTTTCGCGGGGATCTCCCGTTTCCCCCGCCCTTTCATTCCGGCACTGCCCCATACTCACCTCGATCACGCTCATCGGCTCTCAATACCTCGATGTTAAGAGCCGTCCAAATCTCTTCACTCACTCTTATTCCACCAATCCACACGGAATGAAGACACCAGAGTGCAATAAGTAGAGCAACGAATATTTCGTGGATTGAGTTGGCAGCAAGCTAGGCTGGACAGCCTCCAATAAACTCGAGACATTATTGTTTGCTTACTGGTTGCTGTGATCAAACGAGGCCTCTGTACCGGACTGTTTAACACTCACTCACAATACTGCTTCCTGCTTATTACTGGCTCGCAGTTGAACGGGGCGTGTCCAAACAACTGTCGTCCAATCACAACAGTAGGAGAAAATAACAAGTGTTTGGAGTCTAGCTTCCCTCCGAATGAATTCGCGAAATACTCGTGTCTCTAGCAATAAGTTTACTGTTTGTTGAAATTTCTGCAGGGCGTGTCAGAAAAGCGAAGGCCCAATGACACCCATCAGACCAACATATTATTGTATACTGCACACATTCCTATCGAATTATAACGTTCAGTGATAAGGTATGATCTGATACGGTGCGTTTACCTCCGCGTGGATGAAGTGTTGGTAGTGTCACCGACTTTCGCGAAAATATTTCCTGACTAGTTGTATTTCATAGCACTTTAGCTCACATGCACTTTCCTGATTGGATGATTTACGTGTTACGCGTCTCAGGTGTCTGCTCACGAACCACTGACGCACACTGTTGGAGTAACCTGATTCCGATTGGCCAGCCAAGTAGGAAAATGATTTCTCGCATAGACACGCCGCCAATAAGCAAAAGAGAACTGCTGATATACCCGTAGCTAGGGGCCACCTGTTTTTCGCGAAAATATTTCAGGACAACATGTACTCCAAAACACTACAGCTCACATGTACTTTTGTTATTGGATGATATTCACTGTCACGCATTGCAGGTGTCTGCCCGCGAGTCACAGACATTCAGTGTCGGAGTTACGTAATTCTGATTGGCCCAGTCATGTAAGGCACTGTCCCCCGACAACGACAAGTGGCCAATAACCAAAGGAAAACGGCACGTATGCCATAGGACGTTGGAGTCTAGCCTTCGCGTGAATCTTTTCGCGAAAAACAGGTGGTTCTGCCCGTAGTGTATTGGAATCTAACATGCACAGAAAACTCTTCGCGAAAATCGGAGATCGCCAAGTATTGCCTACGTGCCAGACGTTGCATCATGGCATCTGAATATTTTGTGTGCGTTTCAAGAGTAAACGGTGGGTGCTACACACTTGCAACAATAAAAAGCTTGTTTTAGTACGACGTAGGCCTACTTCTCAATACGGCAGCATAATAGTTCCATAAAACTTGAAGGCAAAAATATTGTATGCATTTATAGAGTGCCACCCTTATAATTTTATGAAGACCGAAGGTCGTAACGCCAGTTTCTTCGTAGGTTAATTATTGCTGTAACACTAAACGCTATCCATAGAATCGTATTTCCATTCCACGACGTTTCCGTTGTTTGCGAAAATGCTATTTAAATGCGAGATTTTTAAGGGCTGATACCTCATTTTTGAGTTGGAATAGGTCATCATACATAGTCTCCTTGCACGTGTCTTCTTCATTTCTCACAGGGAATCACCTCCCTAAACATTTTAGGCGAGTTTCCGAATAGCCTGTATACAGTCGTAGTTCTTTTCCACGCCTGAAATTATATATCTGCGTTGAATATAACGTGTTTACATGGCTTATACATGTTGTCGTGATTTCAGTTGGTTTCGTCTTGTTTTACTCTATTAAACATGTTTCGTAACTTTTTTTTCATTTTGTAATTTTTTATGTCAGTCCTTTTATTGTTCTAGTTGAGTTGTGTTATTTTCTTTGTTGGCATTTTATGACTTCGTGTAGGTGCTAATAGCTCGGTTGCCGACGCGACCTTCAAACTGCCAAACATTTATACAAACACTCTCTCTACCTCCCTCTAACACACACACGCTCTCTCTCTCTCTCTCTCTCTCTCTCTATCTATCTATCTCTATCTCTCCCTACCACCCTGTCACCCTTTCGGCAGCAAGTTTCGGAATGGGAGAATGTTTGCGGTTAGTTGTCCACAGAAATAAAATAAAAGTCAAAGGTTGGGGTTTATACATCGCCCCTGTTATGGCACAAAGCCAAAGCCGACGAAAACCCTCAGGATTATAGTGGGCTACGAACTATACATCCTGACGTTTCTCGGTATAGTACGATACCATGCTAAAGTTCGCAGTCCTACGATTACACAAGCAGAGGTCAAATACTCAGTGGTTGCTGTTTTTGTCGAAACCTCTTTTCCCGTTCGACTCGCCCACGCGAATTGGACGGTATTGAAGAAAAGTAATTATTTTCCACATGTTTAGCATGTAACATATTATTTTGTTGTTGTAATTGACTAAATTTACTTTTCGAAATAGAATTTTTAAAAAATAATGAATTTTAAAATTTATATCTTTTTCGCACGGATCTCAAAATTACCAAAGTAAACACGTTACACAGTAAAGTGAAGAGAGTGGAGAGATTTCGGAAGCTCTTAACAGCGAGGTCTTGAGAGCCTAGGTGGGTGATTAAGGTGAGTATGGAGAAGCGCCGGAACGAAAAGGTGGAGGAAACTGGAGATCCCTGAGGAAAAAACCCACCAACCACGGCATCGTCCGGCACGATTTCCGCATGCGAAAATCTGGTAACCACACCGGGGATTGAACCCGGTTGGCTTTGGTGAGAGGCTAACAGCTCCGCCACCACGACCCCGTTACGCAGTAAAATGTTTCTGTAATTGTTACAAGCAACTCTTTATGAACTAGTGGCCAAAGATTTTCTTTTAAATATACGGCTGAAAATTGTACACTTTCAGCGCATTATTTTGGGAAACATACGAAGCTGTTTATGTACTTATAATACCAGGAACGGGCCCGCGGAATCCACGGTCTAGGCCACGACGAGTGAACAATATAATTAAGGTATGTGCCGGATGTAAAATAACTACTTGCGATTCTCGCTCACGCCTATCGGTATAGTTATGGTACGCTGTTAAAAGTTGTTGTTAATAACGCGCAAACCGTTGGACCAAGATCGATTTTATTTCAGTGCATTGGCATGCCTAAAGCTTGCAGATTTAAATAATGGTACGCTTTTTAAAATTATCGTACTAATTCCAAAAATTATAGTACACTGTACCATAATTATAGTATATCTGAAGCTGCTATTAACGTAAACACGAACCTTAAATGTGGGGCACAAAACCAACCCTCCCGCCCCAAGTGGTGGGAGGGGGTCTGCAACCATAACTGACACCTTTTCCCCCGGGCACTATAGATCCCCCCACCCCTTCCGCTCCACACCATTCCAAAACCCATCCCGTTTGAAGTCTGCTTGTTAAAATTCAACATTATTTCCAAAGAATCATTTGCAAAAATACAGGCATTTTTGCTGTGTAAAGCTGGAAATAATTTTAAGTGTCATAAGAACTTCATTAATGATATTTTCTTCGAAATTTACTATGCGATGATTTTCACGAAAAGACTTCATCGTCCGGTACGAATCCCACATGCGTAAATCCGGAGTGACCCGTCCGGGGATTGAACCCGGTTCGCCTTGGTGAGAGGCTAGCAGGCTAACCACTCAGCCCTGTCTGTCAGAAGACACTTTCTTAGTTGACTGGCCAATCAGAATTAAGTTACTGCGATACTGTACGTCTCTGATTCGTGGGCAGACACTTAAGACGCGTAACATCTAAATCATCCAATGACCAAGTGGATCTTAGCTAAAGTGTTATGAAATACAACTGGTCGTGAAATCATTTAGCAAAATTGGAGTATCCGTACTTATTAAAGTCACGTTTAGGCGAGTCGCTAAGGGAAATATTTCACGCCAGTTAAGCGCTTTGTGCCTAGAGGCGACGAGACAGGTGGGGACTGAGCAAGAGTCAGCCTTATTACAGATCACGCGTCTCGGGGCCTTCAACGCGCGAAATAGACGCTGGCAGGCGGAACCCTAAGTTAACGAAATTGTCAAGGCGTATTTTAAGTGTTAATTACAATTAGAATCCTTTAACACATAAAGGTCTGCACACATTTACTAGTACTTAAGACAAATTAGAAGTGAGTCACCTATTGCCACTACTGCAAGAAAACCAGTTATATTGGTGGCTGTGTTAGAACTCCCCATCGTCCTATTGCTTCATAACACACCGGACACTAACCTGTACTTAACAGCTTTCATTATTTGCCGGACATCAACCAATGGAGAGCCGAGCTGATATTGTCCTAATAAAATGCCCTTTATCTTATAAAAAGATTTACAATCAGTCATGTCTAGAGACCTGAAAAATTCTCGAGTTCAGTGACCTGTAGGCTAGACTCCACAGTCTTGTGTACAAATATGCCGATATCAATTGCGCATTGGTTGTCTGCTGTCACAGTGGAAGGCGACGATTGGGCCAGTCTTCTCCAGGAGGAGTCAAACACCGTGGGGACCAATGTCTATAAAGTTATATAAATGAACGTGTTTTGAATTCTAGCTTGTCCCAAAATGAATCCGCGTATTCTGCATAGGACTGAGGATTCTAGATTACAGGTCATTGAACTCGCGAAATTTTCCTATCCCTAGGCTAAACTCCTCAGTCCTCTGCATACTGGAGCCTCAGCTGCGTGTCCATTGGATGTTGCCGCACACCTGGCAGTTATGGGATTCGCAAGGTGTTTCTAAGCAACTCTGCTATTGGCTCAGAGGCGTCCAAGGCGGGTCTAATAAACTGTGATCCAATTCCGAAGGTGACTTCACTGTAACTGTGTTTGACGTCTATCTTGTCCCGACATGAATTCGGGTAATTTTCCTAACCCTAATGATAAGTTAAATTATTTATTTTGCCTTCTGTTTTTTTTAAGCATCTAAGTGTACAAATGAACAGTTTTTAAAAGATTTAGTTTCCTAATAATTTCACAATTTCACTTGACAAACGCATGAATATAGTGAAAAGGCCCATGGCAATTTTCATTTTGCATAAGGCGGAGGAATACACAACGTGCATACAAGTAGATCTTAAGCAGGGTCTTCAAAAGTGCTCATTTTACCGTGAACAGCCTACAGACGTTGTTAAGCTTTGCTTGTGTAAGGCGGAGGAATGTGATAAAAGTATAACTTTGGTAGGGCTTCAGAAAAGTTGGAAGTAAAAGTGACTGGACTACAGTCTGGAACGTGCAACGGAAAGTAAGCTCAGGCCCATATTACCTACCCTGATGTGAAATATGGCCGTGCAATTCATAGCAACTGGTATGGCAGTTCATGCACAAGCTAGTGCAGGATCGATGCAAGGCCAGGCCGGTGGTTGTTCTAGTTCAGCGTTCGCCGCACGATTAATTATTTATGAGAACGGGTTGCTGTGAAGTAGAAGATCGGAGTGCAGCGCAGTCAAGAAACCTCTTCCTCTTTGGGACTCGGTGTGCGAATCGCACGACGTAAAGACCCGCTTCTTTTATATGCAGGCCCCACGGTGGCTGAAAGGTTAACATGCTCGCCCCTCACCAAAGTGAACCGCGTTCAATCCCCGACCGGACCACCTCTGGACTTTCGCCAAGTGGGAAACGTGCCAGACGATACTGCTGGTTGGCGGGTTTCCTCGGGATCTCAACTCAACTTCTATCTGCAAGTGGCGATGATGTTGCTGATATTGTTTACGGCTTCAACAACAGACTTCATAGGACGTCATACTGGGATAGTAAAGTAAAAACATCGCCACCGCAAGGCACGACAATATGAAACGAGAAAAATAACAGAGGGCACCTTCTGCTGATGTGACCGACTGCTCGACGACAACGTGTTTTCAATGAGGAAACTTTCAACTTTACTTCTATCTGCAAGTGGCGATGATGTTGCTGCTATTGTTTACGGCTATTTTAATTAACACATATATTATCTTAGTTATATAGAGTCAATGTAATGTCACGAGCAGTGCTCAGGCCTTAACTGAGCGGCCTGCCTGATCACACCTTCACTCATATATCCAGGACACGGGCGGTAGATTGTTGAAATTAGTTATGAAATCGCAAAACGAAGAAAACCCCTCCACCGACCAGTAAACGTAGACGACGCAGACAATATATGTAGGGATAGGAAAAATTCGCGAGTTCAATAACCTATAGACTAGACTCAACAGTCATACGTATACTCGAGCCTCAAATGTTTGTTCATTGGCTGCTTCCCCGTAGAGTAGCCAGTGTTACTTCACAACTGACAGTATGGCACTCGTTACTTGTTTCCATGCAAGTCTGCTATTGTGTCAGAGTCGTCCAGGGCGTGTCTAATAAACTGCGATCTAATTGGAAAGTCAACTTCAGTGTAGACGTGTTTGACGTATATCTTATCCTGAAATGAATTCACGAAATGTTCATATCCCTACATATAGGGCAGTGTATCCCGTGGGCGGGTCTTTCTTCATCGGCGCAGCGGACTAAATATACATGGAGGTGAGCGTGTCCGGCCGTCGTTAACCGCCGCCTAGAATCCGCCTCCGGCAACATGATCAAGGTTGGGACTTTCCAGTTAGATTATAATAGTAGTGGCATGCGGTAGTAAAATTAATATAATTAATCAGCACCTTGGTATTCCATTTAAGCTCAGCCGATCATTAGTCACGTGACTAGTGATTGAATAATCCTCATGTTCAATTAACCTCGTCTTAAACTGTTGTGCTCTGTCTAATCATGACTAATTATTTAGGTACGCTCAGGACCCATTTCAGGTCTGAATTAGCTTAGAAGCTAATACGTAACAGTAACATAACGAGGCATTGGAGACAAAATATTATTTTCGCAGGCGTGTTCGTAAGGTTCTCTGAAACGCAATGTTACGTCATCTATGCTCGAAGTGTATATAGCTCAATTTCACAGAATGGAGTGTATATTATTCTATGTAAGAAAGACAATTTGAATAAACACTTTCAACTCAGCATTATATTAGCAGAGAACCGGCAAGTAATGAAAGTTGTATCGTATAGTACTTATGCTTACGCGATGTTGTACGAACCAATAGGACGGTTGTAAATGGGAAGACAAGATAAACATAACTGAAGGTTAGAGGCATGCAAAATTCGCGTTATTTTTTAGCATCACTCTAAAATTCACCGTCCTATACATGTTCGAGCCGGTGCCACTTCTTTATTGCCTTCTGCAGCAGTGAGGACACATTTTCCCTCTCGGCTTGATTGGACGTATTTGAGACAGATTCTAGTTAGTGATTTCCTATTGGTCCAAAGCCGTCCTGGGCATGTCCTACCAAACTGTAGTCCAATGACAAAGACAATATAAACACAAGTGTTTGAAGTCTCGTCTATCTTCAAATAATAACGCGAATTTTTCATGTACATACTGATAGCAGGGGCAGTGAAATTCCGCGAAAATATTTCAAGAAAAGTTATATTCCAAAACACTGTAGGGTCGGTTACCTATCTTGATTGGCTGAATTATCTTTGACCCGTGATAACTGCCTGCACACGAATCACTTAGGAGCCGTGCTGATGTTGCAGAAGTTCTTAGTGGTCCGATCAAATATGTAAACGGCTTCTCAAGCAGACAGCAGCCAATGACAGTACACAAAATGCTGTTGGGTGCTTATAGTATTGAGGTCTACCGTGCACTCATTTCTGATAGTCATTACTGGAAACTTGAGGACAAGATAAACTTCAACCATATCTATATATGAATCTCTGCTACTATTAGACCACAGTTCGTTAGACACTCCCCTAACTACTTTCGGCTAATAACGAACCTGCAATGAAAACAAGGACCTAATCCTGCCCTACCTGGCTTGTGGTTAAACTGGAGCAACGATCAACAGACAAGCAATAGAAGCTCGAGTACACGAAAGGATGGTGGAGTCTAGCTTGCTGCCGAATGAATGCGAGACATTTCCGTGTGTTTAATGATTATTACCGATGATGGTTCATCGCGGGAAAACTTCAATGTTTGCTAGGATTCAACGTACTGTACACATGTCAGCCGTTTTTTTTCTTATTGGTAGCGACACCCAAATTTAGCCAAAAGATTTCCCGACCAGTTGTATTTCATAACACTTTAGCTAAGATCCACTTTGTCGTTGGATGATTTAGATGTTACGCGTCTTAAGTGTCTGCCCACGAATCAGAGACGTACAGTATCGTAGTAACTTAATTCTGATTGGCCAGTCAACTAACAACATGTCTTCTGAGAGACACACGCTGCCAGTAAGCAAAAGGAAACTGCTGGTACATTCGTAGGGTATTGCAATCTAGCATATGCTGGGATCTTTTCGAGAAATTCGGGTGTCCCTACTTATTGGTGGGGACAGGAAAAATTCTCGAGTTCTATGACCTGTAGGCTGGACTCCACAGTCCTGCGTACACTCGAGCCTCAGATGTTTGTTTATTGGCTGCTGCCGAAGATAGTAGCCAGTGTCACTCCACCTAGGGCAGTATTGCACTCTCTACTTGTTTCCTTGCAAGTCTGCTATTGGCTCAGAGTACATCCAAGACGTATCTAACGAACTGTTATCCAGTTGTAAGGGTGCCGTCAATGTACACGTGTTGGACGTCTATCTAGTCCTGAAATTTAGGATTCTGGCACTATAAGGACTACTTGGTACTCCAAAGCGCTAGAGTTCTCTTTTGTGATTGGCTGAGTTTAACTGTCACGCGTTGTAGGTTCCTGCCCTCGAATCACGGACACTCAGAGTCGGAGTGCCTAATTCTGATTGGCCCAGTCAGGTAAGGAACTGCCTCCCGACAAAGACACGTGGCCAAAAACCAGATGAAAAGTGCACGTGTGCCATAGGGCATTGGAGTCTAGCCTTCGCGTGTCTTCTCGCGAAAAACGGGTGGCCCTAATAATTGGGAAATTCCCTATGCTCTTACCTGTTTCCTAAACAAATGTAGGGCTATGGGCCGTTCACGATGACGTGAACACTTCTTGAGGACCTCGCAACAGGAATAATAGCATAATGAATATATTTTATTGTAACCTTAGATGGTAACTTTTGAATGTAGTGAAATTTATATACTGTGTTTAATACTAACATGGCAATTTTATAACAACAAATGGTGGAAAGACAAAAATTGGCGAAAAGTAAAATTGAGAAGGGCTTTAAATAGTGCTCACTTTACCGTGAACAGCCTATACTACCACGGATGTATGTGAATAAAATCTACCATTCGCGCTTTCTAACTGTACGAATACACTAATGTGGCAGATTTGCGGGAAATTCCTTGAAACGAGTAATTAGCACAGCGCACAGAAGAAAAAAGCGTACAATAAGTTTAACGTATTGTTCGTTGCTTCGACAGTATTATACCGTCGTCACATAAGAATCTACTGCCAGTTACGTGAAACACAAACATGTTATTCTTAGTCCCGTTACTTCACAAAGGGTTACGTAGGCTGAGAATCAGGCAGGATTTACAACAACCAGTCGTGTCCGTCAGTTAATCACGTGACCAACAGCCAACCAGATGTGGCTATGAATTCTATCCCTGCGTCCGTCGAATCCTTGGCAAGCTTTAAATTTGACGGACAGACGGAATTACAGCCTTCAAAACTTTTCCCTTTATAATTCGTCCCCCCCCCCCCCCCCCCCGAAGTTCATTGGAAGGCCGTGTAGTGTGTGCAGTGTTATGTTTTGCTAGTTTTTAATGTTTTCTATATGTTCGTTTATGTAGTTGTAAAAAGTTTAACACGTTAAATTTTTCGTGAAGAAATGTTGCTAATCACGTTTGGAAACACGAGTTTCTTCTGTGTAATAAATCGTGCCGGACGATGCCGCTGGTCGGAGGGTTTTTTTCGGGGATCTCTAGTTTCCCCCGCCCCTTCAATTCTGGCGTTGCTCCACTCTCACCTCGATTCTCCCCCATTGGCTATCAAGACCACTGCGTTAAGAGCAGCCCAAATCTCTTCACATCATCTCTTCAGCTTCTGTGCAATACCAAACACAACAAAAAGCAGTCATTTTTATTCAAAATAAATTTTAACATCGTCTAATTTCCGTTATATACGTGTATGTGCGTTTTGTACAGACAATGCCAGCAGTAATTCTCACTTTTCATAGGGAATTTTTTCCTTCTTCTAAACAGTTTTCTTTGTGTTAGTTTGCAGCAATGAACTGGCGACGGACGAACGAAGTCTGGTTTTAAATCGCTCGGCTGGGAGACGGACAGACGTAAAGCGGGCTGACGGATGACGGAAGGACACAACGGGCTGTTACACGAGTTAAAACCAAAATTATATTGTGCTTACAGAAAACCTTATAATCTTTACGAAGTAAGATAATTACGCAGTCGTTTCGGCTATAAATTGAAAACTGTACACTAGTGGCACAAGTAGACGGGGGTTTGGCAAAAGCTACTATAGGCTGTTCACTGTAAAATGAGCACTTTTTAAAGTCCTGCATAAATATACGTGTATGCGCGTCGTTTTTACCTCCGCCGTATGTAAAATTAACATTGTGTTGGGCCTCATCACTTTATTCATGCATCGGTCAAGTGAAACTGTGAAATTCTTATAGACTTCACGGTAATGTGAGCACTTCTTAAGACCCTTCTAAGTCATTCCTTTCATGTAATTTCAATGTTCCTGCTGCTTTTTGTACAAACATTGCAATGTGACCAATAAACACAATGTATACATTTCACGATCCTCAAAATTTAATGCCTGAGGCTGCAATAAGATATATTTATTAGTGATTAATGCCTGTTGAGAGGGCCTTGAAAAGTGCTCACTTTACCGTGAACAGCGTACAGGAAAATAAATAGTATACAAATTAGCTCGCCTTTACACTTCCATGCGTTAAACAAGACAGAAAGTTAAAGATATAATTGAAGTTATCACAAATGGTTACCTAACACTTTTTATTCGGCGTTAAGATATGGAACTACTTTCCTCTCCATCGTTACCAACTTTACTGGGCGAATGTCATACCGTTCGCCCATTAAAATATACGCATACAATGCCAGTGACTTTTTTCTAAGGTTCATTTCCAAAGTGCTCACTTTATCGTGAACAACCTTGACTGCCGCTCGTCAACGGAACTTGCGTCGGGTGAAGTCGTGCCTGGAATCTCCGTGTTGGGCTGAACTGGTCGTTATGTAATAGAGACACGACTCCCGGGATACAAAGTCTTTGTGAAATGGAATGCGAGAGGTCAATGGCAAGCCGGAACGACTTCCCCGAACCAAGGAATGTGACAGCAACCTAATGTAGACGGGGAAGCAATAAACCAGAATTCCAAAAAAAAAAAAATTAATAAACACCGCCCCGTAAACGACTTCCTGAGAATCTACGTGGTATTAAACCGGAGACTTCGGCGGAAAGAGTATGATTAGAGACGATGATTAGAGACAATTGTTTTTCGCGGAAAATACTTACTGTTTGCTGGTTTCAATATACTGTACACATGTCAGAAAATTGTTTTTCATTACTATTTGTCGAGTGCGTATGAAACTGCCTTCCCTTGTCTCTGGACCAGTGAGAATTCTGACACTCTAAGGCGGTATTTACAAGCACTGTTTGTACTCGCCCGCTTCTCTCACATATGAGTTGGAGCTGAGAGCGATCAAGTAAATGGTATCCTAACTGGATACTATTTACTGAGGACGAAACAGTATAATTTCAAATGGTTGTCCCACAGAGTTAATTAAGAATATTATAACGACGAGCACTCGAGCCTTAACACCTCCAGACAATATCTATTACTAGAGACCTGTAAAATTCGCGCTATCAATTAAAGACAGAATATACGTCAAACATATGCGTTTGAATTGGTCTTTTCATTGGCTTACAGTTGATTTGGTACGTCTGGGCGGCCATAGGACCAATCAAAAACAAGTAACGACAAGAAGTCCAATCACGCACTACCTAGTCAATAAGGACCATGGGTTCTTACTTTTGGAAATGATACCAACTCTAATGTATACAGAATGGTGAATTCTAGCGAGTTTCCATATAATAACGCAAATTTTGCAGGTCTCCGTCTATTACACAACAAAAAAAACCCCATTAGCAAATGTCTCGCAAATTTCCAACCATAAAAATTTCACCATATATTCTCCAAAAGTATATCGCTTCCACGCACGCTTTACCATTTGCCACTAAAGGGACATAAAACAATTTTGTGCACACTATTTGAGAGACCGATAGCAAACTAATTCGAAATACAGAACCACTTCGCTCAACAGCTGACAGCTGCAGCTTTCATCAATCGGAGATATCGTTACCAGCACAGTCATCAAAGTTGGCCTGTTCACCATTTAGTGATGAAAGTGATAATGATTTCAGCAAAATTTAATGGTTTCTTTTTCGAAATGGTGCACATTCAAATGCTGAAATGAAAGCAAACAATCGTACGGACTAGGTTATAAGGTTAACATTAAAGGAACAGGTATGCAATAGTACCTTAATGTGATAAGAATTTCTCTGTAAAGAATGACAAATGCAAAAATCTTATTATTGTTTAGGGGCAAATTTTTGTAATAAACGACTAGAGCCCCCCCCCCCCCCACACATACATTATTGCACAGAATGGGGCGAAATTCAACCGAAATACTTCGAGATGTAAATTGTAGGGCAACCTGTTTTTCGCGAAAAGATTTCAGGACAACATGTACTCCAAAACACTAGAGCTCAGATCCGATTTTGTAATTGGTTGATTTTAACTGTCCGCGCGGTGTAGGTGCCTGCCAGAGAATCGCGGACACTCAGTGTTAGAGTTACTGGATTCTGATTTGCCCAGTAAGGTCGGAAACTGTCTCCTGGCAAAGACACGTGGCCAATAACCAAATGAAAACTGCATATATACCATAGGACAATGGAGTCCAGCTTTCGCGTGTATCTTTTCGCGAAAAACAGGTGGCCCTAGTGATGTGTCATGCAAAATCAAATGGAAAATTTACGGGAGCCTTTCTACCTAAATTGAATATTAAGGGAGATGCGAGCCCTCGTAAATCGAAATTTTAAGTCATTTTTTTCTATGTGAAATCAAGACCATTTGGTTGGCAAACGGTACACTCGGCACTCCATTGGTTCACATCTGGCCAATACGGAAAGACTGGTGTCGTTTTGGCCAATAGAATGGCATTAAGTGACAATATGGACCAATAGAACATTGTACCCCTGCAGCGATGGACATAGGTAGCTAACGTCTAGCTTGTATTTAAAACTAATAGAAGTGTGCCGACCTCGAAGTGTTAACATTTTCATCTGCTTGAAATGGCATCACGAATAAAAATAAAACTTACCAGTATAGCAACGTGTGGCACAAATGTAAAATAATATTATTTTCCCGTTGAGTGGTGAGGATTTGGCTGTCTCTCGGCAGCAAAGTCTTGAACGCCAATGAATGAGGAATGAGATGAAGATGGAGCAACGGCGGAATGTATATGGTATGGGGAAAGCGGAGGCTAGACTTCAATATCTTATGTGCAAACTTGTATTCTTCACTTGGCTACTGGCCGCTTGTCTTTGTGTGAGGAGAGTCTGTTGCATGAGTGAGCCAATCAGAAACAAGTTTCTCCCACACTGACCGTCCGTGATTTGCGGGCAGACAGATAAGACGTCGAACAATTCAAATGATCCAGTCATGAAAGTTGTTCTGAACTAAAGTGTTTTGGAATATAACTTGTCCTGAAATCTTTTCGCGAAAAAAAAACAATTACGTTACGAGACGTGCATCTCTTCATCATTGTCTCAACAACTAATAGGGGTTTGGAGGGGGGGCGGAAGAAACAACGAATGACGTCACGCTGTCTTCTTGTTGTAATGGCTAACGCATCGGCCTATCGTAATAGAGGACTGTAGTTCGCGCCCATCCACCGGCAAGTGTCGCAGATTATAGTGTTGAGCTTTTGGTAACTATTCATTACAGAATATAGGTAATAAAAAAATTAACAGTACTAATACTGCCGGATATTTATAAATATAATTTTATTATACACTATAGTTAGAGATTTTAAGAATTCGCAAGTTCATTTTAGGACAAGCTAGAATTCAGAATACGTGCGTTTATACAACTAATTATTCCCTCTCTCGCAGTGGGCACACATTTTGTTTTTAAACTATTGATGTATTAGAATTACATATTGAACATATACTTTTCTGAACTAATCGTCCATTTTTTTTAATTTTAAGTTTTTATAGGCGTCGTCCGGCATAGTTTCTGCATGCGAAGTTCAGAAAGTGTCTCCGCAGGGAATAGAGCCCGGTTCGCCTAGGTGGGAAGCGGGTTGTCTGGCCACTACTACACCGCAGTCTCATAAAGACAGAGGGAATGTAATTCCAGGTCTTAACGTTGAATTAAAGGTGTTAGGTAAATGTTTGTCAATATGGGAATATTTATTTTGCTCTATGTTTTTTATTCATAATTAACACATAGAGGTCTGTACGCCTATACTGGCACTTTAAGACAAATTAGAAGTGAGTTACTTATCCACTACTGCAAGAATACCGGTTCTGTTGGAGCCTGTGTTAGAACTCACCATCGTCATATTAGTCCATATCTAGGGACTAGAGACCTGAAGAATTCGGGGATTCATTTTGGGACAAGCTATAATTCAAAACACGTGCGTTTATATAACTTTAGCCATTAGTCCACGCTGTGTTTGACACCTCCCGGAGAAGGCTGGCCCAATTGTCGCCTTCCACTGTGACAGCAGACAACCAATGTGCATTTTATATCGGCATATTTGTACATAAGACTGTGGAGTCTATCTTTCAGGTCAAAGATTTCACGACCAATTATGTCGCATAACACATTAGCTCAAATCCACGTTCGTGACTGGACGATCTAGGTGTTATGCGCCTTACGTATCTGCCCACGAATCACAGACGTGCACTATCTTAGTTACTTAATTCTAATTGGTCAGTCCAGAAAAATAATCTTCTCGCAAAGACACGCTACGAATAAGCAAAATAAAACTGATAGTATGCCATATGATATTGGAATCAAATGTGTGTGGAAATCTTTTCGCGAAATGTTGGTGCCCCCTATCCATACCACACAGGACGCTGCCATGTACTTTACAGCGTTCATTATTGGCCGATCATCAATCATAGACAGCTGAACTGGTATTGACCCAATCAACTGTCCTTCATCGCATAAACGGATTTACAATCAATCATGTCCCTTTGAGTGGCTATGAAAAAAGGAATTCTATCGTCAGCAAATATCATTGTTACTGCGCTGTCTTGTTCTTGTGAGGTCATGTTAAACCCTAGTCGAACAAAGACTGCACATCCATGAGAGTTTTGTCCTGAACAACAAAGTAATTTCCGAATTAGCTTTGCTCGAGCTACACTCGAGCGTAGTCTACAAAGTGTTAAAAGTCCCGGAAATTTCGCGGAGTCGTCTGAGGACAATTTAGACTGCATCCACGTGTACATATGTGTTTGCGCTTCCATTGGACCATACTTTGTATGCCCCGAACGACTTTCATCAAATAACAAATATGCAAGGAAAATAATAACCGTATAACGTGCTGCACTGGTCTGGCGCAAAACTGGAGCAACATCCAATAAACTACTAGCTGATGCTCGATTGCAAAAAGGATTGTAGGGTCTAGCTTGTCGCCGAATGAATCCGAGAAATGTCCAGGTCTTCATCCATAATCAAGAATAGGAAAAATTCGCGAGTTCGATCACCTTTAGGCTAGACTCCACAGTCCTGTGTACACTCGAGCCTCAGCTGTTTGTTCATTGGCTGCAGCTCAAGAGAGTGGCCAGTGTAACTCCGCCTAGGACAGTATTGCATTCACTACTTGTTTCCTTGCAAGTCTGCCATTGGCTTTGAGTCCATCCAAGGTGTGTATAATGAACTGTTATCCAATTGTAAAAATGACTTCAGTGTACACGTGTTGGACGTCTATCTTGTCCTGAAATGAATTCGCAAAATTTTCCTATACCTATCCATAGTATAAGTGTATGAATGAGCATATTCGTTTGTTATTTGTCATTACAATATATTCACACTTCCACTTGACCTACACATGAATAAAGTGACAAGGTTCATGTCAATGTTAAATGCACATATGGCAAAATAACACACAATGTGTATTCAAGTAGATTATGAGCATGGCTCTCTAAAGTTCTCAGTTTAACATTAACAGCCTATAAAAGCAGTTCCAACGCAAATCACTTAATTTTTTTTTTCAGGAATCGACTCCGAAGTGGGCCGGCTGGATGAGCGAGGAATTGCACATGTCAGTCGACAACAGCATCAAACCTGCGAATGTCTACACAGAGTGTTGAGAACCAGCCTGCGCTTGTATCACTTAAAAAAAAAAAAAAAAAAACTCACCGACTCAAGCTACAACCGCACAAGTTAACACATGAAGACGTACGGCTTTCAGATCGGTAAGTCACTGTCTTCCTATTTTAAAAGTCCCCGGTTCGATTTAAAACCCCCAGTACACACTACCCAAAATTATTTAACTCGTAGGTCCGTGATTGTGTAGTGTTCAGACTACACGCCTCCCACCAAGACGAACCGGGTTCGATTCCCAGTGGGTCGCCAATAAGGCTGTTCGATTTCATTGAAATTTAATATAGACATGTTTTTCCAAACTCTTACTAGATACTTTCGATATATCGACAGCATCAAAATTATCGATAATACCGAAAGTATCGATAATACCGAAAATTTCGATAATACCGAAAACTTCGATAATATTGAAAACTTCGATAATATCGAAACATCGTTATACCGATATTTTTCAAAGTTACATATCGATCGATAAGTTATTTTTCATATCGAAAATTATCGACATATCGAAAAGTCCTAATCGCCACAGGATTTTCGCATGTGGGGATCGTACTGGAAGATGCCGTTCGGTCACATATTAATTTGTGAATTCAAGTGTTTCAATCACACTAAATTTTTTTTTACGCGCTGTTCTTGTGCTCAGCATTTTTTTTTTGCAACTAGTGAACTGCGTTCTCAACGATAACAGCAATAATTATTCATGTCAAAAAGGTGTGACAATTTTCCGCAAATCAGATCAGCCACAAGGAAGACTATTGAAGCACTGGGCACTGGTGCCTTGCTGTGTACAACAACGGTCATAAGTATCATTTGTATGCAACGTGACTAAACTGGTTACTTGACTCAGTAATTAAACAACCTAGACAAGTAACAGCATAACATTTTTTATCCTGGGGACAGCCCCTCATTTCAATAATATTTCCCTCGCAAAAGTATAAGATTTCCGTTGTTAATTCGCTACTTTCGAAACCATGCTCGCATACGTGTTTCTGCCGATTTAGTATCTTCACACCATTCGAAGAATTAACTTCTCCATAGACTCGATATATTTATTAACAGTTTCAATCACAGCGCCTTGTGTAATGGAGGTTGCTTTGATTACTCGCAGTGTACGCGTCTTGGAGTGAAGAGATTTGGGCTCTCTCGACAACGAGGTGAAGCGAGATGGGTGTGAAGCAGCGCCGGAACGCAAAGGCAGAGAAAGCGGGAGATCCCCGAGAAAACCCGCCTACCAGCGGCGTCGTCCGGCACGATTCCTGCGTGCGAAAATCCGAGAGCGTACCACGCCTGGAATCGAACCCGGTCTTGGTAGAGGGCAAGGTGTTCTAGCCACTGCTCCACCACGGTCCCAGAAACCAGCGGCCAATACTGTGAGACCCTTACGTATGAGAGATGTCACTTTTTTTTTTATAATATATCCCGTAGTCTGATAACCTGGCTACACAGCGTACGCTTTTATTGTACTCCGTGGCGTTTATTATAGGCTGCGTCGACCAATGATGTCGCGTGTTGACTGTGTGCCAATTAATGTGTCGCGACAGATGTAACACGTTTTACAATTCATCATGTTCATTTGAGAAATTCTTTTAAAAAATAAATAAAAGCATATCTATATACTTACGTATAGAAAGGTTGGCAAGCTGCAATTTTTTGTCAGATTCCGATAACGTCCAGCGAAATACCAAAACTATAAAAGTGTCAGGTTTATATTAAAGAGGAAATAAATTGTCATTTAAACGCATTCCAGTGTGTATACGTGCATACTCCTCAAAGGGTTAAATTGCCTAGCATACTCTGTATTATGGTTTGCCCCTCCTGGTACGCAACATGCGTTCTTTTCTCAATGTTCAACATGAATTATCTCACAAACGGTTCACCTGAGATTCTTCCAACAAGACGACCTGTTTTGTTAATTTTGACGTGCTGGTTCACAGGTAGTCTTTAAAAATTGCTTAGAACGTAGTGTAGCAAAGTTTGATGCAAACATAGGATGCCAACAGCCATCTCCAAAAGGAAGGAGATAGTATTACCAGCCGCGGTATTAGAGGTGTAAGATCTCCTTTACACAAAATACCATTCGACTATTTGTTTGCTTAATCGCCATTGGTTTCTGATATTTTCAACTAAACGCATTTAAAACTCAAATTTAGGGGAGCACGTCTCCCTTAATAATCACTTTAGGAGATGTTGCAAAGCCTTTTTCACGATAAAGTGAGCACTTTTGAATTCAACCTTATAAAAAGTTACTGCACCTATCTGCCATATATTTTAACAGGCGCAATAAGTGACATGTGTCCAGTAAAGCTGGTAACGATGGAGGGGAAAGTAGTTCCATATATTAACGTCGAAAAAAAAGTGTTAGGTAACCTTTTTTGATAGCATAATTATTTCTTTCGCGTTCTGAATATTTTAATGCACCGAAGTGTAAAGATGAGTCTACTTGAAAAGTTTTTTCTTTTCTAAGAATTTCACAGTTTCACTTGACCTACGCATGAATAAAGTGATGAGGCCCATGGCAATGTTAATTTTACATAAGGCGGAAGAACACACAATGAGTATACAAGTAGATTTTAAGAAGGGTTTTCAAAAGTGCTAATTTTACCGTTAACAGCCTATACATACATTTACGTTTAATATTTTCGTAAGGTATTGCCTGCTGAAGTTTGTTCCTGTGTTTTAGAAACACGAGGTATACGTGACTCACTAATAACGTGTATTAATTTTCTGTTGAATTGATGTTAACTCTTGTGTCAAAAATTTTCTTGTATTTTCCTTGCTTCATAGCTCATTCCAATGTAAAATAAATTAAGGACAATTATTTTGTCACAAAAATAAATGCTAAAAACGTAAAAGAAATTGGGTCTGGGAGTGGAATCGATCCCCACGCCTTGAGTGCTTGACGTTCGCCACCTTACGGAACCTAAAGCTCTGTCACCTGCTCTATCTCAACATGCCTGCTTACGTTTCATGTTACGTGTATTCGGCAGAACATGACGACAAACTGCAGTCCTCGTTCGTTACGTAGAAATGCTTCGCGCTCTGCAAATAAGTGTACAATTGGCACACGTAAACTACTTTGCAAGGATCGAGAGCTGAAGCTACACAGACCAGTGATAAACGTGTAGAGAGAGAAAGAGAGAGAGAGAGGAAGTGAGAGAGCGAATCACGTACTCGTGAACGTAGAGAATGCAATGAACAAACGACGGAACCTTGTATGTTCACACGGAGTTGCCAAGTCTAGCTTAAAGGCTGTTCACGGTAAAGTAAGCACTTTTTAAGACCCTTATAAAATTTTCCTTTCATCCAATCTCCATCTTCCTGCTGCTTTTCAATATAAACATTGCAATGTGACCAATGAACACAGTGTATACATTTAACCCCCCCCCTCCCCATCCCCCCCAACCACCATCACCCCACACCCAAAAAAAAATTTTAATGCCTAAGTCTGCAATAAGATATATTTATTAGAGATTAATGCATGTTGGGAGGGCCTTATAAAAGTTCTCACTTTATCGTGAACAGCCTATAGCCGTCAGATGAACTCGTGAGATACCTGGGTATCCCGCAATCGCTCAGCTGGACGGGAAAGGGGGCTGTGCGTGTTGACCCAGTCTTGCCTACACATCTGCCGAGATGTGGGTCACCCAGGGCAGGTCATGGAAAAACTGTGTCTGGTTCACCTTGGACTACCTTCGCTGATCTCACATTCAGCCTCTGCGTCGGCCAAGGCTCCAGCTTAGTCGCGGACACCTCTCGGAGGACGAAGTGGATGATGGAACTGTCTGCTTTCCTCTGCCGTGTTGGGCGTTCCTTCAATAGAGGAAAGTCCGCTCCTACATGACGCCTCGGCGGCCGTGGACTAGCGTACTGACAAAATATGTATATCGATGACGATGCGATAAACGCGTGGCTTCCATTAAAACGCTGAGAATCGATAGTAATACATCGTAAATATCGCTTATATCGATTTCTAAACGTCAACATCGTAAATATTTCTCATATTAATAACCAAAAAATCGACAATACAAATACCGCTCTTATTGATATCGTCAATCTCTTTAATAATAAAATAGATCGACATCCGAATTATATATATATATACACACATATATAAGACGGAATAATACACACTGTGCACACAAATAGATATTAAGCACAGGGCTTTCAAAAGTGCTAAGTTTATGTGCTAAGTTATGACTGGTTCACATCATTATTACCGAAAAAATTCCCAAAGATTAAACGTTATGATAACGAAAGAAGATCTTTGCCAGCTTAATTACAGCACGAGCATTTAAATTTCTGGTTCGCAACATCAGAAACCGTAAATTAACGCGGGAATGAAAGGGTTATAATCTTACAAAATAAGAAATGCAAATTACAGAAAACGGAAACCGGATTAATCGTAAAACGATACGAGTGAAATGTACAGGGGGAAGGAAATTTACTGGCTTTTGTACCAAACGTTTAGGCTTGTGGGCCTGGAACTGGGGCTGTCTGTAAACGGTAACGTTAGCGTAGATTATGCAGTCACATAATTGATACTTACCTTGTAGTTTACAAGTACGATATTGTGCAAAAGTATAAGTTAAACCATAGTATTACCTACTCTGCTTTCTGTCAGGCAGAGGTGGTACAAACCGATAGCATTAATTTATTTTACTGGTATGGGCGTCTGTTCAAGGATATACTGGGGTTTATAATAAGCTGCTCTTTCTTTGCCACTTATACGGAATTAGCAGCTCACACTAATTTCTGTATATCACTAGAGCTAAAGAATTCTCGGATTAATTTTGGGACGAGCTAGAATTCAAAACACGTGCGTTTTTATAATATAACTTAAGCCATTGGTCCACACGGTGTTTGACACCTCCTGGAGAACAGTGTCCAATTGTGGCCTTCTACTGTGATAGCAGGCAACCACTGTGCTGTTGATATCGGCATATCTGTACACAAAGCTGTAGAGTCTAGTTAGCAGGTCATTGAACTCGCGAACTTTTCAGGTCTCTATTACTGAATACTAGGGCCCTGCAAAATTCACGTTTTATTTCGGGACACGTTAAGCTTAAAGCACACGTACCTTTTCAGTAGGTTTGTCATTGGACCGCACTGTATTTGACAGCTCTGCGCAAATAAGTTAACACTTCACAACTGTGTGCCACAATGAAAAACTGTTCAGTCAGAAAGGGAGCAGCTTCGCATTTAAGCAGCAGCCAATGGAGAAACTGCTGTGGCGCGAGTAAATGCAGTACAGTGAAGTTTAGCCTAACGCCAAATAATAACGCGAATTTTGCATGTCCTTACTGAGTACTATTAGAATTGTCTGTGGCTTCGGTTCCACGAAGCCGCTTCTTGCGGTCACAATGGTATTATGCTCACCACTGATAGAATGTCTAGCCGCACGATCCATGTACAAGGGCTCACGCCGACGCCGAGCAATCCTACACCAGCGAGTGGGATTGCTGGCTGCATGACGTGATGAAGGTCGCGGCCCCCTGTGAGCTGGTGCCTTATATATTCGCACTGCTGGCCTAGTTCACCCTCAGCGACTCTGTTTGTTTTCCCCCATGTCTCCCGAAACTCTGCTGCTCGAGTGGCGCCACTACTGCCACTCCAGCGCATCGTAGCAACAGGCGTGATTCGAATTGTGACAATCGGTAAACAGTTGTGAAATATTTCCTGCAGTTCATGAGTGCAGTAAAAAGTAACGAAATATGTTCAATCAGGCAGGAATGTAAAACTAATAAACAAGGGAGTCTGTGCATGAATAAACTCATTCGGTGAAGGTGGTGTGATGGTACGACCTCACGGAAGACCCCGCAAAGCAACGAGTATTGAATAATCATTTAATTGATTAGTGTACTTGATGAGTTGATAAATTCATGCACGACTAGCTTTAGGTCCGTGAATAATACTTCCAGAGTAGGAATGATAGATTTTGGAATCAATATGAGAAATTAATACATATTAGCGTAATTTTGCCGGAACTTGGCTTGTGAAATACTCTTTGCCGAAAATAGCCACCAAACAAATCTAGATCAACTTACAAATTTCCTAAGACGTCTTCTTGTGTTCCATACATAGCAGCTTTTAACCATCAATATTAAAAATCAAATAAGAAAGACAAACTACTTATTCCTGAGATAGGTAACTGCTTCAGTTTTAATAATAAAACTCCACCGACGAGCTATTAAAAATGACCACCATACATTACATTTGTTACACACGCAGAATAATAATTAAACAAAAACCAATCACAGGGAGTCCATGTCCATCGAATATCGTTTCCTGGCAAGGACGCCAGATGTCACCCCGCAACGGGTCTGCACGAGACGACCCAGCGAACAGCATCAGAAACATCTTTGTGTCACAATGGACAAGTGTTTTTCAAATAGTCTTTGGCTTGTATTTGAAATATATTTCCAGATTTGGTTTCAAGGCCATAAAAAGTGTTACACGCAAAGAATATCAGCTACTAAAAATGTTTTGCAATAATAAAAATGAAATCAGTAATCAAATAATAATAATATTTGTGGATGACCTTTTATAATACTCTTATGTTGAAACGTAGGAACAGGTAAAAAATGATACCAAACGAGTGTCGAGTGCCAAGTCTTTACACAAAATGTGAACGTGAACAGCCTTTACCCAAAATGCGCATGCACGTGCCTAATGAAAATTAATTAATTTAAAAATTGTTTTAAAACGTAAAGCGTGATTTTATTAATTTTGCTATTGCAAAGAAGGAACTCACGTTTGCAAACACAGCCGTCTGAATTACTCGGCATGAACGGGTAACGAAACGAGCAAAAGTTAAAGCTTGCCAAGTATTTAATGGACGGACGGATAGAATTAATGGCCACCCCTGAATGGGTGTCCGTCGCGCGATTGACTGAAGGACGAAGGACGCGCGAGACGGGGTGTTGTAGATCCTGCCTTACACGTTCCCTCCTCCCCCCCCCCCCCCACACACACACACACACACACACACACACACGAATGTACTAAACGAGCCTCCGGCGTGCTGATCTACGAAAGGAACACGCACTGCAGACGGGGTGTTGTAGATCCTGCCTTACACGTTCCCTCCCCCACACACACACGAATGTACTAAACGAGCCTCCGGCGTGCTGATCTACGAAAGGAACACGCACTGCAGACGGGGTGTTGTAGATCCTGCCTTACACGTTCCCCCCACACACACACGAATGTACTAAACGAGCCTCCGGCGTGCTGATCTACGAAAGGAACACGCACTGCAGACGGGGTGTTGTAGATCCTGCCTTACACGTTCCCTCCCCCACACACACACGAATGTACTAAACGAGCCTCCGGCGTGCTGATCTACGAAAGGAACACGCACTGCAGACGGGGTGTTGTAGATCCTGCCTTACACGTTCCCTCCCCCACACACACACGAATGTACTAAACGAGCCTCCGGCGTGCTGATCTACGAAAGGAACACGCACTGCAGACGGGGTGTTGTAGATCCTGCCTTACACGTTCCCTCCCCCACACACACACGAATGTACTAAACGAGCCTCCGGCGTGCTGATCTACGAAAGGAACACGCACTGCAGACGAGCGCAGTTGAGTACTTTCAAAAATTTCGCGCACGTTAGGAACGCCATTTCAGAACATTCCAAAACGTCTAAAAAACGGCATCGTTAAAGCTCTGTATCTCAAAATATGCGCATAAGATGCATACAAAACTGCTGAAAAGCCTTGCGCTGAACCTTCCTGCGGACTCCCCACCAATAAAATAATAGTTAGGGATACGAAAATTTCGTGAGTTCAATGGCCTGTGTGCTAGACTCCACAATCCTTTGCAAAGTCGAACCTCATATCTTTGTTCATTGGCTGTCGCCCCAGTGTTACCCCACATTTGACAGCACGCGATTCGCTTCTTGTTCTTTTGCAAGTCTGCTACTGGTGTGGATTCGTCAAGGGCGTGTCCAAATAAACTTTGATCCAATTGCAAAGGTGTCTTCAGTGTACACGCGTTTGAAGTCTATCTTGTCCTGAAACGAAGACGCGAATTTTTCCTATCCCTAATAATAGGGTCGCCGCTTAAAGTCCCATAGGTACACTCAGTGCGACGAGAACACTGCACGTCAGTTCAGAGCCCTGCGCTTAGCGGCGATGTCACACTTGATGCGCGTGGCAGTGTCGACCTTAAGAATGGGATCCCCCTCCCCCTCCCCCCGAAATTTTGTGTGAAATAGTTGTTTGCGCGAATACGTGTATCTCGGTAAATAAATGTTCTGCAAAGACGACTTCTGGTCAAAAAAAATGATAGAAAAACCAACTATTATCTATGGCCCTATTGTTTTTAATTTTGTCATATTAAGTGCATTAAAAAGTTTGTGAAAATGGTCAAATATCGCATTTTTAAAGCTTCCGTATGTAGTTTCCATAAGCGGCAAGAGAAACGTACAATCATACAGGAGTAGTTTAATCTGAGGTCTTTCTTAGCGTGTAATAAAACTCCACTGTTACCGATCTAATTTTCACCGTACAGTATTTCACAAAAATTTAATTTTAAATTTAAAAATATATTTCAGAAATAAATAAATCATATAAAATTTTTAAATATAAATTTTAAAATTAAAAGAAAACTTAAAATTAAATTGGAAATTTAAAAATAGGTGATGGCATAACGGAAAAAATTCGTACTTGCATTCTGAGGGACCTAGATTAGATAAGCGGTCCAACCATACTGATTTCGGTTTTTCGATTTTTTTTCTCGAAATCACTCCAGGCGAATGCAAGAACGGCGTCCCTCTACAGATCGCGTCCGATTCCTTCATCGTCTTTGCTTCTCCGAGCAACTTACTCTATCTGTAATGACCTCGCTGTCGAAAAGACGTTAAACTCCCGCCTTTCTTCCTTCCCCCTTCCCCCCCCCCCCCTCCCCAGACACAGACACACGCATGCCAACCTCCCTACTTACTGCTTAATTTTTTATTGTATAAACCATATATATTTTTATTCATGCTTTTTGAAACAAAAATTTCAAAAATCACCCGTCCATGACGTATTTTGTTGTTTCCTAAGCATATCATATCACAACCGTTTTTTACTTCCGTTAACAAAAAAAAACTTCATTGCTTGTTAAATTAAACTTTTATTTACATATTATTTACAAATATCAATGTTTCATTCCCAGTTAATATGTATGAAAACAGGGGAAATACAGGTGTGTTGGCAAAGCCTAGTAAGAAACAGTTCTTATGCAGAATAATGTTTAAACTGAGTGCTCACAAATACGGTGCGCTGTCCTTCTGGTGTGATTTTCAAGACTTAAAAGGTTGTTCACGATAAAGTGAGCACTTTTGAAATCAACCTAAGAAAAATGTCACTGCCCCTGCCTGCATATATTTTAACGGGCAAACCGAGTGACATGCGCCCAGTAGAGTTGGTAACGAGAAATGGAAAGTAGTTCCATATCTTAACGTCGAATAAAAAGTGTCACGTAACAATCTCTGAAAACTTAAAATTATTTCATTCGCATTAATTTTATTCTAACGTATTGAAGTGTAAAAATGAGCATATTCGCAAAAATATTATTTACTTTTGTATTAACTTTACAATTTCACTTCGCCGACACATGAATAAAGTGATAAGGGATGTGGTAGGATCATAACGTACCTTCATATGGGCTATCCCAACCTGTGTCTCAGGGCAAGGATGCGCTGATTGGTGCGCGTGACCCTCTGACGTCATGGCGCTGCCCCAAGTCGAACCCTGTGTCTTAAGTTGAAGCAATCGGAAAACGTAACTTTCGTCCGAAGTTGTGTCCGAAGCTGATGGAAAAAGAAGAAGACTTCAAATACGTTCACTGGCGTTCGTGAAATGTTTACGCCATTAATGTAAACGATGGATGTGCACGGTGGGCTTTTTCAAAAAAAAAAAAAAAAAAAAAAATGATGAAATGGTTATAAATAATTAGGGATGTCCTCGTTCGGTCTCAACAATTTTATTTTTAAATGTAAAGCTTAAAAATTAAATTTGAACGTTAATTGGCGAAGTTATTTAAAATAAAACCATTAAGGCATTTACTATAAATAAATATTCAAATCAACAGTTTCGTAAACTATAATAAACAATAATACGGCAAATTCTTACGTCACCACGCAACACAACAAATAATATGCCGAATTTACTGCTACCTAGTGTCAGATTGTGAAAGCTCACTTCGGACAACGCATTTGTAGACCATAATTGGACCGCGTCAATGTGACGTCACTTGACGCCGAATGTAGACACGGCCTCAACCACGCACCCGGCTCCTTTCACTCTGATTGGCCAAGCGACGTGCGCCTGTGAGAAGCGAATGAAGCAACTTGGTCGCGCCTCGGTGGAAACGCCACACGCGGACACGTGTTCCGAGCACGTTAGGACCGGTTTGGGAGAGGGGGGGGGGAGGGGGTTCCGCTAGATATGTTCGTTGTGCTGTGTGACCCGTTACACGCACGCAGCGAGTAGCGGCAATCCGTTGTTTCTCAGAAAGTCCAAGGGATTTCACTGGCTAGCAAGTCTCCTGATGGGAACACCGATACTCCAATTAGCTGAGCAGTGTTGCCAGGTCTTTTGGGAGGAATAGTCGTTTTCGGGCAGAAAAATTATCGTTTCCTGAAGAAAATTATGGTACATTGTTTACTATCGTACCAATTCGTTTTAAAACCACTCATATGTTCACGAACTGTTATGTAACAACTTGGATACTAAATTTAAAAAAAAAATGCATCATACAAATTTACACATGAAACTAAACTGTACAAAACGTTTATAATAGGTATTTAATTATATAACTCACCTATTGGGTGAAAATCTGCAGGAATTTTCGTTTCGTTACCTTTTGCAATAGAATTATGGTACATTTGGCTACTAACGGCAAGTGGTGATCGTTTATGGTACGAAGGCAAAAAAATATGGTACCAAACGATAATTATGTTACGCGCTGGCAACACTGGAGCTGAGTGATTGGGGAGATCTGGGCGGCTCTTAACATCGAGGTCTTCAGAGCCGACGTGGTGAAGCGAGGATGGGCGTGCAGCAGCACCGGAATGCGAGAGAGGGATAAGCGGGAGATCCCCGAGAAGGCGCGCCGAATTGCGGCGGCGTCCGGCACGATTCCCACGTGCGATTGTCCGGGGGCGGCCCCCCCGGAAGTCGAACGCGGTTCGCCCGAATGGGAGGCGGGTGGTCTGGCCACTAAACTACCGCGGCCCCCTCCGCTACTCTACACTGTAGAAAAAGCATACAGATGATTCTACCACAGATTACAACCCGTTAATTCTCCAAGTTCATGATCGAAGTCGTGTTGTACATTAGGATATTTGTAGTCGGCACTGTACGCGTCAAGCAATCAGTAGGGACCTGCAAAATTCGCGTTATTATTTCGGGACGCGTTAGGCTTGAAGCAAGTGTACCGTTCCAATAGGTTTGTCATTGAACCGTACAATATTTGACACGCCCTGGGTAACTCTGCGCCAATAAGTTAACACTTCGCGATTGTGTGCCCCCAATCAAGAACTGTTCATTCAGAAAGGGAGTAGCCTCGCACTTAAGCAACAGCCAATGGAGAAACTGCGGTGGCACGAAGATATACAGCACAGTGAAGTTTAACCTAACGCCAAATAATAACGCGAATTTTGCATGTCCCTAGCTATCAGTCTCCGGTGTTCTGGGTGTCTCCCTTCCAATTGATCTGATTTGTTGAAGTTTCTGCATCTCTCAAATACAGAATTCGGGAAATTCAGAATGCATATATGTGTGGCACGCCTAGGAAAGAGAGCACATTACAAAATATTTACAACGTTCTGGTTGTCTGGACATGGATAAGAGAAGACGTCTCCGACTTGCCCATTTACTAGACGAACAATTTCAACATCATTTGGATAGTTCCCAAAGCAATCGGAATTGTAACAACCCAACAGAATGTTCTATTGCTAGAACCAAACTGCTCTGTAATCGGATTTGATGGCAGAAGCAACAGAGTATTCTGTAAGGTTATTCAAGTCCTAGTAGGTGTGGGAACTATACGAATATTGTTGAAGTTGTTCTGTTGGAGGTACCGTCTGTTTTATAGTAGGAACAGAGTGCTCTGCTGCAATAAATTTATGTACAGTAGCAAATACAGCCGTGAATTTCATCAATTTCTTTCAGCCAATTAGTAACTATATTACTCAAATCAACAAGAAATGTTGCCTTCGTATAACACTCTCATTGGAACGGTTCTCTTTGAAACAGTACACATGTTTTCAGAGGTTGATTCAAAACGCATGGCAATTATGCAACTTGTGTTATGTTCGATGAACGATTTGTCTACTACGCGGATGCAGTAGAAAATTAACTATTTCAGTGTTCTTACGTTGAGTCACGATTTGTTATGCACTACGTGCCGATTCAATTTCTCATGCAGCGAGTGGCGATTTCCAAATGACAGTAATTAACATTCGCCTTATACATTGCACATATTGATTATATTACTACAATAGCTATCGGTAAGATCTTATTCTTTCTCAAAATTGCTTCAATAACTGTTTAAAATGTTTAGGTCGTCAACATTCAACTGGCAGCACTGCAGCAAGAGTTTTTTTTTTTTTTTTTTTTGCATTTAGCATGGAATGGGAACGATATTTATCAAATATGTTTCCATTGGTGTAAGATCTTCGCACAAGAAAACAAAACAGTCGTCATAAATTTGTTTTTTTAAATTCAAGTACTTCATAAAATTCTGATTAATCTGTAGCATTAAAATTTATTGCTACTAACTGTATGCTTGTATACTATTGTTACAACTCATTTTTTTTTATAAAGTGATATTCAAGGACTCATACTAGATAATCACGTTAGCTTACGGGAGGATATTCCATTTGTTGAAAAGGACCCGTAGCTACACAACTTGTACCACGAATTAATTCAATCTGTACAGAGTGAAGAGAAAAGTTTTTCTTTACACGGAAACCAATTTATTTACATATTAAAATGAAAAGGTGACACGTATCTTGTACTCGTGTTTTTAATGAAGCTATAATCATTGACCTCGGGGCAGCTTCATCATAATATCGTTCAAGACATTCTCACAAGAAACCCACCTGTATATGTACGTGAATTCTTGTACATTTGGATACACTGACCTGCTGTTCTCTGCTCGTAGCCTATAGTATCTGCGAGGATGTCAAACGTTAAAAGTTTATTAGTGTATGTGTGTGTCAATAATTAATATGATATTTTTAGTGTAAGAGAGAATGTCACGGATCTTCGAAAATTGACATTTTAGGCTAAACGAAGTTAGGCTAAACGCAGATAGGACAAACGCAGTTAGGCTAAACTAAATTAGAGTAAACGAAGTTAAACCAAACGAAATTAGGCGAAACGCATTTAGGCTAAACGAATTTAGGGTAAACGCAGTAGGTCAAACGGAATTATGCGATTCACTTTTAGGGTAAACAAAGTGTACTCAATTTAGAGTAATTTATATATGTTCAAAAAAATTTCACAAATAATTGTAGTACTGCCGGAATCATTTGAGCGCATAAAAAAACTATTATCTTTGTTTTGTATATTACCGCCATGTTGCAGCAAAGTAACAAAAAATACGAGACTTTGTCAGAAATGTTTATTTATCCTTACTACTATATAACTGTGAATGTGTGTTTGTATGTTTGTTTGTTTGTCCTTCATTTCACGTCAAAAAGGAGCAACGGATCGACGTGATTTTTTGTACAGAGATAGTTAGAGGTCCAGAGAGTGACATAGGCTACTTTTCATCCCTGGAAAATATCTCTAACGGTTCCAAAAAAGATGATTAGGAATGTAAATAGGTACTGGATTAACCTTTTCTTAGGATTACTGACTAAAAAAGCATTGTTAAAAAAAATTCCGTCATTTCTCCTTTCTTTTTTGTCTATGGGCTGTCTTACATTCCTTTCCAAGAGCCGCAGCAGCTCAGTGGGTAGAGAACCCAATAGTGGGGCCGCAGTAGCTCAGTGGGTAGAGAACCCTATAGTGGGGCCGCAGTAGCTCAGTGAATAGAGAACCAAATAGTGGGGCCGCAGTAGCCCAGTGACTAGAGCACCCAATAGTGGGACCGCGCGCGAAGCAGCGGGTAAAAGCTAGTATTTTTATAAATACGTGTTACATAAGTTATTGCGTTGACTAAAACTGTTGAATTTATTTGCTTACAGTTAAAATGCTACATGGTTTTGGCCCAGAAAGCTATTATAACACTATTGTAACAACGAAACTATGTAAACAAATATGGCACGTTGTCAGAGTGTGCGAAAGAGCGCCATCAAGTATACAACTTAGTGCGCTCTCTCTCTCTCTCTCTCTTTCTATTTCTGTGCTCTCGCACTTTCGCGCTCTCTCCGACGAATTGAGACGACCAAATAGCGTTCTCTCTGACGTCATAATGACGTGGTCGCGAGAACGAGAGCACGAGAGAGCGCTCTCTGGGCCAGTCGAGGCACGGCGTCGGTTAGCAGCTTAAACTCTCATCGCTTCTCTGATGTCTTGGGCATCACGCATGTAAAACGCTATATCTAATACAAGTTCGACTTTACTTATCTTTTAATTTTTTCTTTCGTAATAACTACTCTCGATTAATATGTACTTAATTGACCACATCTGAAAGCCATGCTTAATTTCTTGTTTCTACCGACTGTGTATTCTCCCACTACTTTTATAGTCGTTCTGAATTAGACATAAAAATCGCATGTACTTAACACTCTTGTAAATATCCGATAAATTGTGCAAATTGATGTGACAATAGTCGGTCTTAGTGAGTTTCTCCTAAATTAAACAGTATAACTTATTTAACAGGTGGATGTACCATTAGGCTACAAACAACGTAATAATTCTTATGAATGTGTTGAATTACTATCTTAAAGTAGTAAACATGCAAAAGTACTTTAACCCAACAACGTAAAACATTGCTATTTAGCTTGCTGGAAATAATTGGCCTTGGTATCAGCCTTGCCTCTTATCAGTGACTCCTCCTTTGTTGCAGGCTCTAAAATGAAGCAGCTGGCTGTTGTCATCCTGCTGGTGCTGGTCAACTACGCGGCCCCACAGTCGCTGACCATCGCTGAATCTCTGCTGAACATCCTGCAAGAAGGCATCGTCCACACGAACAAAGAGCCGCGCGACGAGCCGATCGTCAGGTCGGAGTACGACTTTATCGTGGTGGGCGCGGGCTCCGCCGGCTGCGTGATCGCCAATAGGCTGACGGAGGTCCCCGAGTGGTCCGTACTCCTCATCGAGGCCGGGCGCGAGGAGAACTTCGTCATGGACGTCCCCATCGTTGTCAACTACCTCCAGTTCACCGACGCCAACTGGAAGTACAAGACGGAGCCGTCGGGCACCTCGTGCCTCGGCCACACGAATGGCCAGTGCAACTTTCCGCGCGGGAAGGTCATCGGCGGCTCCAGCGTCCTCAACTACATGATCTACACCCGGGGGAACAGGCGCGACTACGACAACTGGCGGGCGATGGGCAACGACGGCTGGAGTTACGACGACGTCCTACCCTACTTCAAGAAATCCGAGGACAGCAACATTAACGGGATGTTGACGGACGTCGGGTACCACTCGAAAGGAGGGTACCTGTCCGTCAGCAACATCCCCTACCACACCACCCTCGCCGACGCGTTCATCCAAGCGGGACTTGAAACGGGGTCCAAGATCGTCGACTACAACGGCAAGACCCAAACCGGCTTCTCGTACCTGCAGGTAACCATGAAGAATGGCACGAGATGGAGTTCCTCACGAGCTTACCTCCACCCAGCGGGTAACAGGAAGAACTTGCACGTCAAGAAGTTCTCTCTCGTGACCAAAATTCTCATCGACCCGAAGACCAAGACTGCTTACGGGGTTGAGTTCGAGAACAAGCGCACAACGTATAGAGTGACCGCTAGGCGAGAAGTGATTGTATCTGCAGGGGCCATCAATGCTCCCCAGCTCCTGATGTTGTCAGGGTTAGGTCCCCGGGATCACCTGAAAGATTTAAAAATTCCTGTCGTGGAAGACCTAAAAGTCGGTTACAACTTAATGGACCACATTGCTCTCGGAGGGCTCACGTTCCTCTGCAATGCGTCCTCCCTGAATGTGAACGATATTTTAGACAATTCCCAAAACTTCGTGGACTATTTCCAGTACCGCAGAGGTCCTTTCTCTGTGCCGGGTGGCTGTGAGGCGTTGGCTTACTACGACATGAAGAATCCTGATGCCGTCGACGGCTACCCTGATATGGAACTTCTTTTCCAGGGTGGATCCATCGTTTCCGACCCGACTTTGCGAAGAAACTTTGGCATCGATGACGCATTATACAACAAAGTGTACAAGAGGATTGAAAACGAAGATACATGGATGGTGTTGCCGATGCTTTTGCTTCCCAAAAGCAAAGGTCGGATTATGCTCAAGGATAAGAATCCCAAACACAAACCTCTTATATACCCCAACTACTACGCCGTGAAGGACGATATGGACACTATGATCGCTGGGATCAAGAAAACGATAGAATTGAGCAAAACCAACGCCATGAGGAAAATTGGTTCCAGGCTGCATGAAGTGAAAATTCCAGCCTGCGCCAGGTTCCAGTTCGGATCTGACGACTACTGGGAGTGCGCCGCGAGACATCTCACCTTCACAATTTACCACCAAACGGGAACGTGCAAAATGGGACCCAAAACGGATCCGGACGCTGTGGTGGATCCTCGGTTACGAGTGTACGGCATTAGAAATTTGAGAGTCATCGACGCATCGATCATGCCGGAGATACCGAACGCCCACACGAACGCGCCAGTGTATATGATAGCGGAAAAGGGATCGGACATGATCAAGGAAGACTGGGGGAAACCAACGAATTCTTTTTTTCGTGGGAAAAGATAAAAGGATAAATTTGTGTAGAAATTCTACAATTTCAAAATCCCGCACCCACGCATGTTTGCTGTTCAGGGATTGACTTTTTAGGTTGCACTACATTCGCAGTGCAATTCAAGTGTTTGCGTTCTAGTGTACATTTATTGCAACTCTAAACTGTCGCTGAGAACCTTCACCGAAGTTTTTCTTTTAATTGATGTGTTATATTTAAATAAATCTGTTTCAAAATCATTTGTGTAAAAGTTACGAAATGAATTTACACGCAGATTTTCTTTTGACATCTTTAAAATAAATAGGATCCGAGCTAATCTTGGGTTGCGAATTAGCGGTAGCAGGCGTAATTCTGCGTCATGGTTATTCACCTAATTTATTCAACAGTATGCGGCACATTTTCCTGTATTTCAAGTCGATTATTTTACGTGTTTCATTGTGTTCAAATGGATACATAACACTAAGCAGTATAACTCGTAATACTCTGACATTAGTAGTTAAGTTCATAAAATTATTACCTTCAGACTGCGAGATAGTGAATTCGAAACCAAAATAAGTAATAAATTTTTGTGGAAATTATTAGGAATAATTTGTATTGTTTCAATACTTACCTCGTTGCTTTGCAGTAATCAAAGCGACATAAAACAGCTGGTCCTTTGGTTAATGTCGCTAAAATGTTCCGATAAGTTCAGCCCATTATTCCTTTACGAGTAATGACACTTTTAACGCTTGTCGCTTTATTTTTAAACTTTATGACCTTCCACTGAGCGTCTCCTCAAAACAAAGTATACAATACAATTTAAAATGGCCTAGATTTCAAAATATTTGAAGGCATGTTATACATTACATGAAGTTGTAAGTTCATCGTCACAATCCCATTACACTTTACCTCAAAATCAAATCAGATTTATTTGTCGTAGCCGTAAACACACGCTGGTGATTCCATCAACACTTCAGGCAGCTCACGCTGCTGGTCATCTCGTCCGAAACAAAATGTGCTACATCCTCACCTAACATATCGTTTGTTGTGTTTCGTATGCATCGTCAGATAGGTCTCAACTTCTCACGTAGACATCAAGGAGGGTAAGTTCGGAGTTGGTCGAGTATAAATTCTAGCTAATCCAATAGTTTTTTACAAGCGGAGATAGTGAAGTAGTTATTTAAAGATCTGTGGTAGTTTTACTGCTCGTTTGCACCGTTACAATTGAAGAACATAAACGAAATCAATTTTGGACTTGAAACTCAGATTCGTGCAGTGAGTTATACTCCAATTCTGTGAAGTTGCACTATAACCTGCAAAATGATTATGATTTATTAAATTCGGCGCGGGTTTATAGGAATCACGCAGTTAATTGAAAACTTTACAAAACAACTTTTGAAAAAAAAAATCCCAGAATGTAATTTTTCATATTTTAACGACCACGAGGATTAAATTACTTCTATAAAAATTGGCAAAGTATTGATATTAGAAGTTCCATTTTATTTTAAACGTAAAATCTGAATTAATCCCCCTTTAATTAGTTTTCTTTTTTTATTTTACAATCGGGTGAGACAACAGACTTTATAAATAAGTTCGTACGTTTCTAAAATTTTCAAAACATCACGCAGTGGTCAAAAAATAAGTAACTAAGCAATTGACAGCAACCAGTCTATGAATTTAATATTAATATGTTTCCATAATTGTTAATTTGTTTGTTTATTTTTTTAATTTCTCGAAGTGGCACTATTCCCGATTTAAAGTCTTCTCGTGGTTTTCTTTTGCTACCAGCTTAACAGATGCACATAGCCCCAAGAAAAAATATTTTTCAAAACTGTTTTACTCGAGCCCGTAATGTCACGTGACTCAACCAGTCACACTTCGCGATGCGTAAGAACATAATAACCTCAAAGGTGTAATCTAGAACCCATAAGATGCGATATGGTTGTGAGGAACACGGCTGAGGTAATTGGCAGGTATCGTTGCAACTGGCCAGACGGATTGTTGAAACTACTTCTAGTTACCCGCCACCCGTAGCTGCTCAAAGGCAACTATTACTCCGTTAAGGTGGAGTCCCACCCGCCATCTTGTATTTATCGGTTTTTTTTTTTTCGCCAAAGCTTCTATTTCAGAAAGTGTACTGAAATTTCCCGCACGACATATCCTGAAGAACAGCTTCCCAAACTTTATCGAACTGCCACAGCTTCGCTACATTGATTAATTTTTAGCTATTGACTGTCGCGGCGAAAAGCGAGATTATTTCTTGCGGACGATTACAAAGGCGACGATATCAACAGTAATCAAGAAATACTGACCTCAGACAATGCACTAGGCAATGCTTTGTGCTCTGTCGTTCCAAAAAAACATGACATAAAACTGCATTTCCAGAGTATGGCAAAAATTGCGTAAATTCAAGAAGGTGGGTGAGAATCTGCCTTAAGGCGGTCCCCCTGCATGAAGCAGAGTTTGAGGTTCAGAAGTAGCGCCGGCCGGGGCGATAGGGTCGACACTGACACGTTCGTCGAGTTCACCGTCGCCTCTACGCGCAAGTCTCTAAAGAGGATCATGTACTGAAACGTTTTCTGTGAAATCGTTTTGCGCGTAAACGCGTATCTCGGCAAATAAAAGTTCTGGAAATGCGACTTTTTGCCAGAAAGGATAAAAAAACTTTTGTCTATATCCCTATTTTTTTACTTTTACCATATTAAGTTTATTAATTGAGAAAAAAACTCGTGAAAGTGGTCAAATATCGCATTTTAAAGCTTGTCTATGCAGTTTCTTTAAGCGGTGAGAGAAAAGTATAATTACACCCACGTAGTTTGACCTCAGTACTTTCATCGCATGTAATAAAGTTCCACTGTCACAGATCTAATTTGTACAGTGCAGCGTCGCGACGGAAACACTGCACGCCGCGAGCGTAGGGGCGACGAGGCGCTAGGAGTGCGTGTTAGTGTCGCCCGTATGGCTCAACTCGATTCTTGACCTTGGATGCGCCGCTACATAGTCCTCTGAATTGGGGCACAGCGCTCTCGTCGTATATAGTCCGAGCATGGTGGCTGCCAAGTTTTTTCTGAGGTCCTGCTGAAGTTATACTTTCAGGATATTCCTCCGCCTCGCGCAAACAAAGCTTGACCAAGTCTATGAAAGGGACACCAAAAGGAGACAACGCACCCGATTCGTGCCCACTCAATGTAATATTATTGTGCATAAGAACTATTTCTTACAAGGCGTTACCAACACAGATAATGCCTCTCTGTTTTTATTCATATCAATTATAAATATAAAACAGGTGAAAGTTTAAATTAACTAAAAATGAGGCCTAATATAATGTTAACGGATGGATAAAACGCTTGTGATACATGACATATTTAGGAAAGAAACAAACACGACATAGATAGAGTGATTTTTCAAAATTTTTGTTCAAAATGTGTGAAGAAACCGTGAAGAGACAATAGTACTTACAGGAACTTGGGCGGTAGAGTAACCGTATCTTTTTATTGATGGACTGTCTGTATCAGTGTTCAGTACAGGCTCCTGTCGTAGATTCGCTGATGTAGAGTAGAATGTTTTAAGAAACATCATTCTGAGAAAGTCATTTGTACTGATGTTGGAGGACTCCCCAAAATGATATTTATCGCGTGCGTTTTATCTTGAAAGTACCATTCAGCCCTAATTTTGGGTAGGTTTTTGTTCCGTAGTTAAACAAATTAGGGACACGTTTGAAACACAGTTCTAAAGCCAGATAGGCAACCGCTTGAATGGTAAAGACACGATCTACTAGCGATCCGCCCCATCCTCGCTCGGGTGCGATTTATAAATATGGCGTTGTTTAGGTTTACAGTAAGTAGGATGAATACTGTGTTGTTCAAAAAGTCTTCGTTAGTGAACTTTAAAAGACAAAAATGGTTACAGTGGGTCATCCTTAAAAGGTTGACATATGCTCGCGCGGACTTTTTTGTAGCACATTAATTTGATGTATCTCTTATGGTTTAGTCAGTGTAAGACATGTAATCGCCCGGAAAGCGGCTTTTCTGACTTTATTATAAAACGTTGACATTTCTCTACTGTCCCTACATTAAATATTAATGTATTATATACCTAAACCTTCCTCAATAAATTCTCAAAATCCATCAAGGAGTTAAGAAGACTTAACCAAATACACAGACATACGCGGCCGGGCGACTTTGGTTTATGCTGCGTATAGATGTTCTATCCCAGTTTTATTCTATAGGTGTTTAAAACGCGCTTTAGACAAACGGCTGATTCTTTCAATCTATGGACCCGAAAGTATTCAAAATCCTTTGTACAGAAATTCCCGCGTGGACGACATTGTAGGCACTGCCGTGGTGAGTGGGAGAATTTTTCTCAGGGCATTCCCTTTTCCTCCTCCGTGTTCATTCTGCATCTGCTCCATCCCTATCTCAATCATATTTTAGACTTGCTAAGGACTGGTGTATCACACTAGTTAGTACCACAGTAACCTTTAACCATATCATAAAAATCCCCTTAATGATAAAGAAACTTGCGTGCAAGAAACTTCTTTTAAAACATGTTCGCTGTTTACGTTCGATGGGAAAGCAAGAAATTTATATTTTAAGTTATTTCAGATATCAGGGATTGTACGTTTGGTTTCCTTATATACTGTTTTATAAAGAAAGGAAATACTATCGTAAACTATAAAATTCTATAAATGCCGGTAAAATGTATTTTCCTATGAATAGTAATTTAAATTTCAAACAAGTATTGCAGATAAATATTTCATATTGTGTTATGTTCGTTCACGGTACTCCGAAATAATTTGTGTAAATTTCAAACGCATGTTAAAGCATTAACCGTTGACACACCGACATCGAAATACTCTCGAAAACCATCGAAATCAACTGGATTCCTAACTGCCTTACGTAGTAATTATTTGAAACCTGTTTATTCCCTAATTCGTATCTCGGCGGAACTAAGTTGTTAACATATCCGAGAGGCCCTAGTCGCTATTTTTGGATCGACTGTTGTAATCACTATGTTTATTTATTTTATTTATTCCTCGCATGGTTGGTTGGCGGAGAATCGAACTCGTTTTGGATGGCTTAGGAGATCTTGTTTCGCCTCTAACGTGTTGACCTTGAAATGATTTACACCCTATGGGAGAGGGTAGTGCACTCGGGACCTCGATGATCAGGCGTCACCACGTGTCTCTAGATTGTTCAAATGTCCAAAACTATTTTATATATTTTCAACATATTCCATATTTTCATGATTGATTAAAAGTGTCCCCCAAAAAAAATGTGAAAACGAAATACTAATTATTTTAAAAACAAATTAAGCGGATTACGGACATTTTTTTATTTCTGTCGTGTACCAGCACAACGAAACATTTTCAATTGAGTGTACGAGTAGGCTGTTTTATTGCACTTCAAAATAGTGTTTTATCTCCAGAAAACGGCATAAAAACTTATTTTTTAATTTTATGTTGTTCATTTTAAGTTTCGCGATATATTTCGATTTGAAAGCAGCTAGAGGTTAAACCCTATTTGAAAGTAGACTGTGGGTCGAATTTCTATGAAAACGAAGTCAAACTTTGTATTTAATTGCCTTTTTCGAATTTAGGGAACTAAATTTTAAAACAAAATCCTTTTAGGTACTGTATAAAAAAAATGTATTTTCTGTTAACAGTAAGTTCACACTTTCCGAATTAAAATTTGAAAAAGTCACCCCTTGTAGGGCTCTTTTTTATTGTTTTCAAATAAATCATATTATAACTAACTTGCTATATTTCTGTTATCATTAAAGTGTTTTCTTGTTTGGGTTAAATTAAACTATCGCTTATGGTTTGTCCATAACTTATATGTATTAACTTCATAGTCGAAATTAATTAAAAACAAAGAGAGATTAGGTGGATAAGCTTGTAACCTGCGCGCCTTACATATAACTACCGGAATACTTCATGCAAACAAACATGGGATCATCGAAAAAGAGTGGTACAATTTCAAAAAATCACAGCTTCGAAACTATGCGACCGATTTGGTTGGTTCTTGTGCCAAAATGAACAGGAAGAATCAAAGTTTCGCTTACCTAAAAATGTTTCTACGTGGGCTCTATTTATAGCTCTGCATATCGAGCTTATTTCCGCGTCCATGTCGTTTAACGTGAAAGCAGCGAATGCAAAACGTTTGGGCCGATCTTCCGGCTTAATTTTATGCCTAAACTGAATCTCTTTAATATGCACTCTCAGATTTTTATGAAGAAAATTTTGCACGGTAGTCTTCGGAATGCCAAGCTCCAAACTGCGACGGGAAATTGACATTTTTGGGCTGCGCAGACAAGATAGCCTAAGATGTTTTACCTTTTCTTCTGACGTTCTTGGCCGTCCTGGTAATTGTTGTTTTTTTTTTTTTTCTGCACGGTACGGGTTTCGCGGAAACAACCCGACGACAAACAGCATTCCGTCCTGGTACACGTAGCCCCAGATGCTGCTGTCTAAAATTGCGTTGCACAGCGCTACATACTTGAAACTCTGCGAACCACAAATCATACTGTGATTTCTCATCTCACGGGAAAGGTCGGCTCAGATGTCATGTGGCTAGCTCGCCCCTGCCATTATCTCAAGGTCGTAGCGCAACTGTCAGATCCCCCCTTTCCTCCCAAAAAAAAAAAACTTTCGTCCTTCCGCTACAATTTTGTGCAAGAGTCAGCTAACTCCTTAAATAGTTTCGTCGTTATATAGTTGTGAAATTGTACCATTCTTGTTCGATGACCCCGTATTTCTGAGATCTTAAGGGCCTCGTCTAACCAGTCCCCCCAAACAGAGAGCATAACTTCAGTCGTATGGTTATCATTTAAAAACCGTTCAATATTTTTCCGCAGCGTCTTCTTGCGAATAACATTTAAAAACTTTTTCCCATCCGAATATTATTTTACGTTTTCTATTTTCGCCTCTAATATGTATAGTTATTTTTAAGTTAATAAGAGCTAATATGAGCCTAGTTGTCATTTGGGTCGCATTGTAAACAGTCGGGTCTATTATAATTTGAAGGAAAAAAAACTGCAGATTATTTTAATGTAGATCTTTTTTTCAGGACAAAAATTAAAGTCGAAATTTTGCTTCTAATTCATGAATTTAGTTATTGAATCATACACGTTGTCATTGGAAACTGTCAAAGTCAGATAAAACAACTGCAAGTAGTGCTGTGTTTAATATATACTCTATTAGAGGTTTCTTCGCACTTTTTAAATCAAACCTTTGAAAATGCATCCTGTGTATGACGTGTTTAGTTATTTCCTAAATACGTCATGTGTCACAAACGTTTTACACATACGTTAACATGAAAGTATCTTATTTTGCGTTAAATTGAAATTTTACCTGTATTTTATTTATGAATTATAATAATTCATTTATAATAAATACGAGTAAAAACAGTGTGAAAATATGTGTGTTGGTAGCGCGAAGTAAGAAATAGTTCTCACTCACGAATTCGGTGCACTGTCCTTTTGGTTTAATTTTCTAGACTTGGCTAAGCTTTGTTCGTATGAGGCGGAGGAATGTCCAAGAAGTAGAACTTTAGCAGGGCTTCAGAAAAAGTGAGAAGCAACGGTGAGTGGATTTTATTTAAATTATTCTCGTGTTAAACGGTGTTTCAAACTATGGTGAAAATGATGAATATTTCCTGAGAAGATCGCTGTGTTGAAACCCTATGGCTGCCGTTCAAAATTCCGATGAATCGTAACACACGCGAAGCTTTGTTTATTCTATTTTTAAATCGCCGTCGCAATTGTTCTTTACAGCGTGGTGCGGCCGAGAGGCGTTTAAGATTTTCAACAAAGCAGGCCCATTAATAATTAATTAAAGACATGATCAACTTAGGGTGAATTTCGAGGACGTTGTAAATACGTGTTTTGTGAACACGACGTTTCGAAAGCGGATGGTTGTTCTGCCGCGGAGCGTGTGTTTCGTCATCTCACAGTTAAACAGCGGTGTGGCAACCGTCTCTTACCGTATTCGCGACCCATCGTCGTCTTAATTGGCAGCTGTAGCGGTTTTTCCCACCGCGATCAAAGTTGTATCTCTACGTTGACATGTGCGCCGTAGCAGAACGCACGTCCTTTACGGATCACCGTTTCGACACTAGACATTAGTCTCGGCACACGATGCGACGTCTGTGCCGATTAAGTCACCACAAGTTTTATTCCAGTTGGGTATAGTTCAGGCACACTTTTTCATTTATTTCCGTTCAGTGATGTGCTTTCGTAAAGAAGCTTATTTCAGCGCCCGCCAAACAAATATCGCTGCCATCGGAGGGAATTTTTCAACTCTGATATCACATTTAAATTAAATAATTGCTTTAAAAAGACGTTCTGCTAAATCATATTCACGACGTTGTATTAAAACCGCGTGAACGTATTTTGTTAAACGTTCACTCCAGAACGAAGGGAAAAGTTCATTCTCTGCGCAAGTTCTAACAAAATACAAACAGAATTGTTTAAGACAGTTATATTTATTTTATGAAAATTTCAAATATTCCATTGGTTTACATACATTATGGACAAAATCTGGCGCGTGAGAAACACCAGTGCTATTTAATGACGAGATTTTTAATTCGCCAAACTATTGGTATTGAGCTTTTTTCCAACGTGATTATAGGCTATTCACGATAAAGTGAGCACTTTTTAAGGCCCTGATAAATTTTTCCTTTCAATTAATTTCTACCTTCCCGCTATTTTAATGTAAACATTGCAATATGACTAGGGATATGAAGAATTCGCGAGTTCAATGACCTGTAGGCTAAACTCCACAGTCATGCGTATACTCGAGCCTCAAATGTTTGTTCATTGGCTGCTTCCCCATACAGTAGCCAGTATTACTTCACAACTGGCAGTATGGCACTCGCTACTTGTTTCTTTGCAAGTCTGCTATTGGCTCAGAGTCGTCCAGGGCGTGTCTAGTAAACTGCGAACCAATTGCAAAGTCAACTTCAGTGTACACGTGTTTGACAATCTATCTTGTCCTGAAATGAACTCGCGAAATGTTCCTATCCCTAAATATGACTAATAAACACAGTGTATGCATATCAACGATCTCAAAAATTAACGTCTGAGACTGCAATAAAGTATATTTATTAGGTGTTAATGCCTTTTGGGAGGGCCTTAATAAGTGCTCATTTTACCGTGATCGTACTACATCAGGCTGTGGCTGAGTCCTTGCCCGCCTCTACTGCTTCTCTGAGCAGAGAACTTGCTTCGTCTCTAATGACATCGTTATCGACGAGACTTGAAGTCCTGCCTACACACCTAAAGGCTGTTCACGATAGGAGGCCTTCTCTGAAGGTGGACAAGACCTCTGGGTGCCTCCCCATCCAGTGAGACTGATAATGATAATGGGTCTGCCTTAAAATTATTGCCACAAACTCTTCGTCTGACAAGGGCGGGTCTAAATACCTCGTCTTATTGTGTATTTCAGCTAGATGATTTTCAAGCTATGCAATTGCGCCCTGAATATTTTTGCTCCAAAAATGATCTGTAAATTTTTCTTTAAATTCATTGTAGGTGTGAACTGCGGACTTATTCATCTTCCACCAATAATATGCATTGTTCCTGAAACGTAGGGAAATGCGGCACAGCATGTCCGTGGCTGGTTGTCCGAACACACTGGCATATTTCTCAAACCTCTTTAAAAAATTGATTGGGTTTTCTCCGTAGCGTCCTTCAAATCTTGGCACTTGTACAACCCACAGGTTTGATGGGTGATGCATATATTTACCAGCTGGGTTACTGGCCGTAAAGGAGTGTGACTCGCTCGCTCGAATTGAGAAAAACGGTGCTCCACATGCTGACCTAAAGAACGCAAATCTGCTTCCACTTGTCCTCTAATGTGTTCCGTAATTTGCACCAGATATGTATGCTTTACCACATTGTCAGATAGGCTGTCCATACGGGAATAATTGAGGTTAATGGCCTCCTGCAGCCTGTTAGTCGCCTTGGAGACCTCTTCCTGTACTTCTGTTCTGATTTCTTCCCTCAACGCAGTGTGAACTTTAGCCAAATAATTCTGAAAATCAGCCTTAAATTCTGTCTCGAGTTTCTCCTGGCTATTTTCGATATGCTGAATAATGAAAGCTTTCTGCTCCGGCATGCTAGTTGTAGTTTGTTCGGCCAGGCTACCTTTATGTTCAGCCAAACTAACTTTTTGTTCATCCAAGCTAACCTTCTGTTCAGCCAACCTAGCCTGGAGTTGTAGCAGTAGTGTCATAATACGGTCAGATTGGCTATCGGTATTATGTACAGCTGCAGATGCTGCTCGAAACTCCTCCGCACTAGACACTAAGCTGGTCTCGTTATTCCTTTCGTGCCCGAACTCTGTTAATACAGTTTATCCTCTCCCTTGTAGTGCAGTTGTATATGTTACGTTATTGGTATCCATTATGGTAACTATGTACTCGTTTTTCCGATAGTCAATGGGCGCAGTGTTACGTAGGTTATACTCTGTTTGAGTAGACCTACTCATAATCTGTGTGATTTCTCCTTTCTTTTGAAGCAAAGCACCTTTCAAGCCCATCTACACTTTCCCATATTCTCACCCCGCGTTATTGGCGCCACTGTAATAAATACTGTGTGGGGGAAAACTTGGAGAGAGATATAGTTTACGTATGCCCCACGTATGAGTATTAGCCTCTGTAAGAAAACGGGTGAACCCTACTATGGTTTTCTAGTCAAATGTAATGTATACAGGCAGAACTGCATAATTAAAGTGCAACGACCTGGGAGAAATCCATAGCAATAAAATTAACATCAAACATTAGCCAACTGGCAGTTAATTTACATACAGCAAACCATCGTCAAATTTGCTGGTATTCCACACCAACAGAATTTCAATAACCTGGATAGCACGGCTCACAATCAGGTTCTGTTCAGCCCCCTGCAGAGCTATGCAACACTACACGACCCACTGGAAGACATAGGAACCAACTATGTATTTATTTAAAGCAATGAAAGGCTTACAATTTTTAAGCGATAATTTAATGTGGAAAATATTATAGAAATAAATTGCCTGAAAAGTTTAATTCCTTGGTAGTGTTAAAAATGCAAGGTATATGCATGCAGCAGCTGGACTAGGTCTACAAATATATATCTCATTATGCCTGCTACAAATGTCAATTAAATGAATAGAGTATTCGAAAGTAAAAAAAAAGAATAATATTATCTGGACATCTTGAACGTTGTACACGCTTAAAGTTTTGCAGAGTAGATTTAATTCAGTTAAAAATAAAAGTCGCTAATGATCCCACACTTGGCCGTTACAATAAATTACGTGCGTGTATAATTCCATATTTAAAATGCTCCTGGCTTGCACAGTTTATGTTGGTAGAGCAATCAGATACTTATTTAAATCTCAGTCACTTTGTAACCACTGAAAAGTGTCGGGAAATGATGCTGCATACTTTAAAAGTTTATTAAACACTCTCAAGTACGTGTAACGGTCACTGTACATTAAGGTGGGATCATACCTTATATAAATGTAGAGTTTCTCGCACTTATTTTATATGTAGACCTGTTCTGACGGTAGCACCATGTACCGTTGGCTTATCACTCATATTGTAATATACTTATTCGGGTCTAATTAACCTTTAAATAATTAATTTATACTTTCAACGTATAACTAAGGCCTCACTGGCCTGCTGCCGTTGTGATCCACTTAATTCAAGATGGAGTATGGAATATTCCATCACCATCTATTTTCGGTAGCGGTTAAATCTTCAAATTAACACAGAGTACATAAGGCTTAACCCAGTGTGCTTTCCAACACCGTGACGATTCAAAAGGTGCCCCTAACTGTTGCCAACTGGTACACAATAAACAAGTTACTTGAAACCTGATAAAACAAAATAAAATTACAACAATTCACATATGGAAAATTGACATTTCAGCTGCTGTGTGTACATTAATATTACATAGAATTAAGAAAATAAAATTATGATATAAAATTACGATATAACAACATTACATGTGAAACATATGAAATTCATTATATTTGTTTACAAAATAAAAGTGTGTGTACTAGTATTATAAATTTGCATGCTAACTTAAAATGTGTTGAAATGTAAATCGCACGTGTTAGATAATCAGACGTTACAACATATTGAGGAGCAATACACAACGTGCATACAAGTAGATCTTAAGCAGGGCTATCAAAAGTGCTCAGTTTACCGTGAATAGCCTATACCTAGGGATATAAAAAATATTCCCGAATTCATTTCAGGGCAAGATATATTTCAAACACATGCACACTGGAGTCACATTTTCAATTGGATCAGAGTTTATTAGACACGCCCTGGACGACTCCGCGCCAATAGCCGACTTGCAAGGGAACAAGAAGCGAATCCCATACTGTAAAATGTGGCGTAACACTGCGGCAACAGCCAATGAACAAATGTCTGAGTTTCTACAATACAAAGGATTGCGGAGTCCAGCATAGAGGTCATTGAACTCGCGAAATTATCCTATCCCTATACCCAGGGATAGGAAAAATTCGTGAGTTCAATTACTTGTAGGCTAAACTCCACAGTCATGTGTATACTCGAGCCTCAGATGTTTGTTCATTGGCTGCTTACCCATAGAGTAGCCAGTGTTACGTCACACCTGACAGTATGTCACTCGCTATTTGTTTCCCTGAAAGTCTGCTATTGGCTCAGAGTCGTCCAGGGCGTGTCTAGTAAACTGCGAACCAATTACAAAGTCAACTTCAGTGTACACGTGTTTTGACATCTATCTTGTCTTGAAATGAACTCGCGAAACGTTCCTATCCCTATCTATACCTAAATGTTATCCGTGTTGTTTGCCTTGCCTGAAGACAGTAAGCAACGAGCGGAGTCACAATTACATACGAGAGTCGAGGTTCCTCGCAATGTTTATGGTCGTTTGTAAAACCGGTCTCGCTTGCCGTGCTCATCACTCGTGGGAACAGCAGCTATTATCTCACTTCAGCAGCTATTATCTCACTTCAGTGCACTTTTAGAAAAACACTCCAGTCAATTTATAGGAAAAGTACTGGTTAAATATCATCGATAAACCTTTCTTGAAATTACGTACACGTCGTTTCTTTTTTAAATAAAAATATTTGACTCCAAATTTCACAGAACTTTCCACGAGTATAAGCAACCGTTTCTTTAATATGCTAGATAGTTTTTCCACATTCCCTGTATATAAAGAGATATTACGAAAAAAAAAATGTACTGATTATACACATGACTATAAAAAGCTACTATAAATAGTTAAAAATAGTTTATTCTTGATTGGTGTTTCAACTAGAAACTAAATCTTTAGTCCTTGACGATTGTCGCACCCCTACCACATTCTTAAAAAGGTTTATTTATTCAAAGTTACACACGTAACTTTTTCAGTGCCTAGTAATGTTTCAGTGTTTGAAGTGTTTACAAATGTTGACGTTTACTAGTCAAAGTGTTTGAAAGTAATTAGTGTGAATTCCCTGCCTGCCGCAGAAACTAACATTGTATTGTTAAGCTTGGTTCACAATTGAAAGCATAGCAGTAACTACAGCACATAGTTCGTGTGCATGAGAGTTCCTCGCATAGTACACAAAGGAAATTGTCATATTTCGTTTCTTGTGCGGTTGCATAGGCCATCGGCGTATCGAAGCAGAGCATAAAATTTTCAGTGAAGTTGTTTATTTAAAGTTGAGGAACAGCTATTCTGCAGAAACGAAGAAATGACCCGAGATATAAATTTAGAGAAAAAAAAATGAGGTAACAGTTTTCTGAGGCTGTTCACGGTAAAGTGATCACTTTTGAAATCAACCTTTGGAAAAATTCACTGCTCCTACCTGCATATACTTTAACGGAAGCACTGAGTGACATACGGCCGGTAAGTTGGTAACGATAGATGGAAAATAGTTCTATATCTTCACGTCGAATAAAAAGTGTTACGTGACCATTCGTGATTTAAAAAAAAAAAAACTTTTTTCTAATGGCTTTTTTTTTGTCACTCATCGCCGCCGACAGCTCGCTGATCCTACGAAATGATTCATGGTCGTCACGTTACATGTCGTGTATGAACATACTCGGTCGTGTTAGACATGTAGGGAATAGCGATATTTTGCAACCAATAGAATTTAAGGAGAAAGGATGAATAGGAAATAGTCTGATGTATTTATTTTAATATATGATTTCTGAAGGAAAGCCTTTGTTTAAATTACATTTGCTTCTTTAAATAATGCGTCTTATTAAACACATTTGCTATTAAATCACTACTGCACGAAAACCAATTAAATTTCTAGTCGTGTTTGAATGCTTGAACGTAGCACGTGTACATTCACTATCGACCACGCATGTTTGTAAACTTTCTACCTAGAACTCTCCCACGTACACGAAATTTATCACGGGTCGACCTTTACCAGGCTGAAAAAAAAATAATAATTTTTGTCTACTATAACAATTGTTCATAACTGTAAGCTATTCACGGTAAAGTGAGCACTTTTGAAAGTCCTCTCATTTGGAATAATAGTCAATAAATACATTTTAATTTATCTTTAGACGCTAGCTTCTTAGTGTTGTGTAATATACACGCTGTGTTTATTAGGCCTGCCTACATTGCAATATTTATTTTTAAAATGTGATTAGATAATTTAAAAATGGCATAAAGGAAGAAGTAACTAGGGCGTCAAAAGTGCTCACTTTACCGTGAACAGCCTATACAGTTTTTTTTTTTTTTTTTTGCCATACTTTGTGCTTGTGTTTACTTTATTTCCCGCAGGATTATGGCCAGCCTTTCCAGATGTTTGTGTATTTCCGTAATTTCAACGTGATGTCACATGGATTATGATAACTTGCAGGTTTAGGCAGTGTTAATCTTCAAAGTAAATTTATAAACCGGAAAAATTAGCCCTAAAGCAACGTGACAGGTGTTGAAAATATATTTATTTATACTTCCCTACTGATTATGCTCTTCTTTCCCTGTACTAACTCAAAAAGGTCATTTCACACGATCAAATTCATTATCAAAAGAATTTTTTTTTATTCAATTTATTGTAATGTATGAAATCACACTGGTGTCATAACCATGGTCATTTCACCTTTTAAGGTATCGAATGCCTTGAATTCCTTCAAATATTTTCACTTTTGAAAATGTTCTGTATTGTTTGATTTCAATTTTTCAGCAACTTATCTTAAATAATCTAGCATTTTCAACGGAAAATGTATTATTATATTACATTATCATACAAGCAATCAAGAGTCTATAAACTATTAAGTGTCTTCGTTTTCATGAAAACGGAATGAACAAAACTTCAAACAATATTACTTTTTTATTTTAAATCACTGTTATTGTGTAATTTCGAGGTTTTGGACATTTCCGAACTTCTTTGGCTTAAACAGTTGGGAAATAGCTTTCAAGCTGCAGACTTAAATATTTTTGTGTACAATTCCCTTAGCTATTAATAATAATATTTATACATTCAATCAATTGAATGTTAATAATTTAAATCAATTGTTACTGATTGTGTCGAATGGCCTCGGGGTGCGAAGTTTGAACGGACATCGTTTTTGCACTATTCTGCTGCATTTGGTGAATCCAGACCCTCGCGCTTGTAAGGGACACCCAATGAAGGAGGTAAATTTCCTTCACTTTACCTCCCTTTTTCGCCCCCTATTTCCTTGCCGATAGTTTTGAACCTTTTCCCCGTGGTATTTTTTAAATCCTAAATTTAAGATGCAAAGTACTATAGAAAATACCGTCGCTTGTAGAGATGAATACTGTTGGTTGTATAAAATATTCTGATCATACGTAGACATACTCTTAACTGTGCGAAGGTCTCTTTGCAGCTCTGGTAATAACACAAAAACGCAAGTTACATACTGAAGAAATGATTAATCATGAACGTTCTTCATTCAAAGAGAAAACGCTTTCGTCGGGGATATTTTTGTGCGAAAACGTCAGCTAGTTCGCAAGGCTGTAGTAAGCTTGCTGGCTTGTCATGGCTGACTTTTTTCATATTCAAAGTAAAACGATTCTGCTATTATGACAAATTCAGTTTTCTGTATGACGATGCAAAGTGAGGTATTTTAATACAGCACTCTTGCGTGGCGATGGTCCGCGCCTACCTCGGCGTGACTGAATGTATGGATACCAAGTTGGTAACCTTGGGGTCCGGAGTCCTCGGTGATTGCAAAAACTGGCCCTCGTACTGCCACAGCTCCTATAATGTGCGTAGACTAAATATGAGGTAGTACGATCTCGCTGGCTGCGCGCAACCAATCTCCGTGTCCCAACATTGAACTGCTTTTCTGCCAACACGCCCAGCGAAAACGGCATTGTTTTGGATCTTAGGTTAGAAAACTGATAGTACTTAGAGATGTTTTCGTTCTTCCTCTAACCAATTTGTAATACAGTTTCACTCAATTAAAATTGATATAGAAGTATTTTATTAATATAATATTGCTTGTCATTTCAAAATTAAGATATAAACAAAAACATTTATCACTGTTGACCACGTGACTTTGAAAGTTGTGTATGATTGAAGTAGGTCAATGTTGGGTACATGCTCAGAAGACGAATAAGCGGTCTACCTCATATTTTGCCAAATGCATGCCGGATGTAAACGCAAAGAAGACCTATTCGAGTTAGATGTGCTACACCTGATCTGAACTGGCTACAGACCAAGAGAAGACGAGCAGCTATGCAAGGAGAAGGACACGACACTATGGCACTATGCATGCGTACTGTTCGAGATTTGAATGTTTGAGTTGTGAATGGGTACTAATCGTTGATGACTTGCATGGACACAAGGTACATCATTTGAGGCCCTATTTCGAGAAAGACATTACATGACTAAAAACACAGACGGTTTGATGGGAGACCCAGAGAAAACCCATCACCGGGAACTTCTTCTGCTATTGTCTCTGTTAGCTGTCCAAGTTTCATGTTGTGTTACCATGCGCCGGAACATTCAACTCTTCGTCAGTTAGCAAGCCTTCTAGATTTTCGTTAGCCGAATACAAACAGGTTGTTTGTAACTATCAGAATTCCTTTGCCCTATATCTGGTAGATTGCTATGACAGGAGTTGAACAAATTTCTAACAAATACTTACGTTATTATATGCGGTTTGTTCAGATTCGCTTTTACCCCTTCATGCATTTTTTTGTAGTGTTTGTTCCACTCACACATGCAATAAACTACTTAGTGTGTGACAAGTAGTTAAATAATTGAAAATTGTGTTTAAAATATTAAAGAAATGCCACATATAATTGCGGTATAACTGGCATGGACTTCACACATAACTGTAGTCACACAAGTAATTTTAATTTTGAAATTCGTAAATCTAATTCGTCTAATATTATTGTAAACTGAACATATATGCTGTGAAGCCCGGTGGAAGTGACGTTTACAGATCCACGTGCGCATTTATTTATCGGTTTATTTATTTACTCATTTATGTATTTTGTAGAGTCTTGTACGTATGGTCAAAGCAACTCAGCTATAAAACAGCGTAATCACAGAAACATGTATTCACGTTGATGCTTACTTACTTACTTACGTCCTCTTCATGGATAGGCTCTTAGCCTGTTCCAGCCTCATATTTCAGACCTTCTCTTCATGGGTCGGCCAATATCTCTTCTTCCAGTAGGATGGTATTCCAGGATAAGCTTCGGAAATATGTCGTTATCCATCCTTAGAACGTGGTCTTTCCAATTTACCTTTTTTTTTTGGGGGGGGGGGGGGAATTCTACCATTGAAGTTTAGTGCAGAAAACAAATTATCCAGATAAACATGTTCAATAAATTTACAAATTAATGAAAATATACCTCAGGGCTTTTTCATACAATTAAAAATTAGAAACTGAAACTGGGCCCAAGTGCCATGTGATGAGAACTTAAAAAGGATCGAAACATTAATGTGATTATTGAGTGGTAGACTTGCATAATTGTAATATACACACTGAGTTAATCCTAAGTAGAGACCTTTGTGTTCTGGTGGCATATAAGGAATCATACGTTTCAAGTCAGCTTTCTTTTTGTCACTGATGCGACCTGTGCACTCAAGTTCTTTAATATCCATTGATGCTAGATCGTCTTGTTTTCTGCCTTTCTTCACAATGTTCGTTCAGGTCAAGGGACTTAGACCACGGAATGATTTTCGCAAGACCACTTGGCAATGATTGTCCTTCGAGATGTTCCGTGAAAACTGCATCTTGGTTGTATTCAGACAGCTATCAGTACTTTGTGCAGGTCTTTGAAGTCAGCTCTCGTCATAGTTACCACTTTGTATGCATTCTTAAGTCTGCTGGAAATGACTAATGGCTCGATGTCTTTGGGTGCAAATAGCTTCATTACTCAGTGCAAGATCTCTATCGCAGAGCAGAAATGTATGTCTACTGAGTAAGAACTCGTGACTGTTTCCATCAAAACTTGCTTTAGCTACATGACTAACAAGAGCAGTTACCGTAATTATATTTTTGTTTTTTCCCTATACAGTTATCTGTCCGTATTAGCTTCCTCTTATTGGTGGTCAGTGGAGCCAACATTTTCAGAGTGAAGATACAATTTCATTCCCACCACCTTCAGTAATGTCCTCACTCCAGAGACACGTGTACGAATCATCTGCTATTTTCGGGGTTATGTTTACCGTTAGTCATAGACATTTTTATTATATGTGATTACCGAGTACTTACTTATGTTGTCACTTCTTTTAATATAATTTCCAAGTTACCCGTTTTTATATTAATTAATATTATAATCTTTGCTTATTTTAATAGTTTATTCGCATAGACAACATGGGTAAGTATGTATTTTTCATTTGTTTCTACGCAGTATCCAGCATTAATACTTTGTTTGTTAATTTAATTTCTTTACTAGAAGGTAGACGGCATTAGATGGTTACTAAAAGAAAGGACTAAAGAAAATGATCCTGGTTGTCTCTCGTTTTGCCATTGTTGATTGGCGGAGAGATGTGGCGTGGTCAGACGATAGCCAATTGGAGGACAGGTGATAATATAAGTAAATTTTTTAGAAGAAAGAATACCGACACTGACAAGACTGAAAGTTTGAGGAAAGTTGAGGAGTTTGATGTGATCTGATTAGTGAAAAACTTAACGTTCTTGGGTAGCACCCACTCTCAATATTCTTTCAATCTTTCGGACGCCACTCGCGCCGATATCAAGTTGACACTGGTTGAGATGATATGGTGCGTGTAGCGTTGAGTGACATTTCTCATACACTGGCATTAATTAAAAGCGCATGTTTGTAACAGCCCTGCGAATGAACAAATGTTTGTTTAGTTGCTCCGAATTACTTTGGCGGGGAGTGTCGCCGCACTCGAACGTCGAATAAGAGAAATATGGCAGTTTTAAGGCAGTCCACTGTAAAGCGAAGACAGAAAACACTAACACAGTAATTACATAATGGACCGTTTATTATATTCTACAGCCATTAATCAGGAGCATTTTAGCAAAGCTTTTCAAAGCTGTTGTGCGGCAATCATCAAGAACATTTTAAATAACATTCAGCCAACTTTCTAAAACTTTACCAAAGGCGATTTCAGAACAGACAGGCAGCTGTAGTCAGCGCCATAAAGAGAGAGGCAGACAACCAGGCTCCGGGCGGGCGGGAACGATCGACATTACTCTTTCTCCGTGTAGCGTCGCATTGAAGGTCAGCTGCCCACGTATCCCAGTAGCAGAGAAATCAGCTGAGAGTTGTGCACGACCTAGGACAAGCACGGATCATGTCAGCCGCTCCAAACAAACACAGCATGGGTTTCACATTCAATGAACGGCATTTATTTTGTACACAGTGCGATGTGTTCAAAGCAGTAGGAGATCTGATCAAACATATTTAAATACGCACTTGTAAAACAGAATCAGAAAGGGGACAGTTACAAACAGCAACATTTTCAAACAGTTCTAGCCCAGCAGTCCCATTATGTGCAGCATTTGGCACAAAAGAAAGCCGTGCGATCGTTACCTTTGACTGTGATACCTGTGAAAAATCAAATCAGGGAAATAACCTGTCAACAGAGGAGCGAGGAACGTATAATTCATTTACCAGTGTATACTGGTGTGACGAGTGTCGTGTAGGGGAAGGAGCATTGCGGTATAGCCATGCCCAAAGTATTGCTGAGGGTACCAACAAGGTACTCAAATCAAAATGGAGTACTATTTTCTTCCATTATTCGAAACAGTATTCGAGAATTCCAATATTCTCAGAGGCCTGTGTTTGCAATAAGAGGTCTGAAACAAAGGTTATGTACATTTAAGCAAGCCTATTTACGATCGATGTAATTCGCGAAATGGCGATTATTGGCGCTAGGTGAAATTGCCCAGAATTATATTGTTACTAGGTGTCGTAGGATTTAAATTAACCGAGATGTCATTAAAACAACATACACTTAATCAATGGTTAACTGCACGCACTGTCTAAGAATGGCTTATACATACATTTATTAGCATGTCATTAAGCACCAGTGAAGACTCCCTCAATCAACATCCTGATGATTATAATTGCATTTTATTACGGACTCTTATATTAGTTTACTTTGTCTATATATTACAACAATAATTGACGTAAGCAACACAATGCCTTGTTATGACAACATTCGACTACAAGACATGAAGCGCTGCAGTGACTACCTTGCGAACTGGCAACATTAACTTGCCACGTTTATCAGGCAAGTTTCCAGACATCCCTTTCTAAGGCTGTTTCCGGATTATCAGTATATACGTGTAAGTGTGTAAATTTGTGTACTAGCAGTGATGTGTACTTGTTAAAACTATCATGTTAGATCGGTCACACATTATGGCCGAAATATCAGAAACTATGTGACAACAGAAAATGTGGTGCATGGCATTACATATATGTTACAACTTCTATGGTTATGAATTAACACTACACACATAACCATATAAACATTTGTTATTTATTTTTGTGTCGTGGTTTTGTACCTTGATATCCTATGAGTGTAAGCACTGAAACATGGCTTTAGCCTGAATGAGCGTGTGTACTATACTGGGAATACGGACAGCACTAGTATATACAAGGTGACGCCGTCGGGTGAGACACAAGATGAACGATGACACAAATTACTTACTGATGAGTGCTTCAGCGGTGCTTCCCAGTCACCGCACTGTTAAGACTCGGGGTTCTCAGGGATACTGTGGGTTCTGTGTGGCCATATCGCCCGAGCATACTTACAATACTAAACATTTACTAAACGTTTTATCACTGTAAAAATAGTGTGGCGAGGAAACAGTCACTACAAAAGAAAAGATTGAAACACTGTGAGGCTTCCTTTTTATTTTACCGCTCATACAAATAACGTGCCTAGCAATTTAATTATGATAAACTCGGACGTGTCTAGATAACTCCATTTGGGTGCTCCCCAGCCTGCAATTACTCTAGCGTACGCCTATGTGGAAGACTTCACCATGGTGTTTGAAAACACAATCTTCACAAGGGAAGGGGGTCGACAGCCACTAGGGTCAACTGATGATTTTCCCTGAAGATAGGACATGGAGAATTACAAGATGAATCAATACATGAACATGAACACGTGTGATTATTTGGCATTACTAGCGCGGACTCGTTGGGGCTCGCCCTCCAACACGTGGTTAGTGAGGTGACTGCATATATACATTGTTGTCTAGGAGCGAAATGTAATCACCGTGCAAAATTACAAAATGACACAAATATCAATTAAACAAGTTGGGGCAAGATATGAGTAGTCAAAATAAACATGCACATTTGTGAAAGCAAGCTTAGATGGCACGGATATCATTGGATAAAGTTCGTAGCGGACCACGTGGTGCAGGTGAAACTGAAATATTTCTCCATAAAAACTGCAAATTAACTTCAGGCAAATTAGTATTTCATTTGAGAAAATGATTCCCCTGACCATTGAAACATTTGCAGCCTTGTAGCATGCCTGATGGCGAAAAAAGCAAACATGAAAATGACAGAGTGGTCATACATAAAAAGCATCAATTTACATGACAGTTAGACATAATCTTGAACAAAAATACACAGAACCCTGAAATAAATTCTGGCACACATGATACTACACAAATAAGCCCTGAAAATGCATTGAAGGCGCTGATACCTACTTTGCGATAGCTGACTGCATGGTCATATGTGATGTGGCCGTAAGATAATTAAACATGAAAAATACCATCAAATACATACATAAAGTTAAAGCCCTTTAAATTGCATGCCTCAATAACACAGAAATTACAATAAAACACCTTTGGCATGGGCAGATGGCGCCTGATTCAAGTTGTGCGGGCCTCATGTCTCTCCGACATCTTTCTCCCTTTCTCCCCGTTTAAGTTTCAAAAAAGGTGCAAGGGTACAAATTATTTAGCTAAGCGGAAGCATAATGCTGGGGAAATGTTTGGCTAACATACGCAAAGCAAAGGTTGACCGGTATATTAAAATGAAACTATGGTAATCTACATCAGTGCTCAAAAGTTGTAGTGCGTACGTGACAGCATCTTACCTCGCCAGTTCTCCTCGACGGATTGCTCAGAGGCAAGTGTCGCACGGATCTACCATGGCTGCCTATGGGATTCACATAAGCAGAAGTGCTATGCACGGAGAGTAAAATATTTTATGTTGAAAAGTAAAAGGCACTTAGAAATTAAAATATGAATTGACATTGTATATTATAATTTGGAATTTCTTGTCTTTGTTTAATTAATTTTGTTACTGCATTCTAGCCAGAGTAGAACTGTTCTGAGCTCTACACAGCGCTCAGCTTGAATTTGTTATTAAGTATGGTGCAACACTTTATGAACATTCAAATATAAAACATAAAAACACTATGAACCTGGAATAAAATAAAACATATTTAACACTTGAAAAATACAATATTCCCATTATGGGAAAGTCAAGTTTAAGGCCTCTTTTCGCACGTCATGGTCTTAATGCTCACTGGCTGTTAGCCGGCGTCAATGTTGATGTCACTTCTGGGGACAGGTACGCACAAGTATGCATTTCTTGAAAATCTGGAAACAGCCTTAGACCGTGGTCTGGAGTCAGTGCGGCTCTTTCAGTGCAGTATGGCGGCATACAATTTTATAAACAAGAAAAAAATTACTTGCAATATTGGGAAGTTTAGAATCATCAGATGACACTTCAGAAGAAGAGATGACAGGTGTGTCTTGCAAAAGAAATGTTAGTAAAAAAGAAATCCAAAATAGTGAGATATTGATGACGTGGTTCATTAGGTTAGTTTCGTCGTTCATATTTACTACGTCAACAATTTCCAGTCCAACAGCAAACAGCACTTGCTTCAGGCAGTCACGTGATAATTGCACTTTTATAGTTTTCCAGAGCACACTCAGTGCAGTCGATTGGAAGCAATGAGATGCTATAATGCAATTTCTAACAACATTTACATTATGCATAATAGTATAAAATTAGCTATAAAATAGTGCATTAAGAGGATGTGCAACACGACGTATCAGTATTTGACAGTTTGCTACGTCCTTGCCCCCAAGGACATGGCAAGGTGAACAAAAGCCCGCACATCAAAAGCTCGCAAAAAGAACAGGAACCCTCGTTGTAGCAGAAAAATATTTGAAACCTTAATTCAGAAGTGTTGACTTTACACAAATAAAAATTCATGAGTATGTAGTTTCAAGAGTATTTATTAAGAATTCTTTTTTTTTTCTCGTATTTTCTTTCGTGTTTTGGTTTTCATTTACAATTGGGGATGATTAGCTTAAAACATCAATATCTCTTAGTATCAAATAATGATTTTCTAAAAAGGACATATAAAAATATTATTTCTCAGAAAATGCAAATGCGAATAATTTTCAAGAAAATTCTAAATTACATTAAATTTTTACATTGACCAAAAGTATATTTATATAAGGGTCTATAAGCCTCCACGATGATTCATTGGAGAAAATTTCAGTAAAACATTGAAAGCAACCCACCAAAAATGGCAATTCTCCATGTCTCCAACAGTGTGCAATGCACTTGCAATATTTATTTTAGTAACATTTTAGTTTACACTTCTGAATAATCATAAAGTTCCGGCGAAAATAAAAGGCGAAAAGCTAACACTTTACTGTTATTATCAAAATATTTTTTTCTCTGGCAACATGATCAGAGACTACACAGAAAAATATATATATTCTTACAGGCCCACTAACATTCGCTAATGGCAAAAAGTTACAGTATGGCATTATGTTTTACTCAAAACGAACAACAATATTAATTACTGGCTTTACTGAGATTCAAACAAGAGATTGGATAACCATAAACCAACCAACAAAATTATTTTGGTTTTGTTTTACCTGGATTTTGACATTTTTTATAAGAAAATTCATATCCTAACTTACTCTCAAATGAGGCCAACAACATGATGCCTTCTGGGGGCTTATTCTAAGTTTTCATTCTGATGAAAAAAAGTAGCATCCTTATAATTATCAGTCCCAACCTACTATTTGGTATTCTAAGCTTAAAACGCAGGTTGAGTGACATCACGTGGAGTTGAAATGTCTCAACTGCTCACGAGCAGTTGGCAGGCTAGAATTTCATAGGTAAACCAATATGGCGGGCATCTGTATTGAATGTGGCCATGTATTTCAATGATACGGAAATAAATATTGTGTAGTATAAAGTCAGTGCAGCGCTTGTTTGTGTTGTCTGGAGTTATAATTTTCCTACACATACATTTACCATACGAATAAGCATGAAACTATTGGTTATAAGTATTACAAAGGTGCATCACACACGTCTGTCGTTATTAAACATTGTGTACAACATCATACAGACTATTATACATGTGGGATGTTATTACAAGCACGTAAATGTACAAATACTCAATTGTAAATATTTATTCAATAAATTGTTATTATCTTATCTTAAATGAACATGTATTCGTCCCTGAAACAATATGTGTTCGGTGGTTTAGCAGTTAAGTTGCGTGCTTCGTAGCGTAGAATCATCAAGGCTGAAGATCGACACTCTCCTCCCACATAATTTTTACTTTGTCTAAATATGTGAACTACAGTTATCTGATGATATGCGGTAACAACATTTAAAAAAAACAACTTATCTGTGTACATTCGTATTTTGGCCCCTATTAGCCTATAGTTTGGAATATTTTGGAGCTGGCTCTGTTATAGTCTATAGTATGGTAAATTTAGACAGTTCTAGAAAAGTAGCACGAATTTATCCTTCCGCCACAGATGTTTTGTCAGTGAAGAATAAAACATTTGTAAAGAGATGTTTGAGTCCAATGCACACTTGCATTTTCCTCTTTCCTCGTGTTTCCTCTCGTGACAGGCACTGAAAGACGAACGTTATCTAACTTCCATGCAGTAATTAATGTAGGATATTATAGCTAGGTTGGCATACCAAATTGTTTTATTTTTGTTATTGCCAAGTTAAATTTGTTAGGGTTCTGTTTATTTGATGTCGAGGGAAAAGAACAGAAATTTTGTTGGTGATGCCGGGGGGGGGGGGGGGGGCTTTAGTTTTACGTCTTTCATGAGACAAGATTATTTTGATGTTCTTAAGAGTGTGTGGCATTTTGATTTACATATTGTTTTGATGGAGCAGAGGAAAATTTTGATCGTATGGAAATAACATTCAAATTATTTAACTTCGAAAATCTTAACTTTAATGAAAAAAAAACAAAACGGGATACATAGGCCTACACATCGCTGTTAGTATTTGTACAGATGTAGCAATACACACACACTTTGACCAAATACTATAGAGACTAATACCGGACAGCTGGCGAATTTCCGTGCGAAAAGTGATTGCCAAGCGCTCTGCTGGCTTGAGGTGGCGAAACATTTGTTTACATTTACCGTTGTGTATTTTAGACTGGGAATTGCTTATGTTTGATATAGTTTTAGTGATTTGCTTTGACCGAAGATAACCTTACACTCGTTGAATTTTCTATATATACAAATTAACAAATATTATTCACTCACTACAAAAATATGGATAGTGCTTTTTTTTCAGGCCCCATGCATTTCAATAATTATATTAACAGTTACAAATACATTTACAAAACATGCAAACTTACTGTTTGTGAAATTTGCAATCTTTTGAACACGAGGTTTTCCATGGCTCTGCAGTAACACTTCGGTGGACACCAAGGTTAGGAATATTAATATAATCAATTTAAGATGTGTACATTTCTTTATTATTCAGGGCAGTTTTACGTGAAATCTATAATTAACATCTGCTAACATTCCTCCACTTAGTCTTGGCCACATATTTTATTTTCCACATACACAAATAGTTTGTTAAACACACGGGCCTCGTCCGTAACACAGTTCAGTTCAGTTCTGTCTTTTCTGGCCATAGTTTCCCATACAGCCATAGCGAAATATGTTTTCTACCTGTATTAGAGAGGGAGGAAAAATACCCAACCGGTAGTTTGACGAACACCATCCTGTTTCTTGCCGAAGTAGGTCACAGACATGCGTCAGTTACGATAACCGGAACAACACTGACAGTAACAACATTATGAGACTTAACAATGTCATCTGTTGAGACAGAGAAGTTAGGTACGCCATTTTATCCACTTCACAGACATGTCGCCGTGCCGGAGCGAGACGTACAAACCTTCCTCCACGGAGACTGGGACAACACTGATGTTAGAGACGTCGTAACACACAATAATAATACAAATTGACACAGCATCAAAAGATCACACCAATTATAATGTTTCAAATACAGCTTCAGCAGATTATCGCTACAGACAGATCAATTGTGCATATTCATTTATTTTGTACAGACCATCCGTAACACGTAAACATCTATATCTCACGAAAAAAGGGGGGGGGGGGATACTGTTCAACATGGCCACCAACCACAGTTTCTCAAACTCCTCACAAAATCAACTAAAACTGTAAACTATTATTTTCTTATAAAAACATATGTGTAATTATATACTATTGTCTACGAGTTAAAATATATAGATCTTACTATTCGTGTCTTTAAGTAATGTTTTTTCAACAGATTATGAAATTTTTAAACAAGTAATTCTAGTAATATTTTGTTGGTACGTTGTCGACCCATGCGCAGATAGACGAACGTTCGTCTATCTTGAAGTGGGGAAGTCGATAAACCGAAGATGCCCTATTGCGCCCCTATGCTAAATGACTGATAACTCTGAATACCGTTTTGGATCCGACGAATATTTTATCGGCTGCGAGACAGTAGGTTCATGACGGTGTGGGCAGTTACCAACAAAATTTAGAATAATCCCCCTCGTTTATTTAGTTTGTTCAAATTAAATCCAGCAAGAAAACAACCATGTCTTTTAAATTTTAAGGCTGGATAAAACTTAAGCTGCCATGTAAAGACTCTGGGAAAACACAATACTTCCATTTAAAAAGGCACTTAACTTGCCACATGGCTAGAAATATTAAAAGATCTTTGTAAAGAAATTTATTCCAAGTTTAACTTAGGGGAAAAGAGAATTTTCGACTTTAAATTATTAAAACTTTTCTTGCCAACATGACGCCTGCTTCGTAACTCAGGACACCAAATGTTCCTGATTCATTTCTGCTATAAGGGCAAAATGGAGATTTTACTTGTATTACAGCGCTTAACTGGCTGGGTGACACCTTCTGGGACAGTGGAAATCTGACCCCGATCCAGAGATTGCACCCACCTTTTATACAAAACACAAACCAGTTCCCCTGGGAGGTATGCACAAAACTACTGACCAATGAGAAATTAGATGGCCTTTTAAGGAAATATCTGTTGAAGATAAGTATTGCCCCTTATAGGGGTGACTTTATTGCTGTCCAATAATTTTATTTAAAGCCGAAACATGTCAATGTAGGGTGCACACATGAACGCACCTCACAATTCTCCCGACTTTCAAGCAGATTGCAGGATGTGATGTCACGAGCACGCGAACCCCAGGCGGCCCGCCTACTAGCTAGCAGGTGGCTGACGACACAGCCATAGTTTCTCGAAGCGCCGCTGTCATGAGCTTAGCAGTACCTAGGCGAGTCGCACTCGCCAGGCATGCTGGAAGCTAACTAGTGAAATGTTGACACTCGAACTGCTGCTGAAGTCCACCCAGGTGACATTACGATCGAATGTAGCAGCCCACCCTCAACTTCATTGTAATCTGCTACAAACAGCAGGTATGTGGTAGAGACCACGTCTTCCTCACAATTTTCGGGCAGGTAAAATGCAATATTTCTTGAAAATAAGTAGTAAAATTTTCAAGCATCTCCGTGCTCAAAAAGTGTAATTCTTCATGTGAGGCATCACAAGTTTATTGCTAATATTACTACTAGCAGTGCTGTTCAATTGGCTGGGTGCCCAATGGCAAGTTCATTTTCCCCACCCCCTAATTACCTTTTCATTTCCAGGTCCTTCCTGAACACCCTAACACCTCTTACTATTACTACCTCCTTCCACAATAAATTCCTAACTCTCACCAAACTTACAAGCATGGACTACCTACCCTGCTCTGTTTGCCTCCGTGCCCTTTGTATCTTTACACTGTTGTTACCTCTCACTCTGTACACTTCCTAGACAATCAGCAACTCAACTTCTCCCACCCTCCCTCTACATGCATCTTCCTGTGTAACCTGACAAAACTCTCCACACTTCTTGTGCCCTTCAATGAACTCTAGCCCATTTCCTTCATAACTGATGGTCGAAAATTCCCATCAGCCTTACCATACTGCACCTGCCTTCTCTACTTGCCCTTCACCCATCGACCTGCCCTTCTTTGCATCTTCTCCAGCTCCCTCATCCCCACTCCCATGTACAGATCCTATTCCATCGCTACATATTCCAATATTGGCCGTACTATCGTGTCATAAACCTCTTCCTTAATTTTGCTACTTACTCCATTCAGTACCCTCCCCAGCATTCCTTGAGCTCTTCTGCCCTTCGAAACCACTCTTTCTACCTGTTTTTTCCACCCAAGATTTCCCTGCAATACTACTACTAAATATTTGCAATCCGATATTTTGTCTATGTCGTTTCTTCCCATCGGAAATGTCCCTGCTCTTCACGGTCTTTCTCATAAACCTCTGTATCTCACTCTTTCAGACATTGATCTTCATCTTATTCGTCACAGTCCACAACCTTATCCAATCGATGTCAATCTTATTTTCCCAGCCACCCACATACCCATGTCATTTGCCATTATGGTAAACAACAAAGAGCCTAGCATGCTTCCCTGTGGCACTCCTTATGTAACACCTCGAATATCACATAAGGTCTCCCCTATGAGGATATAAGAGAAAAAATTTTGTTTGTTTACACATTTGAGGTTAACGCTGGTAAATATTATGATTCCTTTGCAAGTTTACTACTGGCAATATAATGTTTCCTATTTGTTTACATCGGAAATTATGGTAGGAATTTTATCACAATTTTATTTTGATGAACTGGCTCTTAATTTCTGAAATTTTAGTTAGTTGAACATTTGAATGTCACAGGTAGAGTGATTAATGTAGTTTTATGTCAGATGTTTTCTCCACTTGTCAAACTAGTGGCTTGCATAATGTTAATGGTATAGGACTAAGAGATTGTTCATTTTAAACTGCCATTACTATGGTCGTAAGAATTTTTCCTACAGTAACTGTTTGTCTGGTACAAGCTGAAGTTGTTTCATTATTTTAGTTTGCTTGAAATATTCCAAAATTAATTTCAGTGAAGGACTTGTACCGAAGAAATTTTAATTACTCAATTTGATAATCCAGTGATATGAGATGGGAGCCCACGTGATATGAGACTTTACCTGATCTTTTCATGCAGTCAATCTGAGAAACATTTGTCAGAATTTTAAATATTACTTTCATTCAATTGGTTTCGTAATATATCATTCTAAGGGGAAAGGAGAGATACAAATTTTCTATTACTCTGAATAATTTTCACTATCAGAACTTCATTCATAATCAGTATTACAGTCTGCAGAAATTAATTACTCTTATTATAGATGTGCCTAAAGTTGTGATGCAGTGTGACTAAATTTTCTTTTATTCTCAACATGGTAATAAATGTATTTGTCTAAACCAGGTATATACCGTATATTGGCGTGTATAGACAGCACCAGATGTTTTTGATGAAAAATTCGTGATAATTAATATTTCAAGCATAGACCACGCTGAATTTTTGTATTCCTGTAAATATTAAGTCACAATTCTGTACACACACGCAATCAGTTCCGACTTAATGTCTCCCCTATAAAACATTGGTGACACAAAATTTGTATTAATGTTGCAATATTTACAAATATACGTTGTGCGATTACTATTCCACAGATGGTAACGTGACTTGAGAAAGTAAAACCACGGCATGTTACATAGCATGGCATCTATTATTGTGCACTTGTAGCGCAGCGGCGGGTGTGTGAACTACGTAAGACAACTGTGTGTTCTACAGCAGAGAAATTATTTCCTCATCTACAGCAACTATGCCCGAACTCCCAACATGTTTACATGCGGGATGAAGGTTGTTTTGTGTATTAATGTGAGTGAACAAATTATTCCACAAGTGAAAAGCTATTTATTTGTTCTTATTTATTTTTACTTCCTTAGAAACTAAGTAAGAACATTAAAATGTGCTGTATGTTGACAAATTTCTAAACATGTTTTGGTGGTAAAATTTATTTTTAATGCCAGGGTTTCGTAAATAAACCGCACCTCACTTTTTATAGTCAACTTTTTTGTAAGATAGATGTTCAATTCCTGTACAATTTTAGCACGTGTTTGCTTGTCAATTGCTATGTTTGTCACAGCCTACTTTCCCAGATGCTACCAAAACAAGGTAAATGTTTCAGTACTTATCTATCGCAGGGTATTTTAATTGCCGATTAATTTCTTTTGATTACAAGTGTTTTATGTGTGCAGTTTATATTGACAGTTTGCTAATTCAATATTTCTTTACACGTAATTTTGAACGAACATTGCTCCTCCAAAGAGAAAGCTAAGAACCCAGTCCAGTATTACCATTTTCCCTTAATACAACACGTACTTATTTTCAAATCAAACAAAAAACACATCACACATTAGAGATACACATAGTAATTCTAAATAGTGGCTTGGCTCACAATTATGCACCAGCCTAGAGGACAGTGTCTCTAAACCCCCCCCCCCCCCCAACAACTTTTACCCTTTGGCTCCATCCCGCGAAGGAGTCACTAATTGATTCTGCTACCAACTTAATAAAGCATTAATTTCTTTAACATGCTACTATGGAGCTTACTAAGGAACTAACATCACCAGCATTCAGTCTGCTAACTTGAACTGATAATATTCATCAAGAATATAAAATTCATTTAAAAGCAGCAACATTTATTTAGTATTAGACAATTTCTTATTACTTTATGGTATAGTTTTATTCTACTAACGTGTAAATGTAGATTATTTTTATTTATAGTTTGATATAGTGTGAAGGAGTTCACAGGAAAGGTACCTTAGGGTTTTTCAGGAGGCCCAAAAAATGGGTTAAAATTCAACAATGATCATTTTTGAGATACGAACGGAATATGCTGAGTGTTTAAACGCTACAAGGGTGCGAGTTGTTTAATTGAATTCCTCGTAGAATTGTGTACAAAAACAGCCCAAATCCTGTCAATGAATTTCACCCTAAGGTACCTTTTCTGAGAACGCATCACATTTATGTATGTCTCCATTTTTCCCCAGGTGTTCATTTTTTAATGTTTTCCAAAACTTAAGACTCAGGTTTCTCCCATAGCAGTGCGGAAGGGCGAAGTCTTATCTTGTGAATATCAAAAGATAAACTACAGTGTTTAGATGCCTTTGTTTGCCTGTCCTTGCTTCCTAGCCATACACCGCCTTTCTGGTTCCAGTAATAAAGCCTCCACTTAAACAAATGAAATCTGTGATGGCCCAGAACATGTCTGCCCTATTTGAAGAAGAACCAAATAGTCTCATGAAAATTATCATCAAAGAGGGAACAGTGATTTGATTCCATAACATGGAGTTGTAATTATTATTTGTTAACAATTTTTTTATATATGTTATTGATATATTTTTATATAACCTATAAAATTAAGTTTTAATCAAAATTACTAGGTGAGTGATGGTTGAGGGAGTCGGGTCTTGCACGTTCAACAAAACACTTCATTCAGACTACAGTGAGCCCTGAGAAAGTAATGTGTGTGAGGTTTGATATTCTGTGTAGTACTGTGGTAGAGATTTGATAAAAATTTCACAGAAGTTGCATCAGTGCTGCGTCTCAGAATTTTGTTGCTCTCGAAAAAAGCAGGCCTTACAGTTGTTCAGTTAGTTACACTATAAAAATGGATATTTATACTGACTGATGGTACATAGTAATAATGTCTTTTTCAGGAAATGGACCACAACATACGTAATGCGTTTGTTCGGATCGAAAGGCTACACTTTCGTGTACTTAAGGAACTTGTCCCAAAGATTAAAGTCGAACATGAGGAAAAATTTATGGTATGTATAAATTATGAGCATGCAATAAAACAATATAAATATTTTCAATATAAGAATGTAACTCTTGGGTTTTGTTACATATTAATAATGTCTCTTTCAGGAATTGAACCATAACATATGCAATGCATTTGTTCAGATCGAAAGGCTACACTTACCTGTACTTAAGGAACTTGTCCCAAAGATTAAAGTCGAACCTGAGGAAAAATTTGTGGTACGTATAAATTATAAGTATGAGAGGTAGAACTGTAAGATTTATGTACTTATTTTGCCAAGAAAATACACTCGTAGTGAGCGTAGTTGGAATATTTTGAAAACAGTGTAATCCCTGGGGAATGTTTAGCTTTGTGAAGACTACTGTTGACGAAAGTAAAAGCTAAATGTTCATGTTAAAACATTCTGTCTGTGAATGTGATTTCCAGTATGAAGTATTTGTTACTACTGTAGGTAGTGAAACTAGTCAAAACAAAAGAAAGTTACAAGTAAAAGTCAATTACAGGCTGTTCACGGTAAAGTGAGCACTTTGGACGGCCTGGTTACTTTTTCCTTTCAGCCATTTTTTATTCTTTAAACATCTTTTTAAATAAATATTGCTATGTAAGTAATAAACACAGTGTGTATGTTCCACCGCACTCGGGAGTTAACGTCTAAGGCTAAAGTAAAACATACGTATGTATTGACTATTATTCCAAATGAGAGGGCTTTCAAAAGTACTCACTTTACCATGAATTACTTACATAACAGTACAGTAGAACCCTATTTTTACATCATTCAAAGGATCCAGCAGAATTATGTAAAATTTGGGAAATGCGGTGTAGTGTTTCAAATTGAATGAAGTTGTAATAAATCATCATTGACATGCCATTAACACTATACAAAAATCTTGTTACAAGAAAAATTGCCGAACATGGAAAGCTCTACCAAAATGTAATACAGTACGATTACAAATTGAAAATGCGTAGCAAGAAAAAGTATGTAACCTTGGCAAATATTGAAGATAGAACAAATAAACTGACAAATATAGGCATACTTACAAACTTTGCATAGAACTTTCTTAAAAACTTTGGTCGCATTTGGAATTTTCATAATAAAGGACATAAAAATAAGAATCAAGGCAATACAAATTTAGAATGGTTATTTACTAATGCATTACAACAGTTCACATTTTACATTTAATTAGACTTTGAAAAGAATTGAGAGATTTTCATCTGCTTCAGCTGCTGACTGCTAACATGTTCAATTTTTTTTGCTAAGGACATTCATTTGCAAAGGAAAAAAAAATTAACCCAGTTACCTTTGTGACTTGCAATGTTACAAACTGTCTTCATTGCTGTCTTTACCTAAAAACAGATACACACATACGCGCACACACTCACATTCACACACACATTCACATGTACACACTCATGCACATACACTCACACATACTCTGAGGTGAATGGGAAAGTGGGAACGATAGATAGACAAATAGTTTTTATTAATTGATTTATTTATTTATTTATTTTTAGGTAGCAAGTTAAGTTCCAGATAAAGCTCCTGGACATTTACAGGTTACTATTATTGAAATATTGGTGTGAATAAACATCGCAAAAAAAAAGGGAGGGTTGTCGATAAGTTTCCACACAAATTAATAATATGTTATTTATGTTGATTGCAAGAACAGAACAAAAATTAAATATGTTATTGTTTGTATTTAGAATGCAATAGGCCTAGATAATATTTTCCAGTTATCATTTGCCTTGCAGAAAATATTTCTTCCCCACAATTGAGGTAACGTCTTACAGGTGAGTGTGATTTACAGAATGATGAGTTTAAGATCTTATGTCATGCATAGAAGTAAATACTGTAACATAATGCAGATAAGATGTCCAAGTATAAATTAGTATATTTTAAAAGTATGTGCTGGAGTGAAGATAAAACTGACACTTGGACAGTGCAGACAGCAGGCATTTACAGGAGACTTGTGACACAGATACAGATAGGCAAAGACAGTGCATACATAGGCACTGTACAGACTCACTGACGGTGGAAACATACACACTAGGGATGTTACCAACGAATCTGTAAGAGATTGGAACCTGCCAATTTTCACTGGATCGAAAGAAAAAAAAACTACAGATTTATCCCGATTCCAACTTTTTTTATTACAGGCATCATCTACTACAATATAATGTATCACACTTCTAATAAATAAACGGGCATTCAAGCATTACTCAAAATGCTGAACAAAGTTTAGGATAGTACTCATATACGAAAGCTTGTCTCAAAAATAAAATGCCATAGAATATTAAGCAGTGCGTAAGACTATTCGTGTAACGTCTCTAACCTAAAACTTTAATTTGACTATGTCGTTCACAAACATAATAAACTCAGACTTCACTTGGTCTTGGAATAATGCCGGTACAATTACTTATAGCCTCACTTACCGTATTATAAATCCACCGTTATTTAATTAAAATTACCACGTGGCCTAAAAATGGGTCACCGGTATTTTATTTGGTAACTATGGGGAAAAGGGCTAGTAGGATAATGTCACTAGTACATTACACAAGCTGTAAAAAGAGAAGCAGTAATATAACAAGTATTAAAAACATTTTTTTTTTTCATAAAAAAAATTTACATCACGCAATAATTGCCTTTATCATTTGGTTGGAATTTATAACTTTTAGCGTAAGCCGCCATTGTGTATTCTTACACAATAGCCAACTAAACAATAACGGACAAAATCTGTGTATTACAGTAAAGAATCGGAATCTGAATAAATCAGAATCGGAAATGGTAAATACTTGGATCGGCAGTTCATATCGGAATCTGTTTTTCAGTGAATCGACACATCCCTAATATGCACATTCTAAACAGTAACAGGCATTGCAAACAAACATTGTAGAGAGACATAAAAACATGGACAGCAGACAAACAACACATACAAAGGCATACAGAAAATTTGGGATAACTTTGTACCAATTGATATATAAAAGGACAGAAGCACAAGTACTCACACTCTAGTACTTGTGAACAAGCATACACACAAAGATGTACAATACATTTTTCACATGAATACTTGAACATGGTGTTTCGCTGGTTAGGATAGTTAATCAGGCGACAAGTTGTAAGGCACGGCAATAAGGTGGAAGGGAGCAGTTGGTAGTGAACCTAAGCTTGGTTGCAAGTTAACGTGTGGCTGGAAAATTGAAATGTTGCCGATATGGTTTTGGATCTTGAGGCCCAGGCATCAGTATAAGATGATCACAGCCCCAAAACCATACTCAGCTGCTACACCAGCAACATTTCAATTTTCCTGCTCTATCCTAGTTTGCCACTAGGTTCACTACAAACAATGCCTTTCCATCATATTGTAGTGCCCTATAACTCGCCGCCCAATTCAGCTGGCCTAACCAGCAAAACGTTGGGACTACGCACATAAGTGAGAAACGTTGTGTCCTTCTTTGTGTGTAGTGCTAAATTTTGAATACTTTGGCGCCTGTCTTTTTATGTATTATTGGAAGCCTAGTGGCCTACTAGTCACATTTACTTAAATGTTTGTGTTGTGAACTAATTAAGGGTAATTTTGCACCATATATTTTCATTTTAAGTAAGGATGAGGTCCCCATTTTGATGTCAACTACATGTTTAACAAATTTTTTATGAATGCAGTGTAATGTTGCAGATTTTCAGGGGTTGTATTTACTGTTAGTCACAGATATTATAATTATATATGATTTCAGAGTATTTGCTTATGTTGCCAATACATTTAATATCATTTTAAAATTCATCCTTATTATAGGAGTTAAACAAATTACACTATATATAATCTTTGGTTATTTTAATAATTTATTGATATAGCGATCGTGTGCAAGTATATTACGTTTGCTTCTATACAATATTCGGTATTATAATTTTGTTTGTTGTTATTCATTTATATCTTAGGGTAGGAAGTATTGAAAGTTTAATAAACAAATGCACAAAAGAAAATATATTTTGTCTCTCATGTTGCCATTGCTGGTTTGCTGAGAGATGTGCTGTGGTCAGGCGACAGCTAATTGAAGGACAGGTGACAACATATTTAAGGCAGAAATAAAATCAAACTTAATTTTTATTACATTAGGAACACTACCACTCTCAAGGATGTATGTGTGCATGATATATAATTGTGATAAGTAAAATTAATTAAAAGGATACAATTATTACAAGATGTTTTAAAGTTGAATAATTAATAATTGGCGAAGAGTGATATTGATTTATTTTTATTTTGTGAGAAGAAAAAAAGAATGATTTGTTTAATTTATTGGAGAAGATATACTTTATTGAATTCGAGAAGAAGAGTTAATTATTTAATTTTTTTGAAAATTGTCTACTTTTGTGTGAGAAGAGGAACGAGAAAATAAAACTGGTGAAAAGGGTTTTGACATACTAATTTCAACGTAAATATCATTGTAGTAGTTTCTGCATATCTGATTCAACTGAAATGTTACAGCAGGAATGTGTTAGGAATCGTCAAGTCTTCATTTGAAATTATATCAGGCAGATAGTGCAAAATTGTCTTTATTGTACAAAGTTCCCCCCAAAATAACTATAATACAGAGAGAGGCAGATTATAAAAACATACATACTACATACATGAATGACTCATATAGTGTGTAACATGTTACTGTCCTGTTCTCTCGGAGTTGTCAGTAAACACCAACGAACTAGCTCAGCGTGAGTTGGAGACTTTGACTACATAATAATGAAAGTTTGTTGATACCAGGATTGCCAATAAATAAAAGAATAAGTTAAATGTTTACTGGAGATTTATTGTCATCTCGGCAAAAACAAACAATTGACACTCGCAGCTCTGACAAACAAACACAAAAAACAAGACAGAATGGCAGCCTTCATAAAACCAAACTTCTCACTTCAAGAGTTATGAAGACGAGAGAGAATCGTTACTTTTCTCTCCCGGCGCCCTATTGACTCTTTGCGCCAACGGAAAATAAATTTAATAGTTATTTGAAATGTCCGAAATTCAAAAGAAGGTTCAAGTCGCGGGCACTGGTAAGTGCAAGTCACATGATCACTCGTTGCAGGCTGTCCGACTGACAACTGACGAACGATCGTGCTGCGACGAACTGTTGTGATGTGTTGCGATTCTGCTTGTTGACTGTTGTGATACCCGAGAAAAGTAGTGCTTCCCTATATATTGATCAAAAGTTTCCTCCTTGAAAATATATTGTTTTCGAGCTGTCGTGCAATGCGGCAGCGATGTGTTTAGTTTACTAACCCAGTGAAAAGGAAAAAAGATGCGCTATCGTCTTATGACGTCTGTTGTTGACGTCTGTTACTACTAAAGAAATGAGGAAAGAAAAATTATAAATTTGGAAAGACGAAAATATATAAAATACAAAACAAGTTGTCATTGCCACGACCTTTTAAATAAAAAAATGAATTACTATCCTTGACTGAAATACAGACCATTTGAATACTTCCCGAATATACCAATTTATATACATATATATATATGCCACAAGTGGGTATTGTTCTGATTGTTTTGAAATGTTGTAGCATCACTGTAACTCCAGTCGAGCACCGGGTAGCCAGTCACCGTCTCTGTCAGCCTCTGGAGATGACCTGGCTGCAAACTGTGAAGTGTCTGTGGAGAGTGGACATTTAGAAGCAGAGGATGAGATACCTGGCTCAAAGGAACCAGTTCGCAGTAAAGATGTTGAAGAGGAAGCTAATGGTGTGTATTCTATCATATGGGATGGTACAAATTACTATCTCTTAACGTGATGCAATGAAAATGTGGGACTATATTCTTTGTATCATATATCTGCGAGTATGAATGAGAGTTACAAACAGCCTTACCTTCTGAATTCATTTACTACTTACTACCTTTTGTGATCAGTTTCTCTCATTGTTGCATTATGCAGTTTCTTTGGAGCATTACATTTAAAATATAAATAATTTTCATTACTCGTGTACATGTGTGGTTGCTCTGCTCATAGCTGCAGAAGTGTAAGAACTGTGTTGTAAGTGTAATTACTAGCTACACATCCGAATGAGCTCTGCCATACACATCTATAATCTGCAATACCGTAATATAGCTGCTCTATAAACCTGTATAGTTCAATAAGTATCATATATGTATGCCAATATCACCCATTTCCATGAAAGTTTTTAGTTCTTTGACTTGTATTGATGGCTGCTGTAAATGCAGTATGTTCATTGAATCATTTAAGTGGACCTTCTTCGCTGAATGTGTATAAGGGTTTTTATGTCATATGAAAACATTTTACAGTGAACTCAAGTTTTATTTATTTAGTAATTTTTTTATTTACTTTTTTTTTTTCCAAGGAGCTAAGTAAAAATGGTTTAAAATGCATGGAAATGCAAAAGGAAAGAAACACAGTATATTGTTGCTTAAGAAACAATATTGCTTAAGTGACATTTTAATTAACAAAGAGACTTCCATATCTAGGCTAGGAGCGGATCTAAACTTTCGGTTTTGGGGGGTAGAGGATCATCATCTTTCCATTGTGCAAGTCTAGACTTTCAGTTTACTTTGCCTATATATTAATAGAATTTTGCAAATAATCTGCATACCAAAAAGAAAATGAAAAATCACAACTTTCATTTTAATTTTGGTAAGAAATTTGGTTGCCGAAAGTTGTAACAAAGTGAAAATCCTCGATTTTGTTAAATATTTGGGTGTTTAAAGAATGTTCATTGAATACACCAGCAAAATAAATTTTTGTTTATGAATTATCGTGTTTGTTTTCATTATTTTGTAGCTATGCTAATATAAAATGGAAATTGAAATAAAGGCAAGAACCCCTATAGTAAAAACTCCACACTTTTATTCCAAGCACTATAATTTACAAGACAATACCAAAAATACAGCTCTTGTTCGATAGTTACCTAAATGTTACGTAAGCAGTACTGTTTGTTAAGCTACTGTAAGCTGCATGGGAATTACATGGGAGCAAAGAAAATACAGTAGAATCTCACTTATCCGGCCCTCTTTAATCTTGATTTCCAATTTATCCAGACTAACAACTCTGATAAAGTATAGATGTGTCATGTCGGTTTGACTGACTGCAACGTCACTGTCAGACAAGTATCTATTGTGCCGGTCAGAGGCACGAGCTATCTAGCTGTGGTGATGTTCTGACTTATTGGCTGCTGACTGATCCCTGGCTGTGTTATAGGCTGGGGTGTGTGGCATGGTACAAATTCAATTGTGGGTTTAGCGGTTCTCCGCACTATTGATGTAGACACAGTCACTCGTTTACCTGAAGGAGCCGTGGCCCGGGGTAGTTCCTGGCTCAGTCGCTGCTGCAGTTGATGGCTGGAGCTAGGGCCCAGTTCTTGGGTGGTGTTGGTGCTGCAATTGGTGGTACTGGTTGGTGCCCTTGGTGGGCTGCTGGTCCTCGTGGGTCTGAAGCACGGGTTGGCGATGCCCAGTGATACTGGAAGTCCCAGCCGAAAGCTCACGGCGATCGGGTGCGGCTCGGCAGAGGACTTGTGGGGTGGCTGGAAGAGAGAGCTAGGGGGGAACTTGGAAGTGAGGCCCCACCAGTTGTCGAGCAGGTTGAGCTTGTTCCCGTGGGGATAAGCTGCTGAGGGCAGATGGCACTGGGTTGCAGAACAATTGGCTAGGTTCAGAGGCAGTAGCTACCTTCTTAGCTCACCACCTTGCACCACCCCTATAGGTGAAGTGCATAAAGGTAGATACAACGGTTTACCACCTAAGGAAGAGCAGACAACGGAACTCCTTAGCTATGTGTGCAGCCAGTCAGGGTTAGTCCACCCAGACGAAGTCCTATAGCTCCAACCGGCGAAACTAACAACGCAGTGGATGGAGTGAGTTGGCTGTTCTGGATGTCCAGCTGCTTCATAGATTGTGTTACTAGTGGTTGGGGCTGCGCCATACGTGCGCACCAGGTACCTTTGTGTACCTGGTCCACAGTATGGTGGCCGTCTAAAGGGTATGCATTGAGATGTGTGTGTGCTCGGTTAACGGAGTCTATTGTCCTAAACTAGTTTCGGCAATGAGGTTTATAAGACGCGGTCTCCTGTTGTCCCTTAGTAGGTTGACATCAACTGGAATAGAAGTCACAGTCACCCTAGAAATAAATACTCAATAGGTTAGGTAAGATCCCATGTTTATTCCCTCAAAGGAATAAACACGGTGGTCCTTACTAACTCCTAACTGTCAATGAACTCTAACTGAAGTAATCTACTGTAATCTAGGTGAAGGGGTGCTGGGTCTAATCTAAACAAGAGCAGTTACAGCTAGGAAGCTATGATAACAACTGACCCTAACTAATTCTATGCTGTTGTCCAGAAGGTACTAGGGGTGCTCTACCAAAGTACAGCAAGTGTAATGGGGGAATTGAAGACTTCTTCAGCAGTTGCTGGGCAAAGATCTAGAAGACGTCTGGAAGGTAGCGGTTGTCCTTTCGTGAGGAAGGTGTTAAGGTAGAGGGCCCTAGCACATGAGGTGATAGAGTGATCTGCTGAGTATCAACTGGCGTTTTGGAGCTGTGCATTCGCTTACATGGATGGCCGGCTGAGGGTCCTTATGCTCCGTTCGGCCATCTTCTGGCTGGAGCTCTTCCCTTAGTGGCGAAGGGCGCATTCTCTCGGAGGAGGCTGGAAGTGCGATTTTCCTTGTATGCAGGTTGCATCACTCCCGTGAGCTTAGGGGCAGCACTGGGCATCTTGGCTGGCTTCTATTGCACGCAGGGGTGATTAACAGACATGTGACGTCTGACATACTGGTGTAGAGGGCCTTGTCTGCCATGTCCTTGGTTGTCCCTTGCCCAGGAGCATGCTGGTGGACTCTGGAAGCAAGTTGTCCTGGGTTCGAACACAGCTCAAGTTGACGTGACGTCACATGAAGTTGAGGCGAAGTCGTTTTTAGTAATATGTCAGTACGCATCACTCGTCATTATACAATTTTTTTTATGTTGTTAAAAAGTGTGTAGTGTGTCTCCTACAGAATATACATAAAAATAGCCAGTCTAACTGTGTGTGTTGTTTGCGTGTGTGTGTGCAATCCACATAAAGGTGTTTTACAAATATGGAACGTAAAACCTTAATGATTACAAACTGCTTTAAAAACTAGTTTTTATGTGTATTCATGTGAATTTGGGCAAGTGTGTCACTGTGTATTGAGTAGGTAATTTATGTAGTTAATATGTACTGTATTCTGTTCCATCCTCTTGGGTTCCATATTACTGTGATTTTCGTTAACCCTGATGATGTTCAGTCCCAATTCAAACAAAATCCTGGTAGATATGTCAAAATGGGAGGTGGTGGTGTATGTATGTTATATTTCTTCTCTGATAGCATATTTATAACTTAATCTTGCTCAGATGCATTGTTATAGTTTTTTTACTTAGATTCCCGATCAAATCCAGGTATAGAGTGGAACTATAGAAGTGTGAGCTTTATCTTCAAGAGAAGATAAAATGTCCACATAACCGTGGGTCTTTCTATACACGTGCATACTTCTCAATTCTCTACCGCGGATCGGGTGCTTGAACGGCGTCGCAGTGTGTTTGAAATACGCGTTTTCCCACGAAACTATCAAACATGCGTCCAATGTACTGATATACTTAAAAAAAAAAAACACACGCATTTCAGACGAGGGCTGTTGAGGGTTTTCAATATATCGTGCACATTAGAAACGCAATTTCATAGCCCAATATGGCTTCTTTTTATATTTGAAATGTATCGCAGAAGGCCTTGCAGGAGAATTAGACAAGCTCCTTGAAGTCTAAGTAAGCAACTGCCTGTGGACTATACAACGTGAAGAACTCATCAAGAAATTACCACAGACACCACAACAAATTGTCAGAAAAGTACGATCTATGCTGTATACGAAAGAAGAATGTGCACATTTTGCAACATTGTAGGCCTAAAATATTTTACTAATATATATGTTATAAATGTAAAAAATTAATCAATCGATAGAGCCCACGTTTTTAACCAAATTTAAGCGCATTTCCGTTTTGGATGCTTCGGAAAGCAGAATTTACAAGAAAATATTCTTCGAGATAGATCGTCATAATATTTGCTGGGATCATGTGAAAGAAAATCATAGCAGTAATGTATCATGTCAGTGAGATAATTAACATTATTTACGTCGGTATCAGCCATAAATGTTTGTGACAAATATAAGTACATAAAATAAATATAAAAAAATTATTTCCTAAATTATTATTAAAAATTTTCTTATAAACAATCATAGTAAACATTATGACGATATGATATGATGAAGATTTCCTTGCAAATTCTTCTTTCTAAAGCATCCATAAAAGGAAATTTGCTTGAATTTTGTTAAAAATACAGACTATTTCAATTGATTATTTTTTTTACATTTGAAAAGTCTATTTTAGTAAAGTATGTTATAACGTTGCGAAATACATACATACATTCTTCTATCATAAATCGCACTTTCCTGGCAATTTTTATGGTGTCTGTACTACTTTTTTTTGTGTATTCTTCGCGTTATATAATCGGGTGCAGTGCTCCATAGCCAGTTGTTTTACTTCAACCTTAAAAGCTCAGCACCTGAAATGTTCCTCCGATCAGACGGATAACTCACAATGTGATTTCGAGAGGGTGAGTTCGTAGAATGGATGTATGGTTTGTGAAAAGTTTTGCGAAATACCTCGCAAAGGGGTGACTTGCTCCTGGCCATCGAAGATGATGGCGAGTGTGTGTCGCCGGTTCGAGTCCCGATCGGATGGTGCTACATTGACTATCGCGAGTATACTCGCGAGTGCGCGCTATCGATGGTGAGTTATATATAGGGATAGGAAAATTTCGCGAGTTCAACGACCTGTAGGCTAGACTCCTCGGTCCTCCGCGTACTGGAGTCTCAGCTGTGTGTTCGTTGGCTGTTGCCCCGCACCTGGAAGATATGGGATTTGTAAGGTGTTTCCTTGCACGTCTGCTATTGGCTCAGAGGCGCGCAGGGCGGGTCTAATCAAGTGTGATCCAATTGCGAAGGTATCTTCAGTGTATATGTGTTTTACATCTATCCTGTCCCGAAATGAATTCGCGAAATTTTCATATCCCTGATTATATAGCAACTGTACGTTTATCTCGAGGATTCGACGGACAACAGCTTGTAAAACAGCATCGCCCATGCGCCATATGAAAAACTTCTCTTACCTGGTTTTTTTAATGAACGCAATGAATTATCTACATATATAGTGGAACCCCCCTATTTTACACTTTTCGAAGGACTGGGAAAATATGTTGCAAAATGCGGGAAAGTGAAAAAAGAGGGGAACTTATGCTATAAAAACAAGCATTGAGGTGTGTAAATTGCAGGAAAGTGTGAATTCATGGGGTGTAATACAGAGGTTCCACTGTGTGTGTGTGCGTGTGTGTGTATATATATGTATGTGTACATATATGTATATATAGATGTAAAGAGGGGAACTTATGCTATAAAAACAAGCATTGGGACCAAAAAAAAGTGTGTAAATTGCAGGAAAGTGTGAGTTCAGGGAGTGTAATATTTTATATTTATGTAGCATACGTTAGTTTCTGCATTAAATCTTGAAACAGACTTTCCACCAATAAAATTATAGGGCCACCGCTTACAATCCCGTGTGTACACACGCCACGACAAGAACACTGCACGTCAGTTCAGAACCTGGCGCTTAGTGGCGATGGCGCACAATGGTTATCCTTTCGGAAACGTACGTTTGGGATGTCCGTATCAGAGCTTCAGTACCACACTGTAGACAGAGTGTATGGAAAGCATGCTCTTAGTTACTAGGGTTGGAAATACTAGTAGAGAGGGGGCAACACCTCCGCCAGCATCAGGCACTGGGAGTGGCTGCGTATTGGAGGCGCCTTGTGTGTTCTGTTGACGCCCGGCTTAGTCACTTCCCCGTCCTTGAGTTCGGCGCAGCGAACAGGAGACTAATCAGGAAGCACGTAGTGTCGCTGGACCAGACAGAACGTCTTGCCCTCGCGAGTAAATCTCTCGGAAGTTGCAACGTCGCCTGCAGGTCGCGAGCGTGTGTGTCGAGGAAAACACCGTGAAACCGGCACGACACGATATCTGCAGCCGTATTGGCTCTTGTATAGGCTGTTCGCGGTGAAATTAACACTTTTGAGAGCCCTGCTTAACACGTTGAGGTCCGTACATTTTAACACATTGATAGGAATAGGAACATTTCGCGGGTTCATTTCAGGACAAGATAGATGTCAAACACGTGTACACCGAAGTTGACTTTGTAATTGGTTCGCAGTTTACTAGACATGCCCTGGACGACTCTGAGTAAATAGCAGACTTGCAGGGAAACAAGTAGCGAGTGACATACTACCAGGTGTGAAGTAACACTGGCTACTCCATGGAGAAGCAGCCAATGAACAAACATCTGAGGCTCGAGTATAAACATGACTGTGGAGTCTAGCCTACAGGTCATTGAACTCTCGAATTTTTCTTATCCCTACGCATTGAGGTCTGCACACATTTACCGGCACTTAAGACAAATTAGAAGTGAGTTGCATATATCCACTACTGCAAGAACACCGGTTCTGTTGGTGTCTGTGTTAGACCTCACCATCGTCCTATTGGTCCATTCCACACCGGACACTAACCTGTAATTTACAGCGCTCATCATTGGTCGGTCATCAACCAATGGAGAGCCGAGCTGAATTAACACTTTGTTGACTCGAGCTACACTCGAGCAAAACTAATTTGAAAATTTCTTAGTTGTTCAGAACAAAACTCACATGGATGTGCAGTATTTGTTCGGCTAGTGTTTAACATGATCGCACAAGAACACCATAGTGCAGTGACAATGACACTACTAACGATAGAATTTCTTTTTTTTTATTGCCGCTCACAGAGACATGATTGTTTGTAATTCCATTTATACAACGAAGGACATTTGATTGGGTTAACACTTTGAGGACTATGCCCGAGTATAGCTCGGGTGAAAAATATCTAGATATATGTCGATACTTAAAGGCAAAAATTATACGTACATAGTTTCGTTGTTTTCATGGATTTTATCATGATATTACACGAACACTTTGACTCACAAACCAACATTGTCTCGTAAAACATAAAATATTGTATGACAACGCAAAATAACATCGTGTAATGTAAATCATGATATTACAGGAACACTTTGACTCACAAACCAACATTGTCTCGTAAAACATAAAATATTGTATGACAACGCAAAATAACATGGTGTAATGTAAATCATGTTAAGTATGAAAGAACGTTTGATTGGAAGACTGTGAACTCGGCATTGTATTGGCTGATGGCAGGTCAAGTACAATACGGCGTAGTGTCTGGTATGGTGTGGACCAATAAGATGGTGGTGAGTGGGAATACACTGAACTATATAACTCGGGTTCCTATTGTGGTACATATAGGTGATTCACTTCTAGCTTGTCTTAAAGTATCTGGTAAGATCTACTTGTACTCACGTGATGTAGTCTTCCGCCTTATGTGGAATTAACATTGCCTTGGGCCTCATCACTTTATTCGTGCGTCGGTCAAGTGAAAGTGTGGAATTATTAGGAGAGTAAATATTTTACAAATCTACTAATTTTTACTCTTCGATGTATTAAAAAAAAACGGAAGTGAAACTAATAATTTAAGTTATCACTAAGAATAGGAAAATTACGCGAATTCATTTCGGGGCAAGATAGACGTCAAACACATACACAGCGAATTCGCCTTTGCAATTGGATCAGAGTTTATTATACACGCCCTGGACGACTCTGAGCCAATAGCAGACTTGCAAGGATACAAGTAGCGAATCCCTTACTGCCAGGTACGAGGTAACACTGAGGGAGCAGCCAATAGGCAAACAGCTGAGGTCCTAGTGTACACAGGGCTGTGGAGTCTAGCTTATAAGTCATTGAACTCGCGATATTTTCCTATTCCTAGTTATAACAGATGGTTACTTAACATATTTTATTCGACTTTAAGATATGGAACTACTTTCCATCCATCGTTGCCAACTTTACTCGGCGCATTTCCCTCAGTGTGCCCGTTAAAATACATGGCAGGCAGGAGCAGTGACAATTTGTCTAAAGTTGATTTCAAAAGTGCTCACTTTATCGCGAACAGCCTACACCTGCTGCCGTATTGGCGCTAGTACAAGCTTTCATATAGTCCGTTCGCGATTACTTTCAACTTTCCTGAAGCCCTGCCAAAGTTCTGCTTCCAGGAAATACATCCGCCTCGTGCAAACAAAGCTTAACTAAGGTCATGTCCGAATTCAGGCATATACTTGCGTACTTGCCTCCTGGCATACTACACTTACCCTTGGCACCAAACTTGATGAATTCGGACAGGCAGTATTTTTGGCTTCGGTGACAGTTATTAGTAGGAATAGGAAAATTTCGCGAATTCATTTCGGGACAAGATAGACGTCAAACACATACACAGCGAATTCGCCTTTGCAATTGGATCATAGTTTATTAGACACGCCCTGGACGCCTCTGAGTCAATAGCAAACTTGCAAGGAAACAAGTAGCGAATCCCATACCGCCAGGAGTGGGGCAACACTGGCCGCTCTCTGTGGCAGCAACCAATGAACATACAGCTGAAGCTAGAGTATACACAGGTCTGTGGAGTCTAGCCTACAGGTCATTGAACTCGCAAAATGTTCCTATCCCTAGTAATTAGCCAGCTAACCACTTTTAATGAACGTGTATTCCGACTAAGAATGTGGCATTTTTCGAAATTTTTAGAGGTTAAACCAAGTATTAAATTTCAATATGATTTACGTAACATTTACTATCTTACATTATTGTATGCATGTGAAATTTTGATTGCTTATTTTTATCTTATTTTCTGTAGGTAACGAACATAGCCCTAATACGAATTTATTGTTTAGACCTTTTTTTTTTTTTAAGTTTTAAGGTGAAGCTTGCGATAATTATTAACTCAGTTAAAAATTCTGTCCCTACGAAGTAGTGATGTTGCTCTATTAAACATAAAATAAAATAATTGTGTCGGAAATCAATAGTAACCAACAAATTGCTTCTCAAAATGGTGGCACATATTCCGCAAGTATGCGAGAAGTATACATATTCGTTGACTTGTATGCTTGCATACTTCACTTGCAATTCGGACAACACCTACGACGTCACTTCCAGGGAGAGGTACGCACAAGTATGTACTTCAGGCGAATTCGGACACAGTAAGAGTCTAGAAAAGTACACCAGAGGACAATGTGCTGCATTTATACGCACCCAGCGCAATTATATTTTGCATATTAACTATTCCTTAATAGGCATTGCCAACACACCTATTTTCTCCCTGAATTTATTCATATTAATAATAAATGAAATATTATAATTAATATATAAAATATAAGTAAATAAGTATCCCGTATGAGTACGAAAATGATATCGTAGCTCCTGGTGCGTCATTGGACGCATCGTGTCGGCTCCTACCTTCGCAATTTGCAGCTTGAAAATTTTACAGTGTGTACACTGTACAAAACTGACTTAATTTTCCCATGCTTATTCCTAACATTTTTCGTTAATAGTAGCAAGTCTACGTGGTATTACTTGAGTGCAACTTGAGTTCTGTCTGGAATTATGTTTAATGAGTTTATGCATTAAATTTAAATTATATAATCTCTATGCCCTGTTGTGCTATGCTGATAGTTTGCCTCTTTTGCCTCTTGCCTAGAACTTCTCCTTTAGTTTGCGAACTTGTTAGTACTCTCTAGGCAGCTTCCTAGTTTAATTTAAGATTTACTTTGTAGCCCTCTATAGTTTATATTACTTGCTGTTAGAACAATCTAATTTATGCACTTTCCTGCAAAATATTCTTACTGAACGAGCTGAAAATGTTACGATATAGTTTTGCATACATTTAATTGGCTAACTTTGATACTTCATTAAAAGGAAATTGCAGCATAGGCCTATCACACACACACACACATATATATATATATATATATATATATATATATATATATATATATATATATATATATATATATATATTGTATGCACAATCATGTTTTAATAATTTCATTTAATTGCATACTATAGTATTTTCAATTTTATACTGATCTGGTACCTATGCTTGCTGATAACTTTAGCTACTTCATTCGACTAACTTAATGTTGCTATTTTATATATAATTGAATTTAGTTTTCTGAACGACCTAATTATCCCTTATTTACCAATACTACTTAGTATTATAACACAGTATCTATATAATATAATCCATTTTAGGGTGGTTTTTCACTCTTTGGTGACCCTGTCGCGATGTGTTACCCTTTGGGACATTATCGCGACATATCCTAGTCGCCACGAGCCGCGTCTGCACTGCTCATGTGACATATCGTGTGTTTCCTTTCCCGGTTAATCCTTTTCCTCTGCTGTTGAACGTCCTTCCTTTATTACGCCCTGAAACAACTTGGCAGTTGCCATTTCGTCAGTGGCTCAATCGTTTTCTTTTGTTTTCAAATAGTTCCGCTACGTAATTTTGAAAGTCTCCATGCTCAGGCTGGAAACGAACTGCTTCGGAATATGCTCGATTAATTAATGAAATGGATAGCGACAATGACTTGTGCTTAGAGAGCAGTGTGGCAATTTACACCCGTGCGTGCTCCCCGCACTCGAAACTGCTTGCTTAGCAAGGTCGTTGCTACGTTGCAGCTCACGTAACTCCGTCGTCACCTGCCCTAACGTGAAGTTCGCCCAATGTGTTTTAACTACGTGGCAGTAGTAATCAATCTTACTTGCTAATTAAACCTCGTTTCATTACCTATACACATTAAATATTCTAGCATGCGAGGGAGGGGTATCCGATTATAGTTAGGGGGAAAGTGGCTTCCGCTTATCCCTCGCAATAGTTTTTAACTTTTACACACTTAACCCAACGCAAATGTGTACATTGCGCACGTGTATCGGCTGTTCACAGTAGAGTGAGCACTTTTTAAGGCCCTCCCAACAGTCATTAACCTATAATAAATATATCTTATTGCAGCCTCAGGCACTAAGTTTTAAGGGTGATAAAATGTATACACTGTGTTTATTGGTCACATTGCAATGTTTATATTAAAAAGCAGCAGAAAGATGGAAATTGGATGAAAGGAAAAATTTGGAAGGGCCTTGCCGTGAACAGCCTGTAGGTAATTTTTGGTTTTAACTGCACACTGCGTAACTCAATGACTAGAGATAGGAACATTTCGCGAGTTCATTTCAGGGCAAGATAGACGTCAAACACGTGTACATTGAAGTTGACTTTCCAATTGGATCGCAGTTTATTAGACACGCCCTGGACGACTCTGAGAAAATAGCAGACTTGCAGGGAAACAAGTAGCGAGTGACATACTGCCAGGTATGAAGTAACACTGGCTACTCTATGGAGCAGCAACCAATGAACACACATCTGAGGCTCGAGTTTACACATGACTGTGGAGTCTAGCCTAAAGGTCAATGAACTCGCAAATTTTTTCTTGTCCCTATCAATGACCAATGATCTTACCTGTAGGTAAATTATTCGCAAACCGTCTTACTGGTCTACATCTTAATTGGTTCATATAACTGTGGCCAAACATCTAGCCTACAGCTGATATGCTGTGGCAAAGAAACAAGTGTTGCGACTACATAGGTACAGCACGCATCATAAAAAAATTTTGTTTACATCAACTTAAGCCGTAGATTTAAGTTTTTCTGAAAGGGTTGAAATTTATTAAATTTCAATGTAATTAAGGAAATGTTCAAAAGCTACTAATGCTTTTGGTGGAGCTTGGCTTGCAAATAGGAGGGGGAAACCCTAGCCTCCACCACTTGACGTGTGCCTTCCAGAAAGGAAAGCCCACGCGCTCAAAAGGGGGTATTTGCGTAGACAGATAGTGTAGCTTTAAATTAAAGGCAATCTTGTGTCCAATATCTTTGTATAAAACCACACTCAAAATACAACTGACACAGCTCGTGCAATCTTTACTTTACTTTAAAGTGGGGGAGTTGATTGACGTAATTAACTCAATATCAATGTGTAATAAAGTCTCTGATGTAACTCGCTGGATCAGTATCACCTTGTTCATGATGCCGAAGGCTGCGTGAAGAAATATCGGAATCGGCGGCAACAGAACGTCCTCTTGCAGCGCGTAGTCAGGTGGCAGCTGTCTGGCAGCAGGTCAGCGACAGGCCCTGCTTCAGTCCTCCGCGCGTGCTAAATACGTGGCGCCAGATTGTTACGAATGTCGGTTTTAATAATATCTCGCTGCTCGTGTCCTCGTCTTCACTATTGTCGTGGTTGGGGTGGTTTCCAGCCAACCACAGGAAATAGCTTTGTTAGATCACAGCAATAGGACGGGACGTTATACATCCCGTATATCAGCCTTATTATAAACTTCAATTTAACTAAAAATAAAGTACTTTTTATGTTTACGCAAGTATACAATGCTTCTGACGTCTGGCATATTTAGGAAACAACCGAACACTCCACACATGGATTGATTTTTCGAAAATAAGCTGAATGTTAATAAATATAGTGTCAGTAGTTTCCTTGCACTTCCGCCATGATAGTTACGTTGGCTCAGATACTCTGACTGTAGTGCCCACCAGTGTTGCCATTTATGGGTCCCCCCCCCCCCCCGATATCTGGGGTTTTTAATATTCCACTGGGGTCCTGGATTTTAAAAGTTACAATATGAACAAATCTGGGTTTTTGCAATAAATTCTTACATTTTGAACTGCTGTTTGCATACATCTTGAACATTTATTTTATCAACTTTACAAACTGTAATAATCGATAGTATCTACGTAATAAATAAAAATACAGACAATTGTATTGTGGTTTGAGTTTGGTGTTTCGATTAGTTTTTGTGACATTTACAATATAAGCACGTTGGCGACATCAGTAGCTGTAAGTTTCGAGCACAAATAATTATCGTTTATTTATCGTATTATTGAAGTGTTATGTATCCTTTGGTACAATTTTATTTTCCATTTCTTATAATTTTTATTTGCCTCCTTTTGTGTGCGTGCATTTTGCTTGCAAGTTGTCAATTTTGTGGCAGAAGTTGTTATGAAGTTGGTATAAATATTTTTGCGGCATGAATTACGAGTTATTTAAGTTCACCGCCAGCTGAAAGGAAATGGTATCATGAAAATGTTATATTGTGATTACGTTTTCTACTTACTTCTTTACTGACAATGACATTTTTTTTTTTTAGTCAAGTCAGTCTTGGAAAATTGAAACGTATTTCCGATATTCGTGTAATATGACATTTTAATGGAATATTTTCAGATGATTTGTGATCTGGGTTTCTTTTTAAGATATTAATTTTTTCCATTAGGCAATCTGGGTTTTTCATAAATCTGTGAGTGTACTTATAGCTGAACTACTATATCTGAAAGATAAAGGGAAAAATCGGGATAGACACAGTAAAAACCCATTCGACAGGGAAAATAAAAAATTGTTGCATGCATTAATAGAAAATGCTACAGGAGACAGATCGGTATAGGCTATTCACGGTAAAGTGAGCACATTCTGAAGCCCTCTCATTGATAATAACAGTCGATAAATATATTTTATTGTAGCTTTAGATGTTAACTTCTGCGTACGGTGGAATACACACGCTGTGTTTGTTACTTACATGACAATATGTATTTTAAAAAGTGGTGGGAGGATACAAAATTGTTGATAGTAAAATAGTAACTAGAACCTCAAAAGTTCTCACTTTACCGTGAACAGCCCATAGGAAGAATGCTCTTTATTAATGGGTAAAGAAAATACTATGCGAGGGAGCGGGACATATTCTTTGAATTTTGTTTGGCTCAGGTGAGGGGAGTGACGCTATTGGACCTCTCTCCCTTACCCTCTTAAACGCAGTCGATTAATGGCCATACTATCCTATATACGCTGTTGAAGCCGACGTCATATCCTGTACCGTTGCCTAGCAACTGTTGTGCTGGATGTAAACAAAAGTGTGATCCAGCAGTTTTCTACGCTGTGGTAAGTGTTTTCTTGTCTTTCGCAATATTTGCGTAATAGTAACGACGAGTGAGCGGCGGTAAATTGTTTTGCATTTGGTTGCAATTACAATAACGTTAGAGAGGCGAAAGACAAAGTTGGATATTATCGATGTGCATTCGTATGTGTCGGTACGAATTTGAGATTCTTTGAAGTAATTATATTTCAAGTGCAATAATAAAACACCTTATAAAAGGCCCAAAAATAAGTGTTTTTTTAAATACCACAAATATGACAAGCTAAAATATGCTCATGTAATTTTTATTATTGTCTAAATTGGAGCGAAAAAAAATACATGTTGCAGGTTAAGGCAAGTAATAAACATTATATGTAGGCTACCAGGCTTATCATTAATAGTGGACTAACCTATTCGTATAAATCCCTTGTATTTTACTTTTAAAAAAATTTACCATTCTCAGCATATAAGTTAATTTTTGCGGGAGACAAGATAGAGGTCGAAACGAAGGCTCGCGTCTTTGTAGCTGCCACTTTGGGGTAACTTCGGACGAATTTAAAAATTCTAGTCGACAGGAAATCCGTGACAAGTACAGTCAGCTGATTTTCTAGGACTCAATATATTTTATGTAATTGCAATTTGTGTAATATAATTCCTTGCCAGTAGTCCTAGCGCAAATGCATGTTGTGTAGGGTTGGAGAGTAAATAAATAGGCTTAATAATAAATAACGTGATGTGTGGGCGGATCTATAAGGACTGCAATAGTCACGCCCACTTTGTTTTGCTTATTTGCCAGATTGCATATTATCATGGAAATTGAAGGGCTTGCGTAGTGCTCGTAACTTACCTACCTATCTCTGTGAAATGTAGAGAGATGTAGAGCACCTAACCAAGCTATCTATCTCTGTGAAATGTAGAGAGATGTAGAGCACCTAACCAAGCTATCCCTAAGTGAATTACAAGGGGTATGTGTGTCGATGCTCTTATCGCATTTCCTAAAAAGAATACTGAATAACAGGAATCAGTGACTAATTAAATTGTGTCATTTAACTTTATTATATCTAATAAGACCTAACCTAACAAAGGGTGTCTGAGCAGATGGGCTATCGTGCGTCGCAGTACGGACAATGACGACTCGCAGAATTAAATCTTATTTTGAGGCAATTTAACCACCGTATCTTACGCCTGTTAGTCATTATTGTACTTTGTGCGATGTGTGATAGTGCATCAGCACACCCAACCCCTTACATTCACCTATCATGAAGTTATGTTAGGTCAGGTCTTCATGAAATTAATGTGGTTAAACTGTTAAGTTATGATGGTCGCCAAAAGTGTAATAATGTTTGTTATACATATCTATGATCCCTTCCTGTTCCTGTTGATAGGTAAACGAAGGAGATGATGAAAAGGTTGTGTGTTTTGTTGTTGCAGATAAAAGGTTGTCAATATTGCTGTTTAAGTCTAGTATGTTCTATGTAAATAAAAGGAAGATCAAGAAAATAAAGAATACATTAAACCATAACTTAGGAGTGAGTATTTATTGCTTTCGCTGTGTTCAAAACACAACAGATTATGGGCCCAGAGCGCGCGGCACAAGCACATGGCGAGAGTTTTGAAAAAAAAAAAAAAAAAAGCTGTATGAGTGAAATATCAATGCCCGGAATGGCCAAGATATTCGTAAAGATAGTTGATGGCAAGATGTAAGAGTTAGTATTTTTTGTGCTAAGTGGCTATTCAGAAATTAAAGAAAATGGCCATGCAACATAGAGTTGGTTATATGGTAGAGCCACTAAATGGCTCGACTTACTACAATTGGAAGTTCAGAATGCTTATGTTACTTGTGAAAAATTATGTTGCTGAGTCGGTTAACAATGAATATGTTGAGATTGAAGATTTAAAACCGACATGTGATTCAGATAAAAAAAAAAAATCGGGCTAGAAACTTAATTGTTCAATGTGTTGATGATTCTCAAATAGAAAATTTGCGGGATAAGGTAAATGAATACCAAATAAGGAGAGTGCCTAGAAAATCTGTACGAGAAGAAGGGATTGCCTGGACAATTGTATTTAAAGAAGAAGTTACACTCAATGATGCTACATGAAGGTGAACGTGTAGAGTTTCCTCAGGCAGTTTGATGAAGTGGTAAGACATTTAACATCTACTGGTGCAGAATTAAAGGATAATGATGTTATATGCAATTTATTGTTAAGTTTACCCTAGTCGTTTGATGTAGTGGTTACAGTCATTGAAAATATGCCACCAGAAACATCAACGCTTGAATTTGTGAACAGTAAGCTGCGAGCAGAAGAAGAAAAATTTAAGTGCAAATCTACTAAGACTGAAGTATGAAATGCAGTGGTGTCATCAGCATTCTCATCAGCAACTCAAAGTGTATGTTATGAGTGCGGCAAGAAGGGACACTTTCGTCGAAACTGTAAGCAGCTACCCAGGAACAGCTTAAGAAGTGCAACTCAGCAGGGTTACCAAGAGGGATTTCATGGACATCAATGACCTGGAAAGTATTATGGAAATGTTCACCAGAACGGACATTCCAAGCAGCTGGTCGTCAGGAAAATCAACCAAAAAGCAATTATGTTGACATGGATACTCAAGGTAAATGTCAAACTAGTCACCGGAATTGTAGCAAAATTTGGTGCATAAGTGAAATAGAAGCAGACAATGATACTATTAGCAAAAATGCTCTCGTGAGTTTCTGTGTAGATTCAGGGTGTACAAATCATATGGTAGGGTTGAATGGCAGAATTGTATTTTCTGAGTTTGTAGAATTGAAAGAGTCTGTAAAGATAGTAGTGGCTAAACACAATAGTGTGATTTAGGCAACAGACGTAGGAAATATTCATGGGTTTTTGGAAGTAGAGGGTAAAATAACTGAATGCACTGTAAAAGATGTATTTTATGTACCAAACCTAAGAAAAAACTTGTTATCAGTGAAATGTTTAGAAAATTATAATATTAAGGTTGTTTTTCAGAATGGTAAGGTACAGTTATACCTTCATGGACACAAAATTGGAGAGGGTGTTGGAAATAATTTATATGAGTTAGAAATTCGTGTAAATTCAGCTGAAAGTTGTGTGACTGAAGTAGAGTGTGAAGAAAATAAGCTATGGCATAGAAGGTTAGGTCACCTAAGCTATTCTGAAATGAAAAAATTTGGTCAGTCAAAACATGGTGGAAGGGATGAACAAGGAGTTAAATCTGAACAAAGTTGAATTCTGTGAGGAGTGTGTAAATGGAAAGCTAACAAGGTTACCATTTGGTAACAGAACAAAAAGTAACAGTGTGTTAGGCATAGTTCATTCAGATGTGTGGGGTCCAATTTCGCCTACTACGAATGAGAGTCATAAATATTTTGTTACATTCATTGATGATTTTTCAATTTTTACAATGGTGTATCTGATCGAGTCAAAAGGTGAAGTTACAGAATGTTTTCAAGATTATTATAGTATGACAGGCAATGTGTTTGGGCAGTTTGTATCAAAGCTAAGATGCGACAGTGGAGGAGAGTATGTTGTACAATAATTGATTGATTTTTGTAGAAAGAAAGGCCTAATTCTTGATTACATAGTGCCATACACGCCTGAACAAAATGGCAAGGCAAAAAGGTTGAATAGGAGTTTAGTCGAACAGGTACGTAGTATGATCAGTGAATCTGGGGTACCTAAACAACTTTGGGGGAGAAGCGGTCAGAAAAGAAGCTTATATTGTAAATCATAGTCCAACCGCAAGCGTGGAAGGAGTCACACCGGCTGAAATCTGGTATGGGTGTAAACCAAACGTAAAAAATTTGAGGTTCTTTGGATGTGTTGCATACAGCCATGTACCAAAGAAGTTGCGTACAAAGTTAGACAATAAGGCAGAAAAATGTATATTAGTGGGGTATTTTCAAAATGGTTATAGACTATTGAATCTTGAAAAGGGAAAAATCATAGTGTCATGTAATGTTAAGTTTGATGATGGTAATTTTATATTTAAAGAAAAAATGAAAGAAAACTTGCAGAATGCAAACAGGATGCTGGGGACTATAGTGAACCTGTAAATGTTAGTGTCAGTCCAGTAGATGTGAGTGAAGAAGGAAAAGAAAGTGTATTTAGGGATCACAAACATAGTGTAAGGTTGCGAAAAAAGATTTTATGACTATGAAATGTACATAGCATATAATGAGATGAGTTGTGAAGAGAATGTTCCAAAGAACCATAATGAAGTAAAAAAAAAAGGGTCGACAAGGAAATGTGGTTACAAGGTATGGATAGGGAAATTGAGTCTATTGAAAAAAAATAGAACTTGGGAGGAAGAAGAAAACCCAAAGGATATAAAAGTTATTGATACAAAGTGGGTATATTCATTGAAACCCTTAGAGGAGAATGTAAGTGACAGGTATAAGGTTAGACTAGTTGCAAGAGGTTTTGCACAAGAAGGAAATGTAAGTTGCTAAGATATATATGAACCAGTAGCTAGAATGACTACCATAAAAACATTGTTAACTGTTGGAAACCAGAAGTCTTATCATTTTGAGCAGTTGGATGTAAGAACTGAATTTTTGAATAGTGAATTGCATGAATATGTATGTATTTATCCACCAATTGGTGTTAGTTGTAAGCCTAACTGTGTTCTTAAATTAAATAAGTCTTTGTATGGTCTTAAGCAGGTACCTAAGTGCTGGAATGGCAAGTTTAACAAGGTCATGTTAGAATTAGGTCTTGTAAGGTCTGAAAACGATTGTTGTCTGTATACATTGATGAGTGGAGATGGAATTTTGTATTTACTGATTTATGTGGATTACATTATTCTAACCAGTTCAAGCATAAATCTCGTATATTTTGTTAAGTCTGAGCTAGCATAAAATTTTGAGGTTAAAGAAACAGAAAAACTGAAACATTTTCTTGGGTTGAAGAAAAGTCATGACAGGGAGAACAAAGGTTTAAAATTAACCAAACCAAGAACTTTAAAGGAATTTTGAAAAAATTTGGATGTGAGAATTGTACATCATCACCAACTCCAATTGAGCCAAAGCTAAACATAAGACCTTGTACACATGAAAATGATGTAACAATAAAATATTTTAGAGAACTGATAGGCTGTCTGATGTATCTAATGTTGGGTATGAGACCAGACATATGTTTTGCTGTAAATTACTTCAGTAGAATACTGGACAAAGCAACTGATGAGGCACGGTATCAATTAAAAAGGGTCTTGAGATGTTTCAAGGGTACCACAGAAGTTGGATTGGTGCACAGAGGATACAGTTCTCCTGAACTTTCTTGTTTTGTTGATGCAGATTGGTTGAAAAAGTTGTCAGACTTAAATGTCAAAGTAGATAAGATTACGATGTACGAAGATAATCAAGGTTGTATTGCCGTAATTAAGAATCCAGAAAATATTCGAAGGGTAAAACGCACTGACTTGAAGTATCTTTTGTATGTGATAAAGTTAAGAAAGGCGAGATTGATATACAAATTGTTGAAAGTGTAAGTCAACACGCTGGTATTTTGACAAAAGGTTTAACCAGATATGTATTTCTGAATAATTGTAAAGAAATGGGACTAGAGACTTTTGGCGAGGAAGGGTGTTGAGTTATGAAGGTCGCCAAAAGTGTAATGTATGTTATACATATCTATGATCCCTTCCTCTTCCTGTTGATAGATAAACGAAGGAGACGATGAAAATGTTTTGTATGTTGTTATTTCTGATAAAAATGTTGTTAATATTGCTGTTTAAGTCTAGTATGTTCTATGTAAATAAAAGGAAGATCAAGAAAATTAAGAATACATTAAACCATAACTTAGGGAATGAGTATTTGTTGCTTTCGCTGTGTTCAAAACCAACATAAACGACACAATTTAGGAGATGAAAGTAGTTTTAATGAAACACAAAGACTCTTACTTTATGCATTTCTTTGTAGGGATACGGTAAGTTCTTACTGTTAATTTTACTAGGCATAGTATAAACCTTATAGGTAGAGACCTGCAAAAATTCACGTTTTTTTTTTGCGTCATGCTAAAATTCACAGTACTGTATATACTCGAGCCGGCGTTGTTTCTCCATTGGCTGCTGCTTTGGCGTTAAGGCGGTCACTTTCTGAGTGAACTTCACGTGATTGGGGCATACGGTTGTGGAGCGTTCATTTATTGGCGCAAAGTTACCAAGGGCGTGGCAAATAAAGACTGTTCGAATGACAAACGTATTACAAAGGAAAAGTGTTTTAAATTTAACATGTCCTCAAATAATAACCTGAATTTTTCTGGTCTCTACTTATAGGAGTTTGGGGGCAATGGTGCAAATACATTTGCATGTTATATACAAATTGAATAACTGAAATACAAAACTAAAATATGTGTTAATAATACTTACAGCCACTACCAATTATGAAACAAGTGCAATAATTTTACCGTCAATAATGTGGTTCTCCGACGTTATATTTGCTTGGTAACCCTCATATAGACATGTAAACGAATTTGTGTTTAAATAAAATTCTCAGGGAAAACAGCAACAAATCATTAAAATATGTGTCATTAAAGCACCACAAATAATAACAGATTCGCACTATAGAGCGCTACAAATACAGATTGTGCTACTACCTGAAGGCAATGTTTGAAACTAACAACATCAGTTCGTAGTTTCCGGGACAGAGCGCGCAGTAATCGGAAAGTGGCGGTATTTTCTCACGCTTTGTGTATACCGTAACTTGAGAGATATTTTGTCGAGGCTAGTCTGATGGTGCGTTATGTTGACGCAATTATCACGTGCCCCGGCGTTCTTTGAAAAACTAATGCCTTATTTTGAATAACATGGAATTTTTACTTTCTCAATTTTGAGCTAGCAAATTACCAGATGCAAGTCTGTATATATAAGCTATAGGTATGCGTGTGAGTTAGAGGGAGAGATAGAGAGAGAAAGAAAATCCGTAATATTTTGTAGCATAAATATGGACCGATTTTTAGATAAATGTTATAATGTTATCCAAGACCTGGTTGGCAGGCAACGGGTGAAACATGCCGCGTTGTACGGTTGTAGTATAATAAGGGGTTTTCGAGAGGAAAATGTTTCGCTATACAGCCAAAAGTTTGACTAGTGACGTCAATGTGCAGATCAGCAGTTAGCCATTAACCTGTCCTCACTGCAGCAGGCTACGCAGAACATTCACGTAGCAGCATGCTTGGCGTGAAGGTCCGTTGGGTTGGTGCGTATCAACGAAACATACGAATTTTTATTTTGTTTATTTCTGCTTAAGTTCATCGGGAACGTAGGGTTTAGGGAAATCTTTTCCTTTAATTTCTGATGCTGCTTGGTAATTATTCAATATAGAAACACGCAGAGTGAAGCTGGTTCCACAATAGTGCGATGCGGTGTGTTTTGCACGAATTCTTGAGATGTGAGAGAATAAAAACATGTATTTTTTTTTTTTTTTTTTTTTTACAAATTGAAAACGACGATCGCTTTTACACCGACGTTTTCGTGTGTATGTGTATTATTAATATTGCTGCGTGCATGTGCAAAATAGAAGACAAGGCTTCTTATAGGTATGGACAATGTCATAAAATTCGTTTATTAAATTCAAAATAATTATACTTCTCCTGCGTCTTATTGTGTCTCGTTCCCGCTAGTTTCCGTCACACATCGCGTTCATACTACCCTGTTTTTATCTTCTACCACTTAAAACATACAGTTTCAACTTTCTACGCTTGTCTTTCGTTACATTCGTGAGGTCTGGAAATGTAATATCCGCCCTTAAAATTGACAGCAGCAACGCCTCAGACGGCGTCCGTCACCGACAGATCATCGCTCAGTCGTGAAACAGCGAGAACAGCTAGAGCCGCCGGTTTGCCGCGAAAATATTTCAGGACAACTTGCACTCCAAAACGCTAGAGCTAACCTCCACTTTTCTGATTGGCCGAGTTTAACTGTGTGGCGCTGTAGGCGCCTGGCAGCTAATCACGGGCACTCGGTGTCGGGAGTTGCCTGGTTCGATTGGCGCAGTCAAGTAAGGCGGCAAAGACGCGTGGTCGATTACCAAGCGGAAACTGCACGTTCGCCATAGGACATTGGAGTCTAGCCTTCGTGTGAATCTTTTCGCTAGAAACATGTGCCACTGAGTATAGCTCGGCGCAGTCGTACGCTACGCAAAGCGTCGCACGATTGTGGATCCAGCTTAATAATATGCACAACACGATAAGAGCGGAACAGTCCCATTATTTCAGTGATGTAATGCGATAGCAGCGACAGGCATTGGCGTAGCCAAGATCTTCTCCAGGGAGGGGGGGGGGGGTAGGCACACTAATTTAAAAAAAAAAAAAAAAAAAGCTTCCTTCTGAGGAGTGTGAACATTTGCAACTGAGGTTTGCCCTAAATCCATGCAACAAACATCCACGACTTGTAATGTGAATGAATTTTTCTTAACAATATACACTGTAATATTTAAATACAAATTCGCAAGCAAATATCGAAATAGAATCATGTGAAACCAGGTAGAACACAATTACTCCTCCCAGCTGGGATTTGCATTTTGAAGTACCGTCGCTATTAAGCAATTTATTTGTTATAAAAATTTTATTTCACATTTCATAGAAAAAATACAGCTTCCAGGGGAGGGAAAGAGCTTATCTCCCCTCCGCCCTTACACTGGTATAGACTATTAACGGTAAAATGAGTACTTTTGTAAGGCCTGCTTAAGATCTACTTGTACGCACATTGTGTATTCTTCCGACTTATGTAAAATTATCATTGCCGTACACCTCATTACATTCTTCATGCGTCGTTCAAGTGAAGTTGTGGGATTATTATAAAAGTAAATATGTTACAAATCTGCTCATTCTTACGCTTAAGACGCATTAAAAAAGCAGAGAGGAACATAAATAATTTCAGTTTCCACAAATGGTTACCGAACACTACATATTTATTTGACGTTAAGATATGGAACTATTTTACATCCATCATTGCGAACTTTACTGGGCGCATGTCACTCAGTGCGCCCGTTAAAATATATACAGGTTGGAGCAGTGGCATTTTTTTAAGGTTTATTTCAAAAGTGCTCACTTTATCGTGAACAGGCTTTACCTTGGTTAGAGACTGTTCAGCCATAATTAACCTTTTCAAACTGACTTTAAATTACAGTTCCAGGCGTTGCAAACAAAAAAAAAATTATGAAGCGTGCTGTAGGACTACTTAAATCAACCCACCACTTGTTTCGTTGTCACAGCCAGTGAGCTGTAGGCTATACGTTTGGCTACACTTATAATGAACCAATTAAGACCTAGACCAGTAAGACGGTTTGCCAATCATTTACCCGAAAGTAAGGTCATTGGTTATTGAGCTTCGTAGGGTGCAGCACAAGCCAAAAATTACCTGCACTTGCGTAATGTCCTACACTATTGTGTACAAAAGGACTGAATGGGCTAGGCACTTTTGAAACCCCTGCTTAGGATCGCCTTTTCCCCTCAATTTGTATTCCTCCGTCATATGTAAAATCGAACTAGCGATGGTCCACATAACTTTTATTAATGCTTCGCTCCGGGGAAACGGAGAAACTGTTTAGGAAAAAAAGGTGTTAGTAAATTGTGATTCCGCGCTCTTGTAAGTTAAGTACAAACCAAGAAACAGTTACTTTATTCGCCATAAACTTAAACGTTACACTCTCAATATAATGTCGAAGCGTGGGACTATTTTTCTCAATTCGCTGCCAACTTATCTTGGAGCCGGCGTGACGTGCCAGTGCAGTTGTGGACAGAGAATTTTTTTTTTTTTTTTTTTTTTTTTTTATGAAAAATTACTTCGGAGATACGCTATTTCAGTGCTACATCACCAAAGTTTATCCCCTCACAAAATAATTGCAATAGTGAATGTCCGAAGTAATTTTTTTTTTTCATTTAATCACCTATCCGTCCCTTATTACAAGCATCAGTCAAAGATCATATCATTGCAGCTAGAATCGACTTCATCCGTCACAGAATCTATTTTCTCAGGCCGTGTCCGGAATGGCAGATTTTGTTGACAAAATGACCACGAGACCCGATTTTGTGTACAAAAATGGTGACGTATTTGGTAATTTGGTATTTCGTATTTTGTATGCATCGGATGTTAGCAAAAATGCAGTATGACAAAATCAGCGCCATGTTGTTTTTTACCTTCAAAACACATCCGCGAATGCACAAATAAAACGTTTCTTAAAACAAATCGCTGTTTATATATTTCTCAACAACATTTTCTAAAGTCATTGTTGCATACTTTATTATTTTATTATTTATTAACGTATTCTCAACATTCCAGTGATGATTGTAGAAATACTGCGTCAGTTTTACGCATTAAATTTAGATAAAAATATTTTTCACTGTAGATGTAAAATAGCGTTGCCGCGAGTGTTAAACAAATGACTATCGACAACGTCCGAATTGAAACTTACGAAATGACAAATTACAAAATAACGAATTTGTCATTTCGGACACGGTCTCGATGTACGATGACAGACGCTGCAGCGGATAACGCCTTCTTCAGATTCCTGAAGACTACCTGGAACTTCTTTATTTTATATACCACTTGTTCCTATGATCGTAGTTATCTGCCAGTTTTTTCCCGAAACATTACAGACAAGGCCGTTTTTTAACAACTGTTTTGTCATACTTTTGTTTTTTTTTTTTTTGTTTTTTTTTACATCGAAGCTGTGCGCAGCAAAATTTCTCTTTAATAGCTGTAAAAACGATTTGGTGTGAAGCCAAATTCTATGTCCTTAGTAAGTTCATTCACAACATTAACAGTAAATGTTACTATATCACAAACAACATCTTATCAGACCGTCGTTTCAGCTAGAAAATAAATAAACGTACTCCTAAAGAATTTAATGAATAACCACAACCAACATTGTATCTAATGTACTCTTATATGGGAAAAAAAAAAAAAAACTTTCGCGTTCAATTTTCCTTGTGTCAGGTATTTCTACTGTAAAATCAGTAAAAATGTATTTAAGGTGATTGGAATTAAAAGTACATTGATTCTCTCCTACCAGAGTTTACAACAGTAATTCGATCAAACAATTGTCTTCCTTCTCCCTCCACTACTAGACTTTTTTTTGATGAAATAATGAACACGGAATACGTCCCTGGGTACGTAAGGGGTGGGGGGGTGGTTTTGAACCTCCCAAACCCCCGTCCTTACATACGGTCCTGTCTAACTTCTCTTAATTGCTAGTAAATGTTTGCAGAGCGAAAAGTGTTAAACTTCACCTACCTACACGACCCCACTGACGACAAGTCGTCACAGTGTACCAACCCACCACTTGAAGGAAAAAAAAAAAAGCGAAGAATTATTGTAATGTTTTCGTCCCGTTTGTAGCTCGTATTATTTAATTTAGACGGCATGGTCCATTCACTGTTACGTCAAACTTTCCTGAATCCTTCATGAGAAACAAAGCTTAACCGAGTCTGTAAAAGTATTCCACATGCGTGCGCGCTCAGTTCAATCGTATTTTGCATAAGAACTTATTTCTTACTAGAATTTACCAATGCATTTATTTTTCCCCTATTTTATTCTATTATTAATATCGACAGGTGTTTTTCGCGAGGAGATTTCAAGAATAGTTGTGCTCCAAAACACTTTAGTTCATATGCACTTTCGTGGTTGGATGATTTCAAATGTCACGTACCTCAAGTGCCTGTCCACGAATCATGGACGTTCAGTACCAGAGTACTTTATTCTGATTGGCCCAGTCAAATGAGAACATGTCTTCTCACTTAGACGAGCGGCCAATAACAGAAGGTAGTCGTGGTTGTGGACGTATGATATTGAAGTCTAGCACGGTCATAAATCTTTTCGCGTAAAACACGTGTCCCTGATTATTAGAGACCTAAAAAATTCGCGTATTAATTTCGGGACAATCTATAAATCAAAACTCGCGTGTTGTAACACTTCAGCCATTGGCTCCCACGGTGTTTAACACCTGGAGAAGGATGGCCCAATAGTCGCCTTCCACTGTGGCATCAGCTAACCAATGTGTAGTTGATATCGGAATATTTTTACATATCACTGTAGAGTATACCCTGCATGTCATTGAGCTCGCGAATTTTTCAGGTCTCTACTGATTATTAATTATAAATGAAATATTATAATTCATAAACAAAATATAAGTAAAAGTTCAATTTAATAAAAAAAGATATTTTATGTAAAAACAAGCATAAAACGCTTGTGATACATGACATATTTAGTAAACAACTAAGCATGCCATTTATGTGTAGGAATAGGAACATTTTGCGAGTTCATTTCAAGACAAGATAGATGTCAAACACGTGTACGCTGAAGTTGGTTTTGTAATTGGTTCGCAGTTTACTAGACATGCCCTGGACGACTCTGAGCAAATAGCAGACTTGCAGGGAAACAAGTAGCGAGTGACATACTACTAGGTGTGAAGTAACACTGGCTGCTCTATGGAGCAGCAGCCAATGAACACACATCTGAGGCTCTAGTATACACACGACTGCGGAGTCATTGAACTAGCGAATTTTTCCTATTGCTATTTATGGAATGATTTTCCAAAGGTTTGATTGAAAAAGTGTGATGTATTTGCGAGCAGAGAGCAGACAATAAAACCATAACTAAAACGTCTCCTCGCTCCTTCAACAGCAGAGTCGCAGAATAGATAAATAAACAGAAGCGAAATTGTGGAGGGGGGGGGGCGGTTTCTCTGATGTAAGCGAACTCGGTCGCCCATTCGCCGTGTGAAGCTGTGGATACGGGTCTCGGGTCTGATTGGCTATTGCACGTTGTTTAGAAAACTGAAGAATTCGAAAGTTCACTGACCTGTAGGCAAGACTCCACAGTCTTGTATACAACCATGCAGATATCAATTACCCATTGGCTGCTTGCTATCACAGCTGTAGGTGATGATTGGGCCTAAATCTTGCTGCGTGTTTACCATTGGCTCAGGATTCGACATGAGGTGTCAAACAGAGCACGGACCAATTACTCCCTATTGGGCTGGCTACCGTCAATCAAGTTTAGCCTCCAGGAGGTGATTGGTGAACCACACACCGCCATATTGCTGGCGTGCGCGGTTCGAGTTCGCGGTACGTGCTGTCGTTTCACCTCTGTACTCTTGCTGGCTCTGTGGCGGAGTGCTGGGTATAGTAGCGTGCTGCTCCTCGTGCCTAGACGTTAGCACCGAGGCAGCTCTCCTGGGAAGGGTTGCGAGCGTTGGAGCGGAACGAGCGTGGGGGAAGGGTCGGGGGAAGGGGAAAGCTGGAAGGGACTAATTTCTTCGGGGATTCCAGAGGCGGGCGGTAATACGCGTGAAGATGCTGCCTCTCCCCTCCCCCCCCCCCCCTCCCGCACCAACCTGCCCCCACCAGCCCCCCCACCTAGGGATATTAACCCATGGATTATTGTTTAATAATTGAATATTATCTCTAGGCGAGGCGAAACTTGGTTTGCTCCCCTCCTTCCCCGCTCACCACCTTTCGCCAACCCTCGTCCCTTTCTCATCAAGAATCCTCTCGGCTGCTTCTCGATGCTCCCTTGCACAGTACAGTCGGCTTCCGGAGCAAGTAGACCGATCATTCGGAACCCCTAGCTTTTGCAAAAGATAGGGACGAGAAAAATTAGATTCGTAAGTCCAACGGTTTTCCTGTTAGACTCAAGCGTTGGTTTGTATTCTCAAGGAATGACTTCACGTTTCGAGTAACACGAGACTGACTCATGACGATCATTTCGCGTGACGTTCTCACTGGCCAATCGCAGCAGGGACGATGTTGTGTTATATTTGGTTTTCGTGGGTTTAATTTTCGCGGTGCCATCTGCTAGCGTTTCTAACTAACATGTTTCATATAGTATAAATAAATAAAATTAATTGTATTATAATTTTCTCCCCGAAATGAGGACGAAAGAGTGATATAAGTTAGGCTAGGATTATGTTTTGTTTTTTAATCCGTTAATGTTTAGGAAGTTCTACATGGCCATAATTAACTAAATATGTTTTTTTTTTTTCACAGGTGTACGAATGCTTACACGAAAGGCAGAATTTCTACCACTGTATTTGCAATTTTCAGTAGGCCCTATACCTACTTCATGAAACACAATTTAAATTTCTCAGCAGATCAAACTTTTATTACATAATATTTATTTCTATGTACACGAAAACATGTAGGCCTAAACATTTCTCAGAGCTATTTCGTTCGGTAGTTTATGGCGATTTCCTAGTTGTTTTAAAGTTCGTATAAACCACGAAGGCCATGTTAATAAGTTAGAAATACACTTTAATAACATGCACTTTCACAATATTCATCTGAAAAGCAACAATACCTATCCCAGACATTTTTATTTAGTACACAAAGGTACGTGCTTACGTGAATCATCGTAATACATACGTCATCCAAAAGACCACGTCTTGTAGGTCTACTGACTTCCTTTACAACGGAAAATTCTCACCGTACAAGGGATGAATTATTTGCTGCTTTCGGGATTCAACTCATAAAATTAAAATTGGTGTAGGATGTTCACGGTAAACTGAGCACTTTCGAAAGCGCTGCCTGTGATCTATTTGTATGTACACTATGTATTCTTCTGCTATATGTGAAATTAACATTGCTATAGGCCGTTCACGGTAAAGTGAGCACATTTGAGGCCCTAGTTACTTTTTTCTTTCAACCTTATTTTATCGTTTAGCTACTCTTTTAAGTATATGAAACCTTGTAACTAATAAACGGAATGTGAGTATTCCACCACACTTGGAAGTTAACATCTAAGGCTAAAATGAAATATATTTATTGACTATCATTCCAAACGAGACGGCATTCAAAAGTGTTCACTTTGCCGTGAATAGCCTATACAGACGTGACCACTTGCCGGTCAAGTGAAATGGTGAAATTATTAGAAAAGTAAATATTTTACATATGAATTATAATAATTTAAGAAAAATTCAGAAAGTAAACGAAGTCATTTCAGTATTCACGAATATTTGCTACAGTTTTAACTGAACGTTAAAAACATTACCAACTTTAAGATCTTTAAATGACTAGTGCACTGGGGATGACTTACAAGATGGAGATTTTCTCGTCCATAGGTTGCTTGTCTTTTAAGTAATTTTTTTGTGCTCAGTACTGTTTTTCCCATGACAGGCTTCTGCATCGCAGTGGCGAATGTCCAGAAATCTCCATCTTGTCATTGCCAACTTTACCGCACGCACGACATTGAACGTGTCCGTTCAAATACACGCAGGTTGTGGCTGTGACGTTTTCCAAAGGTTGCAAACGAGTTCAATTGATTCCTGAACGGCTCATACGACCTCGTAGTTCTTTATCAGTATCACGTGTTCCGAATTTTCCTTCTGTCCACCGCCCTTGAAAAACTACAGTTTCGTCTATAAGCGCCGTGTGAATTGTGACGGAAAATTGTAAACTGTCGCGCCCTGAATTCAAGCAGCCGCGATGAAATTGGTTTTGTCGTGTCGTTATTTACGCCTTCGTCGTGTCGTGTCGTGCTCATCCATAACCTGTGGGTGAAACTGTTACGAACAGGTGCGTGGACGACGAAATAAATGCAATTAATTCGGTGTCCCCCAAATTTAACCATTTGCAAGTCTAAACTCGAGCGTAGCTCGAGCATTGTTTATCTTGCTACTGATGGAGATATACGGTCGACCCAGCACTATACAGTACTCACTGGAAAAAAATACTGACCATGATCAATAACGAAGGTTTAAGAGTGCACGAAGCGCGTCCGGTATACCATTCTTAGAGACCCGAGAAATTCGCGAGTTCAGTTACCTGTAGGCTAGACTTGCCAGTCTTATATACTCTCATACAGATATCAACTGTTTATTGGTTGATTGTTGCTGTAGTAAAAGGCGGTGGTTGGGCGCACAATTCAATGCGTGTTTTTTATTGGCTCATTTATCTCCAGGAGGTATCAAACAGCACTTCGACCAACTACAAACGTAATATGAAAGTACATATATGTGTGTGAATTCCAACTGGTGTAGAAATGAACCCGCGAAAATATCAGATTTCTGACCATTGGTAGAGACTAGCAAAATTCGCGTTATTGTTCGTCATCGAGTTAAAATTGACAGTACTATACATACTTGAGCCGGTGGCGTTTCTCGCTTGGCTGCTGCCTAGATGTTAAGTTACTCCATTTCTCAGTGAAATGCGTGTGATTGGAGCACACGATAGTGAAGTGTTCGTTTACTTGTGCAGAGTTATCCCGGAGCGTGTCGAATAAAGAATGGTCCAATGACAAACTTTTGCAAAGGAAATTTAACGTGTCCTCAAATAAACACGCTAATTTCGCAGGTCTTTAGCCATTTGTTAATAAGGACGGCGTTGAGTAGGGATGCAGATGCAAACAGAACCACTTGTTATCATCTGTGATCAGGCCTTAGCTGGACGGTCTGCCTGAACACACTTTCAAACGTTAATCCGGGACACGAGCCGTGTTTGCCGAAATACCCTGCGAAGGACAAAGCAGAAAGCCCCTCTGACTGGCCAGTAAACGTGGCAAGAAACTTATACAACGCGCCCGATATACGACAGTGTAATACTAAGAACGGCCGTGTCTTTTTGACGTGAATACGTCTATAAATTTGCAGCCATAGTGGGAGGCAATCCAGAAAATCCGATGTTAATAAAATCGGGGGAACAGTTTGGCATTGGAATTGCAGCTCCGAATCTATCGTCTACACTCAAAATTTAATTACACCACTCGATTGCCAAAGGATCAAAGAATATGGTACGTCGAGTGAGGACTGCGAAGTATCGGGCCCCACGTCTCATAACTTCCGCGTAGTATAACTTTTGACTAGGAGAAGCTACGACGCTCGTTCAAGTTTCGATCGACATCTCTCGTCAAGATCATTCTAATGTGTTTATAAAAACATTCGTGTGGCGTGGTTATGGTGAAATTGTATGCGTTTAATGTAAAAAATTAAGAAAACTTAACACAATGTCTAAATACAAAAATCGTATACGTTTGGAAAGATAATATCAAAAGCAACCCAGTGATACCCATAAAACCTCATATGGACGCGTGAAGCGGCGCCGAGAACGTAAAGAAAAAACGTCAAGGCGTCCGAGCGCGTCAACGTAGACGTATTCACGTAAAACAAACGGCCGTTTCCCCAACACAGCCACACCCAATTTTTTTTTGTCATAGGGGCATCGGACCAAGAGGAACTGAAGACGAATATGCCAGGCCGTCGTTAACCGCCGCCTGAATCAGCCTATTGTAACATGTACAAGGTGGGGACACTCCAATTAGGTTTTATTAGGAGAAGTAACTAACATCCTTTTTATTTTAGGGCCACGGTGGCTGAGCGGTTAGCCTGCTCGCCTCCCGCCAAGGCGAACCTGGTCCAATCCCCGGTCACTCCCGGATTTTCGCAAGTGGGAATCGTGCCTGACGATGCCACCAGTCGGCGGGTTTTCTCGGGTATCTCCAGTTTCCCCGCCTCTTTATTTCTTCGATGCTCCATACTCACCTCCGTCTTCCTCATCGGCTCTTAATACCTCGCTGTTAAGAGCCCTCCAAATCTCTTCACTCACTCCTGTCATTTCTTTTACACCCCCCCCCCCCCTTCCCAAGAAATGTTTGTAGTTAAGTAGTTATTATGTAATCGTAAATGTTCGGTTAACCCCAATTAATAATGTTGTCCTCTACCTCACACTAGGAACTATAGGCTGTTCACGGTAAAATTATGTAGTCTACCGCCTGATGTAAAATTAACCTTGCCATTGTCCTCGACACTTTATTCATGCTTTGGTCAAGTGAAACTGGGAAATTATTAGGAAAGTAAATATCTTATAAGTCTGCTCATTTTTACACTTCAGTGCATTAAAAGAAAACAAAAAGCGAAATAGATTATTTAAGAGGTCACAAATGCTTACCTGCCACTTTTTATTCGACGGTAAGATATAGAACTACTTTCCCTCTATCGTTACCAACTGTTGAAATGCATGCAAGTAGGAGAAGTGGCTCTTTTTAAAGGCTAATTTAAAAAAAGTGCTCACTTTATCGTGAACAGCCTTTAACCACGAATACAATAAATAACACACTGTCTGTAACTTTATGCCGAGCTAAAGTTGGAGATCTCAACGCTAATAATCTGGCAACGAAAAGTTTCCGTCGACAAGTAGCACTAATGTTTCGTGAGTACAGAATTTTATTCGTTTTTCATGTAAACAAAATGCGATAACTGTAATTTTCGTAAAATAGAAATAATTTTTCAACATTACCTATTTGTATTGTGTCAGGAGTCAGAAACTTACGTCAATAGAAAACTTCAGTCTCCTAACTGAAGTGGGAAATATACGAAATAGGCGTCCACGTGTGTTTCAGTATTCGGTCGTACGATGGATTTAGCAAAACAATGTACTACACAATTACTCTAATTATGTATGACAACAAATTTGAGATTTCATTTGATAAGAGCTAAATTTTATTTCGTTCTTAAATTGGAAACTTTTCTTCAATAAAATAAGTGTATTTACTAACGTTAAAAACAAAACGAAATTATATTTCTGCCTGTATACTATCTTAAACGGGACTGTAGGGAGTGAATAAAAATTTAAAAAAAATGTAATGCTTAAAATTTCGGCACAGGCAAAGTATATATGTAAAGGCTGTTCACGATAAAGTGAGCACTTTTGAAATCAACCTTAAAAAAATGTCACTGCCCCATGTCTGCATATATTTTAACAGGCGCACTGAGTGACATGCACCTAGTAGATTTGGTAACGATGGATGGGAAGTAGTTCCGTATCTTAACGTCGAATAAAAAGTGTTATGTAACAATTTTTCATAACTTAAATTATTTCTTTCACTTTCTGTTTTTTTTTTTGTTTTATTATTATTCATCGAAGTGTCAAAATGGCCATATTTGTTAAACATTTACTTTTCTAATAATTTCAGTTTCAGTTGATCGAAACATGACTAAAGTGAAGAGGCCCATGACAATGTTAATCTCACATAAGGCGGAAGAATACACAAAGTGCGTAGAAGTAGATCCTAAGCAGGTCCTTCAAAAGTGCTCATTTTACCGTGAATAGCTTATAACAACTAAAGTCCAACACGATATTTCACACACAAAAATGTAGACTTTCTCCAATTACCGCAAGCTTAAAACTGACTTCTCTGGAACACCAGTGCTCCTAGCTGTGGAAATTCTCCCATAAGGAATCTCGTGTTGTTCCTGACCTGAGTAAAACAAACTTTAGCCGAGCTCCAAGTGTTAGACTTCACGCTTTCATATCCTGCCCATTCCTAGGTAGCATATAGAATCTATCAACCTGTCCGGGCACCATGAAGGTATTGGTTTCATCCAGGCTCCTGCAACTTGAATAGGGAAAACTATTAATAACCGAAAATGCCTTAAGTCAATGTTCTATAGGCCGTTCACGGTAAAGTGAGCACTTTTGAATCTCTTTCATCATACATAATAACCAATAAATACATTTAATTGTGGCCTCGGACTTTTGATTCTGTGTATGGTGAATGTATACACCATGTTTGTTACTCACATTGCATGGTTTACATTAACAAGTGGTGGAAGGATATAAATTGGTTGAAAGATATGTGTAACTAGGGCTTCAAAAGTGCTCACTTTACCATTAACGTCCTATAACACCTTAAAGCTTCGTAATCTATGCTAATAAGTAAAATTGAAATACATGTCTGTTATTTCAAAATAGATTCCAAAATCCAAGCGTAATATGCTATTAAAACGATGTCGAAGCATAAATAACTGGTTTTAGAATTTTTCTCACACAAACGAAAAGTTTCCGTCGACAAGTAGCACTAATGTTTCGTGAGTACAGAATTTTATTCGTTTTTCATGTAAACAAAATGCGATAACTGTAATTTTCGTAAAATAGAAATAATTTTTCAACATTACCTATTTGTTTGTTACAAATGGATGTTTGTCCAGAATAGGCTCCGAAATGGCTGAAGCGATTTTGATCAAACTTTCTGATACCATAGAGTATATTTATATTTAATATCTGCTCATTTTCCCATATCGATATCTCAAATTGTTCCGAAGTTATTTAATATTTTTTAATACATTTTTTTCCTTTTTTTTCCTGCAAAAGGGTTATTGCCAAAAAAGAACTGTCGAAACAACAATAGCTTTTTTTAATAATAACTAAAAGTCCTAAAGACCACGCGAATGAAGTCGCAGGCACAGCCAGTTTCAAATCATTGTTACATATTTAAAAATAATATTTTATGCCAGCGCATCGCGGAAACGTGCAATAAACGATCATGTAGTTTTTATCTTCAGACACTGTAGAGACACGTGCTTGGTTACATATTTTAGTATTCATGGTGGTAGCACTGTTTTTATTGTCTACGTAGCTTTCACGTCTGTTATTTCATAATACGTGTACTTACATAAATATTGGCGTGAAATCGTCTATATAAAATAGTGTTTTACCTCAGTGATTACAATTCTTATTCTCTCAAATGCATTTGTAGTATGAAGTAGCTGATAAAAAACGACGCAATCAAAATCACTGTCTAGGAAACGTGGGGGAGTCTTAAAATACAAATAAAATACTGGATGGAGACATTATGCGAATTGTCTGCCAGAATTACAAAGTAAACATTTGTAGTTTACTCTGTTTTCCAATGTTGGCAGTACTGTAGAACCTACCTTCGCAAACAAATGAATAGAATAAGGTTCTCTTGCCATACTGCTCATATGCAATTATGTTGCCCATTTCACTTTACTAGGGTTAATCTTGACAGCTCTAGATAACTAATAGAGCGGCAACAATATATAATTTCGCCACAGCTGTTTGATCAATGAATGAAGTATATAACGTTTGTAAACGAATGATATGAGTCTATTCCAATACACACATTTTTCCTTGCATTTTCCTCTTGTTTCCTTTCATGGCAGGCACCGAAAGATTGATGATGGCTAACTTCAGTCCAATACTCAATGTATGATATAGCAAGGTTGGCATTCCAAACCTGTTTAATTTTTGTAATTGCCAAATAAGATTTCTATGGCTCTGTTTAGTTTATTTCAAGGGTCAGTGGGATGTTTTAGTTAAATGTCTTTCAGAAGACATTCTTTTGCGATTATTCTTTCGAGACAGTGTCATACTGAATTTCACATTGTTTTGATGAGCAATGTAAAATTTCTCTCGTGCGAAAATAACATTCGAATTATTATAAAGTTGAAAGTTTTAACTTCAGAGGAAGAAAAGAACACTATAAATACGTCTATGTTCGTATCAGTGCGAATAGTAAACACACACGTTAGGTAGACATTTTGTAACAGCTTCGTTACGTAACGTAAACGTGTAAGGATGGCCATGATCAATGTCGTGTAGAGACACAGAGTACAACATACGCAGGGACTCATGCGTGGGACAGATGAACACTCCCAAATAGCACAATAAATTTCAATTGCAAAACAACAAGAATAGTCCATTCACGGTTTCTTCAGCCTTTTTTAATCAAACCATCGAAAAATCTCCCCATGTATGGCGTGTTTGGTTGTTTCCAACATACGCCATGTATCACAAGCGTTTTATACTTGTCTTCACAAAAATTACTTTTTTTTTTTTTGTTAAATTGAAATGTTATTCATATTTTACCTGTAAATTACAATGCATCATTTATAAATAATTTGAATAAAAACAGTGAGAAAACATGTGTGTTGGTAGCGCCTAGTAAGAAATAGTTCTTATGAAAAATACTGTTACACCAGAGTGAGCACGAATCTGGTGCGTTGTCCCTCTGGTGTAATCTTCCAGACTTAGTTAAGCTTAGTTTGTACGAGGCGGAGGAATATCCTGAAAGTAGAATTTTAGCAGGGCTTCAGAAAAGTTGAAAGTAAACATGAATGGACTTAAGGTGGTTAATGATTTATTGATCACATTTGAAAGTTCAGCTTAGGATCTACTTTTATTCTCGTTTCTTATCCCGCCAAGTACGTAAAACTAACATCTCCATTGGCCGTCTCGATTCAGTCATACGCCATCCGAGCGTAACCACGGGATTTCTATGGGAAAAATAAACGTGTAAGCAATACGCAAATTCGTGCTCTTACGTGCATAAAACAGGGCACATTGATTTCAGTAGCCTTAAATTTAATCATTATAAGTGGAGGGAAATAGATGACTCTAGGACAACGGGCTCTGAGATCGGAACTATTCATGCTCTGTCATTCTGGTCTGCCAGTGACCATCTTGTCCGCCATTTTGGATGTCAGTGTCTTTTGACATTTGACCCTGGTGACTTTTAACCCAAAAATAAAATAATAAAAATCCCAAAAATTTATAAAAATTTATTTTAGAAATTTAAAAATTATTTAAAAGTATGGCTTCCGGCCAACCGGAATGACAGACCATGAACAACTCCGAGCTCTGATCCCAGATCCCGTTGTTCCACACTCATCTTTTCTCTTCTACTATTACACTCGTGAAACAACGCCAAGTGTTAGAACTATTCTCATTAATTCACTGGTAACTTAACTCAGAGCCTTCATGCCGATATGTGCGATAGCATGCGTACATTTATAGACAGTGATTTTTTTTTCAGAGGATGATTTTAAAAATGCTTACCTTACATTAAAGAGCATTTTGCTTGTTAAACCTAAAACATGCATGAGTATGAAAATTAAATAAATACATGGTTAAGTATAGACAGCTGACAGAAGCGAGAGATAATCCCCAAATTTTTGTCGAAACAAAAAATTTTCGAAAGAGGCTGCTAGCATTCCAAGAATTAACGTCTAAGTGTCAAATCCCCTGAATGCAGGCTGCTCCCAAAACAAGCAAGCACGGCACGCCGACTGCACACAGGCGCTCGGAACAGTTGAACAGGCTTATTACCCCTTCACTCTCGCATTGATTCAGAGTTTCAATATTTTATTCAACGCTGAAATTAAGCTAACAAAATATTTGTCTCGCTATCACAGTCTGTATGGAGTGTGAGCTTGGTGTTCTGCGATGGTGATATGAATGATTCATGAAGTTAATAAACAACGAAGTTTACAAATTATTTAGCCACAGGTATAACGTCGGACATTGGGCCTATCTGTGTTCGGTCGCGGCCATATACGGCTTTCCTAGTAAACACATCCACGATCGGGGACTGAATGTGTTTACTATGACTTCGCTTATTATGCTGGAAGTCAATAAGCGGCTGCTTACGAGGTTGACGTACCTATAGTTGCAACTAAAGCAGGCTCACACGTCAATGGCTTTCCGCAGACTTAAACTCAGCACCTTGTGGTCCAAAGACATGCCTTGACGATCCCTGAGATGGATTTTGTGAAAAACAGGATAACACCAAAATTCTTGTGCCTGCTATATCCATGCCAGTTTAATATGAAATATTTTATTTTGTTAAATTGATGATCCCTCTCAAAAACATCAACCACCCAACAATGATCCAGGCATTTTATTCCTATAGGAGTTTGCCAACGATTTCATCTACTCGTAATTTATTATGGTCAACCAAATAGGCCAGAATGAAGTGCCCCATGCAGTATTTATACTCACAATAACATTTTTTTTCTCCCTCCGCCAGATACAGTTACTAGATACCCGGAAATTTTGCGGATGGATTCATCTGAGGACAAGTTAAACTGCATTCACATGTATACGTGTGTTTGTGCTTCCAATCCCGTGTGACCTGGTCTGGTGTTAAAGTGGAGCAGCAGCCAATGAACCACTAACTGATGCTCGAATGCACATAGGATTGTGTAGTCTAGCTTGTTGCCGAATGAATCCGCGAATGTTCCGGGTCTCAAACAATCTCCCTCCAAACAACCTCGTGTTACATGAAAGTAGCTGTGACTGTTACATCGTTCTCGTGGACTGCATATATGCATTTTATTGGCTAATAAAACTAAACATAAGGAGAAGCACAGACAATTTTTTAAGAAGTCTGTTGAGAAATTTCTTTTTATGAAGTCTTGTTATCTCATCACTATCACAGAATGTTCAGGATGATTTCGAAGTTCCTTTAAAATTTCTGAGGTAGGTTTATATGCCGAACTGAATCAAATGCTAACTTCGTGAAATCCAGTCTACTGAGAAGCTATGTCGTCCCAAATAACCGTTAAAAGTCACTTGGAAACTGCCAGTTTTAGTGTTTAGATGATCATTTTTACCATTGTGAATGGCTTCCAGTCGATCTATTACGGGCTCTTTACTGTAAAGTGAGCACTTTTTAAGGTCATGCATAACAGTTATTTTCAGCTTAATTGTAACTTTTCCTCAATTGTTAGTATGAAAATTGCTATGTACACATTTTATAGCTCTAAAAAGTTAACCCATTCTGACCCAGTGTACACAATTGTGTACATTACGCACGTGTAGGTAATTTTTGATCTGTGCTGCACACTCCGAAACTCAGTGACCAATAATCCTACCTGTGGGTAAATAATTCGCAAACCGTCTGATTGGTGTAGGTTATAATTGGTTTACATGACTGTAGCCGAAACATGTTACCTACAGCTCATTGGCTGTGACAGGGAAACTTGTGTTGTGTCGACTTAAGTAAAGCACGGATAATAGAATTTTTCTTTTGCAACACCTGGAACCTTAGATTAAAGTGGCTCTGAAAGGTTAATATCTGAGGCCTGCGGCTAGCACCTCACTTCACCTCTAATAGCCTATAGTGTAGATCCGCAATCGAACAAACATGGTTCCTCGCCGTGCCTTGTGCAAGCGAACTTGCTGTATTTCATGTCAGAATCAGCTCGTGTTGTTTTTAATCTCATTTTCAACCATTTTGTCTCTGAAAAATGTGGAAATATATATATTTCTTGACGTGAATACGTCTTTAAATTTGTGACCATAGTGGGAGGCAACCCAGAAAATCCGATGATAACAAAATCGGGGGATACAGTTAGGCATTGCAGGTCCGAATCTGTCGTCTACATTCAAAATTCAATTACACCACCCGATTGCCAAGATTGCCAAAGAATCAAAGATTCCTATGTTAGGTTTAGTGAGGACTGGGAAGCATTACCCTTGGTGCCGGGGGGTGGAGGGGGGCACCGAAATTTTGAGTTAGTTTCGCCGCATTTCATAAATTCCGCGTAGTATAACTTTTTACTAGGAGAAGCTACGACACTCGTTTCAGTTTCAGTCGACAGTTCTCGTAAAGATCAACCAATTGCGTGTATAAAAACGTTTGTGTGGCGTGGTTATGGTGAAATTGCATGCGTTTATTGTAAACAATTAAGAAAACTTAACACAATTTCGGCCTATACTCGTCAAAAAGCCAAGTCGACGTGCATAAATCGTATACGGTTGGAAAGAGCATCTCAAAAGCAATCCAATGACACCCATAAATCCCCATATGATCGAGTGAAGCGGTGCCGGGAACGTAAAATAAACATCAAGGCGTCTGAGCGCGTCAACGTAGACGTATTTACGCAAAACAAACGGCCGGGTCCCCAACACAGCCAAACACAATTTTCTTTCAATTTTTTATAATATTATACTGAAATAAAACTGAGTGTCCTGTATAGTTCTGCAGTCGCGTGGTAAAACTAATGCTGAATGAGCGGTGATCTGTGAAATTTGTGAAGTTAATACGAGGTATTTTAACATGAAATCAAGGAAATAAAACCAAGCTTAAAATTAATTCAACAGTAAATTAATCCAAAAGAAATAGAACAACATCATGAGAACAGAGTTCCATATTCAAAATAACGACAAAATCTTTCGCTGTTTCTTAGCTCTTACAATTTATGCATTTATCAAATGCGAACAAATAATGCGAGATATTTAGATCAGAATATTTTTTGAATTTCGTATTTAGTGCCAGTGCCCATCATAAGACGTAAGAACTAGCAATTATGAATATTACAAGCATTCAGCATATTGCTTCCAAACAGGCTATTTCACACTGCTTTTGGACGATAAGGGACGAGGTTTTAATAGATAAAAATGGCATTCCTAATGTTGCAGCCTTCTACAGTTCTATAACAATATGTCATCTTTATAACAATATGTCATCTTTATAACAATATGTCATCTTTATAACAATTTTGCCTACGAAGGCCAGGTTTGGTATAAGTGACTGTCCCAGAATTTTGTTCTTAAGAAAAGCTGTAGAGGACAAGAAATACTTCTCTTTTAAAAAATAGATAAGAAAGACAAAAAATTAGAGAATTTTAGCTTAAAAAGCTGCCAGGAGCTGGAGTAAACTGGAATGATTGCTGCCTATATGATTCAAACTTTTCTTAAGTAAATTGTTAGAAACTTGACATGAGACTTTAACCTAGGATATTATATTTTAAGTTTCTCGAGTGTTGCTCAAATGTCCACAACCTTGTGTTTATGGACCTCGAATAGTGGGGAGCCAAATCCCCGAATAAATTCTAGTCATTTTATTTATTTTGAGAGTTTAACTTAGTAAACAAAAACTGAAATTTTGATTTACATTTAAAATTCAAATATTATAATTAATCAATTAATTAAGTATTGAGAGCGAGGGTCATTTTGTGACAGGGTGGGTGTTTTTTTTTACTGTTATTCTAATTTTCTTTCTTTTCAAGGAGGTTGTTTCCAATGTTCAATGGTTAAATTGGCACCACTGAATATCTGAAACATCCAACTGAAGAACGGGGGTATTTAAATACTATTGTATGTGTCACAGAGTCAACCCACATTTGACCCCCACCTACGGTAACTTATACACATTAAATCTGCTACTAGACATAAACGTTTCAATAAGGTTCACTTCCGCTTGCATCAGTTTTTTTTGTAAACAAACACATTTTGTTCTCCGAAGGAACTTCACGATACGACAAAGTTAAAAAATATGTATAACATTCAATAATAGTATTTTATGAACAAATGTAGCAATATGAAAAGAGTAGTGACCAAAAAGGTTATTCAAATATTTGGAATTTATTTAAGGAAAGAGCATGCTGACTTATTAGTTTGCAGAAAAAAAATTACGCTTAACGTATTGTTGTCAGCATATTTCTATGTATCGTAGCTCATATTCTTTGCAGCAGTGAAAAGAAAACAGTGTAATATAAACTACCCACGATTATAACATTCATGGCATCGCAAACTTTGCCACTTAGTTGCACTAAAAATAACCTCGATATAGTAGTATGCAGAATGTTTCGAAAGCACGCAATTTTTTTTGTGGCATTTCAAAAATAGTTTTGTTAAGGTTATTATAGGAATTTTTTGTTGAAAATCACGAAAGTATTTTGTAATCGTCACTATATCATTAATGGTTTAAAAAAGTGATTAATATTTCGTTAATAGCAAACAGCTATGTTGTAACTGCTAAACAAATGTTGTGTTCAGTAAAATAAAATTTGGGAACGTCGTGTTAATATTTCTCAACAGCTTGTTCCCAGTGAGAATTTTACGGCTGAAGCATACCCGTGAGTAACAGAGGACTTTTGAAAGCAATGCTTAGCTTCCACTTAATCCGCATATTTTGTATTGTTTCGTCCCATGTAATATTAACATTTTTCACAGGCTCGATAACTGGTATTCGTGAACCGACAAAGTGAAAATACACGGATAGTTTTGGAAACATATACGTTTGCCATCTAATGCGCTAGTTCTTAATTTAACGTGTGCAAAACAAACAGAAAAGAAAATTAATAATCACCGTCGACAAAATTGAACACTACTTTCTCCACGCCGTTGCCAATTTTACTGGAGGTATGTCATACTTTTTTTTTTTAATTACACAGGTTAAGTTATTCAAAGATTGTTTCAAAAAAAGGTCAAACGACAGCTAAGCAGCAAATTATCACAACTATTTGCTTAAATATAAAAAAATTTGATCACGGTAAAAAAAAAAACCTGACAAACTTGCTTCCATAAGAAAAGAAATAACATCTGACGTCACCATAAACGCAAATCACCTCTTAGCACAGTCCCATTATTTTGCCATCGTGAATGCAAATGCATAAGAATGATTTATATTTAACTAATTTATAAAAAGAATTTAATTGTAATATGACATTTATGATTGCGATTTTATAAATTCCAATTGAACCCTTTCTGTAACCTCTCTGGCAAAAAGATTCGTATTCATACGCCGGTTCCTCGTGTATAGGCTGTTCACAATAAATTGAGCACTTTTAAAGGCGCTGCTTACGATCTACTTGTATGCACGTTGTGTATTCTTACGCCTTATGTAAAATTAACATTGCCATGGGCCTCATCATTTTATTTATGAGTCGGTCAAGTGAAACTGTGAAATTAAAAATGGTTATCTTACACTTTTTATTTGACTTTTAGATATGGAACTACTTTCCCTCCATAGTTACCAACCTAACTGGGCGCATGTCACTCAGTGCGCTCGTTATAATATATGCAGGTAGGAGTAGTGACTTTTTTCTAAGGTCGATTTCAAAAGTGCTAATTTTTGTCGTGAACAGCCGTTAAAACAAGGTTTTCCGCGGAACACACAGCAGCCTGCGTCGTTGTTCTCGACCCGCGATTGTACGGCTGCAAGCGAAATAAGGTAGCTGAGCTGAGATGATGACGTCATAAAACCTGGCACAATTGTTACTTCGCTGCTCGACGAGAAGGGGGAAGCAGGAGGTGGGCGGGGCGGCCGAACACCTCGCAGACAATTTTAAAAATGAAACGCGTTTGAGAAATATTCCACTGCAGTTAGGCGCCGGAGCAGCGCGACTCGCAATGGGAAACTTCTTCTCCCGACGAGCCGTCGATATAGGTACACGCAGCATCCCGTGGGCCACGGCGAGTCGCACAGAGGGAATGCAACCCGCCGTTTTCTCACTTTGAATTATAGGTGGGGATTGGAAAATTTCGCGAATTCATTTTGGGACAAGATACGCGTCAAGCACATACATAGCGAAGTCACCTTCGTGATTGGATCACAGTTTATTAGACCCGCCCTGCACGCCTCTGAGCCAATATCAGACTTGCAAGGAAACACCTTGCGAATCCCACAACTGCCAAGTGTGGGGCAACAGCCAATGAACACCCAGCTGAGGCTCCAGTATGCAGAGGACTGAGGAGTCTAGCCTACAGGTAATTAAATTCGCGAAATTTTCCTATCCCTTATCATAAGCTATTTATAGAGACCTTAAAAATTCGCGAGTTCAATGACCTGCAGGGTATACTCTACAGTCTAATGTACAAATATGTTGATATCAACTGCACATTGGTTATCTGCTGCCACAGTGGAAGGCGACGATTGGCTCAGCCTTCTCCAGAAGGTGTCAAGCACCGTGGGGACCAATGGATGAAGTGCTATTAACACACGTGTTTTGAATTATAGTTTGTCCCGAAATGCATCCGCGAATTTTTCAGCTCTCTAGCTATTCACGGCAAAATGAGCACTTTTGAAAGCCCTGCTTAAGACCTACATGCATGTACTTTGTGTATTCCTTCACCGTATGTAAAATCAACATTGTCATAGGCCTCATAATTTTACAGTATTCGTGCGTCGATCAAGTGAAACTTTGAAATTACTAGAAAAGTAGATATCTTACAAGTATGATGAATTTTTCTTCTTATATAAATTATAAAAAACATAAAGCGAAGGATACCATTTTAGTTATCAAAATGGTTACGTAACGCATATTTTATTTGGCGTTAAAGTAAGGAACTACTTCCCATCCATCGTTACCAAATCTACTAGGTGAATGTCACTCAGTGCGCCAGTTAAAATATATGCAGGTAGGGGCAGTGACTTTTTTCTAACGTTGATTTTAAAAGTGCTTACTTTATCGTGAACAGCCTTTACCAACAAAAAAAAATACTATGACTAATACAATCTGGAAGAACAAGTACCTAAATTTTTAATCAAAATTCTGAATATAGACAAGAAGTTACCAACTGAGCTTATTTACCTGCTTCCGCCTGCGTATGTATGCGAGTAAACTTGATGAATTAGCTGCTACTCCAAGACTTAAACAAAAGTATCATATGTGTTAAACAAAAATATTTCTCCATCCATCATTTTGAAAATAGCGTCTGACCCACTTCAAACATATTGTTACTTGTTACTGATTTTAGTAAATTGTGTAAAAGTCAAGCGGCCGGTAATCCAAGAAGCGGGTGGCGATTTACAAAGGCGATCCGCCGCGTGTGCGAAATAAGCCCATCGGAACTCGCGCACCCCTGACATTCAGCGGGTTGAACTTCTAGGGCTATCCTTTAAAGAATATTCTCGTCGTTGCTGTAGCCTCTCTCGTTGAGTCTAGGGGGTGCGGAGAACCTCCTGGATCGGGAGTGAAGTCTGTGGACTGCGAGCATAGGTACAGTGAAGAGTGCGTGGCTGACGGGACTATTGAAATGTATCCTTCAAAATTGTTAACCTATATATTCCTGTAGCAATGGTCACTAGGGGATGTTTTCTAGAAGTATCGCCCTTATTGAAATCTAGTAACTTATCTAAGTAATGCCTACCAATCTAGACAGTAGATAGAGTGTATAATAATAATTTTTATTAGTATGAATTTTTAAATCTTGTATTACGATGTCGTCCGACCCACAAAGACATCAATATTACAGATATACATAACCAAAACCAATAAACTAAACGAACAACACCTACACTGTACAACACCTGCACAAACAACACTACACTGACACCATCACAACACAGACACAAACATCGAACGCAGGACGGACGCCTTACGAAAGCGACAACAACCGTCAGCCCCTCTTTTATCCGAGAGGTGCCGGGGTGAGGGTTCAAGGGTGGAGGCAGAGGAAATTTAACTTTTGACATTTTTAAATTATAACGTAGCCTTTTCTTTTAGAATGTAACAAAATATAATTTTATGACTGAAATTTTAAAATTTAACATTTTTTTATATTTTGTACGCGTCAAATTTTATGTTTCGACTATTTCCCTAATTTACTTTAAAATTAAGTAACTAAGACCAGCTATGGCCTTCAGCTGGGTACTAGTGCCCTTTAAATATGTTCTGTTATGTTCTGTATGCTTGAGTGTAAGACATTTGAAATTATTGCAATGGACAGATTGAGTATGATTAAATAATGAGCTTGAATTATGTGACTAAAAAATTAAGAGACACTCATAAGGATTTTAATTAGAATTGAGATAGACTCTGAATCTTACACTCATTGAGAATTACAATAGTAATAGCGGAGATAGATAGTCTACTGTAATGTTTAAAATAATAGTTGTGTGACTAAACTGATAATCAAATTTAGTTATTTATGTTTAATTGTGACCTCCATTCTTCACGAGCTCGAACACAGTCCTCTGGCGTCTTATAACAATATTTGTTTCAATGGCATTTTTTGGTTTTTCTTGTTTACCACATTTGGTGGGAATCGGTTCATTGTTTCCCCAGATAGGACACAAAGATTTCATTTTTCATGTGGCGCTATCATAAAAAATGGTGGACAGAAAAGGTTATGTATTAGCGCATATGATGACTGATTGATATTTCCAGCAAAAAAAGTTTGGTCGAAATTAGTCAAACGGTACCTAGGGTATATACATCAAATTAGACTCAAATATTTATATGACCGCCGTGTTGAAAATAAGTGTTTTATCCATTTAAATCACATATATTAGCAGCACCTAGTATAGTTTAAGTTTCTGCTAGCATATAAGGTTTGGTTTAAATTGCTTACATGGTTTCGTAGATACAGCATATTAGGTCTATTCAAAAATTTTTATATTGTTACCATTTTGAAAATATGTGTCTGACCAACTATAGAAATAACACTTTACATGTCGTACAGCTGTTCTCCTTGTTTCCCAAATTTGGTAGAAATCGATTAAATTTTCCTCAAGAAACGAAAAAGAAACTATTATTCAAATTGCGCTATCTTAAAAAATGGTGGACAAAAGACGCAGTTAATTTGCATACTTGATCATTGTATTTGATACTTTCAACATACCAGGTTTGGTCAAAATTGTTCAACCGGTATGGTATATAGCCTATAGAAATGTAACCTAAAACATTTGCTATGTTGAAAACAAGTTTCGTATTCATTTAAATTGTATGTGTTATCATGGCATACCATGGTATTAGTTACCTGTCAAATTTTATGGAAATTTATTGAGTATTTTCACAGGCATGGTGTAAATTGTTTCATCTTTCATATAGTGCTACCCTTCAAAACGGTGGACCAAAAACCACATACACTAACGTCTGTGAGAAATGCAACACCAAGAAGGATACGTGTGATTGAAATGAACTCTATACCAAAACTTAGATACATGACAATACACAATTGATTAGGATTACAGAACTATATATGATCTCCGTCCTTGAGAATTCAGTATGGTGTGAAGTCCACTCGTGCTGCAATCAGAGCCCCTAAACGTTGTGGCATGGAATCAAAGAGGACCTGGATATGTTCCTGGGGAATTTCCCTTCATGCGGCTTGTATGCGAGTCCACACAGCATCAACAGTAGTTGCTGGAGGTCCGTGACGAACAAGTCGCTGACCAACCATATCCCAGACATGTTCTATGGGCGACATGTCAGACGAACGTGCAGGCCATGGAAGCAGAGGCACCCGTCGTTCATTGAAGAAGGCTTGCACATTCCTCGCCACATGTGGCGGGGCACTAACCTGCTGAAACATGTCACGTGGGGTCACCTGAAGGAGAGACAGCACCGCTCGTCGCTGGGTACTACTCTCTTCTATCCACTGGTGAACCGGATTTGCGTATGAGAGAATCGTGCCGGACGATGCCGCTGGTCAGTGGGGTTTCTTGGGGATCTCCCGCTTCCCCGCCCTTGCATTCCGGCGCTTCTCCATACTCAACTCACTTTACCCTCATTGGCTCTCAAGACCTCGGTATTAAAAGCCTCCCTGATCTCTTTACTCACCAGAGTAAGCTAACTCTGGGTGGCCCAGTCAAGCAAAATGTGTTAGATACGCGGCCAATAGCTAGGGGATGACTACATACAGGTGTGTCTAAATTCCCATTACACAATGCAAGGGCTTGTAGTGGGGACAAAGACGGTTACGTTTTGCATAGGAACTTATGTGCGGAAACATACCGTTTCCCCGCGACAAACAAAACAACACCACATCACATGTTGACCTTTCACACGTCTGCGGCATACTGTACGTTGTTTTTCTTCAGAGTCAACGTACAAGAGGGGCTCGATGTGACGACCAGCGACGTCTACACAAACACGGTACCTACGTACCATGTCCTGGTACACACGATCACCAATACCTGGAAGTCCAAGATCCTCCGCAGCCGTAATACGCTCCAACAGGTCTTCCGCTGATTCCACAGAGGTCTGGTAAATCAAGCCCTTCTTGTGGCCCCACAGGAAGTAGCCAAGCGGAGTCGTTTTGGCCAACAGTGGATAGGTAGAGGAGGCCCGACTGCCTGGCATGTACGTTCAACCGACTTGACTCCGTTAGACTACGTGGTTCAGCGTAATGGCACAAAGGGACGATATTTCCGTAATTTCTAAATGCTGATTAATAATCCGGCGTTTAGAAACCAATCGCGTTTCTGGGTCGCGAAATTTAGGGCTAAGTAAGGGTGGGGCAAACAAAATATTGCAACGAGATAACTTGATAAAGTTGATTTTCTGAAGCCCCTCTAGAGTTCTACTTCCAAGATATTCCTCCGCCTCGTGTAAACTAAGCTTAACTAAGTCTGGAAGATTACACCAGAGGGACAACGCACCGGATTCGTGCGCACTCTGTTGTAGCAGTATTTTGTATAAGAACTATTTCTCACTAAGGCGCTACCAACCCACATGTTTTCTCATTGTTCTTATTCAAATTATTAATAAATGAAGCTATATAATTTATAGATAAAATATGACTAACATTACAATTTAACAGAAAAAAAAAGCAACTTTTATGTTAACACAAGTATAAAACGCTTGTGATATATGGCATATGTTGGAAATAACTAAACACGTCGTACATGGGGAGATTTTCCAAATGTTTGATTCAAAAAGACCGAAGAAACCGTGAATGGACTTTAACACTGACGTGTATTACAGTGGACATTAGTTGTTTTCTCGATGAAACACTATCCAGACACTCGGCCATCCTTCTAAGGTTCTTAGCGTAACGTTTACAATAAACTTGTGCTCCTTGTCCAAAGTAAAGGTGTATAGCGCCATTGAAAATCACTTTAGTTCAAAGTCGTATATACGTTGTTCTCGTTGTTTATATTTTGCGAACTAAAGCAAAAATTCAGTATCTTGAAGTGCAGGATATCAAGATATGCAAGAATTATGTCTCCATTTTTGCTTTACTATTGGAAATTGCACTTTGCGATTTGTGCAGCTAAAAAAAAAAAAAAAAAAGTTTATAAAATATAGGTAAATAACTGTGTGATGACACTGTGACAAAGAATGAATATAAATATTCAGTTAGTTATTATTACAGTTAGATGGTTTCTTCGGAGATAAGTTTCAAAACACGTTATATAATATATTTAAAAGTATATATAGACCATTCATGGTAAATTGAGCACTTTTGAAAAAACTCACGTTTAGATTAATAGTCAATAAATATATTTTATTTTAGCCTTAGACGTAATGTTTAGAGTGCTGTGGAATATAAACACTGGGTTTATTACTCACATGGAAATATTGATTTTAAAAGGTGGTTAGAGGATTTAAAATGGCAGATAGGAAATAGTAACTAGCACCTCACTATACCGTGAACGGCCTATACAACATATATCAAGTGTTTTTATCTACATGCCGAAATTCAAACCGCGGCGTCTATGGGCTAATATAAACAATAAATCCTGGAAGCTAAATGTTTGGACCATTCCTCTAGTAATTTTAAATTTAAGTTGAAGTTGGCAGAACAGCGCCGGGAGTCCGCAACTTTACGTACGTGTGTGCGCAGCTAGTTGCATATCACGTAGGCGAACGTAACTGACGCGTCATGCGACGACTGCATGTACTGTACATACAAACATATATATATATATATATTGCCATATGGAAAAGTCTGTGTATTTGAAACATTTCTTTACAAATATAGCAAAGCCACAATATGTACAGGGGAAAAAAATTACCAATCGTAATTTTTCAGTACGTTTATGACTTGTGGTCAATTCGCGAAAATTTCCTTAGAGCGTTAAAATGATTTTTAACTCGTAAGCATGTTAATGTGATATATATATGTATATAGTTAATTGCTTGTGTTGTTCGTTTCTGGGCACAGACATGGCACAAAATTAAATGAATTCTGTAACCTCAATCTGGCTACCTCACGAAGTTTGTGCTGACCTGTGTGTCCTCAGATCCGGCCAGGAAGGGGAAGAGTATATCTGGCAGGGAAGCTTGCTCGGAATCTCTCTACCGGGGATTCATCCCTTCCTCCACCCTATCTTCAGCCCCAACACACCCTCGCGACAGACCGGGAATATGGCGGCGGCCGCCACCCTCCATTTCCCCTCCCCCCCCCCCCTTCAACAACCCGGCCGTAAGGCTCCTTTTCCATTCTCTCTTCCGCTCGTCGTATAAACACTTCTTTAGCACTGTGCGCCTCTGCCGCAGTACCGCATTTACCCGCCAGATCGAGCCTTATTCGCGCGCTAATTATTCCTCCCTTTTCCGTATTGTCGCTCGCCGAGGGGAAACGAGCAATCGCTGCTAGTCCTCCTCCCCCCCCCCCCCCAAATGGAATAACACCGCTCTCGTAAACTGCAGTAATAAAATGTATTTTCACGCCCCATCATCCCACGCTATATTGTCAGTAACAGGCGTGGGCATCGTAAAAAAATAATAATATTAGTTCCTCGCTTGTGTCGTGATTCCAACTCATCCCACGCGCCTTGTGGAGCTCTGAGCCAATTGGAAACGTTTATGGTCTCCGGTGGTTTTAATTCCGTGCGGGCGTAGTCGAGCAGGCAAATGTGTTATGACTAACGCCGGGTGCCAACAAGCGAAAAAGCTCTTTTCAGGCAGATGGGGCCGTGGTGGTGTAGTGGTTAGACTACTCGCCTCCCACCAAGGTGAACCGGGCTTTATTTCCGACGGGGATTCGCATGTCGGAATCGTGCCGGACGATTCTGCTGGTCGGCGGGTTCTCTATGGGATCTCCCGTTTCCCACGCCCTTACATTCCGGCGCTGCTTCATACTCACCTCACTTCACCCTCATCGGCTCTGAATACTTCGATGTTAAGAGCCGCCCAAATCTCTTCACCCACTCACTCGGGCATGTTTAACACTGGGAAGTCTGGCATGGGGCTATATCGTAACGCGAAATGAGAGGGGTCACAGAATTATGCGCTATTCACGGTAAAGTGAGCACTTTTGAAAGCCTTCTCTTTGAAATAAATTTATTTTATTTTAGCTTAGGACGTTAACTTTAGAGTGCGGTGGACTACAGTCCTACATACTGAGTGTATTACTTACATCACAATATTTATTTAAGAAAGGTGGTTACAGGATACAAAATGGCCGAAAGGAAAAAGTTACTAGGGCCTCATAAGTGATCACTTTACCGTGAACAGCGTATATTAAGATTGGTGATAGTAAACGGTCGTTTTAAATTTGTTCCAAACCTAGCTTAACTTGCAAACGTTACTCGTAATGTCATTTGAACAAAATCAAAAAATAAATAAGCACCTAATTTTGACGTGAATACGTCTTTAAATTTGCGACCACATGCGGAAGCACTCCAGAAACCCCCATGATAACAAAATCGGGGATAGAATTTGGCATTGCAACTCCGAATCTATAATCTACATTCAAAATTCAATTACACCACTCGATTTCCAAAGGATCAAAGAATATGTTGCGTTGAGTGAGGACTGCGAAGCATCGAGAGCTGCGGGGGGGGGGGGGGGGGCAATTTTGAGTTCCCTTCGCCGCGTCTCATAATTTCAGCGTAATATAACTTTTGACTAGGAGAAGCTACGACGCTCCTTTTAAGTTTCAATCGACAGCTCTCGTCAAGATCAGTCGATTGCGTGTATATAAACATTCGTGTGGCGTTGTTATGGTGAGATTTTATGAGTTTAATGTAAAAAATTAAGAATACTTAACAAAATGTCGGCTTATAATCGTCAAAATGCCAAGTCGAAATACAGAAACCGGATACGGTTGGAAAGAGCATCTGAAAATCAATCCAGTGATACCCATAAAACCCCATATGATCGAGTGGAGCGATTCCGGGAACTTAAAATAAACATCAAGGCGTCCGAGCGCGTCAACGTAGACGTATTCACGCAAAACAAACGGTTCTGTCCCCAATAAAGGCCAAATTCATTTTTTTTTTATAATCATTCGCATATCAGTATCACAATGTCTCTGTTTTCGTAACGATCGGGGAAAATAAAAGTAAACCGCCACAAAAAAAAATTAATGAGCGCTCTTAGACTCTGACTTAGTTCATTTAGAGGGATTATAATTAAGATTAATTTTTAGTAAAAACTCAGGTACAGGCTACAAATTAAAATTTCGCAACAATTTCTACATGTTCCTACTTTAAAAATAATACGACAACACTTTCTTTGTGATGTTGAAGTGGATCGTAGCGATTTTCCATCAATAGAGACAATTTAATTTCTGTGGACCTATTTATATCCTACTTTCCGAAAGAATAAACGTTCTGTGAAAGTTCGTCCCGCTGAGAAAATTTGAGTTCGTTTACTGATGTTCAACTAACTTGTTACGAATATGACAGTTAGTAAGCATATCTGACTGTTATGCTTTCCCACCATGCCGGATGAATATTTTCAAAAATACGGCCATTTTAAATTTTTGGGAGTGCTATGCTATCCCTGAAATGTTTTTCATCCGATTTAAACATAAGTAAGTACATCAGCATTTTACACAGAAACTTAAGCCGTGTTCCAAGTGGCACTTTTTTCTAGCAGAAACATCACGTGAGGCTGATTTTGTCTGCAAAATTGGTTAGGCCTACTTAGCTACGTATTTTTGTAACCTAAGTTTTGCGTTTTGCCAACTACGAAGCTCACAAATTACCAAATACGAATAACCAAATCACCGGTGTTATGTTACCTATAGGGCCACCTGTTTTTCGCGAAAATAATCACGCGGGGGCTAGACTTCAATATCCTGCGTGCACATTTGCAGTCTTAAATCAACTATTGGCCGCTTGTCTTTGTGTGAAGAGATTACTGTAAGAAGTATTGAGGTAAAATTCCCTTACATGTAAGGGAAGCTAATTACCTCTACTTGTAGAGTATAATTATATCTTATCCGTAGAGTAAATTTACATAACAAGTAAAGTACTGTTCCCTAATCGTACGGAAAAAGTACCTGACAAAAGGGTGGGGGGGGGGAAATTCCATACAAGTAAGGGAACATTAACTATATTGTATAATATAATTATATCCGAAAACACCCTGGAGTGTCAGCACTGTTAATATTCTTTATTGTTTATATCCTCTGACAATTAGTAACTGAAACATAAACTCTAAAACGTTGACGCGTGCTGGTGGATGGGCGCGAACGATAGTCCTCCATCACCATGGGCCAGATTCACTACCCATTACATCACGACGACAGCGTCGCAGTATCAGCGAATATTACCGTGTTAATGGATTGTTTCTTCCGCTCCGTCCTCTCACTTAGCTGTCGGGACAATGCTGAAGACATGCACGCGTCGTACGGTAATTTTCCCATCCATTTTGGGATTTTCCACTACCATGTACGTGAATTTTACTCCATAGTGCGCTAATTTTACCTTACCCGTAAGTAAAACTATGTTTCCCTCACAAGTTTGCCAATATTACCTTACACTTGTCAGGTAATTTTCCCATTATTTTTTTTACAGTACAGGCTGTTATATAAGTGAGCCAGTCAGAATTGAGTTTCTCCGATACAGACGCGTGACAAGGCAAATGATCCAATCACCAAAGTGATTCAGAACTGAAGTGCGCTGGAACACAACTTGCGGTGAAATCTTTTCGCGAAAAACAGGTGCCCCTACCTATCTTGTATCGTTGTGCTGCACAAAAAAAATTGCAGCATGCTGAACAGCTGACTGCCATGGTGCTCCAGTTAAGACAGCGCAAATTTTTAATACACAATTTTAGGAGTCAGAGCAACCTGAAAAGATAAAGTTAATTCGTCCTGTCTGGCATCCGACCTCTTGCGGCGCATTCGGTTGGTGCGCCGCCGGTCTAGAGTGGGGGGGGGGGGTGTTCTGGGTTCGACTCCCGGATAAAGCATGGGTGTTGATTTAAGTTTGGTCATAAGTTGGTTTGTAAGCCGTCACCTGATGAGCCTTCCTGTATAATTCCGGGGGGGGGGGGGACGTCGACAAGCCCTTTCCAATCCTGTCGGTCCAGTCCAACCATGCATCGCGAAGGCACAGACAATTCCCTCTAAAAATCGGCATGCATGTGGCCACACACACTATCTACCAGAAAGTAACTAACCACCTGTGAAGATAGGTAATTCAGTACGTCAGTCGACTTGTCTTTCACGGCCTTGGGCGTAGGACCGTTGGTGTTTGTCCGTGGTAGCATGAACACAGAGACCTATTGTAACATTCTGGATAATGAAATGCTCCCAACATTGTGGCGTTTTTACGGAATGGACCCGTGTTACTTCCAGGATGACAATGCCAGGTGCCATGTTTCAAGGGCTACTATGCAGTGGTACGCCGACAACAATGTTCAAGAGTGCGGTTGTTGAGTTAAGAAATTTGGCCGACTCTTAACAATGGGGTATGAAGAGCTGATTTAAGAGTTATGTATAGCTAGGAAACACTAACAAATAATGAATTATGAGTTTGTCTTAAGGTGTTTTACGTAATTCAGAATTACAATACATTTATTATTGCACGCAGCTACACTTTGCATCACCAATGGTTTTTGCAGAAACAGCTATATACGTTTTTATGTTGTTGAGTGTCCGCCATATTGCTGAAGATCGTCGAAACGGGTCAGTATATTAAAAACATTTCCTAAGGTCTATTACAAACACGGACCTTGTAGTTTTACATCCTTAAAATTACACATAATTTCTCAGTAGAAATTAAATTTTTTTACAGTGTAGATTCTTATTTTAAAAATTATGATCACATAAATATTTTAACGCATTCAGATTCAGTGTACACAAATGTGTACATTACGCACGTGTAGGCAATTTTTGGTCTTACTGCACACTACGTTGCTCAATGACCAATGATTTTACCTGTGGGTGAATTATTCGCAAACCGTCTTACCTGTCTACATCTTAATTGGTTCATATAACTGTAGCCGAACATGTAGCCTACAGCTGATTGGCTGTGGCAATGAAACAAGTGTTGTGACGACATAAGTACAGAGCGCATCATAAAATTTTTTGTTTGCAGCAACTGAAGCCGTAAATTAAAGTGGTTCTGAAAGGGTTAGGTTAGAATGCCATACATACCAAGCCATCTGTGTGTATTGTGAGAAATTATAATTTACAGTCTGTTTTGTTCCCCATTTTTCAAAGATAACACCACATGGGAAAATTAAACTCTTATAACTCAGGAACCACTCAATCTGTTTCTGCCATATTCAACATGCCGATAAACGCATAGTAGTCCAATCTAAAAATACATTATTTAGTATACCATACGCTAAGGCAGTGTTCCAGTTGGCATATTTTATTAACGAAATGGACATGTGACCCGATTTTGTCAACAAAATCGATGACGTATTTTTGTGATTTGCGTTTTGTATGTTGTCTTCTTCTAAGATAGCAAATAACCAAATATAAAATACCAAATCACTGGCAAAGTAGTTTTGCCTGTTTCAAACGTTTAAATAGACATACAGGCGAGCTCGCTGGATTAAAGGCTGTTCGCGATCAAGTGAATACTTTTGAAACCAACCTTAGAAAAATGTCACTACCTCTGCCTGCATATATTTTAACAAGTGCACTGAGAGGCGTGCGCCCACCAAAGTTGGTAATGATGGTTCGAAATTAGTTCCATATCTTAACGTAGAATAAAAAGTGTTAGGTAACTATTTATAGTATTCCTTTAGCTTTCTGGGGGTTTTTTTTTTATATTTTTTTTTTATCGAAGTTTAAAAAGTGGCCAAATTTGTAACATATTTACTTTTCTAATAATCCCACAGTTTCACCTGACCGACGCATGAATAAAGTGATGATGAGGCCCATGGCAATGCTAGTTTTACATAAGGCGGAAGAATACACAAAGTGCATATAAGCAGATCTTAAGCAGGGCTTTCAAAAGTGCTCATTTTATCGTGAACAGCCTATAAACAAATGTGAACCGTGCTCAGAATAGTTATTTCAAACCGCAACATATTCTTGATAAAGGCATTTTCTCATGACGTAATTTTGGTTAAGTAGGAATTTCACGTCATAATTGTTTTGTTTTATAGATTTTGAATTTGAAACGGACCTCTTACAATAAAAATATCAATATTAGTGTTACTAATTACGCGATGTAAGGAATTTCAAATTAATTAGCTGCTTATTTTCTCAATTACCTTCTTACAGTCTTTATTACATATTGTATCTATTAAATAATCAAGTATATGTTGTTCACGGTAAACTGAGCACTTTTGAAAGACCTGCTTAACCAATTCAGACCCAGTGTACACAATTGTGTACATTACGCATATATAGGACATTTTTGGTCTTTACTGCACACTGCGTAGTTCAATGACCAATGATATAACCTGTCGGTAAATGGTTGGCAAACCGCGTCTTACTGATATTAGGTCATAATTGGTTCATAAAGCTGCAACGGAACGTATAGCGTAGACTACAGCTTATTGGCTGTGACAACGAAACAAGTGTTGTATCTTATTAATTGCAACCCGCATCATAAAATGTTGCGACTGCAACACCTGCAACCACAGATAAAGTGGCTCTGAAAGGAAGAAGATCTACTTGCATGCATACTATGTATTCTTTCGCCATGCGTGCAATTAAGGTTGCCATCACTTTATTCATACGTCAGTCAAGGGAAACTATAAACTTACCAGAAAAATAAATATTTTACAAATTTGTTCATTAATACAGTGAAACGCTTTGAAAAACAGTAAGAAAAAGAATCGCGAGTGTTTATCCAACACTTCTAATTTAACGTTAAGAATGGAGTTACTTCAGCTCCGTCGTTACCAACTTCATTAGCCACATGCTAGTCAGCGTTTGCATTGAAATACAGGGTGGTTCGCCTGACGTGGACACCCCCAAGATTTCCGGAACGGTTTCAGATAACAAAATGCGGTTTTCGCTGAATGAAATTACGTACGGGGGAAACTAGTTTGCCGCAAAGTGACTATACGTAATACGTGTATGGACAGAAATAGCTAAACCACGTATGATTTTTCTCCTGGAAACATACATTTTTTTATTTCAACGGTATCTGAAAGTACGTGCAAAGATGAATTCGGTGATATATCATATGCTATAGAAAGTACCAAAAACGCCAAGAAATAATGTGCAAATATTATTAAGTGATCTGCGACCATTCCGGAAATTTTGGGTGGCAGGTTGTGTGCATTAAATATACAATTGTTAACTTCGTTAATGTGAAGGGTTGATGTCACCTGAAATTCGACTTATTACCACCACCTTTGGCATACTACGACAGAATGTCACCTAAAATTCTTATCAAGTATCCTTTAATTCCAACGCAGAGCAAGATTAATAAAATCTGTTCATTGATACCATATATACAGCGTATAACACAAATGGAATAATATAGCTGCATTAAAAAACACCGTATCTCACGAGAGACTCAGCCGATTACTATTAGATGTTGTGAAACTACCTTAGCTTCGATCTTTCTTAATTAACATGTGCATGCTGTATACGTATTTGAGATTCTGATCAACGTTACTTCTATGCACGGACAGAAGAAAGTAGGCTGAGTAGGTATATTGCTATCCACTTGTTTTGTGCGTGTTTTAAAAATATGAAAATTGTGGATTTGACACGTGACTACGCTTTTTTTTTACTAGTTGTTTTGTGTGCGTGTGTTTAAAAATGTGAATTTTGTGTATTTGACACGTGACTACGCAAAAGTCGCTAGATATATATTTTTTTATACTTCCGAGAAACGGGCATCACAAGCAAAAAGAGTTTTTCACAAGCGTGAGAAAATTTATTTTTTGCTATCCAGTTTATATATATATATATATATATATATATATATATATATATATATATATATATATATATATATATATATAACAGACTAAAGCTCTAAAATCGTGAGCTCAGAAAAAAAATTATTAGGTTAAATGAAAAAAAAAACCGCAATTTTTCTTTTAGGTATATCTACAAGGATGGTATAGTCCCTCCCCCAGCAACAGCCTCGTGCTGTTTGGCTTGAATAAAAATCCTTCAATAAATCAATCAGTTTTTGACAGTTAAGTAAATTTTCGCGAGATGTGAAAAACCCTCACCAAGCGTTTGAAAGGTAGCATTGCTGTCTTAGTCCTGCTGCCAGATTAATTCATACATGTTTGTGATTGCATTACCACTTGGTGTCTCACTAGGACATTGCAGTTACTGAAACACTGGTATAGGCTGTACACGGTAAAATGAGCGTTTTCGAAAGCCCGGTTTAAGATCTATTTGTATACACGTTGTGTGCTCTTCCGCCTTATGTAAAAACATCACTTTATTCATGCTTCTGTTAAATGAAACCTTGAAATGATTAAGAAAGCAAATACTTTACACATCTGCTCATTTTTACACTTCGGTGCATTAAAAAGACGGAAAGCGAAAGAAAAAATTTTAAGTTGTCACAAATTGTTATCTAGCCCTTTTTATTCGACGTTAAGATACAGAACTACTTCCCATCCATCGTTACCAACTTTGCTGGGCGAATGTCACTCAGTGCGCCCATTAGAATATATGCATGCAGGATCAGTGACTTTTTTCTGAGGTTAATTTCTAATGTGCTCACTTTATCGTGAACATCCTTTGATTACAATACTTCGTTTTGATATTACCATGTACAGTACTTCCGCATATCTCTCGCGTAGGTGTGATATGTCATATCTCGAAAGACTTGTTTCTCGTTCTTTCTGGGTAGTGTAACCATGACAGTTAACCGCAAGTTATTTATAGTAGTAGGGAGTTAATGAGTGGTGCCTGTGTTCTGACAAAATATTAACTCAAACATCACTCACTCAGAAATTTTATTGTTATGCCGTTGTAGTTTTGATTGCGTTTATAGTTTTTAGTTGCTCGTCTTCACAGTAGTATCGTTGCTTCCTTATGCTGTGATTTGGTTTTTTTTTTTCCCCGTGTCCTTATCTACAGGGGTTGGTTTTCTGGACGCTTCATAAAATATGGTGGGTGTTAATGTTAAACGCCTTTCAGCTACTGTGCGTGTGTTTTTAGCAACCAATTACTCGAGGAACCTTCTTCTAAAAGCAACTCCCCGAGAGTTTATACTTCCTGATTTTTTGTAGCGTCTACCTTCTTTACTCTTCCGAGTGTTTTTTTCTTTCTTTTTTTTTTTGTTTCTACTTTTCAAGCACTCTTTCTGTTACGACTATCAGTCGAGTAAACTTCTCTGTTATGTCACTGGTTTAAGAGTTGAGTGTACAACTTCGGAATTGTTTTTTTTTTTTTTGGAAAAATAAAAAAGCTGTCCTAGACTAAGTATTTCCTAAAGACGCCGAACAGCACACCTGTAGTGACTTTGGTAGAGAATCACGAGAAACACGTGATATTTCATTCAAATGTGGACTCGTGATATCCTCTCACAATGCACAAAGTATTGAACGTAAAGCAGTGTTACTCGCCATTGAAATGTTTTAACTCGTCGCAAGCATGCTCTTGGCTGAGAGACACAATCAGCGAGTTTGTTTCCCTGAAACAACAACGTATTTCCCATGATTCTCAGCGGAGCCATTTCCACTGATTTGTGTTGACGGGATTGGCTGTGAATCGCTGATTTTTTTCAGTTTCGCGTTTAGAGCGCACATCCATAGACTATTTATTCATCCGCGGGTACAAAATATTCACTTGCTTCTTCCTGATAGCAAACGGCTAGAAAATTTTAAAAAGAGAAAAACCTTTAACATTTTACTGAGTCATTAATACAAATCATTAGGTGTACAAATATTTTGTGTTCTATGAGTCGAAGGGTAAACACTAAGTAGAAACGAAAAAATTAACCGGGTCTTGCAAAAATGCTCTGTTAGCCATTTCCAACACAGTTCAAGGTGTCAGGGGTCGATTGTTTTTAAAGCGGAGGCATCCGTGAGCGCATAAATAATATCTTCTCGTTCCCATATAAAATACAATTTTAAGCGTTGTAACGAAGGCATCCTCCTAACTGAAGCTTTCTTCCGCGTTCGAAATCCAGAAGCGTTTGTGCGATAAGGCCTATAGGCTATTCACGGTAAAATGAACACTTTTGAAAGCCCTGCTTAAGATCGACTTGTATGAACGTTGTGAAATTTGTGTTGTTTATATATTAATCTCGAATTGATTTGATTTACATTATTGTTAGTTATTTCTTCCGCCTTATGAATGATTATCATTGACATGGGCCTCATCACTTTATCCATGCATCGGCCAAGTGAAACTGTAAAATTATTCGAAAATTAAATATTTAACAAATCTGCTCACTTTTACGCTTCGATGCATAAAAAAAACTGAAAGCGAAAGAAATAATTTAAGTTAAAATATATGCAGGTATGGGCAGTGACTTTTTTTTCTAAGGTTGATTTCAAAAAGCTCACTTTATCATAAACAGCCTTTAACACAATCGATATCGTATTACTCCGTACATTTCCTTTCAGGATCATTGAAACGATAGTCCTGTGTTTGTGGGCCTGATCAACTGCTCCCTAGCAAGCGTGTAGGCGACACATGGCAGTTTGAAAACATATTTCGTTAAGAAATATAACTTATTCATTCTATACATTATATAAAAATTAATTACATTATTCAGTTTTGTGGAAGGGATGTTGGTGAAATCGAAATATGACAACTAGCCCACTGATATGAATAAAAATTGAATTACAGACCACATCGCAATCGCAATAAAAAATTTATTTATAAAACTCGACATTTTTTTTTTGTAGTTTCCTCTAGTGGAACAGGCTCCCGCGAGGGTTGTACACTCTAAATTCGAATGAGTTGAAAAACATTGATTGCTTCAGTGAAAAAATTTCACTGATTGAATCAGTGACGTTAAACAATTTCACAATTGATAAACGACGGCAGACTACAGTGGCGAATTAAATATTGCTTTTATTGACTGTAGGCAAATAATTACGTGAAATATACATATTTACGATAGTTTACTAATTACACTGTGCAATTTACCGTAATTGAACAGGCGCACCCTTCGATTGTAGACCGCTGCCTCGCCCTCTGAGCTACCACGCCAAGTTCAACTAATGAAAGGAAAATATATTCTTATATTTCCGCTGCGAAATCGTGTAATTTGAAGTTGTATGCTCCTACTTTTCTGTTTTGGTTTGATTGGTACCGCTAGGATTGTTCAAACGAATAGCTCATATGATTACACTCTCTTCGCCACATTAAATGCAGTTTAAACCATTATGGAATCGAAATGAAAGACGTAAAAACGGAATGAAAGGCTGTGTGTTCATATTACCTCATAAAACGGCGTTTTGAAAGACGAAACACAGTTTAGAAAGAATTTTGCATTAGTTTTATTAATTTATTCGTTGTTACTTCACTTGAAACACGTTGTTTAGAGGCAATTTTTAATAGATATTCGATGGCCATTTTACACGCAGTTTCACTGATACATCAGTCAAAAATAATTAAAGACGGAGAGCAAGTTGCTCAGATGTTTCACTGGTCCATCAGTTAAAAAATAATCCACTGAGAAAACAGTGTAAGAAATGACTGACGAATCAGTGGAAAATGTAACTGAATCAACCAGTAGAAGGAAATATGGCATTTTTTTCACTGGTCCATCAGTTAAATTCACTGATGTGACTGTTGTATCAGTCAGATACGTCTATCTGATTGCAACAGTGATATTGTCACTGATTCAGATTTAGAGTGCACAGTATGTAGAGACGTGACTCGCCGCGCACAGAATATGAACGACACAGACTGTGGCAAGTTACAGTATCTTGCTATTTAGATACTTCCAACTGCCCGTCACTACTACCACATTCATATAAACTTTGCCTCGGGCAGGCGGCTGTCACTGTGCCGATGGCAGCGATGTGTCATCGGGGACATCACTGTTATCGGTGTCGACAGTACCCGACCGCGTACTTTGCTATACGTGCTGTTCACGGTAAAGTGAGCACTTTTTAAGGCCCTCCCAATAGGCTTTGACTACTAATAAATGTGTATTATTGCAGCATCAGGCATTAAATTTTGAGGGTGGTGAACTGTGCACACTGTGTTCATTCTCCACGAAGCAACGTTTATATTGAAAAGCAGCAGGAAGACGGGAACAGGACGAAACGAAACATTTAGTATGGCCTTAAAAAGTGCTCACTTTACTGTGAACAGCCTATAGGTTGTGGTCATCGTTCTCACGTCACGGACAGAAGATGGATTTCTGGACCCGACTACACTTTGGCGTGCATGTCAGTGAACTTCCCCGACGCTCGCAGTTCTTTTCGCTGTATTTCTTGCACTTCACTACAACTCATTTAAAAATTCTTAATCGCAACCATTATATCCATGAATATAAGTGATTTTGAAAAAAAAAAAAAAAAAAAAGAGAAAAAATAGAAAGCTTTTTCTTCAATTCATTAAAGACTGCTCATGATAAACTGAACACTTTTGAAATCAACCTTAGAAAAAAAAGTCACTGCTCCTGACTTCATATATTTTAACGGGCGCACTGAGTGACATATACCCAGTAAAGTTGGCAACGACGGATGGAAAGTAGTTCCATATCTTAAAGCTGAATAAAAAGTGTTAGGTATCTATTTCTGATAAATTAAAGTGTCTGTATTTTTTAATGCATCGAAATATAAAAATTACCGATTTCGTAAAATATTTTATTTTCCGATAATTTCACAGTTTCTCCTGACCGACACATGAATTATGTGATGAGGCCCATAGCAATGTTAATTCTACATAAGGCGGAACAGTAAGCAACGTGCGTACAAGTAGATCTTAAACCGGGCTTTTAAAAGTTCTCATTTTACCGTGAACGGCCCATACCAGCATTGCCACAGAACAGCTAATTAAACAGAAGCGGAATGTCTTGGTGGTATCTTTGATGCTGACTTCTTCGGTATTTTACTGGCTCCGAACGTCTCTGAGGGTAAGCCTCGCATCTGACAGCCTGTTGTGCAATGCAAAAAGATACCGTATTGGTAGGGACACGCAAAATTCTTGTTATTCTCGATACAGTTTATAATACAGGAAAGTGCCAATTTGTGCTGCGTTTGTTATTGAACCATACTTTGTTCGCCACGCCCGGTATGGCGCTGCGCCAATGAACAGGCGCTTCATAATGGTGCGCCCGAATCGAGTGCAGTCCTGTCGGAAGGGGATTGTCTTCAAACCTAGGCGAGTGGGTAAAGAGAGTTGGGCGGCTCTTAAAGACGAGGTCTTGAGAGCCGATGGGGGTGATGGAGGTGAGTACGGGAGATCACTGAGAAAACCCTCCGGACAGCGGCGTCGTCCTCCCCATTATATAAACAGCAAGATTAGTTGGCATGATTACGCGAAGAGTTTTTGGCTGGGAGCGTCTAGTTTCACCAGTAGCGGGCAGCGAGTGTACTGGAGCGAAGAGTTTTGCCAGCGATTGTACAGCCAATGAGGTGATGGTGGTAGTGGGGTCAGGTGGATGGAGTCGGAAGGGAGAAAGTCGCGAACGAAGAGTTGACAGAGGGAGGGGGTGGCACTGAAACCTGGCAATGAGAAAATATTGCAGGCGTGGTTGGACGGAATAAGAGGAGAAAAAGGCGAGAATGGAGGAAGAAATATGGAAAGGCTTCAAGCTCCGGGCTGTTCGGGCTCATCGCGTTACCAGACTCATATCTTGGAGGGTGTACCAAGCTTATGGAATACTTGATCGGGCTCTTTCGTCAGACATGCTTAACTTCGGATTTCTGTTCAGTTTTTTTTTTTTTTTTTTACCATCAGCATGTATATAACTCAAAAGTTCCATCTAATTATTAGACATGCGTAATTCCCTTTATTTTTTCTTCGACAGTTTATTTTTTAAGTATGTGTACATTAGAACTTGTTTTATCATTGGAGGGTATTTTGTTTGGCACATACTCTGTAGCTCTCGGAATGGCATGCGTTGTTCCACTGGTAGCGAGCAGAGAGTGTACTGCCGCAGAGAGTTTTGGTGGATCTGTACAGCGAAATGGTGGACCAGGGAGTGGGTGGAATGACGAAGACTGAAGGGGGGGGGGGAGTCGCGAAGGATGTTGGAGAGAGGAGAAGAGGAAGAGGGTGGCACTGAAACTTGGCAACGAGCAAATGATGCAGGACTGACCGGGCGGAAGAAGAGGAGAAAGAGGTGAGAAGGGAGGAATAATGGATTGTGGATGTAAAGCAGTCCGGTGAAACTCTGAGCTCCGGGCTGTTCCATAGCCACCGTAAGGAAACCACATCAGGAGGGCTGGAACATGTTTTGACGTCACGGTCAGCTGGCACAGGTTTTGGGTATTCGTCTGTGGAGTGTTTTGAGTAGCTTGATTTATATGTATTATGTGGTGTGTGTTATATATATTAAATATGCCCTTAAAGTACATTGTAGCGACATGTCGTGGAAACTACTCTACTGGACCAAAAGTGGCCGTATTTCGTTTTCCAACCGCCAAAGATCTAAGGAACAAATGGATTCAGAGTTTGAAAAAGAAAGATGGCTTTACACCCAATAAACATTCAAGAGTAAGCACATATTTCCAATTGCTCTACAATGTTTTTGTAAAGAATCATGTTTAAACTATATAATATACGAATTTTAAAGATATGGTTTAAATATTTATGTGTACTGTATCTGCAATTCAGTTAGGCGAAGGGCACTTTTGTACTTAATATACCGTAAACTTTTTTTAAATTTATTATGAGTGCTATAAATAGCGCGGGCGTTAATTTAAAGCATAAAATCCCCATTTGTATGCCTTCGCAAAGAATACCTCGCTATAGTAGTTCGCTTTGATGTAAAATATTGGTTGAGTAATATCAAATTTAAAAAAATTCAATTTTTACTACAACATGTAAACGTACGGAATCAAAATAATAAAATTAATTATTCAAAACACTTTTTTAAATCATTTCAGACGCTGCATATTCAAAACAAATGCGGCCCTGAAAAACACTCAATACTAGAGACTACAATTTAAGAATACTGATGAGAAACAAATTAAAGGATATTTAATCAAATAAGGTTTTATATTATTTTCTTTTCAATCGAACCCATAATGGTTATTATTATAGACCCAATACAAAACTTCATAAATGAACAATCAACTCCGTTTTTAATAATTTTATGTTTCTGAAAAATTCTCGCGTTGAAATAAGCATTAGCATCTTATGGCTGAGCATCGTTTTTCAAGTACCAGGCTTACACTAAAGATTTTGCAAGTAAAATGTTTATTGCTATGCTAACAGATATAAACAAATTGTTACTTGCAGTGGAGGATGGGTAGTTTCTGTATTATCTAAGCCACTGTCAGTGGCCAAGCCGTGCGATTAAAAAATATTCGGCTTAGTACAATAAATCTTGGCCACTGTTTTTGAAAATACGCACCACACTTTTAGGAACGTGTGAAAGTAGATTTATCGTTTGCGATAGATTATATATTTGCATGCAACACACAAGCGCCTTTTTTTTTTTTTTTTATATATTTTGTAGGAAATTATTAATTATTTTGAAAATTCCCTCTTAATCATCTATGTCTAAAACCTATGTTTTGTGTATCGATGTGTAAAGGCATGTGAGCACGTGTTGTAGTGTGTCTCGCCATTGCATTTTCAGTTTCGTGCAAGCATAAATTTTGACAGACGTGGTGACCAAATATAGTCTTGCTTGATTTTACGGACTCTAGTTTGTATACATCTGTTTTTATTGGTGGTCAATTTGAGAGTTCTTTGGCGTTTGGTACGTTATTAATTTTTATATTTACAAATTTCGTTTATCGTAGTGGCCACCGCAATTACTTCGTGTTTTTCGGCATGAATGCGTGAAATTATTCAACAAAACCGCCAGGGAGGAACACAATCCTCGTAGCTAGAATCGTGGGGAAAAAAAAATTATGATAACAGGAGAATCAAAATAGGGTTCCGTTTTTCAAAAGACCGCGCTGAAATTATGGTACTTAGCAAACGGTTTACAAGTCAGTCATTTGTTTTCTTTTCACTTGTATCCAAGTAATTGTAAATAAAATTCCGATTCATTATGATCTTGCACCGTTACAGCTTTACAGCTTATTTTATTTGATAAAAATTACTTTTGCAAAGAAAATAAAAATAGCTAGCTTAACCAAATCAGACAGCAATGTACCCATCATAAAGGACGTATTGGTATTTGAAATTTATCTGTCTTACCGACAGAGCAGTTGTGGTGAAATGCTATACTGTAGCGAAGCCGCCATGGAAATTGCTTTTCTAGAACAGTAAAAATTAACTACATGAAACTGAAAAAAAAAATTGAAAAATTAAAAAAATCTGCTTTCGCTGATCGGACTGAATGATGTTTGGTTATCAATGCATTTGACTTTCAAAACTGGCAGTAACCAATTCGGGGGAGGGGAGGTATGTCAATTTTCTTCTGCACTGCAAGTAAGATTTTGATGTAACATGTTATGTATGCATGATAAATACTACATAAAGAATTCACAGTTTATATCAATATTTTGTCTAAAGCTTCGTCAATGTGAATTTACGTGTCAGGTTTGTAGTACGCGTATAAAAATTACATGTAAATCGTGTACATTAAATAGGCGTATAGAAATCCTGCAAGTTATTCTTCACCACAAGGGTTATATAATATTAATAAATTCAGCGTGTTCAAGTATTTTTTCTTTGCTCTTATAATGCAACATGCACATGTTTATTAATGAACAAAAAATATTTAAAATTATTTAAGCACATTGAGAGATAATGAACTGTATAAACACAAATAGTGCACTAACAACTATTATACCATAGTTAGTCAAATTAATATGTGCATGTAAATTTCAAAATTACAAATATTATTTCAGGATTTTTTTTTTTCAAGTTGTAGGTGTACGAATTACATTTCCGGCAACACGAAATTCTACGCGAGACAGAAATGTTCTACGAAAAAGCTGGAAAAATCATCACAGCTCCACTTACTAATGCTAGATTAAGACCATGATCGATACCAAGTCAGTTTCCAGATGGTCCATCATACCTCACTGCTCCTTCAACATCCCCAAGGGAATCTCCAAGCAAGAAAAGGGAACGCCTTAAAATGGAGTCGGTTGAGCATGCCACTGCAGTTAGTAATAAAACAAAAAGAATACTACGACTCAAAACATAAATTTCACAATCTTTCAGAGTTAAAATCCTGTCATGAACGTCAATCCCTAGGAACATATTGAACTGTTGTGCGTACTGGCACTAGTATTATGTGTGTGAACTTTGTTTACGAACCTTCTCCTAAAGTCAACGTATCGGTCCTAATTTATTCCGAATGCATTGTTTCAGCACAAGTAAAAAAAAAAATATACCTCTCATGTCGTTGAAAAGTATTTAATTTCCATGCAAAATGACAGCATCAGTAAACTTTTAAATACTTTGGACATTCTTCAAGCCACATTTTGTCATTCCTAAAATGAAGAGAGAATAACAAATACTCTAGCCATTCTGAACGATCTGTTAACAATGGTAAAATTGTTAATTCCTTCTAAAGAATCAGAAATGAACTTTCTTACAGAGTAGATTAGAAACCTGAACAGTGGCAAGCAGCATTATCGATATTCCCCTGAGTTTATGGTCTCTTTTTGTAGTCTGTTGCATTCAATTTCAGCACACTGTTATAAGTTTCTGAGAAATTCAGGTGATGTCACAATTCCTCACCCCAACTATCTTCATCAACTTTGCTCAAGATTTGACTTAAAAAAAAAAAAAAAAAAAAAAAAAAAAGGAACTTGACGAACATTTATTGAGCTACATTAAAACCAAAATTAGCATGCTGGAAGAAAAAGAGAAGCTTGTGTGTCTCATGATAGATGGGGTGCATCTCAAACCATTTTTTGATTTCAAAGGCGGGAATCTTTGTGGGGCAGTCTACAATTCTGAAAATGCTGCAACCAGTGCACTTGAATTTATGACTCATAGCCTGCTGTCGACATTCAACGATGTTGTTCACGTTGTTCCAATGAAAACTCTCTCTGCGAATGATTTACATTATTTTCTGAGGAAAATAATAATTGGTTTGGAGAACATAGTTTCCAGAGTTGCCGCTGTTGTCACTGATAACAACGCCATCAATAAGAAAGCCATGTCATATTTTTCGAGGCCACCAAGTGTTAGCATAATGTACCAAAAACCCTGAACATCCATCAAGACCATTATTTTTCATAATAGATTCCGTACACGTTCTGAAATGTATTAGAAACAACTGGCTAAATCAAAAGCATGAAGGGCAGTGTATGTTTTATCTTAATTTTCAAAACATGACAAAGGGTTGAAACTGCATCATTTGCTGTCATTAAAAAGCTTCACGCAATCGATTCGTGCAAATTGGCCAAATGTGGATACGGCCTTGCGTTAGAAGAACTTTTTCCCTATTAATTTAGAACGTCAAAATGTGAAGCTGGCTCTTCAAATTTTTGATACCCTTATTGCTGAAGCCTCGATGATTGTAGGAAAAGAATACAACATGCTGAGTACATTAAAATCATCTGGAGTTGGTGGTCTATAGTCAATGTCAAAACAGTTTGGAAAGGAGTTCACAAAAATGACCACTTTCAGAAACCAATACTTCACAAGAAAATTATGTCCAGTTCGTTTATCTTCACAAGTTTCTGGATTGGTTAGATGAGTGGAAGAAAAATTGAATAGTTCCACTGGTGGACTAACTGAAGAAACGCATTTTGCCCTTCATCATAATACTACATATGCGTTGCTTGAATTGGCAAAATAATGCATTCAGGAATTAGACTTCAATTATTTCTTGCCTGGAAAAATTCAAACTAATTTACTAGAAAATAGATTTGGAAAGTATCGGCAACTAGCTGGCCGCCAAAACAATGTTTCTATAAGACAGGCATATGAAGCAGAAACAGAGCTTAGGTTTCAAAGCTTTCTGCCTTGCCCGGTGAAGTCAGCAAAGTTTGGTAACATACCTATTCACCTCGGTAACGAGGTAGACAGTGATAATGAAACTGGCTTCAGTGGAAGTAGTCTGCAGAAATTTTCATATGCTATTACAGTGCCAGGAGAAGATGTAGACGGTGTCAAACAGGATACACCCCTTCTGACATGTATTGCAGGTTAGCCTACTGTTGCTACACAGTTTTGAAAAAAATTGAACTGTTAATCGTGCAAACGTAGTCTGGCAGTTAACAAGCAACTGTTAGCAGACGATGCTGCACAGTCCTGGATAAAAACATTTGACAGGGGACTTCTGTATCCCCAACCGAATGTTTTAAGTGCAATTGTGTACAGCTTTGTAGTAATTCGAAAGCTTGTTTCGAAAAAACTAGATAAGGAATTTTTGTTTTCTGATAACCAGCGTGGTATTGTGTGTTCCCTTATCGATAATCTACTTCGTGAAAATATGTTCTTCTTAGACAACGAAGGATGAGAAAAATCACATGAGCCGGAAAAAATTCTCAATGACATAATACGATCATCAGCTAATATTTTTCTTAGCAATTATTGCAAAAAAAAAAAAGAACGATAATCTTCTCAATGCAAAGAATGCAGCTAGGCATAAGTTGAAAACCTTGGCTAAATAGTTTAATTTAGTAAACACACATATTCATTTATAAGAATTTTGTTCTCAGATTAATTTGTTTTCTGATACGACAGTACTTTCTAAGAACTAAACAGTATATCTGTCCGTGTATGATATACTGTAATTAAGCTGTGAAACAATGCCTATTATTGTGTCAATACTGAAATCTGTAAATGTGGTTACTGGAAATGTTTTCAGGGATAAAATTGTGTAAGGGAGTTTTACAGCAAATTTTTAGTTAAATTGAAATTTCGTATGATTTGTATAATTTTGTAGTATGCGTGTGTGTGTGTGCATGTGTGTAAAATATTTTGTAATGAATGCGCGTGATATTAATGAGAATTCTGTTTTCAGATTGTATTTAAATTTGTTTTCTGTTATGAGAGTACCTTTTTAGAACCTAACAGTTTCTCTGCCTCTGAATGATTTATTGTAATAAAGCTGTGATATAAAGCACAGTGTTAATACTGAAGTGTGAAAGCGTGGTAACTGCAAGTGTTTTCTGGCACCAACTTGCGTAAACAGATATACAGTAAATGTTTTGTTAAATTTAAATTTTATGTGATTTGCATAATTTTATAGTATGTGAGTCTTTTATTTGTTTTTTTTTGTTCTTACGCCTAAAATATTTTGTTATGAGTACACATATCATTAATGAGAATTCGGTTTTCACACTTTGTATTAAAATTTTGCTTCTGGTATGATAGGACCTTTTTAGAACCAAACAGTTTCTCTGCCTGTGTATGATGTATTGTAATTAAGCTGCCAAACAATGCCTGTTATTGTATTAATACTGAAGTGTGTAAGAGTGATTAGTGAAAAAGTTTTCTGTGATCAAGTTGTGCAAACAGTTTTACATAAAATGTTTTGTTAAATTTAAATTTTGTAAGATTTTAATAATTTTATAGCGTGCGCGATTTTGCTGTTTTTTTGTTTTCTGTGCTCGGACGTCATGTGCTGAGGTCACTCACCAGTGGTCAGGGGTCACGTTTCCTTCTAACAGTAGCTAAGACTGTCCAGTCTCATCGCGGACGAGCTCGTTTCATAGAGCTCGTTCAATGATTGGGGGAGGGGGAGGGGGTTGCCATGTGTGCCATATCTTGAAGGGTGTACCAAACTTCTGGAATACTTGATCGAGCTCTTTTGTCAGACATTTCTAACTTTGGGTTTCTATTCAGATTTTTTTTTTTTTTTACCTTCGGCATGAATAGAACTCAAAATTTCCATCTAATTACTAGACATGCGTAATTCCCTTAATTTTTCTTCGACAGTTTATATTTTAAGCATGTATACATTTAGACTTCATTTATCATTGGAGGGTATTTTTTTAGGCACATACTGTGTAACTCTCGGACTAGCATGCCCAATTCCTCTAGTATAGGCTGTTCACTGTAAAATGAGCACTTTTGAAAGCCCTGCTTATGATCTACTTGTATGCACGTTGTGTATTCCTCCGCCTTATGTAAAATTAACATTGCCATGGGTCTCATCACTTTATTCATCCGTCGGTCAAGTGAAATTGTGAAATTATTAAGAAAGTAAATACTTTACAAATTTGCTTATTTTTACTCTCCCGTGCATTAAAAAAACAGAGATCGAAAGAAATAATTTTAAGTTATCAAAAACAGTTACCTAACACTTTTTGTTCGGCGTAAAGATATGGAACTACATTCCATTTATCGTTACCAACTTTACCGGGCGAATATCACTCAGTGCGCTCATTAAAACATATGAATACGGGGGCGGTGATAGTTTTCTAAGATTCATTTCTAAAGTGATCACTTTATCGTGAACAGCCTTTAGCAGGCAGCGAGCATACTGCCGCAGAGAGTTTTGTCGAAGACTGTACAGCGATACGGGAGCATGGGGAGTGGGCGGTAGGATGAAGTTGGAAGGGGGGGAGAGTCGCAATGGATGAAGAGAGAGTTAGATGGAGGGGGGGAGGGAGGGTGGCGCTGAAACCTGGCAACGAGCAAATAATGCAGGCGGGGCTGGGAGGAAGAAGAAGGGTAGAAAGGGGCGAGTAGGGAGGAAGAAGGAATTGCGGACGTAAAGCAGCGCGGAAAGGCTCCGGGCTCCGGGCTGTCCAGGTCCATCTCGCCGCCAGGCTCCGGGAGGCGAAGCTCGTTCCGCGGGCGTTGTTGATTAAACTCCGGGGCTGGGAGCCGCGTGGAGGAGGGGCATCATCGCGCGTCCGCCCGATTTGCGCGCCCGGCTAAGTCTCCCTCGCCTCGCGACAATAACAGCTCTCCCCCTCTCTCCCTTCGCCGGCCCATGAGGTCCATCAGCGGATATTATGAACGCCACGTATCAGAGCGAGCATCCTGTGACTTGGTGGCTTTACCAGCAACCTAGAGCAGCCAGGCGGTTTATTTAAATCATGCCCTGAATTAAAATGAGTTCTTGTTAAAAATTGATAACCAAAAAAAAAAATCTGCTTGGATTTATTTTCTATGCAAATGCAGTGGGTCTAGGATTGGAATGAACTGTCTAAGAGTTTCACAAATTTCAGTTCATCCCCGCGAGTGATCAAGTTATTACGTGGGTGGGCGCATTATCTTTAAATGCAGAGAAGAGAAACGTCGAAGGGATTTTCAATTATTTCTATTACTCGTACGGGATTTTTTCAATTTGAGTCTCTGCAGTTTGAGACAGGATAATTGATAGACGTGCTATTATTTGTGAGTGGGAAGAGCTTATTTGGAATGTTACCATAAAGCGTTCTATGGCGCTCGGCCTTTAGCTTATTCGTACCATAATTCAGACACTGAAGCATTATCTGATTGTAAACCTTGCTTTTGTGTATTTCCATGCTGTTACGGTTTCGCCTTAGGGGCTAGCCGTACAGTCTGTTAAGGGAATGCCTATCTCATAGGTAGAACACATTAAGTCATTTGTAGGTCAAATGTATTTAAAAAACCATAAATATATGTTACAATATAATCCGTACAACTTATTACATTACATTCAGTATTTTATATTGCGCCGGGGGAGCGCATTACTTTAATTTAACCTAACTCTGCGAGCCTCTGCATTATCTGTACGTTACTTTGCGGTCGCGCATCTATTGTCCATCGTTGACCCTGCTGGAACAGCTTCACCTGCAGAGATGCCGTAGGCTGAATACACTGCGATTACGGCGGCTCGAACTCCATCAGCTGGTCCATCTTGTTCGTCCTTTGCGTGGTGAAGTAAGACTTTCGAGCCCGCCGTTCTGCGGTCCATAAATATTCCTGGTGTTCTGAAACTGTCGGCTCTGTTGAGTCAACTTCCGCGTCTTTTGTGACCTGGTTGCCTCCGTGACCTCGCCCGTGTATTTTGTCGCACGCTTGTGGGTTCACGCAAAGACTTGCCCACGCCGCTACAATCATTACGCCGTGTATTTTGTCGCACGCTTGTGGGTTCACGCAAAGGCTTGCCCACGCCGCTACAATGCGGCATTACGCCGTGTATTTGTGTTGCTCGCGACAAGAAGACAAACAATAATTCTCTTAGCACTTTGAGGACTACACCCGGATGCAGTTCTGGCGAGACTTGTTTGAATATTTGTTTCCGCATAAAATAAACAGAACTGCTCCTGATATACTTACATCAATTTCCTGTTTACAAGGATTTTAAATTGAAACTAACACAACATCAACAACGATCTTCGTAAATAAATGACAAATGTTTGTACAGTTAATGAAATGAACAGGATGGTATGCACATCCTGTTATATACGAAAGAACATCTGGCTGGAAAACGGTACACTCGGCACTCCATTGGTTCACAGTTGGCCAATACGGAATGACTAGTTCCGCTGTCACCAATGGAATAGCGTTAAGTGACAATAGGGACCAATAGAACTTGGTATCCCTGCCGCGGTGGACATAGGTAGCTAACATATAGCGTGTCTTTAAAACTAATAAAAGTGTGCCGACCTCAAAGTGTTAATTTTTTGTATAGGTTATTGGCAGGGGTAGCGAGATTTCGCGAAAATATTTCAAGACGAGATATATTTCGAAACACTTCATTGGCTGATTTATTTTTTGACGCATGTTAACTTTCTGCACACGAACCACGTAGGAGCTGTGCATATGTTGCCAAGATCAGAGTGGCCCGGTCAAATATGAAAAACGCCTTCTCAATCATACAGCAACCAATGGCAATAGACAGACCGCTGTTGGGTCATTATAGTATTAAAGTCTACCGTGTACTCGTATTTTTTTGGTAAAAAAAAACCGCTATCTCTAGTTATTGGCAGCTCTCCAAGCACGTGCGTAAAGTACGATGAAACAAGAGGACGTGGTCGCAGCTATAGAATGAGTAGCGATCCGAGGATTTCGGAAGTGGGTCGGGCGGTAAGTTAGGCTCCAAACAGGTATTATTTAGTGTTACTTTCGTGATTAGGCCACAGTTGGTTTTAAAGGTTCTTGAGATATATTCCATCCACTGTTACTTCACACTTTTCTGAAGTCGTGTTAAAGTTACACTTCCATGATCTCCTCCACCTCGTGCAAACTAAGCTTAAATAAGTGTAGAAAATTACACTGAAGGACAACTCACCGAGTTCGTGCGCACTCAGTTGTAATAACATTTTGCAAGCTATTTCTTACTAGGCGCTACCAACACACATGTTTTCGTACTGTTTTTAGTCATATTTATTGTAAATGAAATAATATAATTTATATATAAAACGCAGGGAAACTTCAACTTCACGAAAAATGATATACGTTCGTGGTAACAGAGGTATAAAACGTTTGTGTTGCGTGTCGTATTTAGGAAATAACTAAACCAGGCAATACATGGAGTGAGGTGACAAAGATTTGATTTTAAAAATGTGAAGAAATCACGAATAGACTATAGTAATAGAAAGGGAGAGATATTTTGTCCGTAAATAAAACATATGCAGTAGTTAACGAACAAATAACCTTGGCTCGGGAATTTGAAGTCCTGAAATTTCCAAGCTGCTGCAGAAAGGATTCGCGGAAGTTTGAGGATATGTAGTCGTGATTGTTCCCGTCGAACATGTAGTGCCAACTGTTGAATTTAGTGTACAGAACTTCCCGAAAACAGACCGGTCTTCAGTTAATCTTCGGAAGTTTAACCCAGGAACATAAACTGGGCGTATTTAAAATTATGTGGGTACAGAAAAACGACATTAACCATGTTTTGCAAGATAGGAACCCGAATTGTATTTTGTTTCTCGTTACACATTGTGATTGTGTTACCGCTGTAGTTTTTTTATTTTTTACCTCGCGATCAATCAAATCTAAAATCGATTGTTTTAGGTTAAACAAAAGATAGTGATGCGAGAACAACGCCATTACTAAGGTAAAATAAAATCTAATTTACCTGGTATACTGTGGCAGATTGCGCATATTCACTATAAGGCTGTTCGCGATAAACTGAGCACTTTCGAAATCAACTTTAGGAAAAAGTCACTGCCCCTACCTGGATAGGCTATATTATAACGGGCGCACTAAGTGAAATACGCCCAGTAAAGTTGGTAACGATGGATGGAAAATAGTTCCATATCACAACGTCAACTTAGAAGTGTTAGGTAACCGTATGTAACAACTTAAATTATTTATTTCGCTTTGTACTTTTTTAATGTATCGAAGTGTAAAAAACGAGCAGATTTGCTATATAATTACTTTTCTAACGATTTCACTGTTTCACTCGATCGACGCACGAATAAAGAGACGAGGTCCACGGCAATGTTAATTTTACATAAGGCGGAAGAATACACAACGTGTATACAAGTATATATTAAGCAGGGCGTTCGTAAGTGCTCATTTTACCGCGAATAGCCATTAGCACGAATTTTTTTTTTTCGAGCAGTGACGTAGTAGGCCTATTCAAAGAAAAATCTGCTTGCATTAAATATCTCGGTTTATCAGTGTTTTCTGCAGCAATACCACAATGGTTAATGGCTATTCACGGTTTCTTCGCACTTTTTAAGTCAAACCTTTGAAAAAATCACCTCATGTATGACGTGTATGATTGTTTCGTTAATATGTCATGTATCACACGCGTTTTAAACTCGCGTTAACATAAAAATATCTCACAGGCCATATTTTATTAAATCATACTTTTACTTATATTCTAAGATACATAATTTTATATGAATAAATACAGGGGGAAAATAAGTGGGTTGGTAATACCTGGTAAGAAATAGTTCGTATGCAAATTAATATTACATTGAATGAGCACGAATACGGTGCGCTGTCTCTCTGGTGTAATTTCATAGACTTGGTCAAGCTTTGTTTGCATGAGGCGGAGGAATATCCTGAAAGTATAACTCAAGCTCGGTTTCACAAAAGTTTGAAGTAACCGCGAATAGACTACAAATTTCCAAATAATCCGTTGTAAAAAGTACAGAAATTAATGTTTAGTAGATTCCGCTACGCACTAAAAACAAAACCTCCAGATACGTCGTCATTTTAGCAGGGGAAAGTCACCAAAGAGTGCGCACCTAGCAAATCGACCCCATTTACTGCTACAGTTTATAGTGAAAAAATATGGCTCGTGCGCATGGCGTTTTATTGATCAACTATAATTTCGTGCTTATAGGCTCAATCACATAGACATGTTCCAATTTTCACAAAATACAAAAAAAAAAAAAAAAAACTACATAATTGCAAATGCGCACTCGTAGGAGCCTTAGCTCCTAAGAGTGCGCAGCGTGTACCCAAAGAGTGCACATTCAACACTGGTCGCATGTAAATATTGAACCTCCTCCAAGTGACGAACATTGCTCATGCCACCTTACTTGGTATTTGATACACTGTATCCAGTCTTCAAAGATAGGCTCAGTGTATATCTCGTCGCATTCTGGGCAGAATATGCCCCTTTCAACTGTCTTTCATAATGTAATCTTCTTTACTGGACGTGAAGATATTCCCCTTTTATTACGCGTCCGTGAATCTCGTGCCTTTTTCTCATCATTCGCAAGAAAAATAGCATTTTTAAATGGAGAGCCTGTCATTACCTCTGATTTCCTTCCTTTTATTTTTCTCTTGCCTGTAGCGTCTGCTTTGGAAATAGGAATGATGTCAGCTGGAGAGATTGCTGTTGCTTCATTATTTTCTCCTGTAGTTGGCCTGTTATTCTTAGTGCCATTGGGAGAGTTGCTTTGTTCGTCACTATTCCTTACTTGATTCAGAAGCCCGCACTTCAAAGAGAATTATTTCACCAGCCGATCTACTAACCACAGTGGCCAAAGGCGGAATATTTTCACTATGGTCAGGAAAATAAAGTACACCATCATGACTCCCGTCGCTAGCCGAGGGTATTTGGCCCGCATTTGTACTCACAGTTTTACGACGTTTTCTTGGTGTAGATTCCTTAGTACCCAGATGTACACTGACTTCTCTTTGACTTTTCCCATTTTGAATTCTTCGTCTTGCTTAATTTAACAATTCGTTTGTAAATATCAGCTTCCTGTCTGACCTCCTCTTATACGACGTTCACATTAAGAAACAAATGTAAACACTTTAACTGTTTCCAAAGAGTGCGCACGTTGCCCCAAAGAGTGCGCAAGGTGCTCTAAAGAGTGCGCGCGCACTCTTTGGGGGGACGAACACGAGATTTCTGAAATAACCGATAGATAGCAGCAAATGTTGGTAAAGCACAACATATTAAATCGCCATGGACGCTTGGGACCATGGCTGTTACATAATGTACGCACAAAGAATGCACCTTCGTTTACCTACATGGTAAGATTTAACTTGTGACCTTAAAATATTACATCAAATTAACGAAAATGGTTTTCTCATCTGTCAAATCTACAAATAGTATTGAGTAACTGCAAGTTTCACACTACATAGTTTCTTTATAGTAACGAACCAACTGAGGCCATACGTAGTTTTCTCAGTGTTGTCAACTGCCAGGAAATGGAACTGCGCACTCTTAGGCGCCTTTCCCCTATACTTTATTGGATCACGTGAGATTTTAGTGGACTCAAAGTACCAACTGTAAAGCTGGAGTCACAATACCCCAACGAATCCGACGCGACGAAATTTAAGTAGCAGCCAATGAAAAGCAAGATCACAGCGACGTCAGTCCGACAAAATCGCAGCCCCGACAGCCCGCGAAAAGTAGATTCTATTTCTATTCTCCGTCGTGTCGCACTCGTCGGGCGCGAAAAAAATGTAAATACGACATTAGAAAACAAAATCCCGTGCGTATTTCCCTACTGTAGTAAATAATAAACTATATTGCCGCCAAAATAACGTTCCGGTTGGTTTCTAAATACTTTTTATCTCTCGTATCAATTCAAATATTCTCAAAATCAAAGTAATCATTCGCTTTATTGTGAGTTTTAAAAAGTAAATATTGGATGTTATAAGGACAACTTGCCATTTTAGAATATTCCAACAGCCAACTAACATACCTGTCGCGCAGATTTCGTCGGGGTATTGAGAACACTGAAAAAAAAAAATTTAATATGAAATTCCGTCGAGCTCTGACGTCATATCCGTCTGTCGTGTCGTGTTCGTCGGGTTATTGTGACTCCAGCTTAACACGGCCCCTAAAAAGGCCCTTATACAATTGAAAACTTTACCATTTGACTTTACGTTTGCTTTCCGACATGTTGTTTCTTATGGAGCTTGCCACAATGGAACTGTCAAAGGTGAAGTCAAGCACTCTTGACTTTACGATTTGGAAAAGTTGAAATTTAAAGTCGAAGTCAAGCAGCCATTTTGCCGAGAATCAAACAGAGGTTATGTGGAAAGTGCGTTATTTTATTGTAGGGCGATTTTAATCTCGGTATATTAAACAAATCTCGTCTTAAATTAAATAAATGGCAAACAAATATAATAATAAGAGGAAATATATGATTTGGCGTATTTTAATAAAGTAAACAAATGAGTTTTTTGTTTTGAAATAAACTTATTATATTAATTATAAGCCTATTTTTGTAAAATGCATTCTGGATGGTATCATGATTATTTACAAAACAAGATACACATTTTTACGAAGCTTGCAGAACCGATGTTCAATTGCCTGAACATTGACTTACAATATTGTATTGTGTATTGGTGGTTTCGTCAGAGGAAAGGAAACGTTAAAGTCAAATGTTAAAGTTTTCTACTATGTAAGAAGCTTGAAGCTTGCGGGGATGGAGTTCAACACGCAGAGACTTGGGTTCTGTACTGGCGAGTGTTTGTGGCCGGACAACCGCGACGCATCGCCAGAGGACAGCTGGCCCCCCAGAAGGGGTGATCTCACCCCCCCTTTCTACCCTTGATGGCTTTATAATCCCTCGCCGCTGTTCTCTCCCTCTCACCAGGGCCTCAGCTGCCTCGAGCTGTCCTCTAGGCAACCCTGGACGCTGCGCAGCTTAGGGAATGATCCTCTGATGTGCTGGATAGGGCCTATCTAGTCCGACACAAAACCAGTGAAAATCTTCCCGAGCGTTAATGTGTTCGAATAAACGTTGCTACAGATCCGGAAAATCTGAAGGAAAAATTCCCTTGGTAAAGTCAGGAAAAAACTTTCTCCTGTAACGCAGTTCATAACGTAGCATATTATGTATACACATAATTATACTCAGCCTACAGCTTATTGACTGTAACAACGAAACAAGTTGTTTGCCATCTCAGGTGCAGCACGCATCGAAAAAATGTCTTATTAAGCGAAACCTGGAACAATGAATTAATGTGAGTATGAAAGAGTTCAACGCCGCATCAAGCCATTCTCCACCACGCGAATTTCACGGAGGGTGCATGATCAGCTCCTTATTTATCCTCCCCAAGCCCCCTCCTCTGAAGCGCCCGGAAACTTGCCAGCTTCCTTATTGCTCGCTTTCCCGCCACAGAGCGTTCTGCTCCGCCCGCATCATGACCTTATTGTAATGGTGGTTGTCGAGTCTCCCCGCTTTTCGCCTCACAGCACCGATGATACCCCGCCCCCTCTTGATCTTCCCCGGAGGCAGTTAAGCCGATGACAGAGAATGTTCTGCAGCGTCGGGAAACCGAACTTACGATCTACCGAGACGAACCCCTTTGCACGATTCCTAGATATATATATATATATATATATATATATATATATATATATATATATATATATATATATATATACACACACACACACACACACACACACACACACACACACACACACACACACAATTAAACAAGTGAATGAAAATAAAAAAAGATGTCACTGCCCCTGCATTCATATATTTTAATGGGCGAACTGAGTGTCATTCGCACAGTAAAGTTGGTAACGATGGATGGAAAGTAGTTCCATAGCTTAACGTCGAATAAAAAGTGTTAGGTAACCATTTGTGATAACTTCAAATTATTTCTTTAGCTTTCTGCTTTTGTAATGCATCTAAGCGTGAAATTGAGCGAATATGTAGTGTGTTTACTTTCTTAGTAATTTCACAATTTCATTTGACCGACGCATGAATAAAGTGATGAGGCCAATGGCAATGTTACATAAGGCGAAGGAGTAGACCTACGCAAAATGCATACAAGTAGATCTTAAGCAGGGATTTAAAAATTGCTCATTTAACCGTGAATAGCCTGTAGAAAGGAACCATTCCCGCATTCGCTTGGAGTGCTTTCGGAGAACTAGTGTCCGGAGCGGGAATCGATCCCGGGTTCTCCCGCTGCGCCAGTTCTTTTGTGTTCACTACAGGTCGTTACGGTCCTCATACATGGCAGATTCATTTACCAGTAGGCTGAAGTCCACAGTCCTCTGTACACCCGAACAGCTTGTGTTTCTTTGTTATAGTCTATTTGAGGTTTCTTCACTTCATTTTTTTAAACAGGCCGCGCTGGTGTAGTGCACAGACTGTTCTCCCCCCCCCCATCCGCCCCCCCCCCCGGCTGGCAAGGCAAACCGGGCTCGATTCCCGGCGGGTTCGCACTCGGATTTTCGCACGTGGGAATCGTGCCGGACGATGCCGCTGGTCGGCGGGGTTTCTCGGGGATCTCCCGCTTCCCCCGCCGTTGCATTCCGATGCTGCTCCATAATCCCCCTCGCTTCACCCTCATCGGCTCTCACTCGCTTCATTTTTAATCAAACCAATGAAAAGCCACCCTAAGTATGACGTGTTTTGTTGATCCCAAGACATTCCATATATTACAATCGTTTTATACTTCTCTTAACATAAAAGTATCTTATTTTCTTTAAATTGAACTTATATTTTATTAATATATTATAGTGTGTCCTTTACTATTAATATAAATAAAACCAGGGAGAAAACAGGTGTGTTGGTAATGGTTAATAGGAAATAGTTCCAATGCGAAATATTATTGAACTGTGTGCGCAAGATTGCGGTGCGCTGTCCCTGTGGTGTAATTTTCTAGACTCAGTTACGCTTTGTTTGCATGTGGCGGAGGAGTTTTTTGAAAGTATAACTTTAGCAGGGCTTCAGAAAAGTTGTATCCGCACGGTTCGTTCACTCTAGCTGCAGATTTTTCAATATTTATTCGGCGCCCTGCCGAGTCTCTCGAATGGACCGCAACCCCATGACGTAAGCAGTGTAACAGGCAAGCGTTGATGTACAGCCTGTGTCGATAACAACAAGATTTCTACTAGAACAGAGGATGGGAAAGGATAGTCTTCATTGAAAGGGTGTTTGAAACACTAGAAGAGAAAGATTACATGGAAGAGGTCGGTTGCTTAAAATGATTTTACCTCCGCGTCTCGGTAGTATTGCCTACCAATCACGCACTGTATTAGCACAGCTGAAAATTCTGTGAGCTTTTTAAAAGGAAACGGTGGGTCCTAGATACGTACATCAAGATTACCTTTTTTTTTTAAGTAAGACTTTCTGCTCAACGAAACGTCACAGAAATTCCATAAAACTTGAAGGTAAAAAAATTATATGTAATTAGAGGGTGGCCACCACTATTATTATTATTTATAAAGGTGGAAGGTCTTAACGCCGGTTTTTTACAGGTTGAAGATCTCCATAACACGAAACATTACACAAAGAATCATAGTTTAATTCACGTCCTTTCTGTTATTTTATGAAAATTTCATTTCTAAACTCGATTTCTAAACTGGAGTTGTAATACATATGTCTACCTCATTTCCCACAAAGAATCTCCTCGCAAAATATTTCTGGCTAGTTTCCAAACAGCCTGTATAGCGTACTAATTAAATACTGACACAGTTACAAAATAATTACCTAATTACAATGCCAGTATTCCTACTCGTATATTTAAAAAAAAATACTAGAATTTTTTTATGCATGGAAATAATTCGGAATATAGACTATATATAAAGTTACGTATTTATACAAAATAATTGACTGTGTTGTTAATATTGTGCTTTGGTCACTGTACATTTTATTGCTGTAATTTATAATTATTTCCATATTCCTGAGTCTCTGAACGCGTTCTGAGATAAAAGTACACTCTGAATTCGAATCAGGGGAAAATCACTGATTCGTAGTGAAAATGGCTCCACTTAGAAGGCTATATGTGAAAAGAATACTTATTGTTCCAGTGGAAATATTACGCTGGTTGAATTAGTGATGTGAAAAATTTAACTGATTTAAGTGGAGCCATTTTCACTGCAAATCAGTTATTTTCCACTTATTTGAATTTAGAGTGTAAATGTTTTCAAGTTAATTAATATATTAATTCGCGAGATTTATGTTACTCTTTTCAATCACTAAACGATTTCGAGATAATATGCATCCAATGGATGTATGCACACATAACTGATAGGTACTTTTACTTTAACTACACGTTAAAAAAAATCGTCTACTCCCACACGTAGCTTCAAGCCGTTACTTTCGAATATATGTGCTCGTTTATCTACTGGGTGAGACATGGGCGCGTGGGCAGTTTAGAAACATACGTTTATGGTAGCCACCGTTGTACAAATCGGGCGCGCTAATACGCCAAATAATTGAAAAACAAAAAACATAATTCAGTAGACAATATTTAATAAATTGTACTTTTATAAGACTCGCTGACAGATTTTCTTCAAGTGCCTATCCTAGAGTCGCCGTAACAATTTACGCATTCGCAAACAGGGATATTTCCCCTAACGTTAATTAGAGAAGGTTTTAATTTATCATCAGCCGGTCATATTATCTCCATAAGCTTCCGACCGTAAATTGTGATCTACCGGACGCGAACTGACGGTTTTGAGGAATCGATGATAAAGCTGGCTGGCTGAACACTAAGGCGAGGCGGTCTCTATAAAGAGATACTCTTCCTCTTCTCCTGTTCTCCAGTAGCCGCCCCACCGGCTCCAGTACTTGCTGGAGAAGTAATCTGGATGGGGTCGGCGGTTCCCTTCCCCCCCCCCCTTCCTCAATCGCCCTCCTTCTCCACGCCGGAGCAGTTTTTATTGGCCGCCGACCCATCATGAACACTCCCCCACCCTTCATTCTCCCCCACCTACACTGCTGCTGCTGTGATGCTGCACAACTTTTAATAGCTTCATTAAGGAGGCGGCTGCTCTCTCTCTCTCTCTCTCTATCTCTATCTATCTATATATCTATCTATCTCTCTCTCTCTCTCTCGGCATACGCCACTCCTGCTCACTACTGAGCGCAGCTCCGAGCGAGATGAATATTACCTGCGTTGTATTTCACCGGCAGCTTATCAAATATTTATCGAATTCCCCGTTGTGGCGTCCCGTCTCCCGTCTCCCGTATAGCGGCATGTGGACCAACAGCCCCCATAACCTGCATTGCACATCACGGAAACTAAGCTTGCCCCTAGTCGTACAGTCACACGTAAACGTACTATTGTATCCGTCTGAGGCCCGGTTGAACCATCGTGGTTCGAAACTCGATCTGAGATCGTACCTAAGATTGACACAGGAAACTGTTACACCATTCGAGTTCAGAGCTGGGCTAGATATCGAGATTTAAGTTCATTTCGAACCGCCGAAATTGGCGGTTCGAAATCTCGATCTGAGATCAGCAGCCATCGTCGACAAATGTAGTTTGAAAGTACGCTAAGAGATAGAACTATGTTCGATTGTTTTGTTGGGAAATTAAAACAACATGATACGTACTTGAATATTATTCAGTAAAATTCGTACAAGAATAATTCACTTAAAGCAGATAAAAGATCACACATCTAGTTCTATCTGTTATGAAAAATACGCCTACTTCCATGACGTCAATTATTATGAACTAATAGCAAAATTTATCTAATACTTAATCTCGATCTCTCACTTTGAGAATCGGAGATCAAGCATCATGAAATTTCGTTTGCGCAACACTTTCACATTGGAACCAAAATCAAACTAAATCCTTTCTCGAAACTAGGATTATTCGATCTCGGATCGGGGAAGATGTTGGAGCAACGGGCATTAGTGTTCCTCCTCACGGGGCCGCGGTGACTGAGCGGTTTGACTGCTCGCCTCCCACTAAGGCGAACCGGGTTCAATCACCGGCCGGGTCACCCCAGGATTTCCGCAAGTGGGAATCGTGCCGGAAGATGCCGCCGGTCGGCGGGTTTCCTCGGGGATCTCACGTTTCCCCCACAACCTTGCGTTCCGGCTCTGCTCCTTTCTCACCTCATTTCACACTCATCGGCTCGCAACTCAACTCGACTCAATTGTTCGCCTTCGCCCCTTCATCCGACATTGCGAAGTTCCTGTTCCAAAAAAAAAAACCGACGATAATTATTTCTAATAAATATACCTTTTTTTTAATTAGGCTGTAGAATGATGTGTATTCATACTATATGTTTGAAAAAACATGTGTACCACATATTTTCACAGCAGATTACCCATCAGTTGAATAAACTACATTATGAACAGATATGAATTTTCTTTCCCATTAAAATTCCGACAATCTAGATACAAAAAATTGATCTTCGGATTTTAAATCACATCACTAAATATACTCCATTCACGGTTACTCCCAACTTTCCTAAAGCCCTGCTAAATTTCTACATTTAGGATATTCCTCCGCCTCATGCAACACGAAGCTCAGAAGATTACACGAGAGGTCCAACGCATCGTATCCATGAGCACACAAGAGTAATAATAATTTGCATAAGAACTATTTCTTAATAGACATTACCAACACAACAATTTTCTCTCTGTCTTTATTCATATTAGTTATAAATTAAATTTTATAATTTATTTATAAACTATAAGTTAAAGTTTAATTTAACAACAAATTAGAGACTTTTATATTAACACTAGTATAAACGCTTGTGATACACGACATTTTTAGGAAACCACATAACACGCCATACATGGGATGTTTTTTTTTTCAAAGGTCTGGTCAAAAAAAGTATGAAGAAACCGCGAATAGACTATACTAATATAAATACTGTTTATAATGAGAACCGAACTACTTGGAATCTCTGAATTGTAATTTTACTTACTGCAACCGAAAAAAAAAAAAAAACATTATTTCTTGTCATGTTTGCAAAAATCTGGAGCCGAATAATGTATTGCTTCTGTGCTACGATACGAAATTGGCGGACACAGATTTAAAAAATAACCACAATAACTATTTATAATAAATATACTTTTTTAAATTTTACTGTAACTGATGTGTATGCATTCAATATGTTAAAAAAAAAAAAAAACACGTATACCGCATACTTGCACAACAGATTGCCATAAATTGAATAAACAACCTTATGAATAGATATGCATTTTCTTTTCTATTAAAATTTTTAAATTAATTCAATAAAAACTTTATTGCTTTAAGAAACTTGTAAATAAAGTATTATTAGCGTAGGTGTTGAAGTAAAATTAGAACCGTTAATCTAGTTTATTGACGTCTGTTTACTATATTTATAATAAGTTTACGATTTTCGAGCATAATCTAAAAAAAAAAAATTCAATGTTCTTATCTGATATTAGGGAATAGTTTAGGACATGAATTCAGAGTCGGTCAATGTTGGTGACCGGACATTGTATGGTTACCAAGTCCACCAAAACGTTAAAAATAATCTACCAACACTGCCAACTGACGTCAGATTAGTTGCAATCTTATAACTGGCTAAGAATAACACACAAGAATTAAGTTTATTGTTAATCGATTTCGCGCGAGTCTTCTGATGATGTGAAATGTTCTACCGTGATGTCCTGTGCTTTGTGCCTTTGTTTGTTTTTTTTATTGTGAACTCTCTATTAAGGACTTGGCACAATCACAGACTAAAGATGAAGTATACCGCTTATTCGTCTTCTGCGCATGTACCCAACACTGACCTGCCCCAAAGGAACACAACTGGCAGTCATATGGTCAACAACGCGCTCTAAATCCGAATCAGTGAATAAACGTTCGCTGAACGTCAGCTGATATGCTACAGCTGACCGACGAATCAAGCAAATTAACTGGGAAGAAGTTATTTATAGGAGTGGAATTCTCGACGCTCAGTGGGAAGCACAACTAAATCAGTGTAATTCAGCCACTGTATTAATTAAATTAACACTGGCGTGGGTCTCGCCACTTTATTCATGCTTCGGTCAAGCAAAACTGAACAATTATAGAGAAAATTAATATGTAACCAATCTGCTAATTTTTATTCTCAGATGCATTTTAAAAAATTGATTTTGGCTGTGTTGGAGACACTGCCGTTGTTTTGCGTGAATACGTGTACGTTGACGCGCTCGGACGCCTTGACGTTTTTTCACGTTCCCGGCACCGCTTCACTCGATCATATGGGGTTTTATGGGTATCACTGTGTTGATTTTGAGATGCTCTTTCCAGCCGTATACGATTTCTGTATTTTGACTTGACTTTTTGTGGAGTATAGGCTGAAATTGTGTTAAGTTTTCTTAATTTCTTACATTAAACGCATACAATTTCACCATAACTACGCCACACAAATGTTTTTATTAACGCAATCTATTGATCTTGACGAGAGCTGTCGATTGAAACTCAAACGAGCGTCGTAGCTTCTCCTAGTCAAAAGTTATACCATGATGAATTTATGAGACGCCGCGAAACGAACTCGGGAAGCCCCGCCCCCCCCCCTCCTCACATCGTATAATGCTTCGGAGTCATCAATAAACGTAACATATTTTTGAATCTTTAGCAATCGAGTGGTGTGATTGAATTTTGAATGTAGAAGATAGAGTCGGAGTTGCAATGCCAAACTGTATCCCCCGATTTTGTTATCATCGGATTTTCTGGATTGCCTCCCACTATGGTCGCAAATTTAAAGACGTATTCACGTCAGAAAACCAGACAGCGAATAATTTGAGTTATCACGAGTAGTTACCTAACACTTTTAATTCGACGTTACTACAAGGAACTACATTCCCTCCATCGTTACCAACCTTACCGAGCGCATGTCCCCGAGTGGGCCCGTTCAAATACATGCAGGCTGGAGCAGTAACGTTTTTCAATGGTTAATTCCAAAAGTGCTCACTTTAAGCTTGCTCACAATAGTGCGATGCGTTGCGATGAGCGGTAACCAATCAGGATGAAGCAGATTCCGTCGCAGCGCGAGTGCGTTGTGCGAAATTCTCGAGTTGCGATTGTCGGCGTCAGTCTGCGACGGAGAAGAAGAAGAAGAAGAAGAAAAGTTTTTTTTTTTTTTATTTGAAAACGACGATCGCGTTTACGCCGACGTTTTCGTATTTGTATTTTTTATTATTGCTGCGTGGATGTGCAAAATAGGAGACAAGGCTTCCTATAGACATGGACAATGTCATAAAATTCGTTTATTAACATCAAAATAATTATCCTTCTCCTTCGTCTTATTGTGTCTCGTTCCCGCTAGTTTCCGTCACACATCGCGTTCGTACTACCCTGTTTTTAACTTCTACCACTTAAAACATACAGTTTCAACTTTTTACGCGTGTCTTTTGTTACATTCGTGAGGTCCGAAAATGTCATTTCCACCCTTAAACTAGATAGCAGCACCGCCTCAGACGGCGTCCGTCGGCGACAGATCATCGCTCAGTCGTGAAACAGCGAGAATAGCTCGTCGCAGCCCAACGCACCGCGCTATCGTGGAACCAGCTTGATCGTGAACAGCCTATTCGTGTCCGCGCGTTGTACATCAGGCGCGGGGAGCTTGCTGCAGTGCTGTGAGAGGCCGGCGACCAGCAGTCGTGTCAGCGGAGGACCCGAGTGATCTGAGCGGTAGGCGACGGGAAACCACGGAGACAGCAGGTCAGGTACCTCGTACCTGGCGACAAGACACCAGCGCCGGTGCTAATGTGTCTTGTAGAGGGTTCGTTGGAGGAGGGGGAGTGGTGGCGAAGCAGGAAGCGAGGGGTTGGTTTAACAGGCGCCGCTTCACTCAGCCGCGTCTCTAGCGCTAGACACAACAGAAACCTTGCATTCTCCAACCTTCCTCTCTCCACTCCAAATACGGCTGGCACGTCGGCCGACTGATATCCGATCATACCACGTTCCCGACCAGGTTACGCCTGAAGAAGCTCTCTCTTTTCTCTCTCTCTCTCTCTCTCTCTCTCTATATATATATATATATATATATATATATGTTATCGGGACCTTCAACATAAGAGCCGATATTTTGCACAAATACGGCTTAAAATCTCGTTAATTTTTTAAGGGCTTATACCTCCCTTAATATTCGGTTTAGTTATAAAGTGTCACATATGTTTTCCTTTTACTTTTTCATGAAGATTCACTTCCCGAAGAGTTTGTCGGTGTAATTGAGAATCAACCTGTGTGTGTGTGTGTCTATATATATATATATATATATATCCCAAGAGGACTAAAAATAGCTGCCCGTTCAAGAACACAAGATACGAGTGAGTGAGTGACGAGATTTGGACGGCTCTTTACATCGAGGTCTTGAGAGCCGCTGAGTGTTATTTAAGAGCCGGAATAAAAGGGCAGGGGAAACGGGATGTTCCCGAGAAATCCCGCCGATCAACGGCATCGTCCAGCACGATTCCCACATGCGAAAATCCGGAATGACCCGGCCGGGGATTAAACCCAGATGGCCTTGGTGGGAGGCGATCGGGCTAACCGCTCAGCCACCGTGGCACCCACAAGAAGCGAGGGAGCGATACGGGCGACACTAACACGCACCCCTTAGCGCCCCATCGCTCCTACGTGCAAGGCATGCAGTGTTTCCGTCATGGTCCTGTGCTGTGTAAATTAGATCTGTGACAGTGGAACTTTATTACACGCGATGAAAGCCCACAGATTAAACTACCCATACGAAGTCGTACTTTTCTCTTGCCGCTTAAGGAAGCTGTGAATGTAAGCTTAAAGAATTGCTATATTAACCATTTTCATAATTATTTTCCTCCGCGAATACACTTAATATTATAAAAGAAAAACCATAGGGGTATTGATAAATACTTTTTTGATTTCATGGCAAATAGTCTTATTTTTAGAACATTTATTCACCGAAATATGCGTATTCGAGCGAACAACTATTTCATAGAAAATTTTTCAGTAGATACTCCTCTTTAAGAGCGCTGTCCGCTAAAAAATTATTACCTATTTGACTGTAAGAAATACCATTCAACTTGCAGACATTACTTACACGTAGGCTACTATTTCCTACGAGAATTTTAATGGACTGTGTCCACTGTTGAAAATAACCCTAAGAACATAACAAAACAGGAAACCGGACATATCCCGGAAAATATGTAACAAATAACTAGGGACTATAGGGACTATAATGGACCCTATCAGTCAATTGAACATAAAGTGACAAACAAACTGAGCAAGAAAATTGGTGAACAAAACCCACAATGAACACGACGACAAACTGCAATAACGAATCGAGTGTAAACGAAAACTCATATGAAAAATAATTTAATGATACTATGACAATACAACGAACAAAAATGTGTGAAAAAAAATTTTTCCCCTGTCGAGGTTTACGGGAAATATTCAAAATATTAGTAAACGCGACAAAAATAAAAGGCAGAGAAATTAAAAACCGCCATACTAAAAATTATAAAGTCGAAGGACCCACTAAGGCGATGGTAATGGAACATGACTTCACCAGAAGACACAACGGGATACAATATCGAATACTCGATACAGATAACGTAGGCACAAGACTTCGCGCAGCTTCTGTGCTTGGGATCTGTCCTTTTTCCCCCAGGCGAGACACTGGATGCATCGCACAATCGCAGTAAACTGCGGAAGACTGGAAATAACATTAATGGAAAACAATAGCGACTGAAAGGTAATATATTAATTCATCTACAAAATCGCATTACTTCGAGTAATTTAGAATGTATCATAAATCATCCCAATGCGTGATTTTAAAGATTTTTTTTTAAAGTAACTGATGATATCTTACTTAAATGTGAGGTATCTTATTTCGGTAAAGCCGAAAGAAAGAGTGGGTCTTATAACGTAGGCTTGTTAGTTTATCAGGTGAAATAAACACCCATTATTAAGGCAGGATAATGGTGTCCATCAGATGAAAATTTCACAGTGAGGCCGAACTAACTAATTGAACATACTGTTAACCGTTAGGCGTTTTAGTTTGTGTGTATATATATATATATATATATATATATATATATATATATATATATATATATATATATATATATATATATATATATATATATAGTATGTGTGTGTGTGTGTGTTTAATTCTGGCACAATAGAAGTTACAAAGTTTTCACAACAGGAGTTTTTTACGCTGTTAATTTTAAAATAAAAATTTTCCAAAGTCATTTTACTTTCTTGTAAATTGGAAATAAGAATAACGAAGTTTCAATATAAAAAAAAAAGTGAAAAAGGTTGAATTTAAGATTTCTTCGACAATTAACAAACACAGGCAAAACTATTGTATGCTTTTTTAATACCTTTAATGCGTCTACACACTATTGTTAAGATTAGCGTAATATTTTTGATTACTTATTGTGTTTTGGTACTAAATTAAATGCGTACGTATTTGAATTTCCCGCGGCAGTTCGTTTTCGTCATCAATGTTTCTGTTACGTTAATGATTTGCTTTTTTTTTTTTTTTCTAATCGAAGGTCTTGCAGCAAGAAGGGGTTAGCTCTACTTTTGGGGCGTTTTAAGTGCTCTACATTTGGAGCTGACACCAACGCGGCATTGGGGCGAGAAAGGGGGAGCCAACTTCTTCTTACTCCAATGTACAATTGTAGTGTGAAATGCTTATTTTGAGTTGTTAACTTGTATAAAATTTAGCGTCTCTTTCCTCGTATATGAGTAACACAACATAAAATAATTTACACTTGATACAAATGATTGTACAACACGTGTGTGGCCTGAAGCAGCATGGAGTATGTTTATATTTTTACTTATAAACATTTTGCAACCAAATTTAGTAGTTTTACAATCTTATTTAGCCCTAAATATGGTGATTTTGCAAATTGAAATCTTTGTTTGGGGCAAGAAGGGGTTCGCTGCAAAATTCAAACTTGCTCCTGCTTCACAGAATACGTATTTTTTTTATTATATTGGCGGCGAACCATGAGAAGATGCATGGACTATAAGGGAAAAAAATACTTTTGACAAAACTTTAACATTTAATTTTTAAAGCTTTTTTTTTCTTTTGCGATAGTTCCAAACATGAAGATAACTCTTTCTTGCTGCAAGCCTCTCATATTGCTCTGTCAAAAAAAACTGTGCAGCAAAACATATTTTATATTATGGAAGATATACTACTTATGAAGTCTGCAGACTGAGCAGCTCCTTGCCAATAAAATACTCTATAGACTATTCACGGTAAAGTGAGCACTTTTTAAGGCCCTCACAACGGGTATTAACCACTAATAAATATATCTTATTGCAGCCTTAGGCATCAACTTTTGAGAGTGGTGAAATGTACACACTGTTTTTATAGGTCACATTGCAATGTTTACATTAAAAAGCAGCAGGAAGATAGAAATTGGGTGAAAGCAAAAATTTAGAAGGGCCTTAAAAAGTGCTCACTTTACTGTGAACAGTCTATAAAATAACACACCCCACACCGTTAAACTTGTCAACATCTCTTACAAGTAGGTACTACATCCTTGCATACATGATCATGTATATAGGCTGTTTGTGGTTTCATCACCCTTTTGGAATCAAAGTTTGAAAAATCACCCCATGTTTGACGTTCTTTGTTGTTTCCTGTAAATTTGTCATGCATCACAAGCGTTTTATACTCGTTTCATTTTAATTTTATTTATATTTCATTTGTATATGTAGATATGAAAAGATTCGCGTTATTATTTAAAGACAGACGAGACTTCAAACACTTGTGTTTTGTATTGCCATTTGTCATTTGACAACAGTTTGTTTGGACACGCCCAGGATGGCTTTGGACCAATAGGAAACCACTAACGAGAGGCTGGCCCAATCACGTCCAATCAAGTCGTAAGGGAAAATGTGCCCTCGCTGCAGCAGAAGCCAATAAAGAAGTGCAAAATTAGGCGTGCCTAGTAAGAAATAGTTCTCATGCAGAATTAGGTGCGTTGTCCTTTCGGGTGTAATTTTCTAGAGTTGGTTAAGCTTTGTTTGCACGAGGCGGAGGAATATCATGAAAGAATATCTTTATCAGGGCTTTAGAAAATTCGGAAGTAACCCGTGAATTGACTACAGCTTTCTTTAACGTTCAGTTAAATGGCAACGTTTTAAGTCATATTTCTTTGGTTTCCCTACACTTAAAAATGCCGATTTGTGACATCACGAACACTAGTTTTTCCAGACCCATTCCAAAGAAATTAGTTGCGGAATTTCAATTAAACAGGCTGTGACGTTTTTCCGTGAAGCTAGGCCAGACATTAGAAGAAGAAAAAACGTTTAAAGGCTGCTCGCAATAAAGTGAGCACATTCGAAATCAACCTTTAAAAAAAAGTCACTGTCCTTGCCTGCGTATATTTCAACGTGTGCACTGAGTGGCATTCACCCAGTAAAGTTTTTAACGATAGCCGGAACGTAATTCCATATCTAAACGTTGAACAGAAGGTGTCAAGTAACCATTTGTGGGAACTTAAGTTATTTCTTTCGCTTTCTGTTTTATTTTAATGCATCGAAGTGTAAAAATTAGCAGATCAGTAAAATATTTACTGTTCTAATAATTTCACAGTTTCACCTGACCAACAGATGAATAAAGTGATGAGGCCTATGGCCATGCTAATTTTACACAGGGCGGAAAAACGCAATGTTTACACGAGTAGATCTTAAGCAGAGCTTTCAAAAGTGCTCACTTTACCGTGAACAGTCTATACCGACAAGTATGCAGTAATGCGAGTAGAGTGCGTACCATTGCACCACCTCGATCGGATTGAGCATCCGAAATAAATATTCTGGTGCAACGCCTCCGACCGGTTTCGCTGATTCAGTGCTGTTTTGAATAATTCAGGTTTAGAGAGAGGTAAGTAAAATGTTGGATGGAGTGCCCAATAAGGGCACAGAAGTAGGTGTGTAGCTGGCGGAATACTAACACTCAATGTAAAATCATTAATTTGGAATATTATAAACGTAATGTGTGGTCATAATTGTGTTAGCCTGTTCTCCGTCAGTATATGTCGGTATCGAATACAGAGGTGAATGCAGTTTGGTTGTTAACTGTAGCTTAAGAATATGTAAAGGGGGCAAAATTGTCACGAGTTTCCGTTGAAAATTGTAAACTACCATGCGAATTGTGGGCTTAAGCCTAGTTTCCACCGTGTATATTTGTGGGATAAGGGTTTATAGGCTGTTCACAGTAAAATGAACACTTGTGAAAGCCCTGCTTAAGATCTACTGTATACACGTTGTGTATTATTCCGCCTTATGTAAAATTAACATAGCCACGGGCCTCAGCACTTTATTCAAGCGTCGGACAAGTGAAACTGGGAAATTGACATGTTTTATTTGACGTTAAGATATGGAACTACTTTTCATCCATCGTTACCAACTTGACTGCGCGCATGCCACTTAGTGCGCCCGTTAAAATATACACAGGTAGGGCAGTGACTTTTTTCTAAGGTTGACTTCAAAAGTGCTCACTTCATAGTGAGCGACCTTTATCAAGTCATAATTACGGGACAGGAAATTCCCGTTACTCCAGCGAAGTGTAAATGCAGTCCCCTCGCCGATAAAAATTACTTCGTGGTTGCCACAAAATCTTTTGTTGGTATTCACAAAGTTAATTTTTTTTTTGTGAAAAGAATTTTTTTTTTTTTTTAACACAAGATAATCTTTTAGGGGCTACAAAAGTTTAGTGGTGATATCTAAAAAAATCTTGTATTAACCACAATTTAAGTTTTGCAGGTTTGATATATTACAGTATATGATATTTGTACTCGACACTTTATATATCTTAAGCGGTTGCTTGCTGCTAAGTGAGTATCTAGTTTCACCACAGGACAAAAAAATAACACGTGATTCTGTCTTTAGATACTTGTTAGTTTGTTATTTTTGTCGTAGTTCTCATGGACGTGCTTTTAATAAATTGCGGTGCTACAGTTGCAGTAGTTTCTGAAATGTAGGGGTTCGCTGACGAAGGTCACAGTTTTTAAAAATTATACGCCAGACCCTTTTAACTGGGAGAAGGGTTAATTTTTAAAATAATAATTTTATTTATTATAAAATTGTATATTCAACGAGTTAAAAAATAAAAAGGAATTTCATAGACACCTTTATTATAATATTTCTATACACGATTTTTTATTTTATCAATAATAATTCCCGTGTTAATTAACTACAAAAAAAGAGTGTCCATCACATATAATTTTCTTTAAAAATACGATAATAATAATAATAATAACATTTATAAATAGGGTTTATTTTGTAAAAGACAATCCATTTGTAGGCCTACATGTGGAAGCATTTAAGTTCACCTGTTTGTCGGTGTCTAGCGGCGGTGGGGTTGATGTTTGCTGTTCGGGGCGCCACTGAAGGCCGCCCCGGCACTGGAACAGGAAGTGGCGTCTAGAGACTCCCGCCACACGCAGCACGGTAAAACACTCGCCTCGCAACCCCCTCCCCCCCCCCCCACACACACCACGACTAACCCTCCAACATTCCCAGACACTCGACTCTCATTGCTTTCAAAGTGCCGCCCCGCTGACTGCCTCCTAACTAGACCGCGTGCTCCCCCCCTCCCTCCCCCATCATGCGGCGGCGAACTCAGCCTTGGAGGGGGCCACGATGGTGTAGCGGTCAGACTACTCGCCTCCCACCTAGCTGAACTGGGTTCGGTTCCCGCCGGGGTCACTCCCGGGCGTCCGCACGTGGGGAATCGTGCCGGACGATGCCGCTGGTCGGCGGGCTTTCTCGGGGGTCTCCCGCTTCCTCCGATCCTTGAAGTCCTGCGCTGCTCCATACTCAGTTCACTTCGCCCGCATCGGCTCTCGAAGACCTCCATGTTAAGAGACGCCCCTATCTCCACACTCTCGATCCGCTCATGTAACCTCGTCAATAAACCTGTGCTATACTCGCTTTTCATTTAGAAACGCAACATATGTCGCTCTCGTAAGTTAGGCTACTCAAAATCCACGGCTACATTTCACCACACAGTGCTTTACGGGACCATAGAGGAAATTTGCCTATATTGGGCCAGTTTTCAAAATTCTCATTTTTATGTACATATAAATAAATTTATGTATAATGACATACGAGCATTATGAGCAGTGTGTATTTCGGTAACAAGACATCAGAGTTATAAAATTATACATAAAGGTACAGGAATAAATCATTATGTTGGATCCTGCCCTTGGTCCAATTTAGGGAACTGGTTGCTTAAATTGGATCACCGGTCTCCATAATTGGACCACTTAATTGATGAACTACCTGAAGTATTTAGGAGATACTTCAGTGTACTAAGTTATATTTTTAACATCACACTGCCCACATAAATAAGTTTTCACAGCCTTACTAACAACTGCGCATTTAGAATCCACCCAAGACCTACACTTAATGCACTGTAATCATATCTTCAATGCTTTCTTCTTCGTACAAACTGCAGAACCATCTACTTTCATCTTCAATTATTTTTTTCCTTCGCTCCTTTTAGATGTTCAGAAGCACCCACTAGGTTCAATGGACACATATTTTTTTGTGTCTTGTTTTCACTGATGAGGCTATTCTTGTATGGGCTGGATGTTAATTTAGTTGCAGCCCCTGCTCTTCTTCTCTTCAGTTTCCTAGGTTGGACAAACGGGCCAGGCGATATTTTCCCCCAGTGTAACTTTTAGAACCTCTCTTTTCTCTGGGGTCGTGTTGTTAGGGGTGAGTGCAATTTGCATCTGCTACGGAATTAATCACCTCTAGGCGAATAAGTGGCTGGATTATTTTCTGCCTCAATGTTTTATTTTAAATATCAAAAGCAGCAGAATGTTGGTCAGTGAAAAGTGTACGTTCGACCGGCAATACTCCCGATTTCTTAAAACTATTAGCAGCTGTTGAAATGACAACCGCTCGTTCATATGCTTCTCCCAGCAGCCCGGTGATTTGAAACCTGGCGACGGTGGACCCAGGATGTGTTCTCAGCCACTTCTGCTCAGCTTGATCATAGTAGGTCTGACGTGATTTTATGGACGCTATATCAAGTCGTTGCATTCGATGCGTAGTACCTGAAGGAAGTTCCGAAAAAAAAAATGACACCATTGTCTCGAGCGTGTAGTACGGCTTCCAAATTATTGCTATGCGTACCGTGTCCATCGAGCAGTAGTAACACTCTATTGTCGCTGATTGGATGGGCAGTCTTGATGAAGTGCTATAGCCACCTACAGAAAATTTCACAGATAATGTATGCTGAATCAGATATCCCAGTAAGACTTGCCAGTGGTGCCCCTAGACCTACTTGGTTTGTCATTTTCAGTCTTTAGGAAATTAACATTTGTGGAATGTAGTGTCCAGTAACAATGACACGACAAATCATTGTAGTGTTGACTCTTCGCTCACCCCTTACAAATTTCTCCAATCTATTTTCTTCCTTTATGCCCTACAATTTTTGCGACTTTTTCTGTGCTGTAAGGGAATCCGCTCTCAAATACGTTACAAATTCTGGTAGCATCAAAGTCATTAACAACGCAAATTCGTTCCAAAATGTCAAAAAATGCACCTACGCGCTCTCTGCTGAAACCATTCACTCGTGCTGTCGATGTTGATTCTGGCTGCCGTAACGACAATTCCGGACACCGTTTCGTGAAGGGGTGGAACCACTTCTTACCTGCCATTTTCGTCGTGTTGTATGCTGTTTCTTTCTGCACCATCATCTATAATATTTGTGATAGTTAATCCAAACACCATGTCTCCAAATCTCAAAATATGTTGTGCGAGTTGGTTCTCTATTTCTTCTGATAAAACTGTTTGCCTTCCTATCTGCTACATTACTCCATTTGAACTTTTATTTCTGTTTTTTTTGCGTGTCGCTTTAGAGTAGCCTTAGGAACATTGTACATCCGAGCACATTCATTCAAACCATGATCACCATTTAAGTATGCAGAAATAGCCATGCTCAGTTCATCTGAACTCCTTTCCACGTGAAGTCATCCTGAGACAAAGAAACTCCCCTATGTTATAAGTAACACTCATTTTACATAACATTCTGACTGGAAATAATGACAACTGACTGAAATAAAAATCAGTTGTTAATATAAAGAGCCAGGACTTTTTGAATTAATATAGGTCTACTGCCCCTCAACTCCTCCTCGACACCAATTAGGCTTTAAAACCAAAACTACGTCAAAGAGAAAGAAAAACTGTACAACGCGTTTCCTTAATTGAACCAGTCCACTTTAGGCAATTAGAAGTGGTTCAAGTTAGGAAACTCCGCCATGTTTAAAGGTTGGTTCGCTGAACAAAAACTGTAGAAACTATTTTCACTTGTTAGTATATATTTAAAAGAAAGGCGACTATTTCACTGCTCACAATGGGACGGCGGCGTTACTTGAGGTAGTGGTTCACAGTTTTGCCGGCAGATGCCACCTATTTACACAAACTCGCGAGATACAGCTGTGGTCGAATTTAAACGCCGGCCTAATAAAGGCCACTTTCCCGCCTACATAATGCAGCTGCCGACAGTGTCACACAGTGAATATTATGATATTCCTGATATTTCTAAATCGCGATCTGAGCGAGTTCGTCACTATCAGAATATCACCTATGCCGTCCACATCAGATTACTGTATAGCCCGTATCTACGCATTGCTCAGAGGGCCGATTCAAGTCATCATCCTGCAGAAAAAAATCCAAATTCTTGCAAATCAATTCTAAGTTATGAAGTCATGTATGACCAGGAGGCATGTTACAACTTGATAGTTTTGAGGAACGTTACAGAAACCATCATTATTTTAGGGGAGACCGGGGCTAGTTGGCTACAGGGGCAAATTGGCAGTTTACGTGGTTGCGCAGTCGTCCGCTAGAATGAGCCACTATTAACATGCCGCACTCTTCCTTCGCCTGTAGATCTGCCATGGTAGATTCAGAGCGATCGCCATACAAACGGAATAGTTATTTACATTTATGTATTTTTGACCTGGTGAGTAATGTTTCAGTACTTCAGTGTTTATCTTATTTGTGCTATTTAATGAAGTTATTACAAGTTAACTATTATAGCCTCTTAACACGCATGAATCACTCAAACGTTTCATATGTGATTTGTTGCTATTGAAAACGTTTTGTAGGTAATGGCGGCCATGTTGTTGGAAAACACTGGTGGAGTCTAGTTGGCACACTTTGACGGTGGTATGTTGGCACAGTGTGTCAACTTGCCCCCACTAATTGTTAATGATTTTATGTAATTTCGCCATTCTTTATCTTCTAATTGTTGCAGATATCATGGGTAATTACAGAAGAAAAATCCAGAGAGGGTATAGTCACCAAGATGTAATTAAAAATAATATAAATGCAGTTGTGGTCGAGAGCCATTCAATTCGTCAGACTACGAAGGACTTTGATATACCTGTTAGAATCTTGGCCCGTTATTGACACGTCGTTTAAACAAATCAAGCATCACTAAATGAAACATCTGATATCTCGCAGACATCTGTTCCTCCAACAGTGCTAACAGCTTTTGGATATAAAAAACCTAGACAGGTAGGTTCAATTAATGTTATGCCTAGACCAATTTGACTAGTTCTGTTTTGATTGCCTTTAATTTTGATGTTTCTTTTTTATGTTTGAATGTTTTAAAGTAAGCAATACACCTGACCTAGTTAAATTTTAATGTGTTTAACTCTTTAAACGTACTTTGACCAATTATAGTAACATAGTTGTGGTTTTCCAGATCTTCACGGATGAGCTCGAGATGATTTTGGCTGAATACCCAAAGAAAGCTGCTGATATTTACTACGGTCTGTCTCCAAGAGAAGTAAGAAAACTCGCCTACCTGGTAGGAAAAGCTATTGGGGTAAATACGCCCCAATCTTGGTGTGATAGTGAAATAGCAGAGGTGGACTGGTTCGCCAGCTTTCTCAAAAGACGGCCGAGGCTATCGATTAGAAAACCCGAAGCAACTGGTCAAGCACGCGTGACAAGCTTTAATCCTACTAACACTAGAAATATGGACGACACTGGTGTCACCACCGCCCAAATCCCTGATCGCATTGTTGCGCGTGAAGGCTTTAAACAAGTAGGACGTGTCAAAATCTGCTGAGAGACGCGGCTTAGAAACCATTGCAGTTGCTGTCTGTGCTAATGTAAATTCAATTCCGCCCTTTTCTATATTCTCAAGAGTACACTTTAGGTCCCCTTTTTGAATGAAGCTCCAACTGGAAGAGCAGGATCTGCGCATCCTTCTGGCTGGATGACTGAGGCTCAGTTTGCCCAATATGCTCATCATTTTGTTAAACACACAAGAGCCTCAAAATAAAGACCAGTAGTCCTATTATTAGATAACCATGACTCTCACCTGTTACTGGAGGCCTTGGACTATTTCAAAGACAGCGGTGTTGCAGTATGCACTTTCCCACCCCACTGCAGCCACAAACTTCGACCGCTTGATCGCAGCGTTTTTGGTCCCTTCAAAAATACATAAAAGTGCCTGCGATGCATGGATGACAAACCACCCTGGTCAAACAATGCGTATTTTTAATATCGCCTTTCCTCTTGCTTGTACGCCAAACAATATAAGATCTGGGTTTAAAAAAAAACAGGAATATCTCCACTTAATGAGAACATTTTCGCAGATCAGGACTATATGCCGGCCTATACCACAGATAGGGCTAATCCAGAAGCGGAGCCTAGTCTGAATATTGAAAGTTCTGTTCAATCTTAATTAAATAAATAAATAACTGATGAGCTTGAATCAAACTGTAGGTTTAGGCATATATGCCTAATTCCTGAAAAAGACCAGCGAGAAGCTGGATGCTCAAAAGATCCAGTGTCTCCTTCCTCTGATTCTAATGAATATAACAGAATCCCAGACTCTTCACGTGCTTCAGAACAGAGTAACAGCACATTCACTTCGAGATCTCTCAAAGGCTCGCAATCCTTGACACCTGAAGATGTACGGCCGTTCAAAAAGGCTGCGGCCAAAAAACAAAGTAACAAGAGGGGTAAAAAAAAAGGGCACCACACAAATTTTGACTGACTCTCCCAACATGAAGGTACTTAAAGATGATAGAGACGCTTCAAAGAAGAAGAAAGAAAATATAGAAGAAAACAGAAGATAGAAAGGAATGAAAAGATCATCCAAAGAAAAAGAAACCATAAAGAAAATGTTATTCCCGCCGAAGGAAAAAAATGCAAAATAATTACCAAAGAAAAACTAGATGAAGATTATATTATCACAGGTGATGAATCTTTCTGTTTGGTATGCCACGAAGACTTCTCTAACAGCAGGCCTAGGAAAAAATGGGTGCAAATGCACTCGGTGCAAAATGTGGGCCCATGAAGCATGCACTGAAGGAGACACATTATGTTATATTTGTGACAACTGTGACTCAGATGATGACCTTTAGTAAGCTTAAATATATGAGGTATTATTCACAACTTAACCAAATGTTACGGAATTGAACGATGGGAAAATTGGTATAAATTCTCGTTTTTTTTTTCTAATGACACTTCTTATTATCTGTATTAAGCTTAGACCATTCTGTAAAATTTGTGGTAAAACCATATGACTAATTATATAAAACATAATGTTAAATAAATTAAATCGTGTTATCAGAACATCTGTTCTTATTTTTGTTACATTTTTCTTTGTTTTTCTGTGTGTGCCAAATTACTCCATGGGTATTGTCAACTTGCCCCGCCGTGGGGTAACTTGGCACAGTTTGCCTTACTCTAGTTATAGGCTCTTCAAAGACTAGAGTATACAGATACGTCCTCACAACAGCTAAATATGCTTTCCAAAGATTGGTACTTTCAGGCCACGGTGCTAGGTTAACACAAACTACTATTTAAAAAATTTTAAAAATCAAAATGTAAAGAGTGTGCCAACTAGCCCCGGTCTCCCCTACTCAATGTTCTACGCTTGAGCGAAATATATTTTCGCAGTCCTGATTTATCTAAAATGATATCTTGTAGTTCTTCACTTAAACTAAATTAAAATATATATATACCAAATGCTGCAAAAATTTTAATTTCTTCTGCATTGCCAAATCAGTTACAGCCTTCAAAATATAGCTTTTTCAAAACCAATTTTTTGATGGATATGTAAGTACAGATTAGCTAACTCATGGAAGCAGAAGACATTAAGCATAGTGAACTTAATAGTTAACGAAGATTTTATCGCTAGGGAGAATAGCTTCCTTCAACAGTTATATCCGATTTTCAAACGGCTGAATTTCTAGTCCTCTACCGAATTCAGCATCAGCTACAACCCAAAAATGTTCTTTTTCTGTGCAGCATTTCCGTATGTTCTATCTGGTGTTGTTCTTCACCCAAGCGATAGTAAATTTTGAAATTTTTACTCTTTGACTTTTAGTAAATCATGGCTTAACGTAACCCCGTAACAAGAATTTTTCAGGACACTTAAATTTTCACTTTAATATATACTTTCAATCATGTAGATTTTTGTGTTAATTGTCTGACGTAATCATTGTTTTAAAGAGATGCAACGAAGTTTATAAGAATATATATAATATGATAATAAAAAAAGGTATATTCCCAAATTCAATACACGTAGACTGTTACCAAGGATATGTGTTTACAAGAAGCGACATTATGAGTAAATTGCGTCAGCTTCTAATTCAGTGTCTTGGCGAAGGACAAGTTTGACGGCTTTGCAGTGCCAAGATCTGAAGGACTTGACGTTTCTGACGGAGAGCGCCACGGACAGCGCGACGTTCAACAAGAACACGAATACGACGAGGGGCAGGAACCACTCGGGTAGCTTGTTCAGCACGATCACGTGGTGCCAGCGCTCCTCGGCGATCCTCCAGCGGTCGCCGACCTTCACCTGGCAGTTGTTGTTCACCAGGGACACCTTTAGGCTCCTCGTGGAAAACACTCTGTACTCGCGCAAGAGGTTTGCTGTCGTCACCACCAGGCTCAGGAGAAACGTCAACAGCAGCATCTGGGGGAACACGTTGCAGATGCTAGTTCGTTAGAAATGTCATCTATACTTCTGCGAAACACTGTTAATCTTGCAGACAGGCTTCTTCAAAGCCACACAGTAAAACGAACGATGTCTCTCCCCCCCCCCCCCCCCCCCCCCCCGTCTCCGCGAGGAACTCACAATTATTGGACGTTGTTTGCTTTTGTGTACTGGGTAGATCACTAATTCCGCTTCCTGTCCAACGTACCATGTTGTTACAGTTTCTCAAAGTCAGTGGTCTTAGCTATGATCTTTAAGGAAGGGGGGGTCCTTATTATAAAAAAAAAAAGTTAATAATATTTTCTGTATCTCTTTACAATGACTACAAATAAAATGCTCTCGGCTCAATATCTCACAATAAATTACTATCACTTGTTATTTACAATTAATAAATTAAATCAATGCAATTTGCAATCGCCTGAAGGAAATTAATGTAAACGAATACCTAAAATCAGTCCCAAAAAAAACATATTGAATAATTTTATAAACTATATTTCATTATTTCACAGCTACAATATTTACGATAAAGTCCGTAACACACGTTCATACAGTCCCGCATTAGTTCAGTCCAAATTCCACCAGTCCGAAAAGTTCTGGAGATCTTCGGGGGAAGAAGGGGAGAAGAATAATATCAACAGATAAAGGAGAGCTTATTTCGAGAAAGAGTAATGGGGCAACGTACCAAAAAATTGACTTTCCTGTAGGAATGGGAACTGGTACTGCACTCCCACTTTCTCTCTCGTTAGCGCCACAAACGTCCATGACGAAACAGGCTCTCTCATTTAAAAATTTTTAGAAAGCACAGTTTTGGCATCGTGGTATGTCAAAAATCACAATTTTAGTGTTTTAGGACGTAAAAATAAAATAAAGTAAATATTTTTGTCCTCAGCATAGGTGACTGAACCTTATTCCTGAGAGACCATTTCAAATAAGGGCGACTGCATAAATATAAGCACTAAATTGTTATTTTTTCTATTGCAAGAATCAACGAAATAAGCCTAGAAGTAAATGCGGTTAATGTGGGTTCCGTAGTGCGCCTTAACCTCTGGCATGACCTATTAACCCTTGCAGGCATGGTGGTTGTCCACGTATTGTTATGCGCCAACTACAGCACTGGGCGCCAGCTACGTGCTATCTGCACTCTAAATCTGAATCAGTAATAAATTCACTGTTTCAATTAGTCAAACGTATCTGACTGATACATCAGTCATTTCAGTGAATTTAACTGATGAACCAGTGAAAAAATGCCATAGTTCCTTCACTGATTGATTCAGTGACATTTCACACTGATTCGTCACTCATTTTTTCACTGTTTACTCAGTGGTTTATTTTTGACTGAAGGCTCAGTGAACCATCTCAGCTACTTCCTCTCCGTCTCTAATTATTTTTGACTAATGTATCAGTGAAACTGCGTGTAAAATGACCGTCGAACATCGTTTAAAAATGGCTGTTAAATAACGTATATTAACAACGAATAAACGAATAAAGCTAATACAAAATACTCTCTGAAATGTGTTTCGTCTTTCAAAATGCCATTTTACGAGTGGATATGAACATGCAGCCTTTCATTGCTTTTGTACGTCTTTCATTTCGATTTCATGTAATCGTCACAGATTTCTGTTTGAAGTTTTAAACTGGTTTTAATATGGCGAAGAGAATGTTCTAATACATACTAATAGTGTTAACATTCCTAATGGTACCAATCGAACTAAACACGAAAAGTATGAGCATACAACTTCAAACTATACAATTTCGCATAGGAACTACAAGTCATATAGTCATATATTTTCCTACTATAATTCCAACTTGGCATGGTAGCTCAGATTGTGCCCTACCTCCATATCTCAGAGGTGGGGTGGCCGACTTGTAGCCGGAGAGTCGCGCGTTCGCAGATTTGCAGTTCGCTTGTCGCACTGGGAATTTGTCAACAAGTCGATCTCATTTTAGCTTAACGACGACAACTACACCAACAACGACAACTACACCAACAACGACAACTACACCAACAACGACAACTACACCAACAACGACAACTACACCAACAACGACAACTACACCAACAACGACAATTACACCAACGACAACTACACCAACAACGACAACTACACCAACAACGACAACTACACCAACAACGACAACTACACCAGCAACGACAACTACACCAACAACGACAGCTACAACAACTACTAGAACAACTACTACAACTACATTGGCAAAAAAATGGCAAGGCAGCAGCCTGAAGTCGAAAGGTGCGCAAGTTCAATCCCAGTAACCTGCAAAGGTGTTTTTTTGCTTTTTTTTTTTATTTGTGGTAAATTGCACAATATAAATAGTAAACTATCACAAAATATGTTTATTTCGCGTAATCATTTGACTACATTCAATAAAAGCAATATTTGATTCGCCACTGCAGTCGGGCGTCATTTATGCAATCAGTGAAATTGTTTCATGTCACTAATTCAATCAGTGAAATTTTTTTCACTGAAACAATCAGTTGTTTTCCACTGATTCTAAGTGGAACCATTTTCACTTATTAGAGTAGTTGGATTTCACTGCGAATCAGTGGTTTCCCACTGATTCAAATTTAGGGTGTGGTTATGTGCATTCTGGTGTAGCAGGAGAATTGTACCCAGGCGGATTTTACCCCCTGAATGTCTGAGTGGCGGCACATGTCAAAGCAGCTTGGTGGTCCGCTGACAACCGCGACAACGGTATAACACTGTTTACAACCCTCGGCTGACCACAATACATTAGGTTGACACTAGTCCCCGAGAGCATTACCCTGGTCACTTTGTCGCCAGACAGTGTCCCTTCGTAGAATAGCAATTTAAGGAACAAGCATTGCCCCCTTCGCAAATAAAATTACTGTTCAAGCGTAGCCAAAAATTACGCAACGAGCCAAAGTCCTCAGCGCCAGCAGGGGAGTTAATCCCCAAAACAGTGATTCAAGGCAAGCCGGTGGTTTTTTATAGGTGGTGACTGCGAAGCGGTCACGCATCAGCGAAGCTTGGAGTTCCCCCAGAAATGATTTACAAGCGTATTAATTTCGTGTTCTGTGTAATTAGTAGAGTGGAATTGTATCACTTTCAAAGAAAAAAAATATTTTTTCCCGAAAAGCCCCTATTCTGAATACCTCTTTTCTTTCCGTACGGCACCCCACTTTGCCGACATCTCACCAATGGTATAATGATGTACTTAGTACGTTCTTTTCCTGTCTCGATCGCGAGGTTGTCCGTCATTTCCTACCTCGAGGTAAATACACCGGCACTATACGGAGTGACCTTCATCGACTCTCCCTTCCCTCAGGCGGATTGCTCACTGCTCCGTCGTCGGAGGAATGATTGATAGCCAACCTGGCTGGCGTCACAGCCCCCCTCCCCCCGGCATGTCATCGACTTGAGAGGATGAACAATAATTTTCTGGTGATATTTTCACATGGCGCAACGTGGCATTTGGAGAGAAGTTCTGGGCTTTGGCCCGAAACTACAAATACCTCCGCGCCCGGATGATTAGTAGTAATTGTGGTAGCCATTTTGCTAAAGTGCGGTAATCTGGAAAATTCTGGAATTTTCGAAGAACACGGACGACGGCGGAGAGTACGAGACGATGGCAGATGAGGTGTTTATGGTGTGAACAGACGATAGCGCGTGATACCCCACGAGTGGAGGGCCCAACTCTGCGTGAGGGCGCTCGGAGATATCTAGAACATTTCAGACTGGTGGAATTTGGACTGAACTAAGGTGGGACTATATACACATGTTATAGGGACTTTATCGGAAATACTGTAGCTGTGAAATACGGACATATAGTTTATCAAATTATTCAATAATTTTTTTGGAGGGAGGGGGCTGATTTGGGGTATTTGATTATATTAATTTCCTTACGGTGATTGCAAATCGCATTGATTAAATTTATTGCTAGTCCCCCATCGGGTGCCTCCCCGGGTGGTGGATAGGAGAATGCTCGCCATATAAGTATATATGGAGGGTACTGGGGAAATAAAATCCCCAGGGCAAACTAGCAGGGCGGACCACGCTCTTTAGCTATGGTGGAAACAACTGGTCTAAGAGAAGGATATACTGATATAAAACCCACCAACAGCTGGCCTAGCAAGCCACTCGAGGTGTTTTTTATTCGAGCTCAAAGTATTAGATATGAAGAAAGCCGGATTGGTTTAATGAAGACGACCTTGGCAAGTCAACGAAAAAATCGAGTTTGGAGACATAATTTAATTATAATAGGATGTTGGAATGTTACATCGTGGAACAATAGAGATCAGGAAATAATAATGGAGGTCAAAGAAAAAATTATTGGATATATGTGTTATCTCAGAGACAAAGAAAAGGGGTAAAGGAGTTATTTCTTATGAAAATTATATTTTCTTCTATAGTGGTGTAGATATGAACAGGAGAGCAAAAGAGGGTGTGGGGATTCTTGTTCATAATAAATATAAAGATGCAATCCTTGGATATAAGTTTATATCAGAAAGAGCTTTAATGGTCTCACTAAAAACAAAACAAAAAAATCCATCTTACATCTATTTAGTGAATCTACACCAGAGGACTGTAAACCAAAACAGGACACAGAGACATTTTATGGAATACTTCAAGATCAATTAGATATGATACCAATGACTAAGCAAGTAATAATAATGGGAGACTTGAACGGAAGAATTGGGAACAATATTATACCAGGGGTTATGCAGAGGTTCAATGAGAATGTATTATATGATAATGAAGAGTTTCTTATAAATTTCTGCGCAAACAATAATCTTAGAATAAATAATACGTTTATATATATATATATATATATATATATATATATATATCTTAAACCACAATATAAATACACGTGGGTAAATACTAGAGGACAATGCCCAACAATAGATGGTATAATATCAAATAAAAATATTCATCCAACTCAAGTTCTGGCTGTTAGAACATTAAATCCAGCTCATGTAGGAACTGATCATATATTAGTATTGCCATAATTGCGAATTCATCCACGAAAAACCGAACAAGGAAATACAGTAATTGAAACACCACTTAACAGGGAATTACTGGAAGTTAAAAGTCTACAGTGCCTATATAAAAGAAGATTAGAGGAAAAACTGTCAAAAATTGCACAAAGGAAGATAAAGAAATTAATGATAATTGGAAAACAGTTCAGAGTGCTATACTAAAAGCTGCTTCTGAAGCTCTGGGTACTAGACAAATAAATTAATCACAAAATAAATTCAGAAATAAACCATGGTTTTGTGATGAGGACAACACTTTGGCCAAAGAAAAGAAAAATGAATTTTTAAAGTATATGAGAACAAAAAAACGCAGATGATTATGAGAATTACAAAGCTATTAGAAATAATGTTAATGCAAATATTATAAATACTAAATAACAATATTGGGAAGCCTATACGTGTAATTTAGAGGCAGATTTTTGTAGTAAGCAACGGCAAATATGGAGAATAAGGAATCAACAAATGGAAGTAATAGATTTGTAAACATCAAATAAAATCGAAGAAAGTAAATCGATCCAATACCTCACAGATCTCTATAGCACAGAAAATAATTATGTTTATAAGATTGGCAGTAATGCTCCTAAAATAATATTAGAGGTCACTGAAGAAGAAATTTTAACTATTATTAAGAAATTTTATAATAGGAAATCTCCAGGATAGCAATGTATAACCAATGAAATGATAAAATATGGTGGAGAAAAACTCTTATTAGAAATAGCAAAATTAATTAAACAAATATTCAAAAAATCTAAAGTCCCAGGTGACTGGAAAACTAGTATCGTGATTTCAGTGTTTAAGAAGGGAGAAAAACACAATCCAGAAAATTATAGACCAATAAATTTACTTAATACTGTATTGAAAATTACAACAAGATTAATTCAACAAAAGTTATCTGAAATAATTTGTCTCCAAGATGAACAACAAGGATTTCGGCTTGGCAGATCTTTTACAGATGCTATTTTTATAATTAGACAGGTAATAGAAAAAGTTATTGAATACAATGGATTGATTTTACTTATTAGTGACCATTTTAATGGTAATTTTAACAGAATAAAAGTAACGGCATACTATCGGAGAAAATGCCAGTCAGAAGAGGAGTCCGTCAAGGCGATTCCTTAAATCCACTGTTATTTAATTTAATACTTAATGAAATTATAAAAAACATTAGCACTAAAGATGGCTACAGAATGGGAGATAAAGATCTTAATATTGTATGTTACGCTGATGATGCTGTTTGGTGGTGGATTCCGAAGATGATTTGCAAAGATTATTATATATATTCTATCTTGGTTGCCAAAAGTACAATATAAAAATATATTTAACAAAAACCAAGTCAATGACTATAAGTAAAGTCCCCTTAAGATGTAAGTTAGAACTAGAGAGAAAAATGGTTGAACAGATGATGGCAATAAAATACTTAGGTGTTGAGATAACAAGTTGGGGATCACAGCAGAATGAAGTTGCACATTAGGCCAATAAAGCAGCGAGAATAGCGGGCTGCATGAACGACATCATATTGAATAATAAGTACTTAATTAAGGACACTAAGACCAGAATCTATAAAGCAGTAATAAGCCCAATATCGACTTACGATGCTGAGACAAGGGCGTATACCTCAAAAACTAAACGAATTTTAGAGACAAATGAAATGAATATTTTGAGGAAATTCGTATATAAATACAGGAGAGACAAGATCAGAAGTGAAGAGATTAGAAGACAGTTGAATATCCAAGCAATAGGGGATTGGGAAGAAAGACGAAGAATGGAATGGAATCAACACATATCCCGCATGGCATCTGACAAAATTGTGCGCGTGGCAAGAGATAATTTGCCAGTGGATGGAAAGAGATCGCCTGGAAGAACGTAAAAGAGATGGAAGGACCCTTAATTTCTGGATGGGACAGGCTGTAAGCCTACTATGAGGAGAAAAAGAAATTTATTAATTCTAAATAGCAAGTGATAGTAATTTATTGTGCGATATTGAGCCGAGAGTATTTTCTTTGTAGTCATTGTAAACAGAATAGGTAAATATTGTTAACTGTTTTATATTCCTTAAAAAAAAAAAATACTGCTAAGACCACTGACTTTGAGAAACTGTAACAATATGGTAAGTTGGACAGGAAGTGGACTTAGTGATATACCCAGTACACAAACGAAGACAACGTCCAATAATTTTAATTCCTCGCGGGAGGGGGGGAGGGGATGACATCGTTCGTTCTTCAGACAATATTAAGCAGTCTCTCATTAACAGGTACCGCAAATAAAATCACACACTTTTCTGTTGTCCCCATACTGCCAAACGTTATGCTGACAACTGTACAGTTCCGACAAAAACTTGTTTTTTGCGATGGTCAACACCTTCCTAAATAACGTAGCGAAATTATCGGTTGCAACCTGGTACACTCTAAATCTAAATCACTGAGAATTTCACTGTTTAAATCAGTTAACAGCACCTGGCTTACTCAACAGTGTCCACCAATCACAGCAGCAAACAGAATAAATAGCGTATATCGAATTATCGAGCGCCTTCATTTATTTTTGTGATCGAACATTATTTTTCTGCACTGTGACATTTTTTTTTTTTGAGGGGCAGTGGAGTTGTGATATTTGGGCTACTCTTAATATTCGGGTCCTGAGAGACGATGAGGGTGTATCGTGGTGACTATGGAGAGGCGCAAAGGAAGGGGGAACCGGAGATCCTTGAGAAAACCCGCCGACCAGCGTGGCACGATTCCCACGCGCGTAAATTCGGGAGCGACCCCACCCGGTTCGCTTTGGTGAGAGACGGGTAGTCTGACTACTTTACCACCGCGGCCCCTTTTGAGGGGCATATCTATAATGTGAATATATGAGGATCCATGATTGGCTCAGCTAGTCACTATGGCCTCCGACCTCTGAGATCAACGGTCCGATTCCAGTGGGTGGGACGTAGTGGACACCGCCGGGGCGTAGGTGGTTTTCTCGGGGCTCTCCCGTTTCCTTCCTTGTCTTCATCCCACTGCGTCTCCACTCCCATCTCATCCATTCTTTGGACTGGCTGAAGCAGCAGGTGTCTGTCAGCCGGCTGCTACTAGCACCTCAGGCGTGAACCACGCATGGATTTTCATTTTCACATGCGCGTATGAGATTTAAAAAGCAAGTGAGTGTAAATAAATGATTGCCCGCTTGACATACGCGCACCGTGTTGAACATTCTAAAACTATGTAATGTTAAAAGTCGCCTGGGACATATCTGAGCTCGTGAGAGATGGAGGTCTTGATAAAATAACTAAAGGGAGTAAAATGCATTTCTTTATTTATTTACGATATCGTAAAAGTACACACAGCTATTATTTACATCATTAAACTACATATATCTACTGTTAAAGTTTATTATTCCTGTCAGTGCCTGCACTGTTTACTTGATGCCATTGTCAATTATAATTAAATTCCGTATCACTGTGTTTGTTCTCGCTACAGTGGCAGAGGCCGTGTCTCAATTGGAAATTGTTTTGTTAAAGTTTTAAAAAAAAAGTTACGTTATAATTTTAAAATGTCAACAGTTAAAATTCCTCTGCCTCTACCCTTGATCCCTCACCCTTCCATCCTCTCCGGAGACAGAGGGGCCGACGGTTTTTGTCGTTTTCGTGAGGTGTCCGTCGTGTGTTTGATTTCTGTGTCGGTGTTATGTTGGTGTCAGTGTAATGTTGTTTGTGTAGGTGTTGTAAAGTGTAAGTGTTGTTTCTTCAGTTTATTTGTTCTTCTGTATATCTTTATTATTGATGCCTGTGTGGATAGTTCGACATCAATATTCTGAATTGATTGTATTGATGCGTGATGTATTATTTGTGAGGGCTCACGAGGAACAATTAACATTATAACGTCATAGAGAAAGCCCTCGGGCCGTCTCAATTCGTCGGAGAGAGTGCGAAAGAACGAGAGCACAGAGAGAGAGCACGTAGTTGTGTACTCGCTGGTGCTCTCTCGCACTCTCTGATCATGCGCCATATTTGTTCACATTATTTCCGTGTTTGAATAAGGTTATAGCAGCTTTCGGAGCCGAAACCTCGTCCCATTTTACCTGTAAGTGAATAATTTCAACTGTTCTAAACAACGAAATAATTTACGTAGCACGTATTAGTAAAAATACTAGGGGACCCAGCCCGTGACTTTTTTTTTTGGTATTGTCACAGGGCTAAAACAGTTACCATGTAAAAAAATTTGGTTATCATACAAAGACTGAAAAAAATATTGCATATATATATATATATATATATATATATATATATATATAATGAAATTATGTGAAATTAACTCAACATTGAAGCGACTGCGGTCCCATTTAATATTTATCTATCCACTGAGCCACCAAGGCCCCACTTGGAATCGCTCTATCCACTGAGTTACTGCGGTCCCACTTGGAATCTCTCTACCCAAAGAGCCACTAAGGCCCCATTTGATATATATCTATCCACTCGGCCATTGCGGCCGCACTTGATATAGTTCCATCCACTAAGGCACTGTGGCCTCACTTGATATTGTTCTGCTCACTGAGCCACTAAGGCCCCACTTGGAATCGCTCTATCCACTGAGCCACTTAGGCTCCACTTGATACAGTTCTATCCACTGAGCCACTGCGGCCCCACTTAACATAGTACTGAGCCACTGCGGCCACACTTAACATAGTACTGAGCTACTAAGGCCCCACTTGATATAGTTCTATGCACTGAGCCACTGCGGCCCCACTTAACATAGTACTGAGCCACTGCGGCCACACTTAACATAGTACTAAGCCACTGCGGCCCCACTTAACATAGTACTGAGCCACTAAGGCCCCACTTGATATAGTTCTATCCACTGAGCCACTGCGGCCCCACTTAACATAGTACTGAGCCACTGCGGCCACACTTAACATAGTACTGAGCCACTAAGGCCCCACTTGATATAGTTCTATGCACTGAGCCACTGCGGCCCCACTTAACATAGTACTGAGCCACTGCGGCCACATTTAACATAGTACTAAGCCACTGCGGCACCACTTAACATAGTACTGAGCCACTGCGGCCCCACTTAACATAGTACTGAGCCACTGCAGCCCCACTTAACATAGTACTGAGCCACTAAGGCCCCACTTGATATAGTTCTATCCACTGAGCCACTGCGGCCCCACTTAACATAGTTCTGAGCCACTGCGGCCACATTTAACATAGTACTGAGCCACTGCGGCCCCACTTAACATAGTACTGAGCCACTAAGGCCCCACTTGGAATCTCTCTATCCACCGAGCTACTAAGGCCCCACTTAATTAACTCAACATTGAAGCGAGACATTTAATGTAAACAAAAATGATATTTCACTACCTTCAAATCTGTATGCAATATTCTCTATGCATTAATACAAACTTTTCATAGGAAAAAAGTAATTTAAAAAATAGTTTTTCGGGTAAAAGGTAATGAATGCGCAATCTGATCTTGCTGGAATTCGAACTTGGCCTGTATTTTACTCTGAGGATTTTCTCTGAAAAATTTGAAGAACTTCTGTTGAGTTTCAGGGGACTTAGAGGTATTAAAGACGGACGGACAGATAGACAGAGATCGTCTACTTATTATATAGGAAAAATTCAGAAATCTGACAAAATCTCGTTTTTTGTCAGTTTGCTGCAACATGACGGTAATGTGAAAACAAATATAATATGACGTCGGAGAGAAACGAGAGTTTGGTTGTCTGAATTCCACAGATAGAGAACGCGAGGGATCGCGAAGCAGCGCTCTCACCAGGTTGTGCGAAACAGCGATCTCTCGAAAGAATATTCTTTAAATTAAGACACGGGCTTAGTCCTCACTTACAAACTATCAAAATGTACACTGTCGTGCATTAACATTGCTTCGAATGTATATCACTCACGCATACAGTCCGACTTTCTTATGGCCCACCTGGCCACCCTCTCTACCTCTCTACTCCCCCGATGCTCGCAGACTATAATCTCTGGTCACTGCCCCGTTACCTTCGCTCCGATGCTACCGCACGCCTGGCACTTGGTGGTCGTACATGGTTCTGCTCGTACAGCTGAACCGACCCGGCCCAGAAAGTTCTTCGCACTTCGAGTCACGCCAAGAGGGACGATGACCAGAAAATGCGCGCGAAGGTGTACGTCAGTGTGTATTGCCTTATCGCGGCACGTGCTATAGTTTTACCGGGATCCCTTACTTAATTCTGCCTTCCCTTCTCCGGTTACCTTGCCAACAACGCGCGCCTGAGCGGGGAAGGAGTGTTGGTTAAGGGCGGGAGGGAGGGGAAAGGGTACAATGGTCGCTCGACCGCATGCAACTGTGTTTATCCTGTCCCCTCTCTACTAGTTCTTTCATCTCTACTAACAAGAGCATGTTTCCAACACACTGTCTCTTCTCTCCTGTAGCATTTATGGTTAATGCATGCAACAATTTTGAATTCTTTTCTGTCGACTGGGTTTTTAGGTGTCTATGCTGGTTTTTCCCAGTCTCTTCTTAGTTATAGTTTAACTATAAGTATACTTAGGAAAGTAATCATTGCTTCAATTGCTGGCCATGGCTGCTCAATCCCTCTCTGTCGCGATGCATGTCTCCTTGTATGATGCCTTCCTTTGTAGGCGTAAGGTATTCGCCCTGAGACACACTTATGCCCAGTTGCACCAACCTCTTCCCCGATCTGAGATAGAATAATGCTAGTTCCGAAACAGGATTCAGTTTGATCTTGGTTCCAATGTAAAAGTGTTGTACCAACGAAATTTCATGATTTTGGATCTCCGATTAGTCGATCTTGGTTCCAAAGTGAGAGATCGATATTAAGTATGAGACAAATTTCGCTATTGGTTCGTAATATACGACGTCATGGAAGTAGGTTTATATTTCCACTATAGATAGAACTAGATGTGCGATGTTTTATCTGTATTATTGTTGTTCGTATTTTACTGAATAATATTCAAGTGCATATAATGTTTTAATTTCGAGATTTGGAACCGCCAATTTCAACGGTTCGAAGTGAACATCTTCGCGATCTTCATGTCAGTCTGAACTCGAATGGTTCAGAAGTTTTCCGCGTCGTTCTCAGATGCGATCTCGGATCGAGTTTCTCGAACCACGATGGTGCAACCGGGCATTAGCGCCCGATCCTACCCCGGACGCACATACCGCACTTAGAACTAGGGTAGGTCCGGAAAGAGTGGACCCACCTCGATCCTGCTGGCGCTGGTGAAGAGCCATGTCCAGAGACCCTGCAGCGTGGTGAAGTACGGCCGTCTCTCGACATCGTACTCCCGACCGCACAGCTCGCAGGTCGTCGCGCACCTGAACCTCAGCCTCTCGGCGAGGCAGGACTTGTGGACGTTCACCTTGGCGCATGCGCACAACAGCCTCAGGTCGCTCCTCGGCACCACTCGCCCGCAGATGCAGCACTTCGCTCCTGGAACACGAGGACGCTGTAGGAGAGAATTCAGTCGTACGCAATTGTGTACATAATGAAATGGAAACTTTTTTTTTTTTTCTATTTCGCCTGTGCTGCACACTGCGAGGCTCGGCGTCCGACTATCTTCCCTGTGGGTGACTGATTAGTAGATAAGAGAGAACATCACCTTTAATAGGATCACTAATTTTCTTCCACGATCATGTTATCCTTACTACTATATAAATGCAAAAGTGTGTTTGTGTGTATGTTTGTTTGCCCTTCTTTCACGTCAAAACGGAGCAACGGATCGACGTGATTTTTTGCACAGAAATAGTTGGAGGGCCATAGAGTGACATAGACTTCTTTTTATCCCAGGAAAAAATTTCAAACGGTTTCGAAAATATGATGATAAGGGATGTACATAGGTATTGTATTAAACTTTTCTTACGATTACTGCATAACAAAAGCATTGTTTACAAAAATTGCGTCATTTCTCCTTTCTTTTTCGTCTATGGGAGTATAAAACTCAATAGTGGGGCCGCAATAGCTCAGTGGGTAGTGAAACCAATAGTGGAGTCTCAGTAGGCCAGTGGGTAGAGAACACGATAGTGGGGCCGCAGCAGCACAGTGGGTAGAGAACCCTATAGTGGGGCTTTAGTAGCTCAGTGGGTAGATAACACGATTAGTGGGGCCGCAGTAGCCCAGTAGCTAGAGCACCCGATAGTGGAGCCGCAGTAACTCAGTAGCTAGAGAACCCAATATTTATTTCAAGTCCTAAATTTCATGCGAGCGAAGCCGCGGTTAAAATCTAGTATATAATAATCTTAATAACAGTTGCCGATCCCGCCAGTAGTCATTTGGATATTGTTTTTCTTTTTTGCTCCGGTCAGTGCATTTTTGTATTTTTACTAATTGAAGTTTCTTTTTCACGGTCACGAGATTGAAGGTTCTTTTTTTTTTTTTGAACAAATAACGAGTTTTAATCATAATAATAAATAACACGCATGCTATTTGCGTTTACCGTTTGCGCGCGATAAAATGTAAACAAAACTAAAAATTTGGAACCGTGGTCCGCGGACGAAAGTTGAAGTTGGCGAATGATCTTGGGGCATTGGGACGGCGAGCTGTGACGTCAGAGGGTCACGTGCACCAATCAGAATTTAAGCTTAGTCCGCGGACCAGTTATTGTGGACTAGACCCAGGGATGGAAACTGTACTATAATTATAGTATTTGTACTACAATTTTGAGTTTCATACGATGTACTATAGCAAATCCATTATAGTACGCAAAATACTATAACTTTAAAGGAACCATACTATAATTTAACTATTTGTGCTATACTTTTTTAATTTAGTTTATGCGACAATTGTCCTGCTTAATGATAAACACACTAGAATGTAGTGAATTTTTTTATTAGCAAATGCTCTCAGGTAACGCTACCATAGAGGTTTCAACGAACAGCAAGGTAGAAAACGATACGCGAAAAATTTGAGAAAATGCAGGAATTGTTGTGTAATCTCCTATACGTCATTTCTTATGGTTTTCAAAATTTCGGAAAACAAGCAAACTTTATTTTGGCAGCATGTAACCCGAAGACAACCTTATATTTTATGATATAAAAAGTTTTTTTTTTTATTTAGAGTAATAGTTTTTATGTTACTTATGAATCATATTAATTACATACATGTATTTTAATCATCACATAATATGCTGATAAAGAGTGTTCACGATAAAGTGAGCACTTTTGAAATCAACTTTAGAAAAAAGTCACTGCCCGTACCTTCATATATTTTAACTTGCGCACTGAGTGGCATGCGCCCAGTAAAGTTGGTAATGATGGAGGGGGAAGTAGTTCCGTATTTTAAACGTCTAATAAAAAGTGTTAGTTAACCGTTTCTGATAATTTAAATTATTTCTTACGCTTTCTCCGTTTTTTTTTTTAGCGCCCCAGTGTGCAAAAATTAGCAGATTTATAAAATGTATACTTTTCTAATAATTTCACAGTTCCACTTGACCGACGCATGAATAAAGTGATGAGATCCACGACAGTGCTATTCTTACATAAGGCGGAAGAATACACAACGTGCATACAAATAGATCTTAAGCAGGGCTTCCAAAAGTGCTCGTTTTACCGTGAATACCCTATATTTGACTTGCGGATATTCTACTACCGTTGTTTCTAATTTTGCTTTGCAAATACAGTATTTGTTTATAATATTCGCGAGTGTACTATAATTTTGTATAAAATACTATAATTTTCATCTTCGGGTACTATATTTTTAACTTCCGCAGTTTCCGTCTGGCCTGATACTTGCCGATGTCCTTGCCAAGCTGAAGCGCGGTGACGATCGTGTCGGCACCGTACAGCGCCCGATGCTTCCTCTCCTGGACCATCAGCTCGATATCCTCCGCCACAGCTTCGTTCAGCAGCCGCCTCTGCAGCATCATCCTCTGCCCTTTGGCACGCGGGTCCTCGTCCTTGAACCGCTGCCACTCGAACGCCTCCTTGTCCAGGATGGACTCCTTCATGTCGTCCTCGAGGTTCTCCAGCGCCGAGGCCACCTCGTTGAATGGCTGCCCCGCCGAGGTCGGGTGGCACATCTCGCCGACGGCTCGCAAGTTCTGCCGCAGACGCCAGAGGCCCACCAGATGGTTCAACCACGCCGACTCGCGTTCGTAGTCGTCCTCGCGCGACATGCTATTCGCCCTTCGCAACTGGGAATTTTTTTTTCGACGGGAGCGTCCGTCGAGTTTTGCTCGGCTACCCCGGGAACATCGTTAATTGTTGCGCTCCCATTGTTGGGAACCGAAAAAATGGAGTTTGTTGCATCGAGAAAGACCAACGCCAGGGATGGAAACTGTACTATAATTATAGTATGTGTACTACAATTTTGAGCTTCATACGATATACTATAGCAAATCCATTATAGTACGCAAAATACTATAATTTTAAAGGAGTCATAATATAATTTATCTATTTGTACTGTACTTTTTTTAATTTAGTTTGTGCGACAATTATCCTGCACAATGATAAACATACTACAAAGTAGTGAGTTTATTTTTTTAATTTCGGAAAACAAGCAAACTTTATTTTGGCAGCATGTAAACCGAAGACAACCTTATGTGGGATTTATTTTATGATTTAAAAAATCTTTTTTTTTTATTTACAGTAATACTTTTTATGTAGTCTTGTAAACAAACTCACCTTGAATTTACTTATATGTCATAATAATTTCATACTGTCATTTTAATTAGCACATAACATACTGATAGTTGACTTGTGGATATTCTATTGCCGTTGTTTCTAAGTTTACTTTGCAAATACAGTACTTGTTTACAATATTCGTGAGTGTACTATGATTTTGTACAAAAATACTAAAATTTTCATCTTCAGGTACTAAATTTTTAACTTCCGCAGTTTCCATCCCTGGACCAACCGAATACTCCTATCCTATTTTACTTGTTTGTATTCAGCCACTTCGAGTGGATGACACGACATGGCGGTGTCAATAATTAACGTCTACGAATATTTGTGGCAATGGTGCACGTGAATTTCTACATCGCTGAAACAAATTTCCGGGTTAAATACAAGTGGAATTTTTGAGTCTTAACTGGCGTGATCTTCCAGGAGTTAGTAATTTGCCCGCCTACCTGGATCTGTTTTCAGGGCTTGAGGCTGAGAAGCGCTGTAACGATAAGGGTTATACCACCATGTGCATCAAGTGCACCATCGCCACTAAGCGCAAGGCTCTGAACTAGCGTGTAGTGATGGACCTGCACGTTTTTTGTGAAATAGTTGTTTGTATGAATAAGCGTATCTCGGTAAATAAATGTTCTGCAAATACGGCTTATTGTCAGAAAAGATATTTAAAAAAAAAGCAATTATCTATCTCCCTATTTTTTTACTTTTATCATATTAAGTGTATTCTTGGAGGAAAAAATTCGTGAAGATGGCCAAGTATGGCATTTTTAAAGCTTGTCTGCGCAATTTCCTTAAACGGCGAGAGTAAAGTACAAATATACAGACGTAGTTTAATCTATGGGCTTTCATCGCGTGTAATAAAACCCCACTGTTACAGATCTGATTTGCGCAGTACAGCGTCACGACGGAAACACTGCACGCCTTGCGCGTAGGAGCGATGAGACAGTAAGCGTGCGTGTTAGTGTCGCCCGTATTGCTCCCTCGCTCCTTGGCCATGGACGCGCAACTCCAACTAACTCTTAAACAGTGTACCCGTCATCTTATTAGAGGAAAGTGCCCCTTGAGTATTTTTTTTTATGTATGTGGCGCGTATATTTTTAAATACAGGACTTTAATAAAGCCATTAGTATCTATGTTGAAGTGCTCTGAAATTGTGTTTCTAACGTGAGCGACGTTTTGAAAGCACTCAAAATCCCTCGCCTGAAGTGCCAGCACGTTTGACAGTTTTGTATAGCCTATTCCCGGTAAAGTGAGCACTTTTGAAAGCCCTCCGATTTGGAATAATAGTCAAGAAATGTAGTTTACTATACTCTTAAATGTTTAATTCCGACTGCTGTGGAATATACACACTGTGTATATTACTTACATGTAAATATTTATTTAAAAAAATGGTTAGATGATAAAAAGTGGCTGAAAGAAAAAAGTAACTAGGGCCTCTAAAGTGCTCATTTTACTGTGAACAGCCTATAGAAAAAACGCGTCCTTCAAACACTTTGTAATGCAAGTTAAGTGCCGGGCGGGCGGGCCTCTGAGCGGCAAACAAACCGAATTGCTGTTTTATAGTCCACACATGAAGACATTCAAACAGTTTCCAAATGATCAACAGTTATAATACTATCTAAAAAAGATCTACTATCTTATAAATTAAATACCGGACCTCCTAAATTAACGTTTCGCTGTTTGTAAAAGAGGAGATTGCTATGCGGAAAACTAGATAAAGCACTGAGGAAAAGACTTGGCAAGTGTTTAGTATGGAGCGTGGCACTCTATGGGGCAGATACGTGGACACTGAGACGTGAGGACAAAAAAGGGCTAGAAGCGTTTGGGATGTTGATGTGGAGGAGAATGGAGAGAATAAGCTGTGTGGAAAGAGTGAGTGATGAAAAAGTGCTGGAAAGAGTTGATGAAAGGCGAAAACTGCTGAAAGTCATAAGAGAAAGGAAGAAGAACTGGATGGGGCACTCTTAGAGACGGGAGTGCGCGCTAACAGACGCTATAGAAGAAATAGTTTGTGGGAAAAGATCGAAAGGAAGGAGAAGATACGAGGTTGGCAGAAGACAGGAGAGCATGGAGAGATACCACCTGAAAACCTGCTTCTGGGCAGAACACAAATGATGATGATGTTTGTAAAACTATTATAATCCATTCAAGGGTTACTTCATAGTTTTCGGAAGCCCTGCTTAAGTTCTACTTCCAGGATATTCCTCCGCCTCGTGCAAACTAAGCTTATCTATGTATAGAAAACTGCGCCAAAGGACAACGCGCCGAATTCGTGCGCACTCAGTTGTAATGATATTTTGTACGAGAACTATTTCTTACTAGGCGCTACCAACATACACGTTTTCTCACTGTCTTTATTAATATTTTTTATAAATTATGTATTTATTTATTTATTTTTAATTCAGGGGAAACTTCAATTCAATGCAAAATAAAATACTTTTAGGTTAACAGAGGTATAAAACGGTTGTGATACATAGCTTGTTTGGTAAATACCTAAACACGTCATCCATGGGGTGATTTCTCAAAGGTTTGTTTCAAAAAGTGTGAAGAAACTGCCAATAGACTGTACGGACAATGTGATGAGACTGCATGTATCTGACGCTTTAGGCTGTTCACAATAAAGTGAGCACTTTTTAAGGCCCTCCCAACAGGCATTAACCGCTATCTTACAGCATCCTCAGGCATTAAATTTTGATGGAGGTGAAACATACACGCTGTGTTTATTGGTCACATTGCGAAGTTTACATTAAAAAGCAGCAGGGAGATGGAAAGCGGATGAAAGTAAAAATTCATAAGGGCCTTAAAAAGTGCTCACTTTACCGCGAACGGTCTATATAAGAACTACACTGGATGCGAGCGAGCGCGCGCAGTCATCGTGCTGTTGTCAGTTCCGTTAGCAGTCACGAGCGGCAGCACCATAGTTTTAGAGGAAACAGCGGATGTGACGAAGTTTCCTGTCCAGCATCGTGACTGGAATATTCCTATTTTTTGATCAGTGTAAATACTTCAAGTGATGTGTGGACTTAAAAGAAACTCGTCATATTTTTATTTTTAAGTCTAGGTATTACTATAACTGAGAGTTAGATTTTCTATATTATTCTCCGTAGTACATTTATCGCTCCTTTTGTGATGCTGAACATATTAAGTACTACTCAATTTCTTTACTATAAAACACGAAGTTTGTTCCATAAAATCTTTTAACATTTGGTATATACATAGCTGCAGAAGTTTTGTGTTGTGGAGTATTAGATTTATGATGATAGGAAATAGGTTATCATAAAAGTGTTACACCTAAAATATCAAAGTACTGAAAAGTAATTCCTCTGGTGGAAAAACATGTGTCTTACCACGTCACTGACTGTACGAATTCTGAGGGAGGAATGTTATTTAAGAAAATTATTGGAACTATGCCGAATCAGTAGGTTTATAGTTATAAGTTTTCCATGTTACTTGCTGGAATACATGTTTGTTTTATTCCTATACATTATAATAATGTTATTTACAGCCTAGTTTAATTAATATTGTGTGTTTTATCTCATTTTAAATTTTAAACAGTGTTCTGGACTAAAGGAGACCTATACATATAAAACACTTACTAGGTAACGGAGTTCGGTTAAGTTAATTTAAAATTATCGCCCAGTAACATTTTATCCAGAAGTAACGAAAAGTAGTTGAAGTTACATTAATTCCAAAAGTTACTTAACTTAACTGAAGTTATTTTTTAAATATAACTTACCAAACACGATTCCGTCTGCACTGCTGCCCTTCGCAATCGAGTATTTTTGCAAAAGTACCTTAATATACTTGAGTAGTATATTTACGTGTTTATATAGATATAGGAGATACAAGAGTGTCTCGGAAAAACGTTTTTGGTTTTCTACGTAAAATAATATCCCTCGGCATCTAAAACTTAATTCATGAAATTTGAAATAGCATATTGTAGGAGTTGGAGTAACAAGAGTTTATATACAGAATGGAAATTATGTCGATTATAAAACTTCAATCTTTAAAATAACAGCTAAATCAAGCTATGAAACGTAACTAAATAGTGTTATGGACAAATACAAAAAAAAAAGCCAAAACATAACATAAACAATCTTATAAACGCACATCGTTAAACGAAACAAGCTTATTGCACGATATTTCTGTCGAATCTGAGTGCTGTAATAGGTGTGCATAGAACACGGATGAGGTTATTCTAGACAGAATTGGAATATTGTGATTATTGGAGTGGTAACCAGTAGCCAGGGCTGGCAAGCGACATGCGAGAGCGCAAGATGGCGCGACCTCGACAAGCCAGCCCTGCTGTTATGAAAATATTTCTCCGGGGAAGAGCAATGAGTCCGGGGTCGCCCCTATATAAGGCTGGTGCAATGGCGGCTGGCGGCCATCTTGATCCAGCTGCCTGAGGGATCACTACGAGGGAGGACCACGAGGCCAGTGGTCCCTCTTCGACGCCTGACTGCTGCCACTGTACGAGGGGGGGGGCCTTCGCGTAGCCGACGACGCAAATCTCAGGGTAAATATACCTCCAGTAGGACGCAATAGGTCGTCGAGAATCAGGGTTACTCGTGGCTGTAACTTTGTTTCCATCAGAGTCAAAGAGCATCTTAACGCTTCGAAGTCTGGACACGTTTGCAGGCATTCGAGACCAGCTAGACGCTAGCCACGCGTATATCCACCACTGCAGGAATGTAATTTCTGTTGGGCTCTATTTGCCCACCTATCTCTCTCCTATTGGTCCAAAATACACTGCACAGCCTTTGTGTACTACGTAAAGTTTGGTATTGGTCCGTCGTGTTCATTTCCGTAACCATACAGAAATGTAGTATTGTATTCACAACATTGCCTGTTGGCGAGAGGAAATGTTCTGTTGAAATAATGATAGAAACTAGGAAAACAATGAAACTATATCTGTGAGATTCTTATCCTCAGAGATAGAGATATTTCCAGATTTGCCTTGCCCGAGTGAAGCACGGGCATAGTCTTCAAAGTTTTAAAAGCACCTAATACTATTCCAGACATAATTAGGTTAATTGTTGATAGTTCTTGTACATCAAATAACGCCGTTGGCGAACCTTGTAATAACTTGTATTAGCTGTTGAGAGTGGAATAAAAGTAGTGTTTTGTATATCGGAGTGCTCTATCCATCTAGCTACCGTAATCCCCCTCATTAATGCGTGACCTGATTCCATCAAGGACAGGCCATGGCATAACTATAATCGCGCTAATTAATGAATTAAATATGGTGACGAAACAAATATATACATGTGTCGTATTACCACCTATTTATTGCTAAGCGATGGCAACTTCATAGAATGTAGATAATGTTTGAACGTGACGCGAAGTACGAAGGTATAATGAGACGCGGTGGGGAGCGAAGATTTTTAAAGTAATATATCTAAAAAATATTATTCCTTTTAATATTTATCAATAATAATACATGGAGCATGAGCAGTGCTAGGACCTATTTGTTTACTGACATTGGCAGATTAACCGACACTTTGGCAGACCTAAATGGAGCTAAACATACTAATTCCAAAAATATTTCGACAATGTAAAATTTTTGAAGTAATATATTAGTTTTGCAACAATTGAAAAACTAAATTATTTAGCTGTCATAAGAACATTTCAAACAGCGATCAGCAAAGCAGTCAAAAGTCAGTTACAGAATTATTTTATAAATGTAGGCTATGTTTGTATAAGAAACCGTTTATTCAGTATACACAAAATAAACACCTGTGCGGAAAGAAAAAAATTGTTTTCCTACACAGAAAAGTTTGTATTCTACTGCTGAAATTTGCAACACATAAAAACCCGTTTCAGATCTCTTAAAATGTTCGACAAGACAGTCTATTGGCAATAATTTAGAACTCTTGACGTTCTCTTCATAACATTTTGTACGCAATTATATATCCTTCTAAATTAACATATAAAATTCGATTTTATAGACAATATTATTATTAATTAGGTGCTTTGTTAAACGAGGGTACTATGAACATCATGCATATCCATCCAGAATTATTCTTTTCTCCAAGCCTCAGGCACACTAGTGTGACACAAACGTGATATGAGTATACTCGGAGGGGTGCAAGGGGGGTCACGTTCCCCCATAAATAAAGAATACGAAAATACAAATTCTCAACTAATACAGCAACATGGAATTTTAGTAGTTTTTCTTGCGAAATTTCAAACTGCTTTTAAGACACTTTCTGAATATGCTAAACAGAGCCAGACTGATGATAAATGAGTGTCCCCCATCCTTCCTGAATACAAATTCTGCTTTTCGCAACTTCCCCCTCCTTTTTTTTCATCTCCTTTAATTGAAATCTTGGATACACCAATGAAATATTGCGACACAAATAATTTTACTTCCGTATGAAACGGGTAGTATTTTGTGGACACTTTTCTAAAAAGTGGGACTTTTTTTAACCATATTATTCAGTTACAAGTCTAAGGCCTTGTCCGAATTCAGGTATATACTCGTGTACTCGCATTCCTTGCATACTTTACGTACCTTTGGCACCAAACTTGATGAGTTCGGACAGGAAGTCTTGTTGGCTTCGGCAACATCTATTAGCCAGCTGATCGCTTTTAATGAATGTGTATTACTATAAATAACTAGATAATTACAGAAAGTTATAGGGTTAAATTTAATAAAGGATTAAATAATATTTCAATACGATGTACATACATAACTTTAGTTATCTCACTGATTGTACGCGAGTATGCAGTTTTCATTGTTTGTTTTACCATAACTTTTGTAGGTTACGAACATTGGCCTAGTGCGAATTTAACGTTTAGATCTTTTTTTAAGATACGCCTTACGATAATACTTTACTCAGTCCAAAATTATTCCAAGTTACCAAGCAGTAAGGTAGCCCCACTATAGTCTATTCAAGGTAAAATGAGCACTTTTTTAAAGCCATGCTTAATATCTACTTGTATGCATGTTGTGTATTATTCCGCCTTATGTGAAATTAACATTGCCAGGGGCCTTATCACTTTATTCATGCGTCGCTCAAGTGAAACTCTGGAATTATTAGGAAAGTAATTATTTTACAAATCTGCTCATTTTTACACTTCGATGTATTAAAAAACAGAAAGTCAAAGAAAAAAATAATTTAAGTTGTCACAAATAGTTACCTAACACTTTTTCTATTACGTTAATGTGGAACTATTTCCCATCCAAAGTTACCAACTTTACTGGGCGCATGCCACTCAGTGCGCCCGTTAAAATATATACAGGTTGGAGCACTGACATTTTTCTGAGGTTGATTTCAAAAGTACTCACTTTATTTTGAACAACCTTTAAAATTTAAATATAATATTTACGTCGCATATCAATAGCAACCTACAAATTGCTTGTCAAAATGGCGGCGCATTCATTGCAGGTACGCGAGAAGTATACATCTTCATATAACTGTATGCCTATACTCGCATACTTCACTTGCAATTCGGATATCACTTGTGATGTCACTTCCTGGACAGGTACGCACGAGTATGCATTTCAGGCGAATTTGGACGACACAGCCTTAGTATTTTGTCGTTATTGAGTATGTATGGAATTAATTGGTGAGGCAACTACTTGAGGTACCGCCACGAAGACTAACTTTCCCACACAACACTGTTGAACAACAACTTTGAACAACTGTTTCGGAAAATATGAACATTGTTTAACAATTATTATTCACGTAAATGACCTTCTTTCCAAAAAGGAAACTGAGCTATATTAAGTGTTTAATCTACATGATTCCTTTATCGAGCGATGCATGTACTTGTACTGGACACGTTAGATAATGTAGCTGAGCATAATTCATTATTCGCAAAAATCATGGCGTAAGTGGAAACAGGAAAACATTTTGACCTTATTACTGTGGGTATGCCAAATGATCTAATTAGTAATTTTGTGCAAAACACAATCTTTATGCTCAAGGGAATGTCATAAAGGTGTTTCGCGAGTGAGGAAACTACAAAAAAAAATGTTTTGGGTCATATTTCTGCAGTTCCGCATTGTTACATTTCTCCCACGTGTGATAAAATGGCTAAAGGCTGTTTACGATAAAGTGAGCACTTTCTAAATGAACCTTAGAAAAAAGTCACTGCCCCAGCCTGCATATATTTTAATGGGTGCACCGAGTGACATTCGTCCAGCAAAGTTGGTAACGATGGGTGGAAAGTAGATCCACTTCTCGGCGCCGAATAGAAAGTGTTAGGTAACCATTTGTGAAAAGTATTTATTTTGCTTTCCGTTTTTGTTAATGCATGAAAGTGCAAAAATTAGAAGATTTGTAGAATATTTAGTTTCCTCATAATGTCACATTTTCACTTGACCGACGCATGAATAAAATTATGAGGCCCATGGCAATGTTATTTACGCAAGGCGGAAGAATGCAGAGCATGCATACAAGCAGGGCTTTCAAAAGTGTTCATTTTACCGTGAACAACCTATACTTCTTTATCTCTATACAAAATTCGTAAGCAGAAACAAGGCGATATAACCTGGGAACTGACAATGTGGAAAGGTTCTATGTCGTAAGTAGGGTCGCCTGTTTTTCGCGAAAATATCTAAGCAGAGGCTAAGACTTCAATATCTTGTGTGCAAACTTGCAGTCTTCATTTGGCTGCTGGCCGCTTGTCTTTGAGTGAGGAGAGTCTGTTACATGGGGGAGCCAAATAGAATTAAGTTTCTCCCACACTGACCGTCAGTGATTTGCGGGCAGACAGATAATACGTCTAACAATTCGAACGATCCAGTCACGAAAGTGGTTCTGGACTAAAGTGTTTTGGAACCCAACTGGTCATGAAATATTTACGAGGAAAACAGGTGCCCCTAGTCATAAGCAATTGGTGGAGGAGGGGAAAAGGAAGTGGCCACACGCGCAAGGTTATATTTCCTTTGACCTCACCCCGAATAGCGGAAGAACAGAGACCCTAAGGGAGAGCTGCTATATAACTGCAAGTACAGTATTGCGTTGGGAGCTGTGAAGACACCTGCCATTGTGCAGATGTGTGAGGAGAGGAGAAAATATCAGTCACTCGGAGACAGCTACAGCAAGGCCCCTATTCCCCGGCTTGTAGCATTGTTCGAGGCCAAGAACATAAATATATCAGGTGCATGAAGGATTGTGGTCAATCCTCGAGGCTTAATGTTAACCCGTGGTTTGCCTACTGAATTGTGCACAAACTGAAATGCAAGGAGTTGATTGTATGTAACAGTTTCTAGGTTTCATAAATTAATTACTACGTACAAAGGATATTGCGATTTAGTAATTCAAAAGTATTCGCTAATGCTACGAAGCTGGTCTGAAACAAAAGCGAACTAGTTCAAGATGTTCTCAAATACAATGGGATGTGATTTGTAGAATGCTTTCTCGATTCGTATGTAAATAAACAAACTACGGAAATGGATAAATAGATTAATAGAAATTTAAACCGGTTCTTAGAGTATTTGCCATGCTGGCATTGATTGAAAATAACTGGAATGTGATGATTCTATCTGCTATTAGAAATATCGTTAGGGCAGGTTATGTTAGGTTAGGTTAGTGTAGGGTAGGACCGGTTAGGACATGTTGGGTTAGCTTAGGCTAGGTTAGGATTGGTTAGGTTAGTTTAGTTCGGGTTAGATGATGTTAGGTTAGGATATGCTATAATAGGTTAGGACAGTTAATTTAAGTTCGATGTTAATTTAAGTGTAGCGCATTTATAAATACCACAAGATAGGCGAATATTTTTTAAAGACAATTACAGGGGGGGATTTGCCCCCTCCCCCTCCCATCGCCTGGATCCGACCCTGGTACATCTGCAGTAATCTCTGGAACAAAATACCTTCACGTGTGATATTCCATATGGAAGTGCAATTACGTCCATAGCTACTTCACTGCTTATAGCCACGTCTTACATTTATATCCGAAAAGAAGCAAACAAAATTTTTATAGCGAGCGGAAAGCATATTACTTAAAAAATTAATAGTAGTAAAAAGTACTTCATATAAATGTAAATATTGCAACACTTGTTTTAAAACAATCTAGTTTATAAGATTTCCGCTGGTTAATATCGAACATTTCTGAAATTTTGATGTAGTACCTTTATATAGGGCTATAATTATTTTGGCCCAATTCCTTTAACAAACTTCCGAAATAATTATTTTGTAATTTTTTGACTTCCTATCACAATTCTTTCTATATTTAATTTCATTGCATTATTAATTAAACATGTTAGAATTACATATTATTTTGTGAAACAAATAGGAATACACGATTATCAATTAACTGAGTCATCATGTCTGCTTAGCCACAGAGTTATTTGTTTTCGAACTAAATCGCTTATAAAAAAACAGTTATTTTTTAATTTTACGAAGAGCCGTTATTCAATATTATTCGATTGTATGTTATTATTTTCAATTTTTTCAATTATTTTGTCTATGAAAGAAAAAAATGATAACGATTATTGCAAATTGTGTTTATATTAGGAAATGTAGCCTTATTATTAATTTTGTTACATTAATTATGTAGCACATAGGCCTATTTGTTAATTAGTAGACCGCAGGATAAATAAAATAGTAATTATATTTTATTTGACCACTCGAAATGCTGCGGCTGTCAAAATGTATGCTTATAAACGTACGTTACAGCTAGGCTACTATAATAGGCTGTTCACGGAAAAGTGAGCACTTATGACGGCCTGGTTACTTTTTCCTTTCAGCCATTTTTATCCTTTAAAGATCTTTTTAAATAAATATTGCCATATAAGTAATAAACACAGTGTGTATATTCCACCGCAATCGGAAGTTAATGTCTAAGGCTAAAGTAAACCATACTTACTGACTATTATTCCAAATGAGAGGGTTTTCAAAAATGCTCACTTTGCCGCGAATGGCCTACTAGTTAAACTCAATGTCTGATAATTATTATTCACCTTGACTAAAAAATCCAATAAACTTATCAGCCTATTGCGTGAAAACCAGGCCACTCACAAAAAGCTGAATTTTATGTAAAAATATGTTCATCCTTAATCTATTTATTAAAAAAAATTATACATATAATATATAGCTATATATATAATGATATTACATATATGAATAAATTTACATAATTTATATATAAATGGAACTTTTCAGGAATTGTACGCAAACGTTTAGTAGATATGTTTTTCTTAAATTACTTTAAATAGTTTCTTAAATATTTTTTGGAAAATAACCTGTCTGTGATGACAAGGAAGAAACTGTGCGTGTATTTCCACAATATCAAAAGATTTGGATAAACGGTTTCGCAGAAACTACGTAATATGTTTAGAGGGTTTTCGCGCACTTCGAACGTCATTTTCATCATGGCTAAAGGAGAGCCGTATGCACTCTGCCGGCGTGATTCTCAACTACAATCTCATCTTTTCTCTACATATCTCGAGTGTAATCCATTCTTCAAAGCCAGGATATTCCTCCGCCTCGTGCAAAATAAGCTTAACTAAGTCTGGAAAATCACACCAGAGGACAACGCACCGAATTCGTGCGCGCTCAGTTGTAAAGATGTTGTGCATGAGAACTATTTCTTACTAAGAGCTACCAACACACGTATTTTCTCACTGATTCTATTCAGATTTATTACAAATTAAATATTGTACTTTATAAATAAAATACAGATGATACTTTCATGTCAACAGAGGTATAAAACACTTGTGATACATGACATAGTTAGGAAATAACTTAACACGGCATACATGGGATGATTTTTCAAATGATTGATCCAAAAAGTGTGAAGAAACCGAGAATAAGACTATATTTTGAGCACTGCATTGAAACTACTGCTGACACACTAATTATCAAAACGTAGTGTTGAAGTGTAAACGTTGCGTAGCAAGTCTATGTTAAATTATTGAGATTCAAATGCCCTGCATCCTCGGAAAAGCGTATTTTAAAGTCCATTCTGTAACTAGTCAGAGCATACTTCTGATATTAAAAAGTCATAAAAAAAAACTGTTCCGGTCAGTGAAAACATTACTTCCAACATATAATTCGAAGGTACAACTATCGTGTGTATAACTATTGCGTTTGCAGAGCTTGCAAAGTGTCATATTTAAATATTTGTCAATTATTGTTTAAGGGAGTGCATTGTATCATTTAGCTACAAAAATTAAGTAAAAGTTTACTTCTTTAAGCTGTAACTGACTAAAAGTATTCAACTTAATAAACAGATGCTTTATCGCCAATCGAATGCATTAAAAGGTTCTGTTATGTAGTCAACCGCCCCCTATTGGTGTGTTCTGAAGAGGGTTAAAATTTGCTACTTGTAAGTCCTTCGAGAGTGCATCTGCGTATTAATGAAGTTGTCGAAAGATATAATAGGGATTAATGTTGAAACGCATAGAAAAAACAGTCTCGGTAGAGAGTCAACCGTTAACACTTTTTCTTCTGTGCAACAAAACTAGCACAAGGTTTAATAGCTGAATCATGTTACGAAGAAATAAGCTTGACAATTGCTCGTCAAGACATAGAAAATTTACGAAGTACACGTAAATAAGTGTAGGGAATTTATTTACAGTGAGTATCGAAAATGCGGTATGCGGAGGGAACGTTTAACACAGTCGATAAATATCAATAGTAACATCAAAGTATTAGGGAGTTAAGAAAATCAAAGTTTGACGATTTGCGTTTTTGTTCATTTCGCTAGTTTTAAAAGTAACCGCAGACATGATGGCGTCAGCTTGTTGTTTGATTCCAGTGGTTAGGTAAACACAGCTTTTCGCGAGATGGATACACGCAGAGACAAAGACTTCATGCAGCAGGTGAATGACCTGCTGCCTGCTGCTGCTCTTCCCGGAAGTCCACGCTGGCCTCTCTGCAGTACCAGAGGCGGAAGGACCTGATGTTCGTCACGGAGAGGATCACAGCCAGCCCGGTGTGCATCAGGAGGACACAGATGGCGAGAGGCAAGACCCAGCCAGGCATATCTGTCCGCGCGACCATGTGGTGCCAGGATTCCTTGGCGACGCACCAGACACAACCCCTCGTCCCTTTGGGGACTGTGCTGTTGTCACCAGCCCGAGCATCCAGGACGGACCTCTTGGAGGACAGGATGAAGCCTCCGAGCAGGATTGTTTTGACCATTACCAAGGCAGCGAGGAACAACACCAGCAGCAGCTGCAGGCGTGTGAATTTCGTCTTATGTAAAATACAGCATTTTTATCAATAGTTCCATAGTTTGTTTTTCAGAGCAATATTTTTTACATCCCCAATTTATTTCAGAATTTTAGCTAAACTTAAAATACCACATACAAGTTTAGCTGTAACTTATAGCTAGGGCCATCTGTTTTTCGCGAAAATATTTACGCGGAGGCTAGACTTCAATATCCTTCGTGCAAACTTACAGTCTTCATTTAACTAGTGGCCGCTTGTCTCTGTGTGAAGGAAGTCTGTTACATGAGTGAGCCAATCAGAATTGAGTTTCTACGATACTGACCGTCCGTGATTCGCAAGTAGACAGATAAGACACGTAACAATTCAATTGATCCAATAACCAAACTGATTCTGAACTAAAATGCGCTGGAACACAACTTGCACTGAAATATTTTCGCGAAAAACGGGTGCCCCTACTTATAGCACATAATCACTATTAACTGATGATCCAGCCATCTTTGCAATTTAGTTATGCAAGGACCCGTACTTGAATCAGATCTTTTCTGTTCTGCCCAAAATGAGTTGAAAAACAGGAAGTGAGAAGTTTAACTGATATCCTTAACACAATTTCCGTAGCATGCTTCTGTTCCCACTTTGCTAAACCTGGACTGACGACATTGGGCTATAGACTAAGATACGCTCAGTGCAGTACGTGCCAAGCCATCTTGATAGCAGGTCAGTAAATAATATCCCAAACTAGCACTGCAATGCACCTTCACTTCCCTACCACATTGCTCTCAGAAATCTCTTAGTCCCACTGGAGAGTTATTTTCACTCCCACAATCTTTTCATGATAGCTCCGGAGCTGTGTCACCATTGAATTCAGCAATTAAGTTTTGAGAGGGGATTTCCCTTTAGGATGTGGATTTTCAGTGAACTGTCGCCATGAATTTAACATAATTTGATGGGTGGCATGGAATGGTGAAGCCTACCAATCGCCTCGCAGTACTGCTTAACTTTGCATGCCATTTGTAATTTTACAGTCAGCTGGGCAGACTGTCCTGCACCAACGCTTTCCAATTTCTTCACTCTGAAATCTATGCTTCAAGTTCCAATAGCTCTTCGTAGTGATGTGATTTACAGAGACCTGAAAAATTCGCGATTTCAGTGGCCTGCAGGCTAGACTCTACAGTCTTATGTACAAATATGCCGATATCAATTGCGCATCAGTTGTCTGCTGTCATAGTGGAAGGCAAAGATTGGGCCAGCATTCTCTAGAAGGTGTCAAAAACCTTGTGGGCCAATGGCGAAAGGTATCTATACACACGTGTTTTAAAATTCTAGCTGTCCCAAAATGAATCCGCAAATTCTTCAGGTCTCTAGCAATTTATGGCGCAAGAAACGACAGAAATAGTTTTCCTTTGCTTATAGTGGGGGTGGTACAAAAGTTCAGTTTATAACTGCAATATATTAATTATATTCACAAAAAATCATTATTAAATTCGGGCTAACAGTAATGCTATGAAGAAATTGCAAGGAGAAAAGGGTTTTAAATAGGCCTGGTGTAGTAGGCCTACTCAAAATACTGGTATTATGAAACAAGGCTGTACGTTAACTAAGTTCATTGATCAAATGTTTAGCCAGTTCACGTGTTTAAGTTGATAGTATATTAATGTTCCTGAAGATGGAGCAATAGATGTTAGTGGGGTAAGTTAAGGGATTTATAGATGGCGAAGAAGTGGTAAAATGCATTGAATGTCTCGTTCAAAATGTGGTAAATAAGTGAAAATCAGATATTAATTATTGGATAAAGGAGTGATTGAATTTACATACTCCAAAGGTCGTAATGTGTATATAAATGTGTAGTCGTATGGGTTTACCCTTTCTTAGGATATTTGGGAGTCACTCGAGAGAGTCGACAAGATAGAAAATTCAAAAACACTTAAATCTTGAAAATGTAAGTTTGTCCCATGGTAAAAAATGTCAGTAGGAACGTAGTGGCTTGTGACCTGGGCAGTAATACACCTCTACCTTTCCGACAATGTAGTGGCTTGTCTGCATATAACACACTTCGACCTGGCTGGGGGACCACCCAAGGTGGCTGAGCGGTTAGACTGCTAGCCCCCCAACCAAGGCGCACCGGGTTCAATCCCCAACTGGTCCACTCCGGATTTTCGCAAGTGGGAATCGTGCCGGGCGATGCCAGTGTTCGGCGGGTTTTCTCGGGGATCTCCCGTTTCCCCCGTCCCTTCGTTCCGGGCACTGCTCCATACTCACCTCGTTTCAACCTCAAGACGTCGATGTTAAATGCCGCCCGAATCTCTTCACTCACTCGACCTGGCCGGGAACGTAGTGGTTTGTCAGCAGGGTGGTTACCTCGACCTTGCTGGCGTCCTGGAGGATCCAGGCCTGGAGTCCATGCAGAACGCCGTGATGAGGTCGCCAGTCCAGGTCGTACTGCCTGCCGCACAGCTCGCACTTTGTCTCACATCTGAACCTCAGCCTCTCCACCAAGCACTGCTGGTGTGCCAGCGCCTTCGTGCACGTGCACATGGCCTTGAGGCCCGTCGTCGGCCACGTGGCCCCACATATATGGCACTTCTCGCCTGCAAGCACAACACATCACTCAGTTTTGCCGACTTTACACGCCTATTACGTCGTCCGAATTTAACTGAGCTGTGTGGAATTTGCTGTGACATTACATTCACTCTCCTTGAAGAAACGCCGCAAATGTTACCGACCTCCCGTGGCGCAATCGGTTGGTGCGCCACCGATCTGAGGTTTGGGAGGCTCTGGGGTCGAATCCCGGGTAAGGCATAGGTATTAATTTAAGTTAGGTTATATAAGTTAGTCTTGCTGTGACCCCACTGCTGGAGGCGCCTATTACAATTTAAATTAAATCTTAAGACAAGTTAACAGAATTATATTGAAGTTGACAATTAGAAAAGTCACTGACTGCAAATTGAGACCTGAATAATTCGCGGATTCATTTCAGTAAAAGATAGGATTCAAATCACGTGTGTTTATATTACTTTATCCATTCGGTGTTTGACACCACTTGGAGAACGCTGTCTCAATAGTCGCCTTCCAAAGTGCCTATATCGGCACATAAGGCTGTAGAGTCTATCCTGCAGGTCATTGAAATCGCAAATGTTTCAGGTCTCTAATCATTATTCATTAAGTAACAGTACGGTAAATAACCTTAACATTGAAAGTCAAGATCAATACGTGCAAACAGTTCATTCAAAACAGCGTGGAGTTATTCGACGTACAATTCATAGTCAGGAAATTGCTGTCGCTGAGCAGGCACGTGAGTTACCTTCCCGTGCAAGCAATACGCGACCGGACAAAGACGCCAAATGTACTGTAGAAGTAGTATGTGTCTGTGTGTATGTGTGTGTATGAGAGAGAGAGAGAGTTTCTAGACTTAATGCATGCCTGAGAATACGCTCTTCGTATTCTATTTCAGTAGAAACACCGCATTAAACACAAACAGTAGTGAATGCACAATAGTTACTGTGGATATATTTTAATGCTTTGTAGAGAGTGTGCATGTTAGCTCAAAAGTCTCCTGCTAAACTTTCAAGCTTTCATAAAACCGGGAGACATTAAAAAACCCCTTTACAAAACAATACCAGGAATGTTTATGAGGTTCTCTGCAATGTAATATTCCGTCAGCGACACTCAAGAGTGTAATTCACTCAAATAAACAGGATGGATTGTATATTATTATCCGTAGCAACGAACATTTTATTGCAGCACTTTCAACTCGGGATTATATTGGCAGAGAGCTGGAGCCGACCAATAACGAACATTGCAGCATCTGCGTTGTGTGAACAAACAGGATGGTTGTAAATCGGAATACGAGGAGCAACGGAAGTGATATCCATACAGTCGTGAATATAGGCAACATGCTTTGTGCGTGTCCCTCAAGATAGTTGAGGCAAAGCAGTCCTAATATGTGCTTACAATCTTGGGTCTAGCTGTCGGCTACGACATTCCTCCGGCAAGCAGAACATCTACAGAATCATAGCTGGAGACTATAACCCCAACATCGACAACACACCTCGACGAAATTGCTTACAAGCGGTGGCAACATGACGACGCCAACCGCCGGCCAGATTTTGGACACGAGCCTTTCGAGAAATCAGCTGAACCTAAAAGAAACATACAAAAAAAAAACAGTACATTGCAAGTGATTCCGACACGAAGCTCGTCACACAGGAACGTGAAGACAGCCATTGGCTCAGTATGTATACATCAAGGATACTGAGATGCAATATCTTTTCTGTGAATTTTCTTACTCTGGAGAAAACAGTCAAAGGCTGTTCACGATAAAGTGATCACTTTTGAAATCAACCTTATAAACAAGTCACTGCCCCCAACCTGCATATATTTTAACAGGCGCTCTGAGTGACATGCGCCCATTAAAGTTGGTAACGATTAAAAGAAAGTAGTTTCGTATCTAACGTCGAATAAAAACTGTTAGGTGACCATTTGTGATCATGTAAATTATTTATTTAATTTTTTTCGTAATGTATCGAAGTATAGAATGAGCAGATTTGTAAAATATTTAGTAACCTAATAATTTCACATTTTCACTGACCAACGCATGAATAAAGTGGTGAGGCCCATGGCAACGATAATTTTATGTAAGGCGGAAGAATACACAACGTGTATACAAGTAGGCTATATCTTAAGCAGGGCTTTCAAAAGTTCTCAATTTACCGTGAACCGCCTAGACCTGAAAAAATCGCGAGTTTCATGTGAAAACATGCAACTTTCAACTGCTCATTAATTGTTCCTTATTTTAGTGGAGCGAAATGAGAGGGCCTGCATTTTATTTAATTTTTTTTTATTGGTTCAAAGTTCTCCAGAAGTTGTCAAATAACTTGAGGACCAATCGTAAAAGAAACGCAGACAACGAAGTTTTAGTAATCTACCTTGTCCTGGAATGGATTCGCCAATTAGGCCTATTCATGTCTCTGTATGTATTCATACGGGCCAGGAGATTTCTCGAGTTCTAGAGGTGCTAGGGTGTACTTAAAAACACTTGTACTTGCTTGTTGTTTTGCGTCTGGACAACTAGTTTCCCTGACACACAGTGCAGGAATGCTAACCAGTGATAAATGTGTAGATAGAAAGAGAGCGAGTCATGTACAACATATAGTAACACTTTGAAGTGCTTATTATCTTGGTAGCAGCCAGTGAACAAATGACAGTACCTGGCTTGTACACACAACTGTCAAGTCTAGCCTAGCTGTGTCACAATAACCGGCGAAATTTCTGGGTCGCTTGGTATTCGGCGACACGGGTGTCCTGCAGCATAGCGTGCGAGACTGCACCTACTGAATCATTTCGCAGTTAAGGTTGTTTAAAAAAAAAAATCGTATTCGATGAAAACATGACTTGTGGTCACCTTTCACTTCGCCCACATTTAAGGGAGCGGTAGGGTCTTGTTGAAAGGCATATGCAGCGCCCAAGTCTACACGTTCGTGTCTCAATTGAGCTGCGTTCCGCCTAAGCTGTTCAATTTCTTCCTCTACCGCGACGCGCAGCAGCTCTTTTTCCAGCTTCCTCTTTTTACCTAGGACGTCCTCTGGGATATCTTTTAACTCTCTTCTCTCGTATTTATCTAATATTACAAATACTTCGTCTAGATCTTCGTCAAAGTTAACTTCTGCTGCTTCTATGTAGTCGAACTCTTCATCAGGTGATTCAAATCCTACTTCATAAGCTCTGAAATCTTGCACTGCCTTCCACAGTTCCAGTAGTGCTGCCACCCTTTGTGCTCCTATTTGCATATTAGATTTATGTTCACGTGGTCTGTTCTCTGCATTAAAAAAAATTTTCTCCTGAAATTACGAATATAGCTGGCTGGCTGACATACACATTGTTTGGAATCCTTGGAAATGCTACAAAATCGAGACATCCATTGTTACTATATTGTTCGGTTTTTTTATCATTTTAACAACCAACATCCTCGCCGAAGAAGCAGAAATTCTAAACATGTAACACTTGACGATATGGTAAATGTGAAAATAATACAATGTAATCTAATGAATTGCATCTGAAAAGTTGACATTTTCAAGATGATAGTCTGAAACGAAAGTCGTAGGTATGTCTGGCTGAAAAAAGTGTCTTATAGCTATAACCTTACGAGTGTGTTTATACTATACAGACTGGTTTATAAGAGTGTTAACGTCAAGTTGGTACTTGGGTACAGAGTACTGCCGGCTGAGAACACAGGCTCGTTACGAAAGGAAAAATTGAAAACGTGAGCACGAATTATATTTAAAAGTCCTTCCAAAGAACAAAATGAGCATTTTAAAATTAGAACTGAACAAATGCTTGGTTTTAAATATCGGAGAAATATTTAATACTTAACACTGAACTTTACTTACATTTGGTTTCAAGGAGTTGTAACTCATTAGGCCTAATCTTATCTTAGCTTATATTCTATGAAAATAATATTTATCAAATCATGATTAAATTAGAATAAGTTATATATCTTAGTTCCCCGATTAATCTAACAAGATGCAACTTGCCATTTCATTAATACGCCGTATATCAAGACTACCTAATGCGCTGTATCTCTGAGTACCTACGTATCCTCTATATCAGTTCATGAGTAATTCAAACAAAAATTACAACACTTGAGGAGAGGCCGGTTATCACTTCACAGGCGTACTCTTTGATAAAGATACTTTTCAGGGAAAAAATATTTTGTATTAACACATAGTTTCGTATACGTGTGTGTTAATTGCTAGTTCAGTCTGCTTTAATAAATTTAGACAGATCTTATTACTGTGTAAAGTATTATGGCATAAAACTTAAATGCATTACCGCTCTCAACAAAATATCTTGTACTACAGATAATTCTGAATTACCACCTTCGTCACACAGATATACTAGAGTGAAAAAAATCATCAATTCTTCCCACTCTTAATTAAAAGTTCTAAATATCTGTTGTACATCATCATTATAGAGTTAAGTTACTTTGAAAATACCTTCATGCCTGCAAGCACAACACGCTCTGTGGGTGCCCCTCACCACAGTTCTACGGCAAGTCTGATGCGTGCGTGCAGTCTTGAGGCTGGTTGTCGTCTGAATCCTCCCTCATATGCAACACTTCCCACTTGGCAAGCAAAGCATCACATAACATGTATATCTACAGTAGTAAAGCTGATGCTACATGTCCGTTCAATTCTTGAAAAATCTGATTGAGCGCAATGAACTCTTGATGCATGTTGTACTCCATCAGTACATCAGGTACTGTTGTGAAGGCGCCCTAACTTGTGAGTAGAACGACTCTCTGAATAACTGAACATTTCTGTCCTCAACTTTGACTGCACGCCTTGGGAAACTGTGCTCCACTTCCTGGCAATATGGCGCGGTGTCATCCGCCAATTATCACCCGTATAACAACCTACGACACACCGACTAAACCAATATGAAACACTTGAACTGTGCGGTGGAGCCAATCAGACTTAAGGCCTCTTCCAAAACAACACACAGACTATCACTTTGGTGATTGGATCTTTTGAATTGTTACACGTCTTATCTGCCTGTCCGCGAATCACGGATGGTCAGTATAGGAGACACTCGTGTAACATACTGTCTTAACGCAAAGACAAGCGGCGAACATTCAAATGAAGACTGCGAGTGTGCGGTGCACATAGGATATTGAAGTCTTAGCTTCCGCGTAAATCTCTTCGCAAAAAACAGGTGGCCCTACGGATATGCAATCACTATATATTACGGAAAATCGCGAAAAATTTTCGAGCCAACCTATCTTCTATAACACACTAACTAGTTTATTCTTTTATGATTGGGTGAACAAGGTTTTAACTCGGTTAAGTTGCCTACAGACCAATCACGAACGTTCTGCCTCCTAGTATTAGAATCCTCATTCGCCCAGTGAAATGGGGTAGTAGTTTCATACATGTATGACAGCCAATAAAAAAAGAACGTTGAATCCTAGCAAACAGTCAACTTTTCCCGCGAGGAACCATCATATCTAGCAATCACACATAGATAGGGATAGGAAAAATTCGCGAGTTCAATGACCTGTAGGCTAGACGCTACAGTCATGTGTATACTCGAGCCTCAGATGTTTGTCATTGGCTGCTGCCCCATGGAGTGGCCAGTGACACTCCACACCTGGTAGTATGGCGCTCGCTACATGTTTCCCTGCAAGTGTGCGATCGGCTCAGAGTTGTCCAGGGCATGTCTTAATAAACTGCGATCCAATTACAAAGTCAACTTCAGTGTACACGTGTTTAACGTCTATCTTGTCCTGAAATGAACTCGCGAATTGTTCCTATCCCTACACATAGAGTAAAACTAGTGGCGGATGTCTCACCGACTTCTTCGCCCACGTCTAGAGGGTCGGCGTGTGTGACATACAACGCTTGTGCTGCTCCCGAATCCAGAACCTCGTGTTGCCCTCTGTCCAAGTCTCGCCGGATGCGCTCGATCTTTCGCAGTACAGCTTCCCGGAGGAACTTCCTCTCGCGCTTCCTCCTCTTCTTGACGACCTTGGCCGGCAAGCTTTTCATCTCGCTCTCCTCGTAGACGTTCAACTGTTTGAAGACAGACTCGATGTCGCGATCGATGTTGGCGATGGCGGCGTCGAGTTCGTCCTGCGGCTCCTTCCCTGCGTAGAAGTCTCGATGGGCACGAATATCCACGACGTACTTCCATATTCCCAGTAAGTCTTCAATCCTCCTTGTTTCTTCCTCGCTTAACGCTTCAGTGTTTCGCATACTACGTGCAAGTTTATTTTTCGCTGGAAATTTAAGTTGGAGCGGTCTGCATTGCGAATCCTTGGATATTCAACAATGCCAAGGCGTCCATTATTTAAGCACAATTCGTCTAAATATTTTGTAATTTCGTTCTCCGTTATTACTGACTTACCATCCTACAATTTAAAGATGTTATAAAAAATATAACGATTTGGATTGGTGACACTTTTTTTTTAATACTTTCCCCAACTTACGTAAACATTTTCTCTTGCGATTTTAATTTGTAGCGATAATATTTTGCAGTCTAGCGCTCATACAGTATGAATAACGATAAACCGAAGTAAATTATGTTTTATGTCGTTGTTATTGATAAGACATTGTTTTTCTAACACAGTTAAGCGCCTGCATTAACTATTTCATATCATAACATGAACTCTAATTTAGTGCATTTTCGCCTACAAGAAACTCCGTCAGCTTAGTTTAGTAACAGGGAAACAAATTCATGACATCATTGCCCAACCATGAGCACGAACATCTCTCAGGCAGTCAAAAGCCACATGACCTCGGACGTGACCCACGCCACGCTACTAGCCTATAGACTGTTCACGGTAAAATGAGCACTTTTAGAAACCCTGCTTAAGATATACTTGTATGCGCGCCTTATGTAAAATTAACGTTGTCGTGGGCCTCATCACGTTATTCATGCGTCGGTCGAGTGAAACTGTAAAATTATTACGAAAATAAATATTTAAAAAATCCGTTCATTTTTACACTTTGGTGCATTAAAAAAAGAGACAGACAAAGAAATGATTTAAGTTATCAAAAATGTTTACCTAACACCTTTTTATTCTACGTTTAAGACATGGAACCATATTCCCTCCATCGTTACCAACTTTACTGGACGCATGTCACTTAGTGCGCCAGAGAAATGTATGTAGGTAGGATCAGTGACAATTTTCTAAGGTTGATTTCAAAAGTGCTCACTTTATCGTGAATAGCGTTTAACAAGAAGTAGAGGCCTACCTACTATAATGTTAGTAAAGAGTTATTAAGTGGAGTGGATAGATTTAAGCGGCTCTTAACATCCGGGTATTGAGAGCCGATGAGGATGAAGCGAGGTGAGTACAGAGCGGCTCCGGAATGCTAGGGTGGGGGAACAGGAGAACCCGGAGAAAAGTCATCGACCAGTGGCATCGTCCGGTACGATTCCCAAGTGCGAAAGTCCCGGGAGTGACCCCGCCGGGAATCGAACTCGGTTCGAACTTGGTGGGAGGCGAGTATTCTAACCACTACACCATCGCGGCCCCAAGAGTCATTAAGACTTTGAGTTGAACCTGGACAGTGACAGGCGTAATGCAGTAAGTTCTCATCCAGAAACAATATTGTCGAGAAGTTCTTGGAATGCGGAGTCTCATTTATGCATGCTCGTGAAGGTATTGGTGGCCTTGCTATGCGATGTTCAAGCGTAACATAAACATGCTTGATATGGCTCATATCGGGTGACCTGGATGGCCAATCCAAATGGGTGATGTTCTCGCTTTCTAAATAGTCGTTGACTAGTGTAGCTCGATGTGTTTTCTGTGCCACGAAATATCAGCATTTTTCATGTCTGCAATCTCACCTGAACCTAGGACAAAAATTAAAAAATATATATATATGAAATCTTATGTTCACATATAGTTGCAAGGTTCCTAATTAAGGGGGGGGGGGGTTATTTTCATTAATATTATATTCCTGTTTGTAAGTTATAGCCTATATTTTAGAAGCTACAAAAATATCCGTCTCTAGCCTGATATTACACTGAAATCAATAAATACAATATCACTCAACATGGAGCTGTGAGTGCCATTTCGTTATGAATATTGCTGATCGTTTTCAAAGGCTGTGTTCCGTTGACTAACTTGACTATGTTAGAAGAAAAACACATTCTTTGCCGATACGACACGAAAATGTGGGTTTTATGTTACCGAGAAATTTATTAGGATTGTCAATACTATTAACAGAGTAAGATTTCTCTACAAGTTCAAACGTGTCTGAGCTTAAACGAGGTATACTTTATTGGCTGCCCAGTACATACGTACGTTAACTATGCAGCGTTTCCGTCGTGATCCTATGTGCTGTGGAAGTTAGATCTGTAACATCGGGACTTTATTACACGCGACGGAAGTCCACAAATTAAACTACGCCCTTATAGTCTTACCACTTAGGCATATAAGAAAACTGCAGAGGCAAACTTTAAAAATGCAATATTTAACCATTTTCGAGATCTTTTTCCCTCCTTCAATACCTTTGAAATGATTAAAGTAAAAATATATATATATAACAGCATATATAATTGGTTTTTATCTTTTCTGGCAAAAGTAGTATTTCCAGAACATTTATATACCGAGATACCCGTATTTGCGCGAACGATTTCACAGAATATGTTTTAGAACACGCTCCTCTTAATTCTGTCATTCTTGTATTTCTTGGGTGCGTAAAAGCATTAAAGGAAGTTCTTATACTATCACGTTTGTTCATAAATGCCGCAAAATATATTCGGAACTATTTTATGTTGCAATCATGCTGTAAACAGACCAGCCATCCAACGGCTATGACAACGGCCACCTGTTTATCGCGAAAAGATGTACGCGGAGGTTATACTTCAATATCCACTGTGCACACTTGCAGTCTTCGTTTAACTGAGTTATTGGCCGCTTGCCTTTGTGTGAATGCAGTCTGTTACAGTTGAGTTTCTCCGATACTAGCCATGTCCGACACGGCTACGAGGCCATCATTTAGGTTACTAAATCGACCACGTGACCAAGTTTAGGCCCTAAATATTTGGAGGTTTAGGGTTGAAATTTACTGAGGTGAAGTAGCACACTAAATCCCCAAACAGATCCGTAAGATCGTCTGCTGCTGCTTATTTGCGGGTTTCCCCCCCACCTCCCCCCCCTTTTGGTGGAAACGTCGGTATTTGCTGTTCTCAAAACGCTGCACAATACCTACATGTATGTGAAAAAAAGGAAAATCAGTGATCTACATGTTATTTCCTGTGTAAGTAATAAGTATTTTAAAATGAAGTTCGTATGTTGTATTAAAATTGCCAAAAAAAAAAAAAAAAAAAAATTTTTGGTTATTATTTGAAATGGAATATTAATTGCAGGGAACGAAGCAATAAAGAGAAGATTGATATCGGCTAGAAATAAATATGATCAGTTATTCACAAGGCAACGGGTTTACGTGAAAACGCTTGAGAGTACCTAGGATATTTATTGATAGGGCGACAAACAAAATAACGTCGAAATTCCACAAGTTTGTAGTTTCAAATTTTGTCGCGTGCAGCGCTGTAACTCCCCAAAATTGGCCGTTTTGGACACAGCATCTGACCGTCCGTGATTCGCGGGCAGGCAGATAAGACACGTAACAATTCAAATGATCTAATTACCGGAGTGTTTCTGAACTAGGCTGTTTTGGAACACAACTCGTCCGGAAATCTTTTCGCGGAAAACTCGCGGCGGGAGGACACGGAACGAGCGGAAATAAGGATCTGCGCGGGTAAAATATTTCGTACACGTGCCTAGGCCGAACTGCCTACTGTCCGGTCAAGCCGGACATTTCGAAGGGTAAACGAAGGAAACCAAAAAACAACAGCGAGTAATATTGCAGTCTGCGCCTCTGATTGCCCTTTCAGGACGCGCGGACCTCCGCGCGAGCTCGTGGCGTAATGGGCTAGGGAAACCGGAACACCGCAAATTACGCAAGTAGTAGAGAGTTGCCGAAAAGGAGGGGGGGGGAGGAGGAGGAAAGGGGAGCGGCGAACAATGAAAAGAAAGAAGGAAAATTGCGATCGCTTGAGCGTTACCACCAAGACTATAGGCTGTTCACGGCAAAGTGGGCGCATAATGAAAGCCCCCCCCCCCCCCCCCTTAAGACGCTGTATCACACCCTACGAAGAAATTATTTCCGTTTACTTTCGTAACAGAAAAGTCAGGGTCATTACTGAAAAGGCGTCATTACGTAAGTAGAGCCACGAGTATTTCGCGAATTCATTCGGAGGCGACGTAGACTCCAAACACGTGTTATTTTCTCCTACTGCTGTGATTGGACGGCAGTTATTTAAACACGCCCCGTTTAACTGTGAGCCAGCAATAAGCACGAAGCAGTAGTGTGAGTGTTTAACAGTCCTGTACAGAGATCTCATTTGATCACAGCAACCAATAAGCAAACGATATTGTGTCGAGCGTATAGAAGGCTATCCAGCCTAGCTTACTGCCAACTCAATCCGCGAAATTATCGGGGCTCTATATATAAGCATTATATTTCATCTTACCATGCAAATTTTTGTATTAATTTTTAATATGTGTTCCCTGGTTGTCATTAAAAGATGAAAATGGATCAGCATACAAAATTTTATTGTTGCATAAATATGAGTCGGTAGTTTATATACTTATTAATAGAGATATGCGAAATTCGCGTTATTATTCGAAGACAGACGAGACTTCAAACACTTGTGTTTTGTATTGCCTTTGTCATTGGACTACAGTTAGTTAGGACACGCCCAGGACGGCTTTGGACCAATAGGAAACCACTAACGAGAAGCTGGCCCAATCACGGTCAATCCAGTCGAAAGAGAAAACGTGTCCTCACTGCTGCAGAAGCCAATACAGAAGTGGCACCAGCTCGAACACGTACAGAACTGTGAATTTCAGCGTACTGCAAGAAAATAACCTGAATTTTGCATGTATATACTTATTATGTCTGTCACGATGGGTAAAATAATAAGCTATGCTTCTATTGTCACATTTTCAATAAGTCTCCAAAAATTTCAATCAGGAAGAAATAAGTAGAATTTTCAATTTGGCGGGTGACTGGGTCTCTCACTTTCCTGGCACTTGAACTCCGTTGCAGGGTGTTTAAAATAGGCCTACGCTGTTTTCTACGAAACTATTATATGTGCATCCAGTGTGCTCATTTGCCAAAAGAACGTACACTCCAGACGAGTGCTGTTGAGTGCTGACAAGACGTCTCTCAAGCTGGAAACGACATTCCAGAATACCCCAAAATACGTGCGAAATTCGTGATATTATTTCAAAACAGGTTAGATTTCAAACTTTGGTACTTTTATACTTCGTTTGTCATTTGGACTACAGTATGTTACACACCCCGTGGACGCCTTTGGACCAATTGCAAGCAACTGACGCGACGGTAGTAGTAAGGGCGGGGGCGTTTCCCTTCACCTGGGATTAATTGGGATTAATTTATGGATTATCGATTTGATTGAAATGGCTAATCCTTAATACGATTGTAATCCGGCCAAAAATTTAATCCGATTTTAATCCCATGAATTTTTTGGGTTAATCCTTAATCCGATCTGAATCCGATCGATTTTTTCAACAGATAAATAGTATGAAACTTTGATTGATCCAATTCATTTAATTGAATTAATCAATCAAAAATAGTTGTGTGATAAGTGTATAGTAATTTATTTTTCTTTCTTTCTTTCTGGGATGGGGAGCAGCTCTGATTGATGTTGTCAGCATGACGACTGACACTCGACTGAGGTGTGGTGTGTTGGAGACAAGGTGTGTATATATATATGTGTGTGTGTGTGTGTATGTGTGCATGTGTGTGGTGAGTTTTGTGCAAGAATGGCATAAGTATTATTTGAAGGGGATATTGCTCGTAGACGGTGGCTAGGTCTTTATTTTGTTAATTAAACAGAAAGAGAGGTATAGTTAACACAAGAGAGAAATAATTTCAAAGTGTTTAAATGGGTTCTATGTATGAATTAATTACACAAAGGACTCATCGAATCACAAATTTCAAACGATCACAGCTATGTGCATAACATCTGGTGTCGAAAAGTGATAAACAATCACAATTTCGCGAGTCACCAGGTGTCCTAAAGTAAATTAATTGATTAAAAATCTACAACGAATCAAAAATGTCCCTATAAATTAAATGGCCGTCTTCATAATCACAAGATATATGAAAAATGTGACACTACTTGATGCCTCTCGCACATACCTCACATGATTTTAAAACACGTCCGTCTGCCCGTGATACAGGTGAGGAACTTCTGAAATGGAATCCACACGTAGAAATAAATTTATTTATTAAGAAGCGTAAAAAAATATAATTATACGCCCATTCACTTGGGACATCGCTGCAGCCCTGACTTGGATATAGCACTTACATCAACTTATAAGATGTATTGAGAGCAAACATAACCTGTGTTTGATTATAGACTGAGATGAAAAACATGGAAATTTTGTTGAAAATATAAAAGGAATGTTTCCAAATAAATTAAATGGCTAACCGACAGGGAAGAAATAATTTAATTTTTTAAATTTTAACAAACTTGCCTAAATTTTTAATGTGGGTTTCACTATTGTAAGAAGAAGAATTCACTTTTAACTTAATTTTTTTTTTCATCTACGTCTACAGATGAAAAGCTTGGAGCTTGGGTTGTTGATAAAGTTATGTGTGCAAAGGTGAAGAAAGGCATGGGCGTAAACCAAAACTAAACAAAAAACAGAGAAAGGAGTAATCATTGCATTCCTATTTCCAGCATTAACAGCTTTTGGATCAATCCTCGGAGGAGGTTAGGCAATTAGTACAGCAGTTGAATAAAAAGGTAAAGGAATGTATTTGAAACCTTATAAAGTTGGACAAGGACGAAAAAACTCCTAAGGTGGAAAAAAATGCAGAAAGTCCTAAATAGTCTTCCAAAACTTGCACATACAAAGATATTAATGTATTTGTAAAGAAACTGGATATTCCATATTTCCTAGGTGTGTATATGATAGACGATTTAACAAAGAAACCAAATCTTCATGAATGTATGATAGTTAATTTATATTCGATACAAATTGAAGGAATGCATTGGGTTGCAATAATTAAGGACATAAATCAATCATTGTACTACTACAATTTCGACGATTTATGCACTCCAAATTAAATATGAAATAATTAATAAAATACACAATTAAGGTGCTATTACAAAATGGAATAATTACCAAATACAATCACTTGTGGACATTTATGTTTATTGACTATAAAAAGGCTATATAAGTAAGTATAATAGTAAAACATATTAGTAATATGTCTATTATGTTGATATTTAGTAGAAAATAGTCACAATTGCATGGTGTATATTTCCCAGCTTTGGCGACAGATGGAGAACGGCAAATAAGTCTAACCGAATTCGTTACTTACAACAGCATACTGTGACGGATGTGTAGCCATCACAAATAGTTTTCATTTGTTTGAAGTGTGTACTAAAGAATTCTGTAGCTTGCAGTAACCTGGTGCACCGCTACCCACAGTGTTGAGATGTATGATGGATTGCAGTCCACCACCCGCAAGGCGAAGGAGCTATTATTCTAGTCTGTGAAAACCCGATTGGTTGTGTTTTCCCATCACAGAAGCGGCCAGGAAATATGTATCAGTATAGAGGTCGTGGAGTATGTAAAATACGACGACTAGTAACTCGAGAAATCTTTGCCAATCCACTGGTCGAATTGAAGAACCCTAGGGAATTTAACGAAACCAATCAACAAGTGACACAAATACCTTTTAAGGGGGCAGGTAGAATGTCCTCTTGACCACACACAGCTAATGTTTTCTGCTGTCCTGCAACTCTACAGCTGGGAGAATCCAGGCAACTTTTAAAATAAAACATTTTTCTCACAGCAACCAGATTACAAGTACTACTATTGCAGCTGAAGAACACAATGATGCTTGCTGGCAAAAACAGAATTGAATGGTTTTAAAATTAAATTCAACTTGTGTAAAAATGGCTGCAATTTTGTTTTAAATGTGCTTAAATTTGTACCTTTTAGGAAAATCAATTGAAATATCGTGAAATTTAACAGATTTCAGGTGTGCTAGCAGTAATTTCAAGCTGGATACGTCTAATTTCATTAATATCACATCGAAATTTATTTTCTTGGGAAAACACTATATAAATAAGTTCAAATATATACACATTTTATGGTAGATAGTAGAGTCGATATTCTGTGGTAGGAAAAACTATACATGAAATATGCATAAATATTTTTAAAAAACTGATTGAAATTAAAAAACATTTGGATTTAACATGAGTTTATTTAATGTAAGTTTTCAATGTTTGAAAGAAAAGTTTAACTTGAGTATTGCTTAAATAAAATGAGGTGTGAATGGTGTTTTAAGTTTAACTTGTGTAAGTGGAAAGATGCATGGTTTTCATTACTTAAAAACAATTAATGAGTCAAAAAATATGTCTTATATTTGTGTTGGTATGAAAATTAATCATTGGATAGTTTAAACTTAAATAAGTTTGCTGGAAAAAGGTATAAAGTTTTTTTAATGTCTTGTAAGTTTACAGTATCAAAGGTAAAATTTTACTTAGAATGGTTTTTTATTTTAATTGAATTTAGTGTGTTAAAGACATTTGGAACGCATATCTTAGTGATGAGGAAAATAAAGTTTCATCTGCGGAAATTGTGAAATTTTATTTCGCTGGAAGTAGGCCATCCCTTGCACTGGAGAAAAAGTTTTCACAATGCTTCAGTCTCCAAGTCAAAGTAACAGTTTGTAGTGAAGAGGTGATATGGCCAGGAAGCTAGCCCAGGTCAGTTCAAAAACTGCTGCTGCCACGAGGGATGGAGTCTTCCCAAACATTTTACAGAAAAGACGTGCTTTGGCATTGAAGCAAACCTCCATTCCTCGCTGAGGCAGCTCTCGTGTTAGATAATGCGTACTCTGGGGTGGGGATGAAGGGTCGGAGCTGTGGACCGTCCATTTCTCGAGATTACCGAAAAACATATCCTTGAGTGGTGTAAGGGGTGGAGCTGTGTGGCCTCGAATCGACAGTGAAGGCAGGGTGCTTGGACAGAGCAGCCCTTCGAAAACGAACTCTGTGTTGGAGGGGGAGGGGCCTGCGTGACCTTGGATAGAAACTGCCTTTTCTCACAAAGATGCAGTCTGGACAAGGGGGGAGGGCAGAATCGACATGAACAGTTCTTGCGGGTTGGCATCATCTTAGTTCTTCACAAACACTTGTCCAGAATACAAGTATACATTGCTCACTCCTCTGAACCATCTATTCACCAGGTGCTGCAGTCAGTGGGCTTCGAAAAGTGTGGGCATATAATATGCCTGTGTATTAGCTGCGATTATCATTTTAATATAAAAAATTTTCATAACTTTTAATTTATCAGGGAAAATTTATTTTCGTTTGTTAAACCTATATAGTGTGTTTATTGTGGGAACCTCGTTTCTGAGTTTGGTCGACGAAATTTAATATGATTTTCAACTATCATTTCTGTAACTAGTGCCATGAATTTCACAGACTTAACGGGAAAAATGTTTGGAGTACATCTGTTATTTTTAATAATTATATATATAATGCATTTCTATAAAGTGATGCGGGATTATGCTTTGCGGAATAAGTCCTTCTTCATGTTATCGAAGTGTCCCTATGCTTCGATGAAAAAAAAGTGTTAAAAGTGAATTCTTCTTACAATAGTGAAACTTTCGATAAAAATCGAGGTAAGTTTTTTTAACAATTAATTATTGTTTCGTTGTCTGTTGTAGGGCGAAAAGTGTAATCAAGTAATTAGTAGTAGGGAAATAGGTTCTGTCTGTCGTAAATTTCTACTCAGCTGCACTCCATGTATATATATAGTCAGGGTCTCGATGTAAGCTCGACTCATTCATTCACCAGCCTCCGAGGCAGATGGATGTGTTTTGGGGGAGCTCCTTGTGCGATTTCATTTCATGTTTAGTCATTTTCATGTACTTGTGTTCGTTAGCCATTTAATTTATTTGGAAACATTCGCTTTGTATTTAAATTAAAATTTCCATGTTTTTCACCTTAGTCTATATGCAGACAAATGCAGATTAACATAACTAATAAGTTGATGTAAGTGCAATATCCAATTCAGTGCTGCAGCGACCGCCCGAGTGAATGGACATATATTAAATGTTTCATTTTTTACACATGTTAATAAATAAATAAATTTTACATGTGGATTCCATTTCAGAAGTTCCTCACCTGTATGACAGGCAGACATACGTGTCTTAAAATCACTTAAGGTATGTGTGAGAGGCATCAAGTAGTGTCACATTTTTCATATATCTTGTGATTATGAAGACTGCTGGTTAATTTATAGCGATAATTTTGATTCATTGTAGATCGTTAATTAATTCATTTTCTTTAGGACACCTGGAGACTCATGTAATTGTGAGCATTTACCATTTGTCGACACCAGATGTTATTCACATAGTTGTGATCGTTTGAAATTTTCGATTCGGTGAGTCCTTTGTGTAATTTATTCATACATAGAACTCGTTTAAACACTCTGAAATTATTTCTCTTGTGTGTTAACTATAAATCTCCTTCTGTTTAATTAACAAAAAATCGCCTAGCCACCGTCTACGAGCAATATCCCCTCCACAAAATACTTATGCCACTCTTGCACAAAACTTAACATATATATATATACCCTGTCCCAAACACACCACACCTTAGTCGAGTGTTAGTTGTCGTGCTGACAACATCTACCAGAGCTACTCCCCATACCAAAAAGAAAGAAAGAAAAAATAAAGTACAACTATACACTTATCACACAACTATTTTTGATCAAGTAATTCAATTAAATGAATTGGATCAATGAATCAAAGTTTCCTACCTTTCTATCTGATGAAAATCCAAAAAATATAAATTTAAAAATTAACCAAATTTGGCCATGCTAAGATTGGATAAAGGATTAATCAAAAAATTCATCAGATTAAAATATTATTAACAATTCTGATCGTTTTACGTATTAACCCTTTCAATAAAATCTATAATCCATCAATTAATCCCATGTGAAGTGAAACGCCCCCGCCCATACTACTTACGATGGCCCAATCACGTTCAACCAAGTCTAAAGGCTGCCCACGATATTCGAGCAATTTTGAAATCAATCATAGCAAAAAGTCACTGCTACTACCTGCATACATTTCAACGGGCACACTGAGTGACGTGCACCCAGTAAAGTTGATAGCGATGGAGGGTAATTATTTCCATATCTTAATGTCGGATAAAACGTGCTAGGTAAATATTTAAGATAACTGAAATTTCTTTCGTTTCCTGTTTTTTTAATCCATTTAAATGTAAAAATGAGCATAATTTAAAATATTTACTTTTTAAATAATTTAACTGTTTCCCTCGACCGACGCTTGAATAAAGTGATGAGGCCCGCGGAAGTGTCAATTTTACATAAGGCGGAGGAATGCACGAGGTGCATACAAGTAGATCTTTAGCAGGGGTTTCAAAAGTGTGCTCATTTTACCGTGAACAGCGAGCTACTATGGCGCATTCCCTTCGTCCATAGCACTCAGGAATTCCACAAGTTTAAAGATCGCAATGTTAGGCTACAGTAAACAAGATAAAAATATGAACTGCCTGTAACAGTTAAATAAGCGCTTTTGAAATTGGAAAGTTATTTTAAAAATACGACTTCCCCCCACCCTTTTTTTTTCAATGTATTTAAAGGGGCACTATGTATGGCATGCAATCAGCAAAGTGGCTGAGGACGGAGAGAAAGCACTTCCATTTATAAAGTTGAATTAAAATCGTGAGCATTGGAATAATTTATCTTGCTTTCTGGGTTTTTTTTTTGTTCTTATCAGTGAAAGAATTGGCAAATTTTAAAACAATTACTTTTCTAATGATTTGACCGATGCGTTAATAAAGTGGTCAGACCGATTGCAATGATAACGCTATGCTTTCATGTGGCGTAATAATACAAAATGTGTGTACACGTAATACACATCTTAACCAGGGCTTCCAAAGTTTCTTGGTTCACCCTGAACAATTGGTGAGTATCATCGAAATGTTCCCGGGAAACAGCGTTCAACCGGCAATTAATTGGTTCCTCAATATTATAGGAAACTTAAAGACTTGCACTTAAACCAGTCATGATCGTTTGCGAGGCGCTTGGGAACATAAAGCATAAAAACATAACATCAAATATAAAACATCAAACTTAGGGAACCTAGAACTTTGAACACCGTCGTGTATTATTACAATATAAGCCTCATTTTTAACCAAAATACGACCCTCGACGTGCCCCAAACTAACCAAACTACCAGCCATGTTGGCAACCTACGTTGGCCTAATAGTCGTACGATGTCATTGGCTTGGCAAGATGAGGTTGTTAAGGCCGTGCTACAGTAGCAGAAAGAAATAACTAGCCTATAGCACACACTTGTTAATGAGGTCTGTTTCAGCCCAGCATTTTGCAAGAGATTGTCACCTGCGCTCGCCCTAACGCCATAGGGATGATTGAAAATTTTCTATTTTAATGCGACAACGGTATTCAAGCCAAAACGAACCCGTGACAGGAAGTGTCTGCGAAGTAAACTACGTAGGCCTAGTAGGCCCATATTTCTCATATCCGTTCATTTAAGCCAAAAAAAAAAAACTGCGTTTGTTTCAAATAAACGGTGACCGGAAATGCAACTATGCAAATATTTCCTTGCGAAAACGAACTTTTTCATGTGCCAACAAACAAAAATAATCACGTCTGTAGGCCTATCGTGCCAAGTTAGCCAACATAGTTCGCAAACATCTGCGACCCATGAAGAGCTTGCAATGTTTTAAATGATAAGTTTCTTGTTGATCGCATAATTCTGGATTTTCAATGCCACGACGAGCTTGTCCCGACAGTCCGACACGACATCTTAGTCCGACCATTTCTACCATCATAATTTAGTTCAGTGCTTATAATACCCCGACAGTTTTCATTTGACAGTGTTGGGAGTCTTTCGGAAACTTATATAGAATGGCCAATAACTTTCTAGACATTATCGTTGGAATGCAAAGAAATCACAAAACATTTTACACTATTTTGTTTTGTCCGTTTTGTAATGTTATCTTTATTTTGGCGGAAAGTTATTTTTCCTCTAATATGTATTTTAGTCAATTCAATAGTTTTCTGCTACAAGATAACTAAGATATACACATTAATAAAATATTTCTAAGTAAAATTTATTACAGAATTGAAATCTTCAAGAAATGTTGTTGTGTAAGGTTATGTTGGACATAGTGTACATAATTGTGTATCCTACATAATGCACATGAAGGTAATTTTTCGCTTGTACAATGCGAAGCTTAACGGTCAGTGATCTTAACTGTCTGTAATTGATTCGTAACCGTGTTACTGGTCTGAGTTATGATTGGTTCGTATTACGGTAGCCAAACACAAAGCGTACAGGACAGCTCATTGGCTGAGACGACGAAACAAGTGTTGTGTCGATTTAAGTACAGCACGCGTCAAAAAATGTATACTTACCGTTTGCAACACCTAGAACAGTAAATTAAAGTGGGTCTGAAAGGATTAATGTTTTTTTTTCTGCTGCCAGCGAGTCAGACACCCGACGAAATTTGAAATAGAATCTACTTTTGTCGGGCTGTCTGGACTGCGATTTTGTCGGGGTGACCCTTGCTTTCTGATTAGCGGATGAACAATCTTCGTCAGTCTCGGGGCTGCGATTTTGTCGGGGTGACCTTACCTTCTAATTGGGTGATGAAAAATCTTCGTCGGTGTCGGCGGGGCTGTCATGTCGGACTGTCGGGGTATTGCAAATCCACCATTCGCGTTTCCTTACCGCGACGGAAGACAGCACTTTTTCGGGCTCGAATAAAGTCTGTTCACGATAAAGTGAGCACTTTAGAAATGAACCTTGCGTATATTTAGGCCTAAATGGGAACACTCAGCGACATTCGCCCAGTAAAGTTACTAATGATGGACGGGAGTAGTTCCATATCTTAACGTCAAATAAATAGTGTTAGGTAACCATTTGTGATAACTTAACATTATTTCTTTCCCGTTCTGTTTTTTTTTTTTTTTTATGCATCGAAGTGTAAAAATTAGCAGATTTGTAAGGTATTTACTTTGTTAATCATTTCACATTTTCATTCACCCGACGCATGAATGAAGTGATAAAGTCCAATGACAATGTTAATTTTATATAAGCCGAGAAAATACACAACGTGTATACAAGCAGATATAAACAGGGCTTTCAAAAGTGCTCATGTTACCGTGAACAGCGTATAGTAATGCTGCTATTATTTTCTTAAGGAAACGTCACCGCTATTGTAGCGCGGCCTTAAGGCCTCTAGATCTCGGCGGTAACGGCACGAGCTAGCGAGGCAAAGCAAGGGTATTGATTATCCGGTAGGACCCTTCACTCCCTCAACCCTTACCCTCCCCCCCCCCAAGCCCTTGGTTATTGGGCCGGGGGCGCCTCCCTTCCGTCTCCCCTAACGCCACTAAAACAAGCCGTATCACGCCAACATCAAGTGACGGCACGAGATAATCTCGGCGAACTTAATAAAGATAAGCCTCCTAAATCTTTTACGGAAGAAGCGATAAAAGGGAGCGGTTTCCCCCCCTCCCGCCAGTTTTCTCACGGGTTGGCTTCAGGAGGGGGGGAAAGGCCCCGCCCACGAACTCGAGCACGGGCCAATGAAAGGCGGGTGGTGTCGTGGCCAATGAGCGGGCAACGGGTTGACGAGTCCGAGAAGGGGAGGGCTTGTGAAGGAGGGGAAGGAACGGATTATGATGAGAAGGGGAGGGGATAAACCGACTTCTAAACAGGAGGGGGAGGAGATAATCGTTTTACTCCAGGCTAGCGAGAAATTGTATGAGAGGTTTCTCGTCAATGTTAGAATTATAAATATTTCTATTCTGATAAATGCACGTTGCACGTGCATTTAGTTAGTGGTTAGAGACCCGAGAATTTCGAGAGGTTTATTTATATAAAAAGCTGGAATTCACACACATGTACGATCATGTTACGTTTGTAATTGCTCGAAAGGTGTTGTTTGACTCCTGGTGATAAATGGGCCAATAACAAACATGCAATAAATTGTGCGCCCAACCACCACCTTTTGCTACCACAACAATCAACCAATAAACAGTTGATATATGTATGGGAGTATATAATACTGTGAAGCCTAGCCTACCGATCATTAAACTCACGAATTTCTTGGAGGGGGTCTATTAATGATATACACTGTAGACAGCACAAAACGGCTTCTAATAAGGGTGAGTGAGTGAAGAGATTTGGGCGGCTGTGAACGTCGAAGTTCTAATACGAGAGCTCCCTGAAATAATGGCAGACATAATTTTACATTCCGCAGTTTCATAAACAGTTTCCAGCAGTAACATTAAACACAGACACGTTTTTACTGGCAAAATGCTATAGTGAAACTCGTAGTTCCAAACAAAAAAAAAATTGTTCGTTGCAACACCTAAGATTAGATTTCTAGACCTATGTGTGCTTCAAAGAGTTAAAAGGACTAGCGAGGCGGATTTAGTTAGCTAAATGGTCACGTGACGCGAATTAGAAAAGGCAAGGCCTACTAAAGAGGGTCACTATCAGTTTAGTTTTTTGTAAGAGACGTAGGCCTGTGCATAGAACGTTTACAGAAATGTGTGGTTCATAATGAATGTACAAGTCTTATGTTCAACGAATCACACGACTAGAAATTAACTATATGATAACGAGGTAGTGCTTTTTTTTTAATATAGTAAATATACCTAATAATTTAGGCGCGTTTTTAAAGAAAGTAAAAGAAAAAGAAAAAACCTTTTTTTAAGTAGATATTCGGATAAATACAGCAGGACTATATTAATTCTTCTGCTTCTTTTCTCCTTTAATTGTTTTGACTGAAAGCTTTACGTACACAGCACGAGATAAAATATTACATTTTCCCACGCGTATAACTAGGGATAGGATAAAACCGCGAGTTCAATGACCTGTATGCTAGACTCCACAGCCATGTGTATACCCGAGCCTCAGATGTGTGTTCATTGCTGTCTCATAGAGTAACCAGTGTTACTCCACACCTGGCAGTATGTCACTCGCTACTTGTATACCTGCAAGTCTGCTATTGGCTCAAGAGTCGTCCAGGGCGTGTCTTAATAAACTGCGAACCAATTACAAAGTCAACTTCGGTGTACACGTGTTTGACGTCTATCTTGTCCTGAAATGAACTCGCGAAATGTTCCTATCCCTACGTATAAGTACAGGCCTAATACGCATTCGTCCAGATGTTCATACACGACACGTACACGGTGATCATTAACCGTTTCGTAAAAAATACCTCCTTGAATATTCTGTCTCACATAGACTATTCGCGGTAAAGTGAGCGCTATTGAAAGACTCTCCTTTTAAATAATTGTCAACAAATAGGCTATAACTTATTTTAGCTTTGGATGTTAGCTTCCAAGTGCGGTGGAATATACACACTGCGTTGATTACTTAAACGACAATATTTATTTTAAAAAAGGTGGTTACAAGATAAAAATGGCTATAGGCCGTTCACGATAAAGTGAGCACTTTTGAAGCCCTAGTTAATTTTTTCTTTCAACCAATTTATATCCTTCCATCACTTGTTAATGCAAACCCTGCAATGTGAGTAATAAACATAGTGTATACATTCGCCATACCCAAAACCAAAAGTCCGAGGCCACAATGAAATGTATTTATTGGTTATTATGTCTGATGAAACAGCTTTAAAAAGTGCTCACTTTACCGTGAACGGCCTATAACAATAAAAAATAACTAGGCCCTCAAAACTGCTCACTTTACCGTGAACAGTCGATATACGTTCATTGCGTATACTTTTCCCATCATAAATCGAGCTTGAAAATTATAGAAGTGCGTTGAGTTCCACATGTACATTTGGCATGCAGCAGCCTAGAATTCTGATTCCAACACACTTGTACAACAATAGATTAGACATTTAGTCCTGTTTGTTAACGGCTGAAGTATGCTGAACAGGGCATGACAAAACCACTCTCGTACATTCATAAAATGAACTTTACGTACTAGTCTATATCAAAGAAATTATTTATAAAATTACCATATCAGTGTAAATGAATAGTGAGAAAATGCGAATGGTGAACTATTTTCCCATACACCCATGGTATAGCGCTCCTACATTCGCTCACGAAACAGTCAAATGCGTAGGGAAGTCCCCAGCCTTGTGTAGTAACGATGCTCAACATTCCTATATTTGCAGTCCACCATGTGGCGTTATTTCCATACAATGTAGAGGTTAAAAACTTCCATTACAGTTTAGGAAGTTACCAGAAATTTCTTTACAGTGAAAGTCTATCAAGTAGAAGCTATGAAATTCATGTCCGCTGATGACGTGATTGGTAGTTTGGTAGATATTTAATTTTTTGGTACGTAGATCTAACGAAACTTCTAAATACCAAAGGATAAGCTACAATTGATCTAGCACATGCACAGATCGTACAACAGCACATAACACATGCACAGAGCAAAACTAAGTACTAGATCCTACACTCAAAATAGCACACGCACATGAAATTACGGAAGTTTACACAAAGCAGTCCTGAAAATGAAATGAAAACTATTCTCGGTAAACTGCGAGTGCGTACGTTGGTTAACGTTGATATTTCGTGAGTTGTAGAAACATGGACGAAACCGATTTTATATTAAACTATTGCAGTTCATCATCTTAACACCGCTCGCAAAATAACAATCTCTATAAAAACAAACTATCGTACAAATGGCGCCAAACTCTCCCAAACACGGGGCCGCGGTGCCTGAGCGGTTAGCCTGCTCGCCTCCCACCAAGGCGAACAGGGTGCGGTGTTTTCTCGGGGATATCCAGTTTCCCTTTTCCCCGTCCTTTCATCCCACCGATGCTCCATTCTCACCTCAATCGCCCTCATCGGCTCTCAGGATCTCGATGTTAAGAGCCACCCAAATCTATTCACTCACTTTCCCAAGAAAGAGTCAAATTCACTGTTTTTTTTTTTTTTTTTTTTTTTTTAACAATTTACATCTCTCTATATGAACTCAGCGGTATCCTCGTGTTCTGATTGGCCAATCTCAGCGCATAGGGAACACGCACGGGAATTGTGAGATCTAGCGAACTTCTCTGTGCGTCTCTCCTGCGATACGTTCCTGTGCGTATGCTGTGCGTGAATGTGGCTATTCTCCATGCTTAAGTTACACGTGTATCTTACTTTCTGTGCGTGTGCGCAGCATTGGTTTACCAAATCCCGAATATCGCCACCATATTTGTTTGGAAATTGATGCGGAAAAGTAATCCGGAGATGGCTTCATACTACAGTGCACGTATATATAGACCTATAGGGTCAGCTGTGTTACACGAAAAGACTTCAGGACTACTTGTAGGTACTCCAAAACACTAGAATTCAGGCCCACTTTCGAGATTGGGTAATTTTAACTGTCACGTATTGCAGGTGTCTGCCCGCGAATCACAGACACTCAGTGTCGTAGTTGCCTAATTCTGATTGGCCCAGTCAGGTAAAGGAACTGTCTCCCTACTAAGACACGTGGCCAATAACCAAAGGAAATCTGTATGTATGGCATAGATAGAGACATGCAAAATTCGCGTTATTATTTGAGGACACATTAAACTTTTAAAACTTTTACCTTTCCAATACGTTTGTTATTGGAATATACTTTATTTGATACGACCTGGGTAACTCTGCGCCAATAAACGAACACTTCACAATTGTGTTACCCAATAACGAGCAGTTCAGTCAGAGAGGGAGTGACTTAACAACTATGCAGCAGCTTAGCCCGATGCCAAATAATAACGCGAATTTTGCGGATCCCTAGCTGTAGAACATTGTAATATAGTCTTCGCGTAAATATTTCCACGGAAAACAGGTGGCCCGACGTATAGAGGTGCTTCTTTATGAATTCACGTAAGTAAAATCCAAACCAGAATTTAAATTTCAGTGATACATTTTGGAATGTACCTAATACATCTTAATGTAGGCATAAATGTATGAACACGGTTTTTCATATAAGTAGTTTTTATTTATTTACGATAATAGCCTCGTGGAAATGCCACGCCAACGTGTTATGCGGTACAGATTACCTCTTTGCTCGACCGACAGAGAGCGTCATAACGGTAAACGAATCACTGGCAACAAAGTTCCAATTCAATCATACTAAATTTAGTTACCGATTACTGAAATTGGAGACTATGGGTAGCCGTGGGAACGCAACGGCTATAGAGAGCTCGACTCGCGTCCTAGGCGAACCGGGTTCGATTCCCAGAGGGGTCGCCCCTAGGTTTTTCACACGTGGGAATCGTGCCGGACAATGCCACCGGTCGGTGGGTTTTCTCGGGGTTCTCGCGTCCTCCCCCCCCCCCGGGTGGGGGGGATTCCGCCGCTGCTCCACACTCGCTTCACTTCAGCCACATCCGCTCTCAAGACGCGCCCAAACATTTCCACTAGAGACTATGGTTTATCTCGGGAAAAGTTGACTGTTTGTTAGAATTCTACGTCAGAACTCATATCAGACTGTTTTCTCGGCGTTCAAGCATGTCTGGAGCTATTATCCCATTTGACTGGGTTAATGAAGGCTCTGTTACTCTAAAGTAGAACGTTTATAATTGATGTGCAAAGATCTTAGTCGAGTCAAACCTTGCTTGTCCAATCACAAAAGGGCCATGTATCTAATATACTAGCCAGAGATTAGGGGCCTAATCGAAAATTTGCCAGCTCAAAAAATTTCTGGGGATTTTCCAAGATCCGTAAAGAATAAAACGCAACGTATGTTGCAGGCGTTAGCAGAGTATTCGCTATCGAAATACAAGTAGAAGAGCTTGCAGATACTTTGTCCTCGTGCGATTTATGGTCGCGGGAAGAGAACGAGCGCCTTGCAGTTGCAGTTAGGCAAGCCAGAGCGACAGTCGCCAGGAATGAGTCTTGACTGGGCTACACAGTGACCGTTGCCGTAATGGACAACAATGTTGCAATAAAGGTGCGGTGTGTACTGGTTAAAGTGCAATAATGTAACGTACATAGAGTCCTAATTGCGCTGTCAGTTGTAACTCAAAATGGCACTACTATTACAGATAGTACAAATAAGGCGATGCACTTAAAAGATATACAATGTTACACATTGATTGGGACAAGCGTGCGCTATCAGACCAGGGGTGGACTTAATAAACCAACGTACACAATGTTACACAACTTGAGCACTCACTAGATTCATCTGTGCTGTATTTTAAAAGATATACAATGTTACACATTGATTGGGACAAGCGTGAGCTATCAGACCAGGGGTGGACTTAATAAACCAACGTACACAATGTTACACAACTTGAGCACTCACTAGATTCATCTGTGCTGTATTTTAAAAGACTGCATACTTAGAGACCTGAGGAATTAGCGAATACATCTACCTATAGACTAGATTTCACACTCTTGTATGCTCTCATACAGATCTCAACTGTTTATTGGTTGATTGTTGTGGTAGTAAGAGGCGGTGGTTGCGCGCACAATTTATTGCATGTTTGTTATTGGTTCATTTATCTACAGGAGGTGTCAAATAACACGTCGACCAATTACAAAAGTAACATGAACGCACAAGTGCGTAAATTCCAACTTGTCTAGAAATGAACCCGTGAAATCCTCGTGTCCCTACTTATAAGTAGGGCCACCAGTTTTTCGTGAAAATATTTCAGAACAAGTTGTGTTCCAAAACACTTTAGTTTCGTAACCACTTTTGTGATTGGACCATTTGAATTGACGGGCGACTTATCTGCCTGCCCGTAAATCACGGACCGTCAGTGTGAGAGAAACATAATTCCGACTGGCCTCATTCATGTTAACAGACTCTCCTCGCACAAAGACAAGCGGCCAGTAGCTAAATGAATACTGCAAGTTTGCACATAAGATATTGAAGTCTAGCCTCTGCTTAAATATTTTCGCGAAAAACAGGTGGCCCTAGTTATAAATAGGGACCTGCAAAATTCACGTTATTATTTTTAATCAAGCTGAAAAATGTACTGTACGTAAAGAAGACAGCGTCGTTTCTACATTGACTACTGCATAGCTATGAAGTCACTGCCTTTTTGACTGAACTCTTAGTGATTGGGGCACATAATTGTGAGGTGTTCATTTATTGCTGCAGAGTTACCCAGGGCGTGCCACATGAAGTATTGTCCACCGACAAACTTATGGCAAAGATACGCATGCTTCAAGTTTAACTTGTCCCCAAATAATAATGTGAATTTTGCAAGTCCCTAGTCATAAGTAGTGTATATAGAGCTGCAAAATTCGAGTTATTATTTGGGGACACGTTTAACTTAAAACACGTATACCCTTCTCATTGAATCATACTTTATTTGACACGCCTTGGGTAGTTCTGCACCAATAAATGAACATATCACAATTGTGTGCCCCAATCACGTGCAGTTCAATCATTAAAAGGCGCGACTTCGCATCTAGGCAGCGACCAATGAAGAGACGACGCTGGCTCGAGTATATACAGAACTGTGAAGTTGCGCCTGATGCCAAATGATAACGCGATTTTTGCAGGTCCCTGGATGTGTCTCCAAGATTAGCGCTGTTTCGTCCTAAGTATAAAATAATGGATCTTCCCGTGACCAGCCATTTTAACGAATCGCGATAGGATAAAAAAATTTGTAAGATTTTTCTTCTTGTATTTTCATGACGAATCCCCTACCACCGTCTGTAACATACGTTCAATCCTTTATAAATTACTAATTAATAGAGACCTGAAAAATTCGCGAGTTCAATGACCTGCAAGCTAACTCCACAGTCTTATGTACAAATATGCTGATATCAAATGCACATTGGTTGTCTGCTGTCACAGTGGAAGGCGACAATTGGGCCAGCCTTCGCCAGTAGGCGTCACACACACTGTGGACCAATGGCTAAAGTTATATAAAAACACGTGTTTTGAATTCTAGCTTGTCTTACAATGAATCTGCGCATTCTCCAGGTCTCTACTAATTAATCGTCAATTGGAACACGGTCTAGTTTTGGCGTTTTTAGCCAAATGCCGCGGAGGATTTGGCAGTGTAGCATTGACCGGGGCATGAAAGAGGGATGAAGACCGTAAAGGTGTTGGAGGGGAAGGGGTAGCGGTACCTAGCTGGCGGTAATGGAGGGGAAGACACGAAGGAGAGGAATGTCGTCCGGAGGGGAAAGGGCATGCAAGTAGGTGGAGGGGATGTGGGGGGAGGGGGCGAGGCGGTCGCCGCCGGAGCCACGCCACGCCGCCCCTTTCAGTCGCCGCCCGACATGCAGCAGCAGCAGTACCGCGCGTCCGCCATGGACGACCATCGACACGGCAAGCACACCGTCGTCGTGGACCTGCTGCCCCCGGCGTACACGCGCGCCGCCGCCTCCCCGCCGCCCCACAAGCCCGCCTCCGTCGCCGCCGACGGCCTCAAGGGTGAGTGTCGCCGCGACAACGACCTCACGTTTACTTTTCATTAAGTCTCGGCTTCTGCTGGAGTCACGATACGACAGACCGACACGTCAGAGCTCGACGGAATTCCACATTCGATTTTATTCAGTGTTCACAGTACTACGCCGAAATCTGCCCGACAAGTGTGTTAGCTGACTGTTGGAAAAAACCTAAAACGGCAAATTATCCTAATAATAATCAATATTTACTATTTAAAACTCACGATAAAGCGAATGATAATTTTGCTTTTAAAAATATTTGAATTTATACAAGAGAAAAAAAGTACTTGAAAACAAATCAAGACGTTAAATTGGCCTATTATTTAATACAGTAGGGAAATATTCACGAAATTTTGTTTTATAATGTCGTATTTGCATTTTTTTTTTTTGCGCACTTCGACGAGCCCGACTTGACGGGAAGTAGAAATAGAACCCAATATCAGGCTGTCGGGGCCTGCAATTTTGTCGGGGTTACGTCACAGTGACCTTGGTGCATTTGCTTTTCATTTGCTACTACTCAGATTTCGTCGTGTCGGGGATACCATGTCGGGTTCGTCAGTGAATTGCCAACGAACACGATACGACACACCGTCACGACGTCAGTGCTCAACGGAATTTCACATTATATTTTATTCAGTGTTTACAATACCACGACGAAATCTGCCCGACAAGTGTGTTCGTTGGTTGTTAGAGAGTCCTAAAACGACTAGTTATCCTATTAATATACAATATTTACTTTTGAAACTCACGATAAAGAGAATAATTATTTTTCTCTTGACAATATTTGAATTAATGTAACCGGTAAGTTATTTTGGTGGCAAGTTAATTTATACCTATTAAATATTCACAAAATTTTGTTTCATAATGTTAATGTTGTATTTACTTTTTTTTTTTTACGCGCATCGACGAGCCCGACACGACGGAAAGTAGAAATAGAACCTACGATCATCGGGCTGTCGGGGCTGCAATTTTGTCGGGCTGACGTCACAGTGACCTTGCTTTTCATTGGCTGCTTCTCAAATTTTGTCGTGTCGGGGTTGTGTCGGTTTTGTCGGGGAATTGTGATTCCAGCTTTAGAGACCATGGGGAATTTCGCGGATTCATTCGGCAGCAAGCTAGACTTCACAATCCTTTGTGATTCATTGGCTTTGACATCAGACCAGGTAGCACGGAATTCAGTTTTTTTATTTGCATTGCAGGTTCGTTATTGGTTGAAAGTCTAAAAACTATGGTCCAATAGAAGCACAGCCACATAAGCTCTTTGCACGTGAATGTAATCAGACGATTCCGCGAAAAATCCGGGTCTCTGCGCTATTATGCAGGAATTCGTCGTTTTCTTGTCATAACTTCAGTTTCATAGGTAGGTATTACTGGAAATAAGGGATTATAGAAAACATAAAATTTATTATCCATTTAATACTTTTGTATCTAACTTTCAGTGCGTGTTATTTCCCGTTCGCAAAAAGGCAGGAACTTATGGTCCTGACATTTTACAACCAACAGATAACACAATTAAAATTGCGCGCAAAAATATTAAACAATTCATAAAATGCGAATTTTCTATATTCGTACATTTTCAATCATTAGTACGTATGAAGCCGAAGTAATTATGAGTCCGAGCGTTAAAAGGCCTTCCTAGAAATTTTTTTTTTTTTATTTAGTCTATTTGTAGTTTCTTCGCGCTTTTTGAATTCAACCTTTGAAAAAATAATTCCGTATATGACGTGTTTGGTTATTTCGTAAATATGCTGTGTATCACATGCAAGATTTTTATACTTCTGTTAACGCCCTGCCTTATTTTTTGGTTAAACTGAACTTCTACTTACACTTTATCTATAAATTATTTCTTTCATAATTAGTATGAATAAAAACAGCGAGAATACAGGTGTGTTGGTAATGCCTAGCAGGCCTAAGAAATAGTTCTTATGCAAAAAGTTATTGCATTGGGTGCGCACGAATGCAGTGCGTTCTCTCTCTCTGGTGCGATTTTCTAGACCTAGCCAAGCTTTGTTTGCATGAGGCGAAGGAATATCCTGATAGCAGGACTTCAGCTGGGCTTCAGAAAAGTTGCAAGTAAGGCAGGATTTACAACGATCCGTCGCGTCCGTCAGCCAATCCGAAGCGGCCATTGATTCTATCCGTCTGCCCGTCGAAAGCTTGGCAAGTGTTGACAATTCACAGGCGAACAGATGAAATCACAGCCTTCTAAACTTGCACGTTTTGTTGCTCGTTCACGACGAGTTCTTTACAAGGCTGCACTCCAAGAAACTATGCGAAAATTTGCCATACCAGTGTATGCGCTTAGTGGGAAAGCAGGAATGGCAATGTTTCCCCCTATACATTCATTGTAGCGTTCCTACATTTGCTCGGGAAACAGTCGAATGCGTAGGGAAATTCTCAATCTTGTATAGCAGCACTGATAAACATCCCTATTTCTGCAACTTGATGTTTGGCATTAGGCTATTGCCATATAGGCTAGCGTATTCTATAGGTTTTAAAACTTCCATTACAGTTTTGGAAGTTTACTAGAAAATTTTTTACAGTGTGTGTGTGTGTAGTGTTTTCTTTTCGCTGTCCTTTCTTTTCATGCTTGTTTATGTAACTGGAAAAATAAATTAAGTTACATTTTTCCTGACGATTAGGCCTAATTGATGATTACGCTGGGAAACACGAGCTCGTTTTGTGCGAAAGTAAAGGTAATAAATATATCTAGTGATTTTTCGCTAAAAAAATATATATGAGTTAGTCTATACGGTAGACATAAATACTATAATGACCCAACAGCAGTGCGTCTATTGTCATTGGTTGCTATCTGCTTGAGAAGGCGTTTTCATATTTGACCGGGTCACTCAGAATTCGGCAACATCGGCACGGCTCCTACGTGATTCGTGTGCAGACAGTTAACACACATTTAAAAAATTGATTCAGTCAATAAAGATAGGTAAACAACCGTACAGTGTTTCGAAATATAACTTGTCTTGAAATCTTTTCGCGAAATTTCACTACCCCTAGTAATAAAGCACGATTTAAATGCTATTTATAAGTTTTTTTACGTCGGTTAATTTCCGTTACGTACGTCTATTTATTTATTTATTTATTTATTTCAACTTTATGTATACTGGCGAAGTTAAGGCTTCAATACCTTCTATTAACCCATTCAGACCCAGTGTGGATAATTGCGCACATTACGCACGTGTATGTAATTTTCGGCGTGTACTGCACACTGTGAAGATCAGTGACCAATGATATCACCTGTAGGTAAATGATTCACAAACCCCGTCTTGCTGGTTTAGGTCGTAATTGGATCATATAAATGTAGCCGAACATATAGCCTACAGCTCGTTGACTGCGACCAACAAACAAGTGTTGTGTCGACCTCAGTACAGAACGCATCATAATTTTTTTTCGTTTGCAACACTTGAAACCTTAAATTAAAGTGGGTCTGAGGGTCTGAAAGGGATAAACTTAATCAGATATAACATAGTGTACACATACGTAAACATAAATAGCAAGAAAAAATAGTTATATTAACAAGAGGCTAAACAGAAATATGATAGTTCAAATAGTATTAAATCTGAAAATGATCAGTGGCTTCATACTATGTTGGGCTACATATCTTTAACAGGAGTAGAGAAAAGGCAATGTCCTAAGAAATTTAAATTGAAATAGCATAACAATTTTGATCTACAATAACACAAAATATGTTTCATAATCCGCATTACCAATCATAAATATAAAGTACCTGGGAGGAAAACAACATATTGAATCTCAGCTCATTAAAATAGATAAACAGACTTATAATAAGCATACATGTGATGAAAATTGCATGCAGCAACACATTAAAATAAATTGACGAACGGACAGCAACAATTTACACGTTGATTAAAATGAATGTATAAAACAAGTGTAGGTAATGTATACAAATAGTTAAGAGTTTTATCTTTATTTTTAAAAATACTACTGAATAATAACGCGTGTGTGTGGAATAATCGGCGCATATTCCTAATGTACTTGGTAGCACTGCTCTTAAAAGTAGTTTTGGGTACTTAAAAGCCCAATACCGCAAAAAAATTTTCACTTTTTATGGAGAATTTTTTTCTATTTGTAGACAGTTTGGTTTTTATTAGTTTGCAGCAATGAACGTACGACGGACGTACGAAGTTTGGTTGTAAATCGCTCGGCTGGGAGACGGACGAATGTACGACGTACGGTCGCGACGGAGCTGTTGTAAATTCTGCATAACTGTTAATGAACTATAGATAGAAACCTGAAAAATTCGCGACTTCAATTACCTGTAGGCTAGACTCTACAGTCTTATGTACAAATATGCCGACATCAGCTACACGTTGGCTGTCTGCTGTCACAGAGGAAGGTGACGATTGGATTGCCGTTCTCCAAGAGGTGTCAAACACCATGTGCGCCGATGCCTAATGGTATAAATATACGTGTTTTGATCTCTAGCTTGTCTCAGAATTAATCCGCGAATTCTTCAGGTCTCTAACTATAGGCTAATCGCTTTGACGTTACGCCCTGGCGTACAGAATCATTGCGACAACAGCGATGGAAATTAGCATGCTAAATAAACTTCGTGTGTTCTTTGTCCTCAGAATTTTGAGCGGAAGTACAGGGTTTTAATACAGCCATCTATTCACAAAAGATACGGCTTTGTCGCTGGTTTAAAACACTTTACAAAAAGGATAAATATCGTAAACATAAGGCTACTTTACGATTTTCGCTGACTGACACTTTTCCACCACAATGTTTATTTTTAGAGACCTGAGAAATCCACTGATTCGTTTCGGGACAAGCTATATTTCAAAACACATGTGTTAATAACACTTCAGCCATTGGTCCCCACGGTGCTTGACACCTCCTGGAGAAGGCTGAGCCAATCGTCGCCTTCCACTGTGGCAGCAGACAACCAATGTGCAGTTGATATCAACATATTTGTACATTAGACTGTAGAGCATACCCTGCATGTCATTGAACTCGCGAATTTTTCAGTTCTCTATTTATGTTCCAGTAACCAAATTTAAAAACCTGCAACAAAATATCAACTTTCATCTCTGTCCTGGAAAAAAATCATTAATATATTTCATATATATATATTAATTAGAACAGACACAGCTGTTTACAATGAAAGCTGTACTTTCCACGTTTGTGGCAGTGGCAAGCGTGAGCGATAAGGGCTACACTCCCTCGCGCATCAAGTGCGCCATCGCCGCTTGGCGCAGGGCTCTGAACTGGCGTTGCAGCGTTCTCGCAGCCCTGCTGTGTGAACGTGAGGCACTTCAAGCAGAGGCTCCTTGTCACTTATATCGGTGGCAAATCCGTGATAAAGTTAAAAAAAAATTCTCCCCTCGTGTCCGCGTAGCATCACTCTAAAATATATTTATAGTAAACTTCATAAACTGAATTGGAAGATTTAAACCTCATATATAGGGATAGGAAAAATTCGCGAGTTCAATGACATGTAGGCTAGACTCCACAGTCATGTGTAGACTCGAGCCTCAGATGTGTGTTCATTGGCTGCTGCTCCATAGAGTAACCAGTGTTACTCCACACCTGGCAGTATGTCACTCGCTACTTGTTTCCCTGCAAGTCTGCTATTTGCTCAGAGTCGTCCAGTGCATGTCTAGTAAACTGCGAACCAATTACAAAGTCAGCTTCAGTGTACACGTGTTTGACATCTATCTTGTCCTGAAATGAACTCGCGAAATGTTCCTATCCCTACCCATATATCATATGGAAATAATGCCCCACATCTGGCTGCGAAATAATATGGAATGTTTAGCGTCGCCACTATACCTAGCTGGGAAGCTTCTTGCGCATTTGACTGTTTACTGAGCAAACGGAGAAACGCCAGAATGAATGTATCGGAAATAACTTCACCATTCACGCTTTCTCACTCTACTCATACACTCGTATAGTAAATTTGCGAGCAATTTCTTAGGGTGACGTTTTAAGATACGACTGTCTGAAAAAAAACTGCTTTAACAAAGCTGGAATGCTGCAAAATATTCACAGCATGCCGTCGTACTATCTTTGCAGTACCACTCTGTCCTCCGTTTAACTTCGCAGGTAAACGTAGTGAGGATACGTTTGATAGTTGTTTAAAAATACCTATATCGAACACGCTGTAATGCAGTACAAGTGCCATGGCGGGCCCCTTAAGCTTTTGCAGAAATTATTCGTTTTCGCGTCATAATTTCTGCTACTTACTTAGTAATTACTGACAGTCTACGAATATAGAAAGTTTACATTTTGCGAGTAGTTTAATATTTTTGGCTTAATTCTAATTGTGGGTTATTCATATTCAGTCTGTTGTAAAGAGTCGAGAAATTATTAATAAAATACAAATATATTCTAGACTTTCTCCAACAAGCAGATAATACACCATTCAAATTAAGCCAAAAATATTAAACGACTCGCAAAATGTAAACTTTCTACAATCAAACTTTGTTAGCAATTATTATGAATCCGAAATTATAATGTGAAAACTGATAATTTCGGCCAAAGTGTTGAAGCCGAGTCTTTACTACGTTCCTTATTATATAGGTACTTCAACTACGATGTAGGCCTAAGTAATTATATCGCGGAATTCTTGAGCAGTAGTATATATTGACCTGCGAAATTCTACTTCGCATCACTGTATAAGTATACCTACTCGAGCCTAAGTCTTTTCTTCATCGGCTACTGCCTAATTGTGAAGCCACTCCCTTTCTGACAGAACTACACGTGATTGGGGCACACGACCGCCATGTCTTCATTTATTGGCGCACAGTTATTCTGAGCGTGTCAAATAAATTATTGTCGAATGGCAAACGTATTACAAATGTGCGTATTTTTCAGTTTAAAATGTCGCCAAACAATAACGCGAATTTTGCAGGACTCTAAAGTAAGTCATTATTTTAGTTGGCTAATTCGGGTTTCGGAAACTTTTAGGTTACTAAGGATGCCAATTCGAACACTATGATAAGACTGCTTATGCCGTCAGTTTCTGCGAACTTTGTCCAGATTCATTAGTTTTTTCAACCATTTTCGCATATTCACGTGAACTTCTTAGTGGTAGGCTCTATATGAGGCCCTGATTGGCCAGCACGAGCGATGCACATTGCACAGCCGCAACATCCTGATGTGCGCAGCTCGTCTGTGCAGCTTTTTTAATCACCGTTTTAGTAGGGATAGGAAAATTTTGCGAATTAATTTCAGGGCAAGCTAGACTTGAAACACGTGTACACCAGTAATTTTTTGCAAGTTGGATCACAGTTCATCAGCACACCCTGGACGACTCTGAGCCAATAGCAGACTTGCAAGGAAACAAGTAGCGAGTGCCATACTACCAGGTGTGGAGTAACATTGGCTACTCCCCGAGGCAGTAGCCAATGAACAAACATCTCAGTCTCGAGTGTATACACGACTGTGGAGTCTAGCCAACAGTTCATTGAACTCGGGAAATTTTCCTACGTTTTAGTGCGGTTTCAAAATTTACGCAGGATTCACTTACCACCATATAAAAAAAAAAAACTTCCTTGCACTTCTAAGAAACTTTCAACAGTTCAATGAATTTCAGTTTTAAATGCCGATGTTCACTGGATAAATAATAATTAGCTAATGTGACAGCCACAAAACGATTTGTTGGTGTGCACTTTGCCAATATTTTTTTTTAACGATGAGTACTATTTAGCTGACACCACTGAAATTTTCTAGCATCCTAAAAATTATTTCGTGGTTACAACAAAAATGTTTGGCAGGGTGACGGCCTATAAAATATTGTTTCCCGTGTGTAGCGAAGTAACTGCTACACTTACGAAATACATTTCGTAAGTGTAGCAGTTACTACCTACAAGTGTTACAAGTTTGCAGTAAATTTACGTATTCTTTTTCTGTGAATTCCTATGAATTTGCATTAAAAGCATTAATATAAGTAATAAAATATCGCCTGTGAACTGGGACAGTGAGTGATAAGACCACCCTAACAACGTTTGAAGAAATTTGGTGTCTGAGATGAAAATTTCCATAACATATTTTCCCTTACGTACACACATTTATAATGTATAATACATTATAATGTATTTATAATACATTTATACTGCATTCGCAGTATTATAACCCTTTTCGGATCATATTTTTTACCTTATGTATGACATGCTTAGTTGTTTCCTAATTATGCAATGTATCACACGCGTTTTACACTTCTGTAAACATAAAAGTATTTTACTTTCGGTTAATTTCGAATTTTACTTATATTTTTTTATAAGTTATATTTAATTTGTAATTAATATGAGGACTTTGAGGACTATACTCGAGGGCAAAACTTGTTTGAACGTTTAATTCCACATAAAAAATAAAACTGGTCCACGCATGCTTACACATTTCCCCTATTTCATAAGGGTTTCAAACATGAACTAATACAACATCCACAACGAACTTCGTAAATGAACGACAAATTTTTGTGTGGTCATGAAAATCAACACGATGGGGTGCATATCTTGTTACATACTAAAGAACATTTGGTTGTAAAACGGTAAACTCGGTAGTCCATTGGTTAGCAGCAGCCCAATAAGGGGAGACTGGTGGCGTTTTGACCAGTATAATGGAGTTACGTGACAGTACGGATAATAGAATATGATGTCCCTGCAGCGGTATGGATATAGGTGAACTAACGTCTAGCTTGTCTTAATTGCTGCTAAAAGTGTGCCGACCCCAAAGAGTTAATAAAGCACAAAATAGGTGTGTTGTTAATGTCTAGTAATAGTCTACATAGTTCTCATACAAGATATTATTAAAGAGAGTCTGCTCAAATATGGTTGGCTAAGCTTTGCTTGCATGAGGCGGAGGAATATCCTAGAACTATAACTTGAACAGGGCTTAGTTGTAAACATGAATGGATTACAGTTTTCCTTTATTTATTGGCAATGCGACTTTGTAGGCAATATTTGCTTAATTAACTGCGCCAATTACAATTAAGGTACTCCGATACTAAACGTCCGTAATTCGCTGGCATGGTCCGTAAGATTCAGGTAGACGCTGTTCACGGTAAAATGAGCACTTTAGAAAGCCCTGCTTGAGATCTACTTGTATGCACGTTGTGTATTTTCCGCCTTATGAAAATTTAACATTGGCACGAGCCTCATCACTTTATCCATGCGTCGTTCATGTGAAACTGGAATTATTAGGAAAGAAAATAATTTACAAATATGGTAATTCTTATTCTTCGATGCATTACCGGAAAACAGAAAGCGAAAGGAATAATTTTAAGTATCACAAATCGTTACCCAACACTATTTATTCGACGTTAAGATACGGAACTACTTTCCATTTGTCGTTGCCAACTTAACTGGGCGCATATCACTCAGTGCGCCATGCAGTTAGGAGTAGTGACCTTTTTTTAAGGTTGATTTCAAAAGTGCTCACTGTATCGTGAACAACCTTTATGGTGCTATAACTAAAAGGGACGTAGGATACAAAGTATTTTTAAATTCAGCTGGCCATGGAATTTTCAGGAAGATCGGGTAACTTTATAGGTTAATGGGTATACAAATGGGATACTTCAATGAAAAGGATACTTTCGAGAGATTAATTTTGTTTCTTAATCTTGATCCAGAGCATTTTCCCCCTCCGATTTATTTTGTTTAGCTCAATTGTTTAGTTCTCTCTTTGATATTATGTATGCATAATTTTTGTAATTATATAATTTGCTTAACGCATACTGCAATATTTCGAAATATTCTAATGCATCTACAGAGTAGCCAATACATTACTGGCAAAGTTCAGTTTATTTTTAACTGCTTTTAGACTACTAACCCACATACCTATGTGTATTTTGCTTCAAGATCTAACCTACAGCATTCTCTAAAGGAAATCATACATATTGTATACATAACTCTTAACCTGTGTAGCCTTGTCAAATAAATAAATAGCAGGATCAGTTGCGATCTCTGAATCGTAACAAAATGTCGCTATGTGAAGTCTTTAAGTTTTCCATTTGTGTGAAAGAGTTCAGTCTAACTTGCAACCGGATGACTCAGAAATTTGTTTTCTTGACTATGCACAAATTAAGAAAATGTGCTCGCAAAACGAAAGTTTTTGGTTAAGTAAAATATTTATTGATTGTGTTATTTAAAAAATTACAAAAAAAATTTTGTGTAGGGCCTGTTTACTACAACTTGTAGTGTTTTGTGGCGTCCGCTATATTTATTTGCAACTCTAAGTTTAGAATATTTACGGTTACGAACGCATATCATTATTAGGGGCCGCGGTGGTGTAGTGGTTAGAATACTCGCCTCCCACCTAGGCGAACCGGAGTCGCTCCCGGATTTTCGCAAATGGGAATCGTGCAGGACTATGCTGCTGGTCAGCGGGTTTTCTCGGGGATCTCCCGTTTTACACTCCTTTTCATTCCCGTGCTGTTCCATACTCATCTCGCTTCACCCTCATCGGCTCTTACGAACGTATTAGATTTTTGCAAAGGCAACACATAGTACTCGTCCTACAGATAAAGGACTGAGTGATATTCAGTGGGCTGGGAATGCGAACCAGGAAACGAGGTCTGCCTGGGTGTTTGTCAGGGTTACACAGAATGTGTTAGAAGCATCGCAGTTTCAAACGTTCTTGTTGGACAATACAGACACGTAAAGTTCACGTAATAATTTGTCAACAGAATACATAGACTTCAAACACTTGCGAATTTCTATTGCCGTTTTGAATGGATGTTACTTTATTTGGCACTCTGTCCATGTTCCAGTTAGCACTTCTTGTTCTCAAACTAGTCACGGAACCTGCGCGATTTTGTCAACAAAATCATTGATGACGTATTTTTATAGCTTGCGTTTTGTCGACTCTGAAGCTGACCAGTTACCAAATACAAAATAAAAGAATTACCGCCATATTAGTTTTGTCTGCTGTAAACATTTAAGTACATATGCAGGCACGAGGTTATTGAATAAACAAATAGTTATCGTACTCAAAATAATTATTTCACAAGGAAATTTGCTGTAATATTTTTGAAATAGGTAGGTAGCCTATTTTCTTACGACAAAATCATTTTTTAAGTATAGTCTATTCGCTGTAAAGTGAGCACTTTTTAAGGGACTGGTCAAGTTTTCCTTTCAGCCATTTTCTATCTTGCGGCCACTTTTAAGTACAAACATTGCCTACTGAGTGATAAGCACAGTGCACAGATTTCACCACTCTCAAAAGTTAACGTCTGAACCTACAATCTTCAATAATGGTTAGGGCCTCCTACCTGTTGGGAGGGCCTTAAAAAAAGGGGCTCACTTTACCGTGAATAGCCTATAGCTATATTTAATGACATGGGCCTACGTAATTGTATGCTTATTTTCAATTTGCAACTCTTCTCTCATACGTCTTCCAGAAATAATTAAGTTAATTTTTTTGTAAGACTCCCGTGAAGTTTGAATTTTGGCATCATGATACACCAAAATAACAGGCTAGTAGCATGGCGCGCTAGACAGTTGAATATAGCGGTGTTCGGTCTGAAACCTTACAAATGCTAAATACAAATTTAAAAAAAAAAAATAGGAAGAAACTTAACGGCCTCGGCCAATAAGAAACAACTTGCGATGCGCTGGTCGAACCACGTTCAAGAAAACATCCTCAAATTTACTGGCACCAATTAAAAAAAAAAAAATTATATTCTAGTACAGCCTTCTTAGCCTGCTGAGAATGCCTCTAGCGTGAATGCTGTAAAATATACTTTAATTACGTAGGTGCCTGCGAGTAATTTAAATGTGCAACTCTACCACAATCAATAATGCTAACAACTATTATTTAAGTTTAACAAATTGAGGTCTGCACACATTTACTGGCGCTTAAGACAAATTACAAGTGAGTCACCTGTATCCACTACTGCAAGAACACCGGTTCTGTTGGTGCCTGTGGTAGAATTCACCATCGTCCTATTGGTTCAATGGAGAACCTAGCTGATACTGACCCAATCAAATACCCTTTATCCGTATAAAAGGATTTAAATTATCATGTCCCTTTTTGAGTGGCTATAAAAAAAAGACATTCTATAGTTTGCAATAATATCATCTTTAACGCGCTGTCGTGTTCTTGTGAGGTCGAATTAAAACACTAACCGAGCAACGACTCCAAAGCCACGCGAGTTCTGTTCCGAACAACAAAGAAATTTTCAAATTAGCTTTGCTCGAGATACGTTCAAGCATAGTCTACAAAGTCTTGACATCAATGTGTAGAGCTAGTGAGTGACTTTTCGCGAAAAAAAATATGAGTACACGGTAAACTTCAACACCATAAGCAACCAACGGTAGTTCGTCTATTGTAATTGGTTGCTGTCTGCTTGAGAAGACGTTTTCATATTTAACCGGGCCACTCAGAATGCGGCAACATCGACAGGGCATCTACGTGATTCGTGTACAGACAGTTAACATGTGTCAAATAGGAATTCACCTAATCAAGCAAGGTAAACGAACCTACAGTGTTTTGAAGTATAACTTAGCTTGAAATCTTTTCGCGAAATTTCACTACCCTTACTAAAGTGGATTTATAACCAGAGACCTGAAGAATTCGCTGATTGATTTTGGGACAAGCTAGAATTCAAAACACGTGAGTTGATATAACTTTAACCATTGGTCCCCACGGTGTTTGACATCTCCTACAGAAGGCTGGCCAAATTGTCGCCTTCCACTGTAACAGCACACAGCCAATGCGCATTTGATATCGGTATATGTGCACACAAGACTGTGGCGTTTAGCCTACAGATCCTTAAACTCGCGAATTCTTCAGTTCTTTAGTTAAAATATTGTTCAAAAACTTTTGTCTTCTCCTAATTTTTGTGATTTTCTGCCAAATATTGATCAAGTTAAAGGGCACGAAAACTGGCTTCCGTAAGATTGTGCGAAAGCGTGCGCTTGAAAAGATTTACTCTCAAGTTAGACTTCAAATTCTCACGTGCATGCTCGTAAATCTCCTTTGACTATTTACAGGGCCGCGTGTTTTTCGCGAGAAGATTTACGAGCAGGCTAGACTTCAATATCACGTGTGCACACTTTGCACTCTTCATTTGACCTATTGGCCGCTTGTCTCTGTGTGAAGGCAGTCTGTTACACGAGCGAGCCAATCAGAATTGAGAGTTTCTCCGATACTGACCGTCCGTGATTCGCAAGCAGGCAGATAAGACGCGTAGCAATTCAAATTATCCAATAACCAAAGTGATTCCGAACTAAAGTGTATTGGAACACAACCTGTCCTGAAATCTTTTCGCGACTAGCAGGTGGCCCTAACTATAGGTCCTACTAATCAGTCTGAAAATTTGGACAAACTTTAACTTTTGGAGGATATATGTAAGTACGTAGGCCTTCTGATCTTGGTTATTGCTGTAATCGTTCAAATTCATATCTGTATGATATATGTGGGTTTCGTATTTGACATCTATATTTTTTAGTAAGTTTAAAAAAAAATGCAATCTTCTGAGAGGATGTACTAATAAATTGCGAATGTTTTAGAGGCTAAAAAATTAACATTAACATAGAAACTTGGTGGATAAGACAGATGTATCGTTACTATCTTCATCTTTAAGTTTTTTTTTATATTTAAAAAGTGGAGAAAAAGTTTTCCCTTATCAGTAAATAATTGAGTGCGTCGTACTTCACAGGAAATTCTGCACTGTAAAGTGCGTTGGTCACGAAAATATTTGTTGTTTAACATTTGTACCTCATAACTTACTGTTAAACTTGTAAAAAGCAAAGATTTTCAGAAAATTTAACGAGGGCAACTGAAAGGTAGACCTATATTTTAATTCATTTTATGGTATGCTAGGCGAAAGTTATTTTTACAAAACTTCACGTTCAGCCACAAATAAAAAATATGCAAGAATTTCCTTATTTTCAGCAATTTTCTGAAATTGGAAAAATATTTCCTGGTTAGGATACATTAATTGTGCCTACATTTCTAGAACAGAAAAACTGGATTTTGACGCGCATTTGTGCGAAAACTATGTGCTCAAAAATTATAGTTGCAGCTGCAACCGGAGTACTCGCCATAAATTAAGTGTCCGTCAAAACTTAGAAAGTGATTCGGATAAACTTTGTCCGTAATTTTTGTGTGTGAAGTTTTAGATGGTAATCAAGTTTATGGAAGGAATTTTCCGTTATCGAGTTCAGTTGAATGATACTTACTATGTGATTATTTTAAAAAACAAATATTGTACCTGAAAATTAAATATTTTGTTCTTTTTATTTCGAAAATGTTTGAGTAGCCAGTGAAAATGGACAAACATCAAATTGGAGTTTTTCGAATGCTGTCCCGCGGCCCTTTAATGGGAGGTATTTTATTTATCAAGGTTACTAGTGTCAGGGAAAATCTGGAAAAGTCAGGGGACTATCAGAGAAATTTGTGCGAGGCCAGGGAATTTAGATTCAAAAGTTATAAATGCAATTAACAAGAAAACAAATATTGGATTGTAGAACGTCTGCTGCATGCGATCTCATTAATCGTAGTATCTTTTTATTCCGTATCTGTAGGTAGATTGACAAGCCAGGGGCAATTTTCTTCAGATATATTATTTTTAAGGTTAAAATAGTTTCTTCTTGTTACAACAAGCATCCGCATAGTAGAAAAAGTGATTTTATAAGTTATCGTAAACTATTGCCTCTAAAATATTAACTGAAATAGTTATTTGAACACTTTTAGTAGTCCTCAGTGAATTGATACATAATGTTATGTCTTATATTTATATAGTGACTTTTCTGGTCCTGAGATGTAGCTAGTATTCTACGTCTGTCACCTTTTTCCATGTGTCATGTTTGGATGTAATTCTTTTTTAGTATTTTATAAATCTTAGTAACTGTAGGTACAGAAAATAATCCATAGAGGGAGGCTATATTAGTGCTACACGCGTAATATTTTTATTTTATTTTTTAGCAATAAACATAAAAAATAGTTTTTTTTATTAGGAAAAAACTGCGTACCTATAAATGTCAGGGAATTTTCCATAAGGATACTGCTACTTAGCCTGTATTAATCTTCATATTTTGTGGCAGTATTCTCTTATTCGTAACGACATGAAAAATTCGCGAGTTTAATTACCTGCAGGCTATCCTCTTCATACAGTCTCATGTGAAAATCTTTCGAGTGCTGGTATAATTCCTAGTCGAACAAAAGACTAGAGCAACGAATGCAGCAGCAGCTAATGAATAAGTGATTTCTGCTCGAGAGCGTAGAATGTGAAGGAAGGTGATATTTTATGGCGTTCATCATTCGTCAGTTGTAATCATTTAGTTTAATAATAAAATATAAATTTATAATGAAGTGCTGCAAATGAAAAGTACTTAAGATTTTTTAGTTATTTATTTATAAAATTTTACGTGGCCACCGACAGCCATAAGCCTTGACAAGTAAAAACGGTAATTAATATAAAACATAAATAACACAGCTACAACAAAAAATAGGAGCACAGATAACACAAGAATTATATACATTTCTCAAATGAAATAAATGAATAGCCTTCATTGTAAGGAGTGCTGGAACCGAAATATAGTTATCTATGTAAGCCCTAAACCAAGGAAAATCTCTTCTGCCCATCTATGTATACCTACAACGCACTTCTGTATTTTCAGTAATAACTTAGCCTAACACACACACACATACAAAATGTAGACTTTTACAAATAAAATGTGAAAATTAGTTGAAAAAAAATGTAGCTATTAACCTTATCCGCTACCATCGTCTGTGCTGTTGCCATACACGCATGTATAGGCTGTTCACGATAAAGTGAGCACGTTTTAAGGCCCTCCTAACAGGCATTAACCACTAATAAATATATGTTATTGCAGCCTCAGACATTAAATTTTGATGGTGGTAAAATGTATACATTCTGTTTATTGGTCACATTGCAATGTTTATATTAAAAAGCAGCAGGAAGATGGAAATTGGTTGAAAGGAAAAATTTATAAGGGCCTTAAAAAGTGCTCACTTTACCGTGAACGGCGTATAGTAATACTGCCTGCATACTAGGCGGTGTATCGCTGCAGCGGTATCTAGTGGAATATTTGTGTGCGTTTTAAACGAAAACGTCGGCTCCAAGGCAGTTGCAACAAGGGAACTATTTTTGTTTCGTAGGTCATACTGCTCACAAGCCAGTATCACACGTTCATAATTCCCGACGGTAACAAAGTTGCCGGCAACAAGAGGGTGGCCACCCAGGAGGTAATTTTCGTAACGGGGAGTCTTATTATTGTGACTTTGCTCTTGTGTTGACGATCCCGATAACATAAAACAATGTTCTGCGATATGTGCTATCATCACACCACTCCTGGTTTCCTATACTTTGCAAAAATACATTCCAAAATCTCCATTTTCGGGTACTTATTTCGCCCCTAATATATTTTAGGTACAAAGCGTCCTACCTACATATTTGCCACTTGATTTTGCATGAGGAATCACCTCACGAAGTTTGTCGGTTGAGGATACAATTACTTATTTTCTTCAGTTTTACCATACGACACATTTTTTATTATTAATATACTGAATAATTCTCTGAAAAAAGTACAATAGTGTAAGAAAATTACTTTCGGAAAAAAATTAAACCAGATATACGTATTTTATACTGATACATTTTTAGTAGATATAGACCTATTAAAATGATACAAATATAATTCGTTATTTACAGTTAAACATAATTATTCTTGTTATTTGATGGCTATGAAGAATATTTGTTGGAAATTTGTTGTTTGGATCGTACATGTATCAGTTTTATCTTTAGAGATAATATTCATAAACCAAATATACTAGTCTATTTATGATTTCTTCACACTTTTTGAATCAAAGCTTTGAAAAAAAAAATCACCCCATCTATGACGTGATTGGTTGTTTTATAAATATATAATGTATCAGAGGCGTTTTATACTTCTGTTAACACAAAAGTATCTTACTTTTGGTTCAACTAAACTTTTGTTTATATTTTGCCTACAAATTTTTAATATTTCGTTCATAATAAATATGAATAAAACTATAAAGAAAATACGTGTGTTGGTAATGATAAGTAAATAATAGTTTTTTGTGCGAAATATCCTTAGACGTAAACTAAGTAAGCAATAATGCGGTGCGCTGTAGCGTTAGTGCAATTTGTTTAAACTTAGTTAAGCTTTGTTTGTGTGAGGTGGAGGAGTATCCTGAAAGAAGTTCTTGAGCACGGCTTCAGAAAAGTTTTACGTAACCGTGATTATTAGGCCTATATAGGCCCACTATAGCCAAAATTAAAACCCTTGTAGCGGATGAACCACACATCGGATGTCAAAAGAATTGCCACGTGCCAGTCCTGTGACCCCAATAAACATTAACTTCAAACCAAACTTCATGTTAAAATATTTTTTGGAATTTGTACGAATTAAGATTTTAAGCTAGAATTATTATATATTCGTTTAAAAACTATATATAATGGACGTTAATTTCCTAAGGATTTGGTATTTTTGCATAACGGTATCAAAGTCAGGAAAAACTTGGGAAAAATTTTGGACTCAAGCAATTTTCAAATTAATACAAATTAATACAAATTCAGTAGTCAGTAATAAAACATTTTACTTCCAAACAAATGTATAAGTAAGGGAATTAAACGTTATCATTTAGAGTGAACTATTATTTTAAGTAACCAACTTATTATTTAAATTAATATGCATGCAATTAAAGGCAGGAACATCTTTTTGTTTTTCACCGAGACGTTAAAAATAAAACAGAGAAAGCGTAAGAAATAATTAAAATGATCACAAATGGTTACCTTGCTCGACATTAGCATACGGAACTACTTCCCATCCATCTTTACCAACTTTACTCAGTGCGCCCGTTAAAATATAGGCAGGAAAGAGGCATTTACATTTGTCGAAGGTTGATTTCAAAAGTGTTCACTTTTGAAAGCCCTGCTTCAGATCTACGTATGCACGCTGAGTATCCTTCCACCATATATAGGTCTACGCTTAACATTTCCATAAATCTGCCCTTTTTATTCTTGCGTCTGTCAATGAAACTGTAAAATTACCAATTCTATATTTTGTGTGCATTAAAAAACAGACAGCAAAAGAATTCATTCCATGAGTTCACAAATGTTTATACATAATACTTTTAATTCAACCATAAGACATGGAACTATTTTTTTCCCTCCGTCATTACCAACTTAACTGGACGTACTCCAGTCACTGTGCCCTTTATAAATATACGCAGATAAGGGCAGTGACAGTTTTTAAATACCGATTTCAAGAGTGCTAAATAAAGTGTGTAAAACCTGTAAGTAGGGACAGGAAAATTTCGCAAATTCATTTCGGGACAAAATAGACGTCAAACACATATACAGCGAAGTCACCTTCGCAAATGGATCACAGTTTATTAGATCCACCCTGCACGCCTCTGAGCCAATAGCAGACTTGCAAGGAAACACTTTGCGAATCCCATAACTGCCAGGCGCGGGGCAAAAGCCAATGAACACGCAGCTGAGGCTCCAGTATGCAGAGGACTGAGGAGTCTAGTCTACCGATCATTGAACTCGCGAATTTTTTAGGTCTCTAGTTATTACCGTAATCTGTGATAACTGATGTGGTAAGTTCGCAAGTTATTTGTTAGAGTGCAGAGTGAAGCTGAACTACTTGTGCAGGCGGCCAAGCTGGGACGATGGGCGGCACCAAGCAAAGCGTTAATCCTTTTCGAACGAGCAGTTTTTAACCCACACAACTGTTTCCATCGGCGTGGCACAGCAGGCTGATTTAGCATCGCGGGGGGGAAAAAACCCGGAGCGAAAGCTTGCTTAGCCTCAGAGATATCAGACGTCGATTGGCGACCAGCCGACGGCGGCGTCGGCGCGTAAAGACGCGCCGACAGGTTTTTACAGAGCGTCATGATCAGCGCATGAGGCCAGACGACGCAGATAAGGCTGAGTGCTGGTGCCGTTTGAAGTCCGCCGACGTCGCGGCGACACAGGGGGCAGGGGCTCATGTCTGAGGCTGACCGCCCTGCCTGTCCTCACTAAAATTAACCTCCCTCCTGGACCATCCCCCCCTCCCCACCCCGCACCGTCAAAACACACACGATCTAACTGCCTCCCGCGCCTCTTGAGCGAGTTACTCACCAGCAGAACACTTTCATCCCCCTACTCCCCTCCTACGTATCGCACACACGGCGCGCCACTGGATCTGCTACCGTCCGCCCTCCCACAGCGAGGTTCGCCTAGCGACCACAAGATAGCGCTGCCCTCGCGCTGCGAGGGAGGAGTGAGTGAAGATATTTAGGCCGCCGTCACACCGGATGCAGAGCTACGAGTTCCGATCGCAATTGCTTCTCGTTCAAAGTGAACAGTTTTCATAAGTCGTTTCAAACGACTTCTCTTCTCTGCTGCGCTCCTATTGGCTGCTTCCAAGTAAACAAGAAGTGTAATAAATATTGCTGAATTTGGCGGGAAGTCCTGCCCTCGTCGAATTAACTTAAGTTTAAGGTTGAATGTATTAATACCTACCCATTATGTCATTACAGTAAAAGTGGAGGTTTCATAGCAATTAAAAAAAATAGTGATATATTTTGGAGGCTATTAAAATTAAATATAATACATTTTAAGTTCCATGTTTGTTCAGGTTAGGATTTCTATTGGTTTCATTCTGCTTTGGGTGCGTGGCCGTGAAAACACGTTCTGTTTTTAAACTTGTTCAGACATGGCTACCGAATATATTAAGCTGAAAGTGTTTAACAGTACTCGTGTAACCACGGCCTTAGACTCCTGGAATACGACGCCTTCACAACCTTTGCCCATTGCATGAAAATATCGGGGGAGATTTTTACTTTTTTCCCCGGATTGAAAACTCTCAAAATCCTGGTTATTCAGGTCTGCGGTATTGTGTTTCAATATTGACTTGGCAACGAGAGGTTGCGAATGTATGGCCTTCGTGATTGCAAAAACTTTGAAAACAGCTTGGTCATCTCCATAATCTCAAATAAACGTAACGTCTCTGAGAGATAAAGACACATGGGATAAATAGTTTGTCACAAACTTTGAGCTGAAGAGAAAATTAAAATGTTTAATGAAATAAGCCTACTTAAAAATTTCAAACTTAACAGTAAACATTTTGTATTTCATGCGTACATTTTTACACGTGTGACAAACAAAATTGATAAACTGCTGCAATGTAAAGATCCCTAGAATTTTACGGATAGGAAAATAAATATTTTTAGCTTAACTTTTGTTACACATTCGTGTTAATTTACGTGAGGAAGTTATGCATGCGGTACGTGAATTTAAAACGCGAGCAGACGACATCGCGAAAATAACAAACCCATGGAAAACAAAGATAAGGCAACAACGTCCCTATCGTGATTGGTCAGCGAGATCACGCGGTGCAGATTCACGTATCGCTAGGCGCACGCAAAATTCGCGTTATTATTTGAAGACAGACGAGACTTCAAACACTTGTGTTTCGTGTGGGCTTTGTCGTTGGACTACAGTTTGTTACGACACGCCCAGGACGGATTTGGACCAATAGGAAACCAATAACGAGAAGCTGGCCCAATCACGTCCGATCAAGCCGAAAGGGAAAATTTCTCCTCGTTGCTGTAGAAGCCAATAAAGAAGTGGCACCGGCTCGAACATGTACAGGACGGTGAATTTTAGCGTGCTGCCAGAAAATAACGCGAATTTTGCATGTCTCTAGTGTAGAGAGCTGAAAAATTAGCGAGTTCAATGACCTGCAGGCTAGTCTCTACAGTCATATGTACACATATGCCGATACCAACTTCACATTGGTTATCTGCTGTCACAGTGCAAGGTGACAATTGGACACCGTTTTTCAGGAGGTTTCGAACACCGTGGGGACCAATGGCTAAAGTTATATTAACGCACGTGTTTTGAATTCTAGCTTATCCCAAAATTAATCCGCGTATTCTTCAGGTCTCTACTCTACACTGTTAAAAAAAAAAAAATTGCCTTCATTTTACTGAAAAGTGCTGGTAAAAATCTATCCAGAAGTGTCTGTAAATTCTTCGTAAAATTACGGACACATTGATTTTCTGAAATGGACTTTCCGTAAATTTCACGGAACCTCTCCGTTAATTTCTAAGTTAGTTTGATAAAAGCAAATATTCAGTTTCTATTAAATTTAGTGTATTTTTAAAGTTGCCAAATGTTACAGACGCCTAATGCTATTTTTTCATGTTTGGAAGAATAGGTCATAGTCTCGTGGATAACCTTAACTGCCGCAGGAATGATAATTTTCCTGTTACAGTGGCGAATAAAGCTTCGCGTAGAATCGGCATTGTTCGTTCCCGTAACTCGAAGCCAAAGGGAATACGGAGACTTTCCGTATTTTGTATTTACGGACTTAACTCCGTTTTTCGTCATTACGGATTGCCTTTCCGTATATAGACTGTACACTTCCGTAAAACATTCCGTAAATATACGGAAATTTTTAACAGTGTAGTGATACAAACCAGTAGGCCAGTACTAAGTGGGAAAGCAGACTAACAGAAATGATGTTCCTTTAAGAGTAATGACACATATGTAGCTTTTCTTGAATGCCAATAGGCTAATTGTGTGCAAAGTACAAGTGTTAAGTACTATATGGTCCAATCATAAAAGTAACGACAGAGTAGGTTCTATACGTTCTTGATGTCTTACCTATCACTGAATAAATTAGCAAAATTCAAGGACCTTTAGCGTTAATAGGTGCTAGACATAAAAATACTCCCTGCGTTCAATGGAGCTACATTCTGCCAAATTAACTCGCGGATTCCTCTGGACCGTATGTGGGGCAGCGAATAAAAAGAGATTACTTTTGGGAGATCAAATTACAAGGAAAACAGTGGCAGTAAACTTTAATGGCAGCGGAAGCGCAGTCTTCATTTCGCAAACTGTCTTTTATAAAACCTTAAATTAGCTTCCGTATCTTTCAGCCTTCCCCTCGCGATACCTACAGCTTACACTCTATGAGCACCCACTAAAGCAGTAATTCTAACGTGTCCAAAGTAGCCGGAGAAATTAAGGGGAAAACGCAGAGAAGAGTAAGGCATCGCCGGTAGTAATTTTGACATATCTTCTCTTGTCATAGTTCCCGGACGTATTTAGAATTGCTTTTGCCTTTTTACATCCAGATTTATTACGTTTTCCCTTGTTAAATACGCTTCTTCCCTTCGCAGACAAAAAAAATATATGTAATTGATTTTAAAATTAAATAAAAAAGCCAAACTATTTGAAATTACGGCAAGACAACTTCGAAAGATATGAATGAGCTCGATTTTTAGACGAAATTTAGCATTCTGTAGATGAAATCGTGTCTAGTTATTTAAACGTTGCTTCATTGTAACATCACCGTTTTTTTTTTACGACCTGGTAGACACTACGCTTCCACCTTCGGGATAGTCAAATGGTGAAACCCAAAAATTTTAGTCTGTTTATTTGAATGTCTGACCTCTAAAAGTAAACGCTTTCTTTGTATGCGCACAGTAATAGACGATAACACAAAATACTTCTATCTACATCTAAAGTAAATGAGAGTTCTATTTTTCTTTACATAATTTCAATCACCTTGGTGGTGTAAGATTCTGATAAAGACTAATAACACCCTTGAGCAATATTCCTTAGCGTAGCTCGCGCTACAGTGGAAAAGAAACTGTTTCTGCTACTGGAAACAAAACTGGCAAGTATGTATTTGGATTGTCGCGTTTGCGCTTGTCAGACTCTTAAATATCGTGAATAACAATTATAATTATTTCATAACACACGAAATAAACAGTATAGATTCTATAAAGCGTTGCATACGAAGGCATATTTGAGTGGAAGAAAATCAACTCGGTACTTCGTTGGGAAGTGGGAAGGCCGAGTGAGTGAGTGAAGAGATTTGGGCGGCTCTTAATATCACGGTCTTGAGAGCCGACGAGGGTGAAACGAGGTGTGTATGGAGCAGCGCCGGGATGAAAGGCCGGGGGAAATGGGAGATCCCGTGAACATCCGCCGACCGGCAGCATCGTCCGGCACGTTTACCGCATGCGAAATCCAGGAGCTGACCATGTCGGAAATCGAACCCGATTCGCCTCGGCGTGAGACGAGTAAACTAACCACTGCACCCCCGCGGCCCCGCGCAGGAAGGCTGAGACCAACAGACACGTCGTTCTTATAGTGGTGGATATGGGAGAGGCAATCACCCTCATCAGCTCTCAAGACTTCGTCGCCCAAATCTCTTCACTTCCCTCACTCCGTCATTTACATACTTGAACCAGTATAGTGGTTCGTTGGCTCCTTCCATGGGGAGAGACTAAAGAGTAGTTTAAATAATAGCAAAATCTCGGTAGTCCAATCATGTAAGGAGCACTAAAGTGTTGTGTGTTATCACTTACCACCGAACGAGTTTGGGCAATGCACAAGTGTTGCATGGGGTTTTTTTTTAAGGTGTGTATGGAGCGGCGCCGGAATGAAAGGACGGTGGAAACGTGAGATCCCCGAGAAAAAAAAACCTTCGACCAGCGGCATCGTCCTGCACGATTCCCACATGCGATTGTCCGGTGACCCGACTGGGGATCGAGCCCGGTTCGCCTCGGTGGGATGCGGGCGGGCTAACCGCTCGGCCCCCGTAAATGACTGAGAAATATAGGTTGCTGCCAAATGAATTTGCAAAATATGCGAACCTCTTATTATTGCTTATTACGGCCGCTTGCAAAATTCGCAGTGCTTTAGTCGTGGCGTGACAAAAATCGCCCATTTAAGTACAAAAATATACATGTTGAATGAGCGGTTATTAAAAACGATCAACACAGGCAAGAAAACAGGGAAATGATGTGTATTTTGTTGGAGACATCCACGGGATGGTTGGTGGGTCAAAATTAATACTGCTGCAAGGCGTAAAAATTAATAAAGTTCAGCATGACCATGCCAGCAGACATCTTCATTATGGAAAAACTTGGCGTACATGGAAAGGAGAGTACTGCATTCGCGATCGGAGGACATGCCGTATGGCTCAGGAAACATGGCTGAAAGCCAGTGGCGTGTGGTGACCTCTTGCGAGGCAAGCTGGCCCTAGCTCTGTGCTGTACCCTGTTGGTTATTAGTGTACACTTCCCCCACTAATCCGTAGCTCGGGCAGCTGACGCCACAGGACGTGTGCAATTGCTCCCTTTCTGCTCGCTCGTGAGTGGTCGGAATACATTCCGTTTCCCCCAGGTTCCACGGTGGTTACCGGCTCCTGCTGCGTGCAGCGAGAATGTGCAGCAGTGAGCAAGCAACACTTCACCGCACGCCACTGCCAAACGCTATCATGAGTAGGCCACCAGCCGAGAAAGAGTGAGAGGACGATTTAGAAATACCAGGAGAGGAAGTACAGAACAGCCTTCAACAATGATTGGGCAAGGACTACGAAGGACAGTTCTGTAATCGGGTTTCATGGTAATGCAGCGCCCAAGCTTCCGTGCCAGTATGTCAGATTGTTCCGTTATTTTATTACAGCTGTGTTTGTTGCGGGAACAAACTGAATATTTCTGAAGTTGTTCCACTGAAGGAACAATCTGTTCTGTAGCGATACCAGCTTTTTCTGTTCTAGGAACTATGTGCACAGATCCAGGTACAATTGCAGACAGAGCCGAAACAGTTATGTTGCTATTACTATCTCCGTTGACAATATTTCAACGTTACCATCAACTAGAGATGAGATAAACCAGTATTTCTCAGGAACATCCCGTACCTGTCCCTGTTCCCAGTCTCTACCTGTTGCTAATACGTATTATTGAGAAGTCCTGTTATGGGTAAGCAGTGTGCTAGGCTGTGTTGTCCCACTATCTCACCTTGTTCTCGAATACCTGTTATTAGCCAAGCACTGGCCTGATCTTTTTCGCTGCCTATGTAGCTATTGCCCTCCTGGTAGACGGATTCTTTCAACTACCGTCTGAAAATATTAGAAACTATATTTTAAAGCCGTCAGTATTTTAAAAAAATATTTTAGGACTATATGAAAACACGACTCCAGTGTTCACTTCTCAACGGAGAATTAGCAATATGTGTGTGTGTGAAGGGGGGGGGGGGGGTCCCTGTAGAGAAAGTACAGTCGGGCATTATGATTGTCCCACCAAGGAAACATGACACATGAGGAGGTTGGGTATGAGGAGGTATACCTCCTCACATCTTATTGCATCCTGCTAGGTCAGTGACAATAAGGGGAGTTACTCAATATTTTTGGTATTCAGTATTGGTTCTAATATCAGACGGTAGGAACAGGTACGAAATTATATCGCACGAGTGTCGAATAACAATCGAGTACGTGTGATTGTTCCTGCTTCAGTAACAGGCAGGAATAGTAACAGGTATCTCCAGAAACTAGGGACAGGTACCGACTATTCTCGCCCAATACCTGTTGCTGATAACAGGTATTGAAAATACTTCCCATCTCTACCAACAACGCACTTGAATGCTGTCCCTGCATTATAGGCTGTTTACGGTAAACTGAGTACTGAAACCTCTGCTTGAGATCTGTTCGTATGCACATTACTCTTCCACGATTCGTGAAAATAACATTGTCACGGGCCTCATCTAATTATTCATCCGTCGGTGAAGTGAAACTGGGGAACTATTACACAAATTAAATATTTCACAAATTTGCTGATTCTTGAGATTTATTTGCATTAGAAGCAAAGCAAAGCAATTAATTTTAGTATTCAGATGTTTATATAACGCTTTCAGCTCAACTGAGGTTGATTCTACTCAGGTTAGGAAAAAAACCAGTTTTCTGATGGGAGAGTTTGACATAAGGAAAATTTTCGCCGCTAGGTGCGCAGTGTTCCAAAGAGATCGCTTTTAATTAGAATTTTAAGCTACGTGAATTATAAAATAGATCGATCGTACTTAGTAAGGTAGTTATTTTATACTTAATTTTTATTATTGGAACGATTTCGTTTTTCTTTACGTAGAAAATATAGTCCTTACATAGTGGCGAAAAAGAAATAGTTGCAAATTAAAAACATTGAGCATCCCAACCTGAGTAGAAAAAACCTTAGTTCAACATTAAGACAAAGAACTACTTTCCCCCCTCGTCGTTGCCAACTTGACAGGGTGCAAGCCAGTTAATGTGCCCTTTAAAACAGATGCAGGTAGGGGCAGTGACATTTTCGAAGGTTGATTTCAAAAGTACTCCATTAAACGTAAACATCCTGTATCAGTACAGGTGTGTTGTTGCTACAGAATTCTGGTTCTTAAGTAAAGGCTGTTCATGATAAAGAGAGCACTTTTGAAACCAACCTTAGAAAAAAGTCGCTGCTTCTACCTGCATATATTTTAACGTGTGCACTGTGTGACCTGCAGCCTGTAAAGTTGGTAACGATGGATGGAAAGTTGTTTCATGTCTTAACGACGAATATAAAGAATTAGGTAACGATTTGTGATAAATTAAATTATGTCTTTCGCTTCCTGTTTTTTTTTTTTAAATGTATCCAAGTATAAAAATGAGCAGATTTGTGAAATATTTACTTTTATAATGAATTTACGGTTTCACTTCAACGTCGCATGAAGCATAAATAAAGTGACGAGGCCCGTGGCAATTATAATTTTACGTGAGGCGGAAGAACACACGACCTGCATACAAGTAGATCTTAAGTAGGGCTTTCAAAAGTGCGCATTTAACCGTGAACAAAGTATAGCCGTATTGTTAGGACGACCTGCTATTCGCGAAAAGATCTACGCGGAGGCTAGACTTCAATATCCTACGCTCACACTTGCAGTCTTCATTTAACTATTGGCCACTTGTCTTTGTGTGAAGACAATCTGTTACATGAGTGAGCCAATCAGAATTGAGCTTCTAGGATAGTGATCGTCCGCGATTCTCAAGCAAAAGACGCATAACAAAACAAGTGATCCAATCACCAAAGTGATTCTGAAATAAAGTTAGCTGGAACGCAACTTGTCCTGAAGCCTTTTCACGAAAAGCTAAGCCTACGTATTGTTTTGAGTTGAAAGCACGGGTTGTGGGTTGTTGCAGATGGAAGCGGACAGCAAGCAGGGGAACAAGCCATCAGGAGGTACCGCACGGCCTTCACGAGGGAACAACTGGCGAGGCTGGAGAAAGAGTTCTTCAAGGAGAACTACGTCTCGAGGCCGAGAAGGTGCGAGCTTGCCGCACAGCTCAACCTGCCAGAGTCCACCATCAAGGTGAGCCTCAATCCACCTCCGCACACGAACAACAGTCCTCGTGGAACTACCCGCCGACATTTACACACATACGTTACACTGGATATATGTTGTTACAAGACGCCAGAGGGGCGTGTCCGCCAGTTCGCGAGGGATGGGCAGGGGCGTGTGACGAACTGTTGCAAGGTAAGCATGACGCTTGCTCATTGCTTAGAGACCTGCAAAACTCGCGTTAATTTTTTGCGTCAAGCTAAAATTCACAGTACTGTGTATACTCGAACCGGCGTCTTTTCTCCATTGGCCGCTGCCTTGACGTTAAGCCACTCCCTTTCTGAGTGAACTGCACGTGATTGGGGCACGCGGTTGTGGAGCGTTCATTTATCGGCGCAGTATTCCCAGGGGTCTGTAAAATCAAGACTGGTCCAATGACAAACGAATTGCAAAGGAAAAGTGCTTTAAAAATCTAACATGTCCTCAAATGGTAACGCTAGTTTTGCAGGTCTCTGCTCATTGATGTACGCACGTTCTCGGCGCACGCAGCAGGAACCAATAATTAGCGTGCAGTCGAGGGAAACTGAATGTATCTCGACCACTCACAAGCGAGCAGGCAAGTGACCCATTACGCACGTCTATTGGCGTCAAATTCCCAACTACGTTTTAGTGGTGGAAATGTAAACTAGCTAGCAACAGGGTACAGCACAGAGCTAACGCCAGCTTACCTTACAATAGTTCATCACACGCTACTGGAGATGGAGGTCTTAACAAAAAATAATGGAACCAAATTTGTTTTTAATTTATTTATAATTCTATAAATGTTCCCACAATTGCTTAAAATATTAAAGTAGCTCTCTTCACTAATGCTATTGTTATTCTGATTGAGCCCAATATTTAATGCCTGTCTCAGTTTTAATTAAATTCCTTATCACTCTATTAACATTGGTTATGGTAATTTTATTTCACACTCATTATTTACACATATTCAATCCGTCTATTGCCATCATTACAAACGTCTGTCACTCACGTATCCACAGAAATAGTCCCGCTCGCCAATCTCACTCTACACAAATTCGCAAAAATTCCTCCATAAACTACTGTAATTAACTTATTGTGTTTTTTTTTTTTGTTCTTTGTGTGGAACTTTTTTCACAGAGTCTTAGTCAAATTTCGTTGTTAGAGGCTAGTCAAACCAGTTGTTTCTCAAATCTCTGATAGTAAGAAATAAGGAATTGGTTTGGGAAAAGGTCCGTTTTTTATAAGGGAGTAATACTTAATACAGCTATCGTTAGCATTTCTCTAACAACTATCGAAGTATCCCCTCCATACATTTAAAACATCTCGTGCAAACTGTAGGCTATCTTTTGGTGCGGATGGTGAGTCAGTTTATAAGCAATCTTAAATGGTTCCAAGGAATCTTTTTCAAAAATAAGTCCTTATTTCAGGATCTGTCCCTTGTTGAATGACTGGTTTATAGCTATAAAATGTATGGGTAGGGATAGGAAAATTTCGCGAGTTCAATGAACTGTTGGCTAGACTCGATAGTCCTGTGTACAGTCGAGCCTCAGTTGTTTGTTCATTGGTTGCTGCCCCAGAGCTGGCGGTATGGCGCCCGCTACTTGTTTCCTTGCAAGTGTGTTATTGGCTTAGAGTCGTCCAAGGCGTGTCTAATGAACAATGATCCAATTGAAAAGGTGACTTCAGTGTACACGTATTGGACGTCTATCTTGTCGCGAAATGAATGAGCGAAATTTTACTATCCCTAGTTATAGGTTTATTTGTAAGACGTAATTGAATTCACATTTGTGTTTTGAAAACATGTTAGGACCTACAATGTATTCACCGATAAATATGTAAAGTAAATACGACGAAAGTAATTTGCGAGATCAGTGGAAGTAAATCCAAGTTTGTTTATCATGCAGTACGCAATTATAATTGCTTGAGTGGAAGTGGACACGTTAGTAAATTACAACGAAATAGTGTTTTTTCCTGTTTGACGCCGACCACTTGTACTTCGTTTTAATTTCCTTGCAAAAGCATTTTTATTGGACATTCATATGTTTAAAACATTTAATAGTAATGCTTCAGATAAATTCACAAATACTAATTACATAAGTATATTACTCTATATGTGGGCCTTTACTGCATATTTGTATTCTAATGAACTTATTAGGTATTATGTAATATGTTTTTATATTAAGTTAAAGAAAGGTTAAATTTGCTGTAACAAGTTCTGTTAAAAAAAAAAAAACATTGACCTTATATCTATACGGCCATGTTTAACGAAGAAGGGAAGAATTAGTATATGTTATAGACTTACACAGTTCGTTTGCGTCCTCACAGTTTTGATAATAACTGGTTGATAATTATTTTGAAAACTTTCTCTATATTTTACAAAACCATTAAAAATTCCGTTAGCACCTTACTATAAATACTAATCCATTAATTTGCTTGCAGTTATGTCACGTAAAAAACGAAAGCCCTTCATCGACACAAGATGTAGGTATAGTGTTTAAGATAGGGCGTACACAAGTAATGAGCACTTTTAAAAGCTCTGCTAAAGATCTACTTGTATGCACGTTGTGTATTCTTCCGCCTTATGTAAAATTAACATTGCCATGGGCCTCATCACTTTATTCATGCGCCGGTCGAATGAAACTGCGGAATTATTACAAAAGTAAACATTTTCCAAATTTGCTAATTTTTACGCTTCGATGCATTGAAAAACTTAAATGGATAAAAATAATATAAGTTATCACAAATTGTTACCTAACACTTTTTATCTGACGTTAAGATATGTAACTACTTTCCATCTACCGTTACTAACCTTACTGGGCGCATGTCACCCAGTGCGCCCGTCAAAATATCTGCAGGTAGGGGACAGTGAATTTTTTCTAAGGTTGATTTACACTTTATCGTGTGAACAGCCTTTACGCACAATTACGAAATATTTTCTAGTGAAGATTATTTTCAGCTGACTGACGAGGATTCGACAGTCGCCTTGCTGGAACCAGTCATCATATTAAAATAGTTATCAGTGACGATTTTCTTTGATTTGTGCGTCACTCTCGTGTGTGTATGTCTTTTTTTTCAACTGAGAGTTAGGTACTGATTGTTTGTGGATTAAATTCTCTTGATTTTAATCTTGCTTGTAAAACGAATAATGGGAGTCAAAGTCGTGTGAAACGATCGTGAATTGGCGTTTCATTTGTGTTTCGTCACGCCCCTCGAACAGATCCGCTGTTGTGTGCAGGATCTGCGTGTCTCTGCTTCTCGCGCGGCGTCGAAAGCACAGGAGCCGAAGATCAAAGGCCGCCGACCCACTGCAACCCACTCGCACGGCCATTTATAAAAGGGCGATGTTTTCCAAACTGAGTAATTAGCACCTGCGAGAGTGGTCTACCCCGGGTCCGCTTTCATCGCGGGAGGAGTTTTTCTTCTCCGCTACTACTCTCCACGAAAACGTCGTCCGTCGAGCCGATACTACACGATGCCTGCAGCCGTACTTGGTTCACGTGCAAGCTTCTGCAAGCCCTGGTGTACGAGCCGGTATGCCAGGCGGTGTGTGAGCCGCCGTGGAAGATTCACATTACACGACAGCAGTTCGCGTACTAGCATGCGACACCCTCGGTGGGTGCGCAGTGTAATGTGAACCCCGTTCGTAGAACTGCTACCAGTTAGTCACTTGCGTAGGCCTATAAAAATACTAGCTATCACATCTTAATATTGCTATGTTACTATTCGCCTTTTACATAAATTGATTGCTTACTAATATCGTTTCATTCATTTTCTTAAAAATTTCGTGAAATCACTAAGAGTACGAGTGTGTTATTTTTGATATTGACGAAAATTACTGACCGGTTGCAAAATATGGTTTTTTTCTTTACGTACCGGGATATTATTCGCGTGTAAAATTTAATGATCAGAATAAGTTTTGGTCCGGCGAGGTTTCGAACTTATGCTTCAAATTTTACATAATCAATGCGAACCCCACGACTTTACCGCTGTACTACCAGTTCACTCGCACTTTTAATAGTTTATATACCGTAGATATCAGACGCGTTTTAATTAATATTTCCATACAGTAGGTAATTTTTCGAGTATTTAGAACGGTTTAAACCCGTAATTGAAAGTTGTGGTAGCCAATATTATTCGTCGTCGTATTTTAAATATATTTGAAAGAGTTTCAACCTTACGGATGTAAAATCAAGATGGAGGCTTCCTTTTCGGTTTCTTCGTCAACTCGTTTCAAGCAGTAGCCGCGGGGAGCGCCCTACCTTTCTAAAACTGCAATGTGATTGGCCAGGTACGAAAGCCGGCGTGGAACCTGCCACGAAAAATAGGACGTGTCCAATTACCAAACCTGGTACGAAATCTGCCAGTACAAGGCGAGGAAATGCCATAACGGGTGCCGCACTAGCCCGTATACCAGCCGCTACGGCGGACCTTGTACAAGCTTTTACGGAATCTGGTATCGTGTAATACGGCCTTCAGCAGCGAGATCGTGGAACGGTCGGGTGGGGGGCTCGCCTTAGTTGTTCGAGTTGACTGTTTCGCTATCAAGTCCTGGATCTGTTAAAGAGTACGTGATAACCGGAATTTTTTTTTTTTTTTTTTCAAGGCGCTGAAAGCAAGGGAGCGATAAGGGCGAAACTAACGCGCGCGCCTGGCGCCTCATCGCCTCTACGCTCAAGGCGTGCAGTGTTTCCTTCGGCGCATGCGCTGTGTACTGTCCAAGTTAGATCTGTACTATCTTCATCACTTTTGCAGCACTAAGTGCGCTGTTTTATAGCTGAAGACTTGTTCATTCATTCTTTCTTTCAAATAATAAAATCGGCAGGAAACGGAGGACAATAATTCCATTTAGAAAATATGAGTTAATCAGGGGGGGGGGGGATCTCAAATTTTATGTTAAAATGGGGCATGGACCTATCTCGTTGAGGACTATGTGCCTGGAGCTGGGAGTCCGTTGCAGTGCGCTTGAAATTCAAGTTTTCAAGTGAAACAATTAAACGTGCGTACAACGTGCTGACGTACGAAAAGAAAATACACTTAAAACTAAGTTCAAAGCGTACTTCCAAGACGCAACACGCGCTACAAACACCATTTCCGATCAGCGGAGTGTGGTGAACTGTTGCAAAATAAGCTGTGTTTTGCTCTGTGCTGTAGCCCTACCTAATCGTTTGCTAGTTTACACATCGGTAGGGCCACCTGTTTTACGCGAAAAGATTTCAGGAAAACTTGTACTCCGAAACACTTGAGCTCAGATTCACTTTTGTAATTGGCTGAATTTAACTGTCTGGCGTTGTAGGTGCCCGCCAGCAAATCACGGACAATCAATGTCGGTGTTACCTAATTCTGATTGGCCCAGTCAGGTAAGGAACTGTCTCCCGACAAAGACACGTGGCCAATAACCAAATGAAAACTGCATGTATGTCATAGGACTTTGAGGTCTAGTCTTCACGTGAATCTTTTCGCGAAAAACAGGCTGCCCTACGCATCGGACACTCTGCTTACTGGCTCCTGCTGCGTGCGCCGAGTGTGTACAGTGCTGAACAAGCACCAGGTTATCTTGCAACACTTCACCACGCGCTGCTCGTTTCCGCTTTATCCAACATACCTAGCTAAGGCTGCTTTTTCATACCACCTCGTCGCGAAATGTCCTGATCGGAAACACTCAAAACTGGTATAGGGACATGCACTGCCTGAACTTTGATACAGGCGTAGCTGTATAGGCTGTTCACAGTAAAACGAGCACTTTTGAAAGCCCTGCTTGAGATGTATTTGTATGCAGGTTGTGTGTTCTTCCGCCTTATGTAAAATTATCATTGCCATGGGCCTCGTCGCCCTCTTCATGCGTCAGTCAAGTGAAATTGCAAAATTACTAGAAAAGTAAATGTTTACACTTCGACGCATTAAAAAACCGGAAACCGATAGAAACAATTTAAGTTATCCCAAATTGTCACCTAATTCTTTTTATTTAATGTTAATACATGGAACTACTTTCCCCTCTATCGTTACAAACTTTACAGGGCGCATGTCACTCAGTGTGCCCGTAAGAATATATACACGTAGGAGCAGTGATTTTGTTCTATGGTTGATTTGAAAAGTGCTTACTTTATTGTGAACAGCCTTTAACAAAAAGATAGGGTAGCCTCTTCAAGTCCCAGCAGTACAACGGGAACACGGCTCGCCATTTCAGAACCTTGCTTGTAGATAGGTGTCGCAGGGGGCCCCGGTGGTGTAGTGGTTGGACTACTTGCCTCTCACCTAGGCGAACCGGGTACGATTTCCGGCGGGGTTGCTCCCATATTTTCTCATGTGGGAATCGTACCCGACGATGCAGGACAGGCTTTCTCGGGGATCTCCCGTTCCCGCCGTCCTTGCATTCCGGCGCTGCTCCATATCACTTCGTTTCACCTTCATCGGCTCTCAAGACCTCGATGTTAACCCGTTCGGTCACACATTAATTTCCGAGTTGGAGTGTTGCTATCACGTAATTTTTGGAGCCCTGCTGTGTTCAGTCTCGGTAATAACTTTAATTCATTTGCAACGTGTCCACAATTGTGGACGCGGTAACTGGACGGGTCCAGAGCAGCCCAAATCTCTTCGTTCACTCGCTTGGTGTCGCCCTTACAGCTCCGTTGTTTGTGTGCCTCCATTGGTTGGCCTAAACAATTCCAGGTCGGCCTGATTTCAAAGAGCCGACCTCCCTTGGCGCAGTCAGTTGGTGCGCCACCGATCTGGGGTGCGGAAGGCCCCGGGTTCGAATTCCGGTTAAGGCTTGGGTATTGATTTAAGTAGGTTATAAATTATCTGTAAGCCATCCCTTGTTAAGCTTCCAAGCATGAAACCAGGGGACGTTAAAAAAAAAAAGTAATTTACAGTTACAGTGATTTCAAAGACGTGTTCACGTAAAGTCATGACTGACTCGCTCAGAAGGGGACGTGTGGACAGCCTGGTGTTATCGGGACGGACAGTAGCGGCCAGTGAGAGCCTGATGTTATCGGGACTGATAGTATCGGGAGGCGTGGTGCAGGGAACAGCGTCATTAGCAGCGACGTTTATCGCCCGCCCGCGAGCGGTGTGCGCCTGCCACAAAAGACGAAACGCGCGGGGGCCGGACTAATGAAAAGATAAGTTTCCATCACGAGGTGCGATGATGAAGGTGGATGGGGGGGGGGGGGCGAAGGTGTTAGGACACGGTGCACTTAGCTAGGGGGCACGGGGGTCGAGTCCCGGCGCCTACGCCACAAGCTCGAGCATCAAGGACTTCCCTTCCCCGTCTAGTTGCACGATGGCCGTGTCCTTTAAGGGGAATCCCTGGTTTAAAATAAAATGTAACGTCTCGAGATCACTGAAGGCCATAAGGAAGCGATGGGACAAGCCCTTCCACGGCAGCACCCGGGTTCCCGGTAAAGTGAGCACTTTTGAACTCAACCTATGAAAAAAAAATAATAATAATAACACTGGCCGCTAACAGCGTGTGTTTCAAAGGACACACTTATTCCCGTTATTCCCAGTTAAGTTGGCAGAGAAATACAAGTAGTCTCATAATTTAACGTTGTATTCAAAGTTTTAAGTGTAGGCTTCTCGCCGCAAAATTTATTTAAAACGTTTTCCGCCTATTTTACGCACATTAAAGTAATACTCGACGGTATTGTTAACATATTGGCGTCCTCAACAATTTTACTGATATAATTGCACTTGAATGGCGCATGAATAATGTGAGAGGGTCTGTAGCAATGCTAATTTGATATGTGATGGAAGGATACGATATTAACAGAGAAGTAAATATTCGGCAGGGATTTCAAAGGTGCTCATTTTAGCGGTTTCTTCGCACTGACACGCGCCCGGGAAGTTGGTAACCACGCAGGGTTAAAAGTGTTAGATAAACATTTGTGAACATCGACATTATTTATTTTGCTTTCTGCCATTTTAATACATGCTACGTAGGTGCAAGAGTCGGCAACTTGTAGAATATTTCTTTTTCTACGAATTCCACAGTTTCACTCGGCCGACGCATAAATAAAGTGGCGATGCCCATTGCAAGGTTAGTTTTACGTGTGGTGGAAGAATACACACTGTGCATTCAAGTAGATCTTAAGCAGGGCTTTCAGAAGTGCTCAGTTTATCGTGAATATCACTTTATTATTCCGTGTCGGGGAACTAAAAAGGGGCGTCGTATTCCTAGATCATTTATTTACTGGAGATACGCGTATATACGGTAAAGACAGTGGCGGTTATTCGGAACACCACGTCAGTAAAATATACGAGCGCTTGTGCCAGGTGACTTTAATGTCAGCGTAAGACACTAACATCATACAAACGGCTCACTTCTTTCGATTCTTCCTGCACCTACATAGCAAGCATGACATCTATCTGTTCTGAGTGAGCAGTGTTTGTTACTATTAAGTATTCGCATTTATCTAACAGGCTTTCGATTCTTCCTGCACCTACATAGCAAGCATGACCTCTATCTGTTCTGAGTGAGCAGTGTTTGTTACTATTAAGTATTCGCATTTATCTAACAGGCTTTCGATTCTTCCTGCACCTACATAGCAAGCATGACCTCTATCTGTTCTGAGTGAGCAGTGTTTATTACTATTAAGTATTCGCATTTATCTAACAGGCTTTCGATTCTTCCTGTACCTACATAGCAAGCATGACCTCTATCTGTTCTGAGTGAGCAGTGCTTATTACTATTAAGTATTCGCATTTATCTAACAGGCTTTCGAAACTTCATTGAAGATCGTTATTTCAAGGTCATTTCGTTTCTGCTATGTTCTTTATTTCCTGCAGCCTCATTATTTGCGAAACTAAAATTAACTATAAACTTTTTCCAAACTAACTTTCTTTAGGATGAGGCTCCCTAGGGTCTAAAACAGGTATGTATCATATTTCAAGACCTATCACACATAATAAATAACTTTCCGTGCGAAGGGCAAGTCTTAATGTAACGAACGCAGTTTTCAGTAATTGTATTGGGAATTGAGGTAATACCAGGATGATACCACAGACGGTGGGGCGTTCCAACGGTTACAGGAACGTGATTCTGTAGTGGCGCCAAGTGCAGGTAGCGGCAGGTAGCAGAACTACTAGGCCAGCGTAGCTGAGTCAGCGGGAAATCCGAGCTAGTATTCTCTCTTAAAAACGTTCAAGTGCAATACATGATTTTCTGTATTTTTGGGCTGTTTTGTATTTCTGTGACATTACTTCAAATAGTAGTATGAAGAAAGCAGAAAAACTCATGGGAAATTAATTTACAAACGTTTATTATGGAAGTTACGGGCATTTGTAATTTCTATGTTTAGTCATACAAATGTTAAAATTGTGCTTAATTAGAATGTTTTATTACAATTATAATAATTTTTTACATCGTTAGAATAAGATTATGAAATGTCATTGTAATTATTTCAGTGGTTGGAAAGTAATTTTATTTCAAGTTTCGCATAAAAAAAATTCAAAATAATATCAGAACAAAACACCATACGTTGAAGAAATTTTTTAATGGTATTCCCAAGACACCTACCAAGTTCAGCTGAAATCAATCACTGTGTTCGTATAACGTTTTAAATTATTTAGAGAAATATTATTTTTTAAATTCTCATACATATAACTACTAAAAAGTAGCCGAAAATTAATTTCAAACTGATTTGGCATGTTTACTAAATTTTTATTGATATTATATCACAGAATTGTGAAATATATAGGCCTGCATATATGTGAAAAAATCAGGTACTTGAACATCCTTAATTTCATTAAAATATCAAATAATTCGAAAATAAACATTAGGCCTCGTTTGGTTTAAACTAAAGTGTTTATTGAAGTCACAAGCATGGCATGCTAAAATTTGTTTGAAATCCGACCTTTAGTTCACTTGCGTTAAAACTTTCCTTCTAGCTATCTTTATTTCAAAATTATTTCAACCCTTAAAATTTACATACGGACGAATCTCATAATTTCCAAAGAAACGTTCTTCACTACGTTATAATAGGACGAGGCATTATTTTAAGCTATATACTAAGACGCAAATTAAGAAGAAAGAATTCACAGGAGGAACAAGGTCCGAGCAGGGAGGGTGATAAAGGCGTGCTTTGTTTCCGCAATCGCAGCTGGTGGAGGCGTTCAGTTTCCACAGTTGTTCGAAAAAATTATAGTTTCGAAATTCCTGTGGCTCGATCCGCCTCCACTTCCGGACTTTTTGTTTCAGAGATTTATTTCGCATCATGACGACAAGTGATGTAATATGATAAGAATACAGAAAATAATTTTAACCATTAGAACTCTTTTAATGTGTGGCTCCCAAATTATGGACACGTTGGATTAAATATTTCAGTACCCTTTGCCCATAGCAATAATGGATATATCTGTTAGATGTTTTCTCTTAACTTTCTACACGCGTAAAGGTTGTTCTCAAGCTATATAACCTTCGTAGACCTAGTACACTCGTAAGTCGGAACAGTCGAAACTACTCCGAACCAGCGAATTTGTCTGCAGGTCTGTTGAAACTGCTCCGGTTGAATCAGTGAAAATCTACAGGTTGTTTATGTCGCTGCTACTCTCTATAATCAACGAGTGGTTTCTATTTGTTCTTAGTGAATTGCGCTGACGTGGCAGCAAAACATTGACGCGTTCCAATCGTTCGCAGGTACCGTGAACTAAAACGTCGACGAAACAATTCTACTGAATGAAATCACTGTTTCAGATTTAGAGTGTACGAATTAACTGCCATGTGCAAATGTAAAAATGTTGAGCGTCGCTACATCGAGAGAGAGAGAAAAAAAAAGAATTAAAATAGGGACAGCCATCTGACAGATTGTAGGTACCATCTGAATTAACATAGATAGTGATACCAACATAACTGTTCATTGTATTCTTGGTTATTTTTATTGTATTTCCTACTTTATAGGCCGTTAACGGTAAAGTGAGCATTTTTTAAAGCGGTTTCATCAGACATAATAACCAATAAATACATTTCATTGCGACCTCGGACTTTTGGTTTTGGGTATAGTTAATGTATACGCTGTGTTTATAACTCACATGGCAGGATTTACATTAACAAGTGGTGGAAGAATATAAATTGGTTGAAAGAAGAGAGTACCGGGGCTTCAAAACTGCTCACTTTATCGTGAACGTACTACACATATGGTTGCTACAGCAAAGCGCCGCGTTCCTATTACAAAACATATATTGCCTCCAACAGGAAAATAACAATATTTCGATTGTTCCCACAACTGTCAGCACCGTAATAACCTGACAAAATACTCTGCTACTGCTACCCTCAAACTGTTCAGTACTAGTAACAGAACATACAAATATACGCCACTAATATTACTACAGCCACTAAGACTACGTATCATTTGAGGCCCAAGTATTTCGCGGATTCCGTTGGCAGCAAGCTAAGATGGACAGCCCTATATACACTCGAGACATTATAACTGGCTTATTGAGGGCTCTGTACAGGACTGTCAAACACTCACTCAAACTACTGCTTCCTGCTTATTACTGGCTCAATGTTAGACGGGGTGTGTCTAAACAACTGTCGTCCAATCACAACAGTAGGAGGAAAGAACACGTGTTAGGAGTCTGCCTCGCCTTCGAATGAATTCGCCAAATACTCGTGGCTCTACGTATAATATGTTATCACATTAATGAATACCGGTGCAATTAAAGTGGTGAACGCTTAACTGCCGGCTTTCTTTGTGGCATAGGCCTATTACACATTGTGTAGTTATAACGGTAATAGAGCGCAACCATGCGATATTTGAACTCAACCTTCATCTTCTGTTCTTAACTGACGGGGGAATATGTCGTGCGCAGTAGGTAAAAAGTTTGTAACACTAGAAAATTAATTCTAGAAAAAAAATATTTCATAATTTTTTTAAAATATTGAAACAAAAAAAAATGTGTATATAATTACTATAGCTACTTTTTTTTTTTACGGATAAACTGCCACCATTAAACATGAACCGTTCTTCGCACGCAGCCAGTAGCATGTCGCGAAATTCTAAATATGACCACGCGATTGGTTACGCGAGGCTTTGCGAACAGCTCCTTGCGTCTGATCGGCCGCTGTGCGCTGCGAAATTATTCCTACTGGCTGGGATGGCCGCTCGCGATTACGTCACCATGCGCTGCGATTGGCCAGCGATGCTGGTGTTTGCGGCTGCAGTTCGCGGAATAAACGACCGCAGTGCGAATTAACTTGTAAAGTCCATTCACGGTTACTTCCCAACTTTTCTGAAACGCTGCTGAAGTCCTACTTTCAGGATATTCCTCCGCCTCGTGCAAACAAAGCTTTGCCGAGTCTAGAAAAATTACACCAAAAGGACATCGCACCACATTCGTACGTCCTGCTTGTAATAGTATTTGGTATAACAACTATTTCATACTAGGCATCACTAGAAACGTGCACGATTCGCGTTATATTTACGGTGGCGCGATAGACGCCGCTGCCTTGTAAACAAGTGACTACAGCTCGTGGTTCCATTGGCCGCTGCACTGTGATCAACGTCACGTGTCTGCCTGATCTCCTTGAAAGAGATTGGCCACCCCCGCCGCTGAACTTGTGTTATTAGTTCAGGATTTCTCCAAGGTGCGACACGCATATTTTTGGCCAATGGCTGAAGCTGGTCAAACGCACAGTAATTTGGATTTCAGTCTGTCCTTATATAATGGCGCGAATTTCGCGAGTGCCTGGGCATTATCCTCGCATCTATTTTCTCCCTGGTTTTGGTGATATGAATTGCAAATTAAATATTATATCTTATAGACAAAATATAATTAAAAGTTCGATTAAACCAAAAATAAGGAACTTCTATGTTAACACTGTGATACGTGGCACATTTAGGAAACGACCAAACTGGTCATACGTGGGGCGATTTTGACGAAGGTTCAGTTTAAAAAAAGCGGGAAGGAACCGTGAATAGCGTGTGGCAGGAATGGTGCGCAGGCAACGCAAGGCGTTGGCGTTGACCTCCGGCGAGATGACGCTTAGCCAGCGCACAGCAATATAATGATTATCACTCGGCTACCGCAGCGACGCAGGCCGCCTGCCTCCCGTGAAGAGGGGGGAGGGGGAGGGAGAGAGAGAAGTAAGCTTTACAAGCCAGAAGTGCAGCACTCTTCACGTTTATGGGCCTGTGAATGTTTTTATTGAGCCGAGCTCGCTGGCTCGTCTCAGTTGGTCGCCAGCCGGGCTAGTGATAATCCGACACTGCTTCAAAAACACCCGACAATCAGCTGCCGTCAGGCTGCCGCGGCTCCGGGCTGTAACTTACGGTGCTTCTCGATAAGGACCCGGCTGAAAACATCAACCCTCTTCCAAGCCCCTTGGGGCCACACGGTGGTTGGGCGGTTAGACTGCTCGCCTCCCACCAAGGCGAACCGGGTTCAATCCCCGGCCGGATCACTCCGGATTTTCGCAAGTGGAAATCGTGTCAGACGATGCCGCCGGTCGGTGGGTTTTCTCGGGGATCTCCCGTTTCCCCACCCCTTCATTTCGGCATTGCTCCATACTCACCTTAACGCCCACATCGGCTCTCAAGACCTCGCTGTTAGAATCCGCACAAATCTCCTTCCCTCAGTCACTCACTCCCCAGCCCTACTCCCCTCCTCTTCTCTCTCTCTCTCCCTCTCTTACACTCTGAATCAAAATATGTGAGAATTTAACTGTTAACACAGCTAAGATGACTGTACCGAAACATTTGCTGTGACATCGTTATTTGCGCGAATGCGCGTATCTCGCTAAATAAATGTTCTGGAACTACGCCGCGAAAAAAATACGAAAATGGTTAAATGTAGCATTTTTAAAGCTTGTCTATGCAGTTTCCTTAAGTGTTAAGAGAAACGTACGACTGTAAGGATGTAGTTTAATCTGTGGGCTCTTATCGCGTGTAATAAAGTCCCACTTACAGATCTAATTTGCACAATACAGGACCACGACGGGAACACTGAACGCCTTGCACGTAGGAGCGAAGAAGCGCTAGGTGTGCGTGGCAGTGTCGCCCGTACAGCTCCCTCGCTTCTTGACCTTGAACGCGCAGCTGCATAGTCCTCTTGATTATTAACAGCACCTGACTTTTTCAACAGTCTCTTCAGTCAATTTAGCTGATGAATATGTGAAAAAAAGCCCGTTTACCTTTACTTATTTTATTGGTTAAGTGACGTTTTCCACTGATTCATCAACCATTTCATTCGCCGTTTTTCGGTGATTTTTTTTTTTTTTTTTTGCTAATGGATCGGTTAAACAACGTGTATCAAATGCGGTAGCAACGCATAAACTAATAACATCCATTAAAAAGATTATTTTTAAATTTGAGTGTTGTCTTCTATATTACCACTTTACGTGGCAACATGAACATTCAGTCTTTCATTCCGTTTTTACGTTAACATCATAGCGCTCGGTTTGAAGGTGTAAACTACATTAAGTGCAGTTTAAAGTTTTAAACTGCATTAAGTGTGAAGTGAGTGCATTCATATGTACTGTTAACGTGCTGCAGCTGGCGCCGACTCCGCTGCCCCACGCCGTAATCGGAGAGCCGCCTCGCCCTCTCCTCTTCCTGGAACGATGCGCTCTAGGCTTCATGAACGCCCCTTCTGGGAATCCCGTGAATGTCGACAGCGGCGAGACTTGCTGGCGTCACAGACCTCCTCCCGCCTGCTAGAGTTTCCGATACGTATAGCGACGACGCAAGAATGTTCTGGTGAGACTGGCTGGCGCCTCAGCCCTCCGCGACATACCACGCGAGTTGGGGAAGATTCTAGGTGGCGGCCTAAGACACTATATATACTTCCGCAACCCAGCGGCCGGTAGTCTTTGACGGAGGCCGCCTGGTCGAGTGTGCGCGAGTGAAGTGAAGTATGGACGACGACTGGAGATTACGGGACGACGACGAGTGAGGTGTTCGTGTCTTGAATGAACGAGAGGGTGTGAAACCGACGAGTGAAGCCTACTGTGCGTGAGGGCGCTTGGAGGACTCTCGAACAATGCGACTGGCGGGACATGGACTGAACTAGGTGGAACTGAATGGAAGTGTAATACCGACTTTATTGTAAATATTCGAACTGTCAAATATAGACGCATAAATTATAAAATAATTGAATAAGTTGATACACACTCTATTGGGACTGATCTTTAATTATTTAATTTAATTGATTTCTTTGTCGTAATCATAAATCTTATTAATTGGTGTCAATTGTGAACAGTAAGTGATTTCAATTTATTGTGAGAATTTGAGTTCAGAGAATTTTGCTGTAGTTATTATTTATTATTTAATTTGATTAAGACCTCCATCCCTTAACGAACTTGGTATAGCCCACTTAATTCCTAGAGAGAGAAATTGTAACAGTACTATTAATTTTAACAATCCTAATGTTACCAATTAACACATTGAGGTCTGCACACATTTACTGGCACTTAAGACAAATTAGAAGTGAGTCACCTGTATCCACTACTGCAAGAACGTTTGTTTTGTTGGTGCCTGTGTTAGAACTCACCAACATCCTATTGGTTCATATCACATCGCACCCTACCCAGTACTTTACAGCGTTTATTATTGGCTGGTCATCAACCAATGGAGAGCCGAGCTGATATTGACCCCAATCAAATGTCCTTTATCATATAAAAGAATTTACAATCAATCATGTAACTATGGATGGCTATTCAAAAAAACTATTCTATCGTTAGCAATATAATTGGTACTGCGCTGTCGTGTTCTTATGAGGTCGTGTTAAACACTAGCCGAACAAAGGCTGCACATCCATGCGAGTTTTGTTCTGAACAACAAAGAAAATTTTAAATTAGCTTTGCTCGAGCTACACTCGAGCATAATCTACAGAGTGTTAAACTAAACACAGAATAAAGGATATACAATTTAAAGCTGCACGCTTCCGATTAAAAAATATATTAGAAATATTTTCCCTTTCGCAGTCAACGTTGGCTTGTTAGTTGAATTTGGCAAGGTAACGGCCAAGCAGTGAGATTCTGCGGGTAATTTTCTAAATAATTTTCAAATACGTTAAATTTCTCGATTTAAACAGTGACTATTGATTATTATAAGTATGTTTATTTCTGGTGATTATTTGGCTAAATTCAATAAAAACTGCATTAAATTCGCCGCATTCAAATGACTGTCATTCATTCGATCAAAGAAATTGTTTAACTGGAATAACTATTGGTTTTCCGCCAATTCTAAGTGGAGCCGCTTTCACTGATTAGCGTAGTTGAATTGCCACTGATTCGAATCAGGATGCAAAGGCAGTAATTCGGTTACCGAGCCGGGCCCAAGCCCAAGACTCTTCCATTAATTGTTGTAGAAGGAGCCGGGGGGGGGGGGGGGGGAGAGAAAGGAGATAAAGGAAGCTTCCCCCCCCCCCATGATTTTATTCATGGGACAAAAGGATCAGATGCGGACGTGGAGGTTTTAATGACTAACGTAGCTATTAAATGCGACTCCTCTTAGTGTAATGTAATGTATTTTATTGTGTTTGTATCGTACTGGGCGTCAAATTTTCCAATGTTTCTGGGTGGCTCGTCTTAACAACTGCGTCAGTTTTTAGATGTGTTTGTGCTTGATGTTAGGTAGGGGATCCTTCTCTCTTTCTTTCTTTCTTTCTTTCTCTCTCTCTCTCTCTCTCTCTCTCTCCCCCTCTCTCTCTTCTGTAGTCTGCTGCAACTTGCGGAAGGGGACAGACACCATGTTTTGCCATTTCAGACACGATTCAATTTATATATGGTTTCAAGTAATGCGAATGAAAGAATTTGTTTATTTGTGCTTTACTGTATGCGGGTAAATGAATCTAAAATAAAGCTTCTGCTTTTTTAGTCCTTGTTTTATGAATCGCAAATACAGTGAAGGGGTAGAAACTTGCAAATTAACGGAGTGACGTGGTGAATTCACACGGAAACCTGAGAAAACTGAGTATGAGTAATTTTGCGAATATTTTTGGATAGTATATGCTAAATTTAAAAAAAAATGGTTTTCTATTTTTCTAATTTTTAACTGTGTAACTGCATATAATTAGTACGACTACCTACGTTGACGTATACAATGTAGCATGTCATATAGGCCCTATAAAATTTATTTTAAGGTTCATGGAAAAATAATTGGTTCCTGCAGCTGTATTATTTTCTCAATAAGAAGCGTAATGGCGTCTGACGAGATTAGTAATTAATAAGTAATAGTAATTAATAAATAGTAGTAATTTTGTCAGCATTCGCAAGTCACCATATATGAAAACGGCAAGCAGACGTAAATACGCTGTTTCATATAACCCTTTTCAAGGACACTTCCACGGAAGTGTCATGCCCTGAGAAAGTCAGCACCGTGCTGCTCCTGCTACTACCATGTTACGTCGAATGTCTAGCTTGTTGCCCACATATCAGGGGTAGAAAACTTTTGCTTCGAAAGTTCTCTGCGAATTCTTTTAAAAAAAAAAAAAAAAAAAAAAAAAAAAAAAAAGATTTAGAACAATAATACGAAACTAATTTTCGCTTAATTTGATAAACGGATCATTAACCCGTCATTAAAGACCCAATATTTATTTCGTTTCACTATAACTAACGCGAAATAAGTGCGAGCTCCTTAGCATGAAAGACTGTAATTTGATAAGAGCAGTTGATTCCACAAATTGTCGCATGAGTTTGTTCAGCAATACAGAATTCATATTCTGTGTTTCATCTTAAAAATTTATCTTACACTTACATAAATCTAGAGTTTTGGTCCAGTGTAAAGAAGCTTAGCGTTGTGATGGTTATTTTCAGCTTAGTGTGGAAATTTCTCAAGTCAAACGATGAGAGTGTGATTCGTCATACAGTACCTACGTTTGTACCGAAACTTAAAACAAGGGTTTCGGAAAGCAGAGTTTGTGTACGGCGCAGACGTCGCCAAAGGGAGGTTTGCCATATTTCTAAACCGAGGTTTCTAATTCAAGTTTCACGTCGAATCTTAGGTTTCGTGCGCGGTATAAACTGCGAATGTTAGATTTCGTTACTAAGTATGGTATTATTGTATGTACAACAACTTGTTGAAGTGCAAAACAAGATGCATAATGGGTTAAAAAATAATGTGTGTAAATGCAGAGTGATTACATAATTTTGCGGTAGGTACGAAAATAACTAATACACAATAAATACGTTCCATCTTACAAAAAGTTACGAAAAAACATTTTTAAATTACATGTTAGCAAGCAGTGTATGCAACTTTAAATAACTTATTATTATATTGATTATTTTCTGTAAAATGTATTTCCATTTCGTATCGCCATATATATATATATATATATATATATATTCATTATTTTGATACTAGGGATTTTCTGCATAAAACAACACACGAAACACAAGTTTCCATAACGAAGTTTCGTATGATGGTATAGAAACTTCACTAAAACCTTAGTTTGGAAAATTGGGTTTCCGAAACTGAGGTTTCGGCTGACGGTATAAAAGTCCGTGGTATTACTTTTTTTTTTTCCTGTTAAATTACCTGGTCAACACGACGGTTTAGGTGTATGATCTTGTTTGTTTCGATGTTATTTAAAATAGCTGTGAAAAAGTGTATATCAGACAGATTCCGTGCAAATTATACGTACGTACAAAAAATGTCAAATTAATCAATAAATTTTCACATTAAAATTTTTTTATCACTAACTTGTATAAAATTTAGTTATTTGCTTTCCGTAACTTACTAGTTTCTGCATGCTCTGCATACACTAGGCCTATGTTTCAATAAAACATATTTACTTAAATAGTTTTGTGATTGATTATATTAACAGTATAATGCTTACGGTTAGGGCTCAAACGCCATGTTGAATTACTGGTTTCTAGCTTACTTCGGTTGTTTAGGGATGGTTAATTTGAAACTACAACTATATCTACCTCTCTGGCAACATACATTGAACTGCAGATCTACAACAAATTCTGAACATTAATTAGTGCAAAATAATTTTTTGACAATCAGTAGATTCTTGCAGTTTTGCAAGTGTTAGATTACATGTGAATAAAATTTGACGACCACGCTTGAAGGCATTTGTAAAATGTAAATGTGCAATAACCAAAAAAATTTAGTCACTTCATTGAATAAAAAGTTATGGTACGTAAATGGAATATTCAACATGGCAGATGAGCTGGAGCCTTAGGTTGTAGATGGAGATGAGTAGTGGGCGGGGCCTAAGTGGGCGGGGTTGTTGCAGGTATGGTTCCAGAACCGGCGTATGAAGGACAAGCGGCAGCGCATGGCGATGGCGTGGCCGTACGCCGTGTACACGGACCCTGCGTTTGCCGCCTCCATCCTGCAGGCAGCCGCCAGCGCCGGGGGTCTGCCGGGCATCGCCGCCGCCGCCGCCGCCTCCTACTACCCCTACTATCAGCACCCGGCGCTGCCTCGCTACTCACCCTACCACCACCACCATCACGCCGCCGCCGGGCCGCTGCTGCCGCCGCCGCCGGCCTCCCGATACCCAGCGCCGCCCCCACCGCCGTACCTCAGCCCCGCGCGCTCCGACAGCAGCCTGAGTCCCGCCGCCGCCTCCGCCGCCCCCGCCGACGACGACTGCGACGGCTCGCCCAGCTGCCGCTGCGGCATCGTCAACTGCGTGGCGGGGACGGGGCCCGGCGGGGCGGCGCCGCTATTCGCCCCGCCCCTCCTCGCCACGCCCCTCAAGACTGCCGGCCCCGCCCCGCACAAGCTCTTCCAGCCCTACAAGACGGACCTGACCGAGACGGCGTAGGCCCCGCCCCCCTTCGCCGCCGCCGCCCCTCGGCAATCGAAACTCAAGTGCAATGAAATTAGAGACCTGTAAAACTGAGTTATTATTCAGCAACATGCTAGTCTCCAATGCTCTGTGGGACGCTATTCTGTAACTTCAGCATAGAGTAGGACTACTTACAGACTTGAAACAGCCGTTTATACTACTTTTACATTTATTTGTGCGGAAATGTAATATTATCAAATATTACTTCTCTTCGGGGCATTTTTATATGTTTTTCTCACTGAAGTGTCATTGTTAGAAATAACATCAATACCTCGGCCATTTTCTTTCTACTTTCGTCATAAAAGCACCTCGTTGGCAAGTCGTATATATAAAGACAGTCCACGATTCATGAAGCATTCTAAAGACCGTTATGGCGACATTCTGTGTAACAGAATACCATTTCACCTCGTAAATGTGGTCACGTAGTATTTTTTTTTTTAAATATAAAGACAGTAAAACTGTACATAATAGAGCCCCTGAGTGCAATGCGTGATGGCTGGTGGCCTTCGTATGACGTCATGTTACGGGGAGGGGGGGGGGCGTGCCAGTCTACCGTTTAACTGTTGTTATTGGCTGTAAGAATACTTCACGTCGTGCTACACAGTTTGTCAGCCAATGACAGAAGTCTAACAAGTGCACAACTACAGGCTTCTCATTGTTTATTGAGCACTTTTGAAATCAACATTTCAAAAATGTCGCTATCTCTACCTGCATGTATTTTGACGGGCAGACTAACTGCCGTGCGTCCAGTGAAGTTGAGAATGACGTAGGGATATTAGTTCCATGTCTATTCGATGAATTGAAATTATTAGGTAAATATTTGTAAATACTGGAATTACTTATTTTGCTTTCTGCTCCTTTTAATTCATACGTGTCAGATTTGTATAACATTTACTTATCTAAAAATTCCACAATTTACTTCACCGACGCATGAATAAAGGGAGCCCATGCTGTTGTCAATTTCACATGATTTCGGTGAATAGGTACATAGGCTAATGCGTATAGAAATAAATCTTAAGCAGGTCTTTCAAAAGTGCTCCTCTAGTTTACCACGAACAACCCAAAGTCTACTTGGAGTTTAGTCCGTTGCCAAATAGTAACGCTAATTTTTGCAGGCGTCTCGCAATGATCCTAGTGGGTAAAAGTGTACATAAAAAGCGACTGGACGCCGAGACTGAACTGTGTATTTTAAGTGTTAACATTACTAGTTGGCGTAACATTCTTTAGAGTTTAACACCTGCAGACGAGGAGATGCGATGAGAAAAATTTTTAAAATATATGCAATGTTTTAGGTGAAAATATATCTACTAATTATGTAAATGTGTGTTTCATTCACTTATTGTCAAATTATCCTCGCACTGTACCTTCCTTCCTCGCCCACTCTGACTTAGAAGATACTTCACTGCACACTCCAAATCAACGAGTTTGGCTGCAGATATGTTAAAAGTGCTTCAATTAACCATTAAAATTCTACGTTCGCTGATTAAATAGTGATTTGTATCTACTACAATTCCCAGTGAACTGCGTTAGTCTGGCAGTAAATCCTCATCAGTGCATTCCACTGATTCGCCATTATTTAACAGCTCATTCAATGAAAACTCATTAGTAAAATAATCTTACTGATTTAAATCACTTACTCAGATTTAGACTGCATTTCTAACACTATTCTCGTATACCGTATGAGCAAATATTTATTAATACTGCCTGTGTTTTAAATTCATATAGGCTACGCAGTAAAAATTGTTTGTACATTTTACGAACAGTTCCTTGGAAACTATTAAAGGGTTTTTTTATTTGTAACAGTACATATAAATTGGTGTACAGCAGTTACTTATTATCTACACATTTTTAATGAATATGAACTCTACAGAACTTTTTAAAATAAGCATTACCTGTACATTTTCGCGTTATAGACTGTTGTGATCTTTGTTCTAATACAAGAATTATCTTCGCAACTACTAGATTCCAAAATATAAATAAATGTTTGTATAGGCCTAAGTTCACAGTTTTTTTTACTGTGTAACTACACCTGCCTATTAAATTTAATTCTTTATTTTGATAATCAAGTAGCACAAAATGAAATATTTAGCCTTCAAAAGATATCGTTCGGCCGAATAACACCGCTCAATTATAAAATACGTCACTGAGCATAATCAACTTGCAAACGTCAGTCACATTTATGGCGTGTGTTATACATAGGGATAGGAAAATTTCGCGAGTTCAATGACCGGTAGGCTAGACTCCTCAGTCCTCTGCCCATTGGAGCCTCAGCTATGTGGTCATTGGCTGTTGCCCCACACCTGGCAGTTATGGGTAGGGATAGGAAAAATTCGCGACTTCATTTCAGGACAAGATAGACTTCAAATGCGTGTACACTGAAGTCACCTTTGCGATTGTATCAGAGTTTATTATACACGCCCTGAACCACTCCACGCCAATAGCCAACTTGCAAGGCAACAAGAAGCGAATCCCATACTGTCAAATGCGGGGTAACACTGAGGCAACAGCGAATGAACAGGCATAAGGGGTTCGACTATACGAAGGATTGTGGAGTCTAACAAAAAGGTCATTGAACCCGTGAAATTCTCCTATCCCTAGTTATGGGATTCGCAAGGTGTTTCCTTGCAAGTCTGCTATTGGCTCAGAGGCTTGCAGGGCGGGTCTAATTCACTGTGATCCAATTGCGAAGGTGACTTCACTGTGTGTTTGTTTGACGTCTATCTTGTCCCGAAATGAACTCGTGAAATTCTCCTATCCCTAGTTATAGGGGCACATTCAGCTGGCGAGTTCTGAATGGACAAGGAAGACGAGGATGTGGCGAAATGAAACTGTCAATGAAATGTTAACCTTTTCACAGGCATAGGTCTAGACGTCTCGCATCGAGCCAACACTATAAAAATATTTTTTATTTCTGTAAATGATTCTTTGGAAACTATGTGCCAAAGACATGCTTGTAACACTACAAATTAATTAGAGTAAATTTCACAAAACACTATAGTGTGGAATTTGTAAAACTTATGTTGGATTTTAAGAAGTAATTTTACGTTTATTACTATATTAAAATAGAGCTGCATAAACAATTTTATATTCTCTCTAAAATGATGTGTTGTAAATATACAATATTTCAGGTGTTAGAATACAATCAAGTCTTTCGGCAACTATTTTCCTGAGAATTGTTTGTACCAATTACATAAATGTTTTTACAGTAATCATATTCTGCAACTGATGGTTCCAGTGCGCAATTCCGGCCAGTGTCAAAAAAAATTCATTAGGCATTACCATATATATTCCCCAAGTTATTTCACAGATAAGTTTAAAAGTATTCTGACATCTGTTTACATTTATGACTGAATGACAAGTATTCTGGAACACCTCAACTGGCTGCATGCAAATCTTTGAGATGGTCAAATGGGTACATTGCGTAAACAAGAATCCAATAACAGGACGAAATATTTCTGTTGTGTATTGATTGAAATTTTTAACACATTCTGTACTCAGATTACTTTGTGGAAAGCAATCACTAGTTGTTTTTAGTTATGCCTCGGAGATCCAAATCTGGTAAATAGCAACCGATTCGCATATTATTTGCACTGTTCGCGTTTGGCTAGACATAACGTTTTCTAGGAGTTAAAATAGGAATGATTAACTATGATGAGGTACATAGATAATCGTTAGGTATAGGAAAATTTCGCGAGTTCAAAGAACTGTACGCTAGACTCCACAGCCTTGTGTACACTATGGCCTAGTATGTTTATCTATTGGCTGCTACCTCAGTGTTACCTCACACCTGGCAGTAAGGGGTTCGCTACTTGTTTCCTTGCAAGTCTGCTATTGGTTCAGAGTCGTCCAGGGCGTGTGTAATAAACTCTGACCTAATTGCAAATGTGACTTCACTTTATGTGTGTTCGAAGTCTATCCTGTCCCGAAATGAACTCGCGATATTTGCCTATCTCTAATAATCGTCCGTGCGATAGCTGAGAATATGTGCAGTGTTTTATTTTGCGAAAATATTTCGTTAATAGATTAGATTCTTTGGAAAAAATGTTTTCTTTGAAGCCATATTATACGACGATTTTTTTTATTTTATTAGGCCTATATGAAAGTATATTAATATAAGGCCCATTAAAAGTTAAATATTTGTAGTCAAATGAACATAGTTTTAAAAATATAGCACCGAAAAATACAAATTTTCGGAATATGGGAGCCGAAGTTTCTGTGCTCCTAATTAACTTTTACCAAATAAATCACATGTCATGTATTGTGTGTCATATGCACAACATATTAATTAAATATCGAGAATAATTAACAATCAGTACTCGGGTACTAACATTCTGAATCTATTTAAAACAGGTATTGATGTGTCTCCCAACACATTTTTATTCGTCTGAGAGAAAATTATATTTATATTTTATATTTTACACCGGAATGTTGTTATAGATGAAAGCAAGTAAAAGAACATTTTTAACAATAACGCTAACATAAATTCAACGCAAAATTGGTTTGCCGCAACACAAACACTATATTAAGGGGGTAACACTGTAACAAAAATTAACAGTAACATTAGTTACTGACAGCTCACAGATTTAAAAAAAATTATTTAGTTGGTAACATTTAAGTTGTAGGTAGAGACGTGCAAAATACGCGTTATTATTTGAAGACAGGCGAGACTGCAAGCACTTGTCTTTTGTATTGCCTTTGTCGTTGGAGTACAATTTGTTAGAATACGGCCAGGATGGCTTTTGACCAATAGGAAACCACTGTCGAGAAGCTGGCCCAATCGCGTCCAATCAAGTCTAAAGGAAAAATGTGTCCTCGCTGCTGCAAAGGCTAATAAAGAAGTGACACCGGCTCGAACATGCATAGAACGGTGAATTTTAGCGTGCTGCGAGAAAATAAAGCGAATTTTGCATGTCTCTAGTTATATGCTATCTACTGTTGGCACATCATTAGACAGCTATCTAAGAAGGATTTTTGTTTATTCCACTCACTCTGTATTAAAATTTGAGCTCTTCGATAGCCCTACAGACCCTAATGTTGTTTTCGCAAGATTGATTTTGCTAATCACAAATGTTAATACAGTAATTTTTACATTAAGACCATAGTTCACTTTTCTTTAGGCTAATTATTCATAACGCAATTCATAATGTAGGTTTATTCGAAAAGAGTTTTTGTATTCAGGTGTTTATTAAATTAGATATTACAGATAAGTTATCGAGATATTGGAAACAACATTCCAATAATAATAAGACTCGGAAATGCAAATGTCTGAGAAACAGCGCTCAAGAAAAAAAACAGTAACTTGGCCTAAACTCTACCAATAGCTGCACGCTTCTGCTTTTAAATTAATGTTACGGAAATAACTATAGTTAACTTTTCAAAGATTTTTGGTGTATCCATACTTTACTTAGCCATTAAGACTTTCATTAACAGAGCCAAAGGGCTAGCAACTAAGTTAAAGTTGATGGATTGGGGGTGTACACTCTGTATCGTACAACAGCTACTGGTTACTGGACACAGCTGCCCTCAGCCAATAGCGTGAATGCGTTGCCATTAGCCGGTAAGAGAACCAAGGCGATTATTACAAATTCGTTCCTTAGTGCTTCTGACCAAATAGAGCCCATGGTAGGCTTAATAAGAGAGTTCTGTGAGGTATGTGGGAAAACAGCGCAAAAGTAAGTAACAATGTAGACCACGGGGACATAAAAATAAATAAATTTATAATGACGAGTGGATAGTGGAGATATCTGGGCAGCTCTTAACATCGTGCTCTGGAGAGCCGATGAGCGTGGCATGAGGTGAGGATGGAGCAGCGCCGGAACGCAAAGCGGGGGAAACGGCACCGTCCGGCACGATTCCCACTTGCGAAAATCCGCAGTGACCCGGCCGGGGATTGAACCCGGTTTGCCTTGATGGGAGGCGAGCAGTCTAGTGTGAATAAAAAATTTAATAAAAAAAGGGGGGGGCGCCTGTAGGAGCGGAGCTCCATTCCCTCGTCCACCGGGAAACGAAGGCCTGGGTGTCCAGGAGGGGTACTTCGATGTCCTGGACGATGCTTATGTTGGAACAGAACGAGGGGCGAGGGGAAAAATAAAAATAACAAAATATAATAGTACAGACAGGGAGGGGGCTGGGGGCCTTCGGGTTCGAGAGTGGGGCATTCGACCATTGGGTGCCATGACGGACCGGTCAAAGGCTAGTTAGCTGTGTGCGGGCCCGACGGCGTCTGGTAGCGCGGGTGGATTCGTGGGGATCCGGGTCCCTTGTCTGTTCCGGCGGAGGCGGCGAAACGGGGGGTGGCCGAAAGGATACCCGTCGGGGAGCTGTCTCGGTCGGGGCAGAATAGCTCACCACCTTCCTAGGAAGTGTGAATGATGCTTTTGAATAGAAATAGAATTTGTAGCTTAAATTACGGGCGTCCAGACAAACAACCACCCTCCCACAAAAAAAAAATGGTGAATCTATATAACTAATATAGATACTGTTCGTTAAATTGTAGTAGTCGTGATAGAATTTAACATCCTGGATGGCTGTACTGCTAAGTAGGGTTAATGGAATAAATTTAAAAAAAAAGTCTAACCGCTCAGCCACCGCGGCCTCTTATGGAGACGAACCTACTAAGATTTGCTGTGGAAGTTCCAGCAATAAGATAACAGTGCTACAGCTTCACGACAGACGGCTGCCTGTATGTTGTACAAGACTGAACACCAGTTCATTACATAGGTCTAGCAGATAAAGGCGATGAGACACTTGATGCCTGTTACAGTTACGCCCTTCGCGCAGCATTCTTTCTTTGTCTCAGACACATAAAAGACTGCTTCGCGAAGGTCAGATCTTATGGTACGCCATGAATTTTGTCCCGGTTTTCGATATACTTTTAGCATTGTTTACACTGTAGGCCGCTAGTTGTTTTGCATTTTGGCATAATAATTTGGTACATTATTATAAGCGATAAAATTGAATATAAATCAAAACCCTCCAAATACATAGAGATATGAGGAACCTTAAAATCATTGGAGGTGAAATCTTCATAGATGGAACGGGAGTATTGAACACTATAGGCTATCCAAGGTAAAGTGAGCACTTTTGAAAGCTCTCTCATTTGGAATAATAGCCAGTAAATATATTTTATTTTAACAGTACAGTAGGCATTAACTTCCGAGTGCGGTGGAATATGCAAACTGTGTTTATTACTACCACATCAATATTTATTCATAAAGGTGGTTAAGGATAAAATATGGCTGAAAGGAAAAAGTAACTAGGGCCTCGCAAGTGCTCACTGTACCATGCAACCTATCGTAATCAAGTAAGAACGATACACAATAATAGAACTTCCAGGACTCATCAGTACGGCTTAAATTTTAGCACTGAATGTGCAATTTCACCCTGTAACATGAAGTATATTAGGTAGTACATCAATATAAGTATATCCTGACAGCATTAAAAACGCGCTATTTTGATTTTTGTCACAAAAATTTACATATAACTTAATCCCAAGATAAACTGTAGCCCATGTGAGAAATAATAGCTGAGGACAACGAACTGATAGTATTCTCACAAGTAAACGATTAGATACCAAAATTAAGATAAAGGAAACCTTTTTACTTACAGGGGCGAGTAGTAGGCCTGGGGGAGTTCATGGTGAGGATCCCGGCGAGCAGCTCTGGCCACCATTTTGGAATTTTTCCCTCAAAATCGCTTGTATTTACCCAAAAATCACTTGTTTTGACCAAAAAATTACTTCATAAATAGAGTATTTTACCCAAAATTCTATCTTTTTCCCTTAACAATTTTTGCGAAAAAAATCGCTATATTCCTTAAAAATTAAAAAATATATATTTAGAAAAAATTATGAAAATGTATTTTAGAAAAACTTACATTTCCAGATGTCGCCCCCAACACCAATGTTTCACATTGGTTAATTAGTCAGCAGGCCTCCACTAATTACTCATGTTTGCTAGACTCACTAGACTATATTCATTCTATCATATTGTTTTTTCCAGTTGTCATTTGTTTATACATTGATGGAGTTTCATGTTTTCATGGCCTAAGCTGAGCTAGTGTATTATTCATCCAGGAGGCGACTGTAATATTTGTTTATGTTTTTGAAAGAATAGGTGATGCTAATTAGTCGTGTCTGCTGCATCCCTTCCATATTGGTTTATATTTTCTACACACAGGTAGTATTGATTATGCCACCTGCTATCGGCCTGTATCGAATGCTGACACTGGCCATTCCTGCAAAGTACTTAAATTGTCATATTTGATATTTTTGTTTTATTTGTCAACATAAGTATTTTTATTTAAAATTAATTTCTGTATATTGAAGAGGGTTTTCATAAAAATAAATAAAAACGCTCAGATACATTTCCATGCACTATTTATTTTGTACACAAAATATATACATAAGCAGCAAATAAAGCAATAATTTTTATTAATCTTCTTCAGCATTTACCACTCGATGCCAGCCTCAGCGACCCAGGAATTGAAGCGGGCAGGGAAGCCCCACCGCTTGACATTCACCCTTCCGTTAGGTCGTTTCAGCACCTTCTCCACCAAATACACATTTGGAAACTTCGTCGGCTGGATCTCATCAGTGTACAAACCACCATCGATGGGTACATTGTTCAGAACTTCAAGATAGTAGGTCATCGGAGCGTAGTTGCATATACATCGCACATGAAACAGTTCGGGGCTCCAATTAGCTCTGAATCCTTTCTTGAAGATGCCTTTCTGTTTGGAGATGCGCACCAGGTCGCCAACCTTATATTTAGGCTTGTGTGGGTTCTTCCTCTTCGGAACAGCATACACGGTCCGAGCCAGGGAGTCGTCCTTTACATCTTCGAGCTTCATGTGAGTGGTCGAGTGGACTGTAGAATTATATTCGCGGACGAGTTTCGGCAGCAGCTCAAGCCACTTGTAGTTTCGTTCGCTGCGAAATGCTTCCACATCTTGCCCTTCAGAGTCCTGTTGAACCTCTCGACGACAGAAGCTTTGAGATTACTGTATGTGGAATAATGATTTATTTTATGTTTCTTCATCAGGGCCTTGAACTTTGCATTGGTGTTAATTGCTCGGATCTGTTTGCAAATTGAGGATGAGTCCTTCGCTCAATACATCTGCTATGGCCTTGGTGACATCACGTGTATTCTTCGACTTGACCAGCCTGGCCCAGGCGAATTTGCTATAGCCATCGATAACTGTCAACATGTAGAGGTGACCTTTATTCGCACCAGCATACAGTATCATTTCGATGAGGTCTGCTTGAAACAGGTAGTTCATCCCACAAGTAGTTGCACCTGGTAGCCACATGCAGTTTGTGGGCAGTTCCCAAGCGATTCATCATATGTAGCACGACTCCTTAAGTTCTTCGATGATGGATATAATCTCGTTGGTGTGGGAGTAATTTGCAACAACTTGCGAAGCAAGCAGTATCTGCAGGCTATCCACCAGTTCGTTCGGATTTTCCCGAAACACATAGTCAATGTCCTTGCCATCATCTATCTTCTTCAGACCTTTGCTGCTTTTCAGTGCTAGGCCCCTGAAGAGGTCTGCAAGAATTTCAATTTTTCAATTATCTTTGTCCCTATAAACACCTGTCTCGGGATTGTTATCTTGGTAATGAGTGCACGTGAGTTCGAGCAAAATCTTGCATTCTAGAAGGTCTTACTTTGTAAACACCTTTGGCTTCTTGCGAAATAGCAGTTTGTAAAGCCTGGGAGTTCCGTGTGTCATGTAATCACCATCTCGGATGCTCCCACCTGGTAGAAACATTATTTCATCAGCACCAAGGAACCATTTATCATTATGCCTGTATACACCATATGCCATATCATTCTTATGAGATGTGTATGATCGTAGGTACCAACGAGACAGAGCATTGGATTTCAGTGCTTTCTTCTGTACTTTTTTCATCTATAACAAATCTGCATTCAATCCATTATACTGATCTGTCTGTACATCATCATGTTTTCATTTCTTCATAGGCTCAGAGGTACCGTCGACTTCGGTCTACATGGCTACAGGTGCTTCATCACTCTCCATGAGTACATCAAGATGACGAGTAATGGGCTTAAATATGTCTTCATTATTTGTAAAGTCGCATGCAATTTTGGTTCTTTTGGCGAGCAAATACTTTGAGCGAACAGACTGAATTGCTCATGTAATTTGCTGGCAATATCCGACATCATACTGAATACAAATGGTTATTACTGTTGCTCTCTTTTATAGGTTTAGTCGTGATTCTCCACCAAAATACTTTCGATCTTACCCATGCATTTGCTGCAGACATCCAATATGTTCCTATTGCAATGTTGAGTATCAGTTTTCGTGGCAAGGTGGAAATTCGAGATAGCGAATGCACGCTCTATGGAATCCTTAAGCACTTTTAGTTTCTCTTCATTTCATCTTTGCACCAAGCTCAGACAAGTTAGTGCGGAAGGGTGGGTTTTGTTCGGCCAACGTACTGCATAAATCCGAAATGAAGCTATTACTAGTTTCGAGGACGAAATGTTTAGTAGCAGCATCTTCGGATCGTTCGGGATCGCCAACATTTCGAATTATTCTTCTACCAGTATCACAAGTTCCTTTGTTTCTTGGTACGAGACAACCTCCATCGTCATCTTAGTCAAGACGCAGCTTGAGGCTACTCTGCCTGAATTTCGAGTAACTTATTCTCGATGGTCGACGATGAACTGATTGAAGCCACGCCACTACCTATCATTATTTAGACGCCAGACCTTAACGATCACCAAAAATCTGAATTTTTCTTTCCAGTATAAGGCACAAATATCTTTGAAATCCGATAGCATAATGTCCGTATTGACGTGATCTCGTACACATGCTGCAAATTCATATCCTCCATGCAAAACAGCACCAGCACATTTGCATTATCGCGAAGCATCTGTTTGGGTATGTGCGAATAAGTCTGACCAATGTACACACAGTCCATGTACGCGTGTCGTCCCATGCTAAAGTATTCTTGTAAGTAAGTGTGTTTTTCGCAGGCAATGTCATCGAAGACAAATATTGAGTGGCACGTCAGCTTCTTTATCGCTGCATGACTTCCGCAGCTTGCAGCACTCATGCCAATTACAAGTATTTCGGTTGCTGGAGTGATTCTGAAAATAGCGACACGTTCTCGAACTGAAGACCATTCGGTTATTCAAGCAGGCTCAGTAGGACGCATGTCTTGCTGCAACCTGATGGTCCCGCGATGATGCACCTTACTGTATTCTGAAATAGGCTTCCATTTCGCAATTCGTGGAAAATATCTTCATCTGCAGCATGAATGTGTACAGGTAGAGTAACATCTTGCTTGATAATACGTATGTTATCACTACTATCTTGCGGTGTGTGGAGTGCTGAGTGTGGTGCTGATTGCCACTGCGGTGTTGATTGTAGTTGCGTAGAATCAATGCTACAAGTTTTAGAATGTCTTTTTAAAGCATACCTCCGGGTAAACTGATGTTGACGAAGTTTGCATTGAAATGACATTCTTGAAGTATTCACTCTGCGGGTCGTTATTTCATGTTGATGCACACTGCGCAGTGCTGCGAATGCTTCACAGCAGAAGCGACAAAGAAAATGCATCATTAGCACTTTATCTCCGTACTCTTCCAAGTCTAGAATGATACTGATATGAAGATTTATAAAAGGAGCGTATTTGTAGGCTACTTTTCTCGCTCAGTTCACCACAATCTCTCGAAGAGGTAAGATCGCAGCTGGGAGCGGGATCGTCAATATGCTGGTAAACAATCTACCATTCTTCTTTATCACAACCAATAAGCTGCAGGCGTCGTGTTCAGTGTTCAGTGGTGTTAGCGTTATGAGCCAGTCGTGACATAGAGCAGTATCAAGGTTTACGAATCAGTTACTCACGGGGAAAACCATTGGACACTGGGCTTCGTATAGAGTACAGTGCTGGTCAAACATTACCTTCCTGTGCAACATGTAGACAGCTGGCTACACTGGGCATTAAATAATTAAATAATTGACTCATATGCGTTATTCCACTAGGCAAGGGGCCCACGGTGATGTAGTGGTTAGACGACTCGACTCCCATGCAGGTGAACCGGGTTCGATTCCCGGCGGTGTCACTCCTGGATTTTCGCATGTGAGAATCGTGCCAGATGATGCCGCTGGTATGTGGGTTTTCTCGGGCATTTCCCGTTTCCTTCACCCTTTCATTCCGGTTTCGCTCCATACTCACCCTCATCGGCTATCGAGACCTCGATGTCAATAGCCCACCTAATCTCTTCACTCGCTCTACCAAGCAGTGTATGGTTGAAATAATTTCGTCGAATAACGCTTCCAAAGGCGAAGATGGTTCGCAATGCGAAATTGTGCGGCGACAGACGGCGAGGTTGGCATGCAGGCTCAAGTCATAATTACTGGGGCCACGGTGACTGAGCGGTTAGCCCGCTCGCCTCCCAAGGCAATCCGGGAAGGTATGATACTTATGTCTCCAACATTTACTCACCCATTTTAAGACAACTAATGAAACGTCGTCAGACCGCGATAAACATGGTTATTACGTTTTTTTTTTTTTGGCAGACATTTTTCACGCGAATAAAATATTTTGACTGGCATAAGTAATATATTGTAATTTTATTGAAACTGCATCAACCTATGTTTATAATGTTACTGTTACATGTTGTTGCTATGTATCGCTTTCCTTGCCCCGTACACTCGAGCGAGCGAAACAGTGTGCTAAGCATGGGGGAGCGTTACAAAGGCATGCCGTCGCACACTACAGCGATAAGCTCATCGTGACTCGTGCCATCTTCTTCCCCCGAGAGGATTTAAATTCTGAGGTTACCTTTGAAAGAATGTTCTGGTCGTCGCCCTGACCTCTCTCAGCGAGACTCGGAGTGCGAGAGAACGTTCTAGATCTAGCCGGCGAGACTACTTAAGCCGCGACGCGCCTCCGAGCCGACAGTCTCGGAGTCTGGAGGAGTGTGCGACCTTGACCGCCGGGTGTGCGAAGACAAGAGAAGCGAAGAGTCAGCAGAGCGACGACTGGCGGCGAGTGTGAGCAGCGGGAGTGAAGTGTGCGGACTGCGAGCATCGGCACAGTGAAGGGTGTGTGACTGACGGGCGGGACTCCCTACTTAACTGCATGTGTGAGTGGCAGACGTTTGTAATGATTTCACTAGACAGATTGAACACGTATTAATTTAATTTGGTGTTTTGCTGCATTCAATTTTTCATTATATGTAAGTGCTTATTATAGATCTGTTTATTTATTTTAATGAGCTGAGATTCAATATGTTGGTGTCCTCTCAGATACTTTATAGGTTATGCATATTTATATTTATGATTGGTAATGCAGATTATAAAACATATTTTTGTGTTATTGAAGATATTATTGCGCTATGTAATTTTTCTGTTTTCTTTAAACATTGCCTTGTCTCTAGTCCTGCTCAAGATATGTACATAATACGAAACCACTAATCATTTTCAGATTTAATACTATTTGAGCTTTCGTATTTCTGTTTCGCCTCTTTTTAATGTATGTTTTCTTGTTCTTTATTTTTACGTGTGTGTGTACACTATGTTATACATGGTTAAGTGTTAAGAAGGCATTGAAGCCTTAACTTCGCGAGTGTAAATAAAGTGGAAATAAATAAATAAATGAATATAATTAACGTAGAGACATTGGGAAATACTTGAATTAGAGTTGAGATGAACATAAAATATTGCACTCACTGAGAATTATTGCAGTAATAATGGATACGTGATTTAATGTTGTATATAATAGCAGTGAAAATAAATTAAAAATCAAGTTAAGTTATTTTATTTTTACTAAGACCTCCATCCCTCACGAACTCAGATACGCCGCTTCCGTACTTTCGCAGTGTAGCAGAGGCTGCTAGGGGCGCTGAAGCATGTAACAACGCAACACGCACGGCAACCTAGTGGCGACAAGCGAGCAATCGTTCCAGGGGTGACTTCGATTAAGCACGGGGGGGGGGGGTGGATTCTCCGTCACAACCTGCCAGAGGCAATAAAGCGAACCCCTCCCCTCCCCGGCCCCCACCCCTGCGACACAATCCCTGCGCAGTCTATTGTCGATCACAATCGCGCTGTCTCGCTACAATAGCTGATGGTATCGGCTCAATTACAAGGGCGCGCCCCGGACTGCCTTTACACTATTTGTCATACCGCACCCTCTCACCCCAACTCACCCCTCTTCCTCAGCCCTCGCATGGTACAGTCGCTGCACCTTCCTGTGGGTGCCCCGAACATCCCCTTGCCCGCGGAAAAAAAAAAAATTACCGAAGAGAAATCTTTCAGCAACACCCATCACGTGTAGGCTTCGCCGGTTTTGAGGAATTTTTCGTTTTCGCATCATAATTTCGGTGTCAGAGTAATTACTGACAATTTTTTAGACAATTTACATTACACAAGTTGTTTAGCATTTTCGTGCTGAATTTTCAATATTGGTTATTTGATATGCCTACTTGTAAAGATTCGGGGAAATTTTTAGGTATATTTTATTAGCATGTTTCTGCCTTTTTGCAACCAGCAGATAACACGCGGTGAAAATGATGGGTCTACGTAAATATTAAACAATTTTTGAAGTGTAAGTTTTTTGTCATCAGACATATGCAGTATTTTTTCTTTGGAATTGAAATTATGACACAAAAACAAAGAATTTCTCTATAATAGGTGAAGTCGAGCCTTACACTCTAAATCTGAATCAGTGAGAATTTCACAGTTTCAATCAGTCAAACGTATCTGACTGATACATCAGTCACTTCAGTGAATTTAACTGATGAACCAGTGAAAAATGCCATATTTCCTTCACTGATTGATTCAGCGACATTTTCCACTGATTCGTCAGTCATTTTTTCCACTGTCTACTCAGTGGTTTATTTTTGACTGATGGGCCAGTGAAACATCTGTGCAACTTGCTCCGTCTCTAATTATTTTTGACTGGTGTATCAGTGAAACTGCGTGAAAAATGGCCGTCGAACATCGTTTAAAAATGGCACTTATAAAACGTGTAGTAACACCATAAAACTAATACAAAATACTTTATGAAATGTGTTTCGTCTTTCAAAATGCCATTTTATGAGGTAATATGAACACACAACCTTTCATTCCGTTTTTACGTCTTTCATTTCGACTCCATGTCGCCGTCTCAGCGCTCTGTCTGAAGGTATAAATTGTGTTTTACGTGGGAAAGAGAATGCACTCATATATACTATTCGTTTTAACACTCAAACCATGCACGAAAAGTATGAACACACAACTTCAAACTAATCGAATTCGCAGCAAACATACGAGACAAATTTTCATACCATAATCCCAACTTGGCGTGGTAGTTCGGAAGGCAAGGCAACGGCCTAGGGTCGAAAGGTGCTTGAGTCCAATACCTGCCACCTGCGAAACTTCCTTCACTTTTTTAAATTACGGTAAATTTCCCAATATAAATAGTAAACTATCACAAATATGTTTATTTCACGTAATTATTTCCCTACATTCAATAGAAGCAATATTCAATTCGCCACTGCAGTCGGCCGTCACTTATTCAATCGGTGAAATTTTCTCACGAAAACTATCAGTGATTTTCCACTGATTATAAGTGGAGACACTTTCACTGATTAGAGTAGTTGAATTTCACTGCGAATCTGTGGTTTCCCACTGATTCGAATTTAGATTGTGAGACTGCTCAAGCCATCCGAAAGTATGTTCGCATTTTTAAATTAATTTTCAATGCTTTTTAATGTGATATCTGTAAAAAATTTTTATAAACTTATCAATATTTTTGGCTACAATCCAAATAAATTATTCAATTAACAAGAAAAGCATGTAGAAATTTCTTGTGAATTCGGTAAGCAATTTGCTTGCAAGTCAATTTAAATTTTACAATAACGCCATATTAAAAATAATTTGAAGCTAAACGCTGATTGCAGGCAGGTAATTTGTCTGATATAAAAAGAAAAACTCTTCATCGCGCTTCTAATATTTAAAATATTTACGTTGAGGTAATATTCTGTGTTTAAATAAAATGTTAAAATTGGTTGACACAGATTAAATTTGAAGTCTACATAATTGTGCTAAACATGGAGTTATAAGTTACTTTCCCATCGAATTTGTACTTATGTAAAATACCATTGATATGTTACAAAATAAATAATATTATTTCGAACACATAAACAAAAATATAGACACTTTACCGCATTTAAGGATTTCGGCTACAACTCAGTATTTATGCATCCGCCAAGTGAAAATGCTAAAATTTTAAAAACGAATAACATATGACTATTATTCTAGTGATAACTTTAATGTGTATAACATAAAATTGAATTTGTTTTATATGCTGTTTATTTAAATTTTGTGTTTTCAAGAACACGTTGTGACATTGTACTTATACCCCTAATTCACTGCCTTCGTCACCACGAGAATTCAGCCAGTTTTAAATGAACTACGTGCAGTCATAAACATAATTTTTTTTTCCCAGAAGTGCTCATTTGACATCAAGGCAGCTATATTATTTATTTAATCATAGTACCCTGCAAACGCGAGCAATAATTCTCTTCTTGACTTCCTAGAAGGAGGCTTACATATTTTGTCTCACAATTTGTGTATACCTCTTTTAACACTTTTATAAAAGTTTTGCGAGACAAAATCAACTATATACGTACTACTATACTTGTGGATTATTATGGGAACTTGTGCAGGATGCAAGTGAAACCGGATGATTTGATGGGCTTCAGTATTTAAGTCGAGGTGAACGAAAAAGGCGAACAAGCGACAATTTTTAATTTTTTTAATTGTCAAAGCATTTCTTTCGTGCAGGCAGTTATTTTAATATATTGTCTATTAACAACACGTTTCTATGTCGATAGACTGCCCGGTTAAAGAAAATATATAGGTGGCTCTCACCCTACGTTAAACGTGAACTTGTTGATAAAAAAAATATCACAAATATTTATACTTTGCCCTATATTCGAACCAAGGATCCCCTGTCTAGTACGTTACAATTTTTCTCCCAAGTCGTATCGCTAGGACAACTTTGTATGTATGGGCTGTTCACGATAAAATGAGCACTTTTGAAAGCCCTGCTTAAGATGTTGTATGCACACTGTGCAATCTTCCGCCATATGTGAAATTAACATTGCCATGGGCCTCATCACTTTATTTGTGCGCCGGTCAAGTGAAACTCTGAGATTGTGAAAAAGTAAATAGTTCACAGATTTGTTAATCCTTGCACATATAAGATTAAAAAATAAATAAATAACACGAAGCAAAAGAAATAAATTTTTGTGTTCCCAAATATTCACTTAGCACTTTTAGTTCAACGTTAAACACCTGGAACTACTTACATTCCTTCGATACCAACTTTACAGAGCGCACGGCATTCACTGTGCCAGTTCAAATGCATGCAGGTAGGGGTAGTAACGTTTCTCATAGGTTGGATACAAAAATGTGTTCAACCGTGAGCAGCCTGTAGGAATACTTGGAAACATTCTCCCTTGCGTATTACTCGTGGCTATTCGACTGCTACTGAAAAGGTGAAGACGCCTACACCAGCCAATTAAGCAAAGGCTGTTTCCAATAAATTTATAGAAATTCCCATTAAAAAAACTTTAGCGTTGCAACGAAAATCAAAATGAGGGATGTAGCTGAGGAGGGCGAGTTTCGAGCTTGTGAACTCCCCCCCCCCCCTTTTTTTTTTTCCTCTGAGAATCTCAACAATTAGTATCTAAGTTATTATAAACCTTTAATCGCGATAAAATGTATGTAATTACAATAAACAATGATGCGTTTTATTGTATTGTGAAATTTTTTCTTCTAAAATTTATTCGAATTAACAAATATGCAGTCAGCACCACTTATGCCAGTTTCATTTCACACCCGTCTCTTCAGTCACCGAAAAAACCCTCTCCTCATTCCTTGAGCCCCGCCCTTGAGAAATTACTGGCTACGCCACTGGGCGAAATTATATGATTACATTAAAAAAAAAAAGTGTTATTTTCCCGTTCCAATTTTTGAATTCACAAAAATTAGCGAATGCAATTTTTGGCCTTCTCTCGAACTACACATGACGATGTAGGACTGTTTACGTTTAACCGATTTTATAAAACATACGCGGCAAGTTTTTCCACGAAGAGAAGCTTCTCAGAGGCAAGAAAGGCTCTTACGTCAACGCAAGAGCTAGAAGATAAAGGGGATGTTGCCAACTAAACGCTTGGAGGGATAAGTATCTCACTTACCCCCCCTCCCCAACCCCCCCTCCCCAACCCCCCCTCCCCCGTCGACCCATTTCCCAATCCCGCAACCACCATCAGGAAACTTTATTTGCGCGAATTTGCTTTCGCTGTTGATTCCCTTGACACACTTTTGAGAAGCTGATAGCCGTAAAAGTAGAACTATCTCGAAACGGCCGTTATGAAATTTGACCATGAAAATAATGGGGCGCATACAGGCAGGAATGGAATATAAATGTTCCTTCTGGTCCATGGAACAGGTCAACAGCCTCGGAGCGATGACCAAGTAATTGGTGAAAATTCGCTGCCCCCTCCCCCATAAATCGTCAAAATGTTTCAGTTTCACTCCAATAAAAATCACCCAAAATAGCAACATAGTTCAATGAGGCTACCTCTTTTGTGGAACAAATAAGCAAAAGGGATTCGAGGCCCTTCGGTGTGTGAGTCAAAAAGTCCCCGAAACGGGGAGGATTCGAAACTCTTGAGTCAAGCCCAACGGATGAAGAGGGTCAGCGATCTTGTTATATTTTACATTGGGGACCCTGACCACCGTCTTGAATAACCATGACATAACCATGACATTAACCCCAAATGAAACGGAAACCGAAAAAAAAAAAAAATCAAAAATTCGTAAATATATTATATATATATATATATATATATACATGATTGGCAAATAAATTACATTTTTGACGACGAGGTACAATTTCGATTTCGATGACCTTGACTTTGAACCTGGGTGACCTTAAACTTGAAAAATCGAGAAAAATTGCAAACATTTAGAAACTAAATTATTATAAAATTGAGGGAAAACTATATTATTTACCACAAACGCCATCTTCAATTTATATGACCTTGACATCAACCCCAGGTAACCTTGAACCAGAATAAAAACTTTGAAAAAAAAATTTAATTGGGGGAAAAAAAAATTACATTGTTTACCCCGACCGCCATCTTGGATACCCGTGATCTTGACCTTGACCCAGGTGACCTTGAACCCAAAAAATATTGAGAGAAATCGAAAAATGCTTTAAAAAAATCGCAAAACTCGGTGAAAAAAAAAAATAATTTCGGGAAATTGTAGAAAAACTAAATTCTCGTAAAGAAGGTGGCGCATAGGCCTGTATCCTTACAGTACGATAGTTAAAAGACGACTGAAACCACCGTCATATTCATTTTCCCAATATAGCCGATCTCCAGCCAATATAATCCCTTCAACCCAACTATACCCCTCCAAAGAATAATTGGACGTGCGTCACACACGACTCGCAACCCTTTCTCACGCCATTTACCCGCTACAACTCTAACCTCACTGGTGATTAGCTTCTGGTAATGTGATATCTTGACCTCTGCAGATAATTATTGTGGCAAAAGCCGTACCATGCCACCCACAGTTCTTTCATCTGGTTAGAGGGCAACATTATTGCTCTCTCTCTCTCTCTCTCTCTCTACTATATCCTTTTTAGCATTCAATCTCATAAGTAATTCTTAAAGTTAGACTCTTCCATCATATTTAGCTGGGGTCTATCGCGCGAGCTCGTAATTACACATATTTCCTCACCAAAGTTATATATATATATATATATATATATATCTTGGGCCTTTTAATTTGCCTTTTATTATTTGCCTATTATATATTGCCTAATATATAATATATATTAAAAGGCCTCATATTGCCTTTTAATTTGAATTTTATAGTTATTCTTGTCTGTTTACTTGGTTCTTGGGCTGGTTATTTTATGAATATATTTGCTTATTATATATATATATATATATATATATATATATATATATATGTATATATATCTGCTGAAATTTAAAGTACCTGTTCGAATCATCGAGCTATTGGAGTTGGAGTGTATAGATTGTTCACGGTTAAGTGAGCACTTTTGAGGCCTTTGTTACTTTTTCCTCTCAGTCATTTTTATATCCTTTTGCCACCGTTTATAAATAAATATTACTATCTAAGTAATAAATACAGTGTGTATATTCCACCGCACTCGGAAGTTAATGTCTTAGGGCAAAATAAAATATATTTATTGACTATTGTTCCAAATAAGAGGGCTTTCAAAAATGCTCACTTTACCGTGAATATTCTATAGATTTCGTGTTTGTTTAATGGAGTGTCAGTGACTGATCTCCCGACTTCATCTTTGGTGGTACCATCATTGACTCCATCTGGAATGCCTACACTGTCAACGATATAATTCGCAAACAATTAGGATTAGGCCCTTGAAACTTGGAATGCATGATGCCAGCTCGAGTGAAAGACAGTCTTATCTTCCATGCTCTTCTTTGCCATCAATCCACCAGTCAATCAATCTTTCAGTTTTTCGACCACTCTTTCGACTTTTTGATCAATATTTCAATATTTACAAAAACGTTTTCAATATTTCGAATAATACTTCCAATCAACATTCCAGTTTCTCAATCTTTCAATCAATAACTCCGTTTTTTAAATAACCTCTCAATCTTCCAATCATTCTTTTAATATTTCGATATTAGAATCATTCAGCAAGAGAAATTTCGGGGTACATGAGAAATGCGTGCTGTGCCCCCCCCCCCCTAACTCCACACCCCAAGTAGTTAGCCTGCTCGCCTCCCACCAAGGCGATCCGGGTTCAATCCCCGGCCGGGTCACTCCGGATTTTCGCACGTGGGAATCGTGCCGGACGATCCCGTTGGTCGGCGGGTTTTCTCGGGGATCTCCCGTTTCCCCGCTTTTCTTCATTCCGGCGCTGCTCCATACTCACCTCAATAACCCACGTCGGCTCTCAACACCTCGATGTTAAGAGCCGTCCAAATCTCTTCACTCGCTCCGCCCCCTCCCCACCCCCTATTTAAACAAATCGACCATTTACAACAACATAAATAGTCGTCATCAATGCAAAAATATGTTAATAAGTTTTGGGTGTCGAAATTAGATTTTTACGTAATGCTTCGTTTTGTAAATAAACATTTACGAGTCGGACCTAAACCCCCCCCCCCCCCTCCCTCCCCTCCCCGACCCGGCGGGGACCCGGCGGGGACCCGGGTCCCTCACCATTGCATCCCCTTGCTCTTTCCTACTATTGGCGGGCCTGTCAACGTGATTTGTGTATAGACAGTTAACACGTGTCGGAAAGGAATTCAACCAATCGAGATAGGTAAACGTACCTACAGTGTTTTGAAGCACAACTTGTCTTGAAATCTTGTCGCGAAATTTCACTGCCCCTTGTAACAGCGTTCTCGCGGGCAGAGGAGGGGGACGAGGAAGTAGAAGTGACATTTGATTAAGGGAGTGGGGGGGGGGGGAGAGAGTCCTGGGTGCAGGCGGAAAAGGCAGCGTCGTAGGTGATGGGGCGAACGACGGCGCAGCTGGCCGCGGAGCACGGTTAATGGCGCGCGGCTCTTAAAACAATTTGTCCCCTTTCTCGCAGGGCGGTGTTGGCGCGGCGGCCGCTCACCCAGCCCCGCTCAACAACGGCCCATGTCGCCGTACACCCTGCCACCACTTCCGCAACACACCACACACACACACACGTTTTGCACGAGAGCTGTGCTGTACTCTGCAGTGATGCACGGATGCCGAGAAATAAAAATTGGGTTTGGCTGTGTTGTGGACACGGCCGTTTGTTTTGCGTGTCTTAGTCTACGTCGACGCGCTCGGACGCCTTGATGTGTTTTTTTCTTTACGTCCCTGGCACCGCTTCACTCGATCAGATGGGATTTTACCGGTATCACTGGATTGCTTTCGAGATGCTCTTTCCAACCGTATACGATTTCTGTATTTCGACTTGGCATTTTTTGTCGAGTATAGGCCGAAATTGTGTTAAGTTATCTTAATTTTTTACAATAAAAGCATACAATTTCGCCATAACCACACCACAGAAATGATTTTTTTATACACGCAATCGATTGAGCTTGACGAGAGATGTCGATTGAAACATAAACGAGCGTCGTAGCATTGCCCCCCCCCCCTCCTCCCCTCTCGAGGCTTCACACTCCTCACTCAATTTAACGTATTCTTTGATCCTTTGGCAATCGAGTGGTGTAATTGAATTATGTAGGCTATATAGATTCGGAGCTGCAATGCCAAAATATTTCCCCCGATTTTGTTATCATCGGATTTTCTTAGTTGCCTCCCACTGTGGTTTGCAAATTTTATGAAGTATTAACGTCAAAAATTATTTTGCCTTTGGATTTCCACAAAATACTGCGTAGTTTCAATAGGCCTAATATTATTTTAGTGTGACAGCATCATTGCTAGATAGTCTTTTTTTTTTGTACTAACACTAGTAGAACGTAAAAATGTATTATAACCGAAATAAAAATGTTAGATTATTTCTTCTGGCCCTAGAAGCAGTGACAGAGTAGCAGACTTATAAGCAATAGGCCTAGAAGCAACAAGTTGAAGGGGTTTTCTAAATATAATTACTAATTAAAATGTTTTGCAGCTGTAGGCCTACTAGTATTAGCAAGAGAACCAGAATTAGTATAAGTACTACCATAATTTTAAATAGCAGGCCCCTAATTAGTGATACCTCCGCCTAGCGACTTTTGGCTGTGCTGACCACCTTAATCCCACGAAAATATTTTTAGGTTATGTAATGTATAGGGCCTACCTTTGTTGCATACATAGGCCAAAATAAAAGCACGTGCCTGTTGGAAAAATAAACACAAACATTACGCCACTATCTGATGGCGTGATTTCGCAAACCGTGCGCAGAACACGAATAATCAGCCTACGTCACAATAGTCCATTCACGGTTATTTCCAACTTTTCTGAAGCCCTGCTAAAGTTCTACTTCCTGGATATTCCTCCGCATCATGCAAACAAAGTCTAACCAAGTCTAGGAAATTACACCAACGGGACAATGTACCGCATTCGTGCGCACTCAGAGTAATAATATTTTACGTGAGAACTTTTTCTTACTATGCCTTATACGCTATTCACGGTAAAATGAGCACTTTTGAAAAGTCCTACTTAAAATCTACTTGTATGCACATTGCGTATCATTCTGCCTTATGTAAAATTAACATTTCCACGGGCCTCGTCACTTTATTTATACGTCGGCCAAGTGAAACTGTGGAATTATTAGAAATATAAATATTTTACAAATCAGCTCATTTCTACACTTCGATGCATTAAAAAAACAATAAGCGAATGAAATAACTTAAGTTATATCAAATGGTCATCTAACACTTTTTATTCGATGTTGAGATATGGAACTACTTTCCCTCCATCGTTACCAACTTTACTGGACGAATGTCACTCACTGCACTCGTTAAAATACATGCAGGTAGGAGCAGTGACATTTTCTTGAGGTTAAGTTAAAAAATGCTCACTTTATCGTGAACAGCCTTTACCAACACACAAATTTAATTATATATTAAATATAAAAATTTGTACGTAAAATATAATTAAAGGTCCACCTTAACATAGAATAAGACACTTTGATGGTAACACAAGTGTAAAACGCTGTGACATGTTTAGGAAACAAACATACACGTCATACACAGGGCGATTTTCCGAAAGTTTGATTAAAAAAGTGTGAAGAAACTGCGAATAGACTAATCTTTATTCCACGTCGCGCGGTCCAGCCAGCTGTGTGCGACGTACGTCGTTGTTGCACGCAACTCGCCCTCTCGCTCATATCATAACAGCGCACTTGTCGAGGGAGTTAATAAATCCGGCAGGGCCAGGGTTGGCGCACTCAGCCCCGTGAAAGGGTGATATTTTTACACGCGTCATAACAAGTCCTGGCGAAGGGGGTGGTCGGCGTGGGGCCACGCATGCGTACACCGGCGTATGTGTTTGTAATAACACCAGCCGGGTGTGTCAAGGGGGGGGGGGGGTTGTAAAGGGGTTGGGGAAGAGAGTCCCTATGGGGGAGGGGGGCAGCCCTTAAATGCTCGTCGAAAGATAGGGTAAGCTGCTGCAGCGAGCGGCCGTGTAATCTGGGGGAGGGTTTACAATTCAATACTGGTGTCAGGGGGTTGTGGGGGTAGCGCTGTTAACCCCTCATAAATTATCGTGCATCAGGACACACTGGTCGTTAGCAAGGGTCAGAGGGCTTCTCTCCCGCGGCTGAGCTTGTCTGTCACCGCCCGTGAGGGCTTTTCATTGGCTGTCCCGTTTACAGCCCCTTCGCACTATCTTCATACTTTTGAATCAATCCGTTGAAAAATCACCCTATTTAAGTTTGGCTGTTTCCTTAAGGGGAATGCTACTTGAAAGCAGCACAGATATTTACCCGATTTTCGATATAAGTCGTTTTCCAAAGGATTTATCGAAATTTTTGGCTCGACAAGACTTAAATAACAATTCTCAACTTTTTTTTACGTTATTAGATTTTCACTGCCTAAATTATTTTTGGAACGCTGATGGAAGAAAAGAAAAGATTTTTTTTTTTTATTTCTTGTCTTCAATCATAGCTGCGAGAATAACGAACGCAGAGAATTTTTAACCATATAATAAGGTGTTCAAAATTGTTATTTACGTTTTGTAGAATCAAAATTTTTTAAAAATCCTCTCTAAAACCAACTATGGCAAAATTTATATAAATATACAATTTTCGTGCACCGTTCCCCTTAATATGTCAAGTATCAAAAACGTTTTACACTTCTGTTAATATAGAAGTACGTAATTATTAAACTGAAAGTTTACTTATATTTTATTTTTAAATTATAATTTTAATGTATAATTAATGTTAATAAAATAAGGAAAAATATGTAAGTAGGTAATACCTCGTAAGAAATAGTTCCCATGCAAAATAATATTAAAATGAATACGTACACATGAGGTGCGCTGTACCTTTGGTGTAATTTTTTAGTCTCAGTTAAGCTTTGTAAAGTTAAAGTCAAGCTCTTAGCGTGGGTTCGGTTCCTCTCCCAGCCGTCATTTTTTTTCGTTGGTAATATTTCTCTTTGTGACAAAATAATTGTATTTAATTTATTTTACAACGGAATGTGTTTTTTTTTTTTTTTTACCAATGAAAACAAATGTTAACATCAATTCAACACAAAATTTGTTTTACCGCAACATAAACACCGCCTTAATGTTGACAGTACAGTAAGGAAGTAGCGTTGTTACAAAAGTAATTAATGTTACATTTACATTAACAGTAACATTAACTGCTGACGGGCTCACATATAACAAAAAAAAATTACTGTTGTAGGAAAATTAATATTGTTGGCGCAACTGCACAACTTTAGACCTTTTTTCTGAGTACGTGTAGTCAGATGTTGCCAAATTCATTCCACGAGGACGAGTATCGCATTATTTTCCCGTACTTGCAACAAAACACTGTAACTTAGGCTATACCGTAAGGCCAGAGAATGAAGTCAAGCTGTCTATTCAAGTCGTTATTGCGACGGTAAAAATGTTTTATAAATTATCGATAGGGATAGGAACATTTCCAGAGTTCATTTCAGGACAAGACAGACGTCAGACACGTGGACGCTGAAGTTGACTTTATAATTGGATCGCAGTGTATTAGACACACCCTGGACGACTCTGAGCCAATAGCAGACTAGCAGGGAAACAAGTAATGAGTGACATACTGCCAGGTGTAAAGTAACGCCGGCTACTCTATGGGGCAACAGCCAATGAACAAACATCTGAGGTTCGAGTATACACATGACTGTGGAATCTAGCCTACAGGTCATTTAACTCGCGAATTTTTCCTATCCCTGATTATAGGATTTAGAATCGATCGCGTGCCATACTAATGACTCCCATCAGCATTTCATCAATGACGTTTACCACCCATCCTGTAACTTACGTTCATTTTCCCGTCCCCTACGTGAGATTCAAAAAGATACGACGGGTTAGTTGGTCCAGCTTTAACGGTTCTTTCATGCAAACAAAAAATGTTACAACATTTTTACAAACACAATAAAACGAGAACATTTTCATAATCCAGTCTTTTCTAAGACGTTTCTCACATACCATTTCTTCTAAATGGCTTGACGTTCGCGCGGAATATATATATTTTTCTAATTCGGATCCGTAAAACATTCCCCAGGCGTTCAACACAAAGGCCATTTTAACTGCGCGGGACCGTATCCTCACGAGCAAATCTCTTGGGGGAAAAAAGGGAGGGGTGGGGTTGCATAATACTGCTCGCTCCATCAAATATACTTGGAGAAGAAAAATTTTAAGGATTCCCCGCATGAGCTCATATTTTCGCTGCTGGCGTCCTGGGTCGCCCCTCCCCGCCCCCTCATTCAGCTCATATTTTCGCTGTTGGCATCCTGCGCCGCCCCCTTCCCTTTACCAACTTCGTCAATTCACGAAGATTAATCTGCAGTGAAGATACTTTTATTGGGCTGCAGCAGTGGGTTGGGAACGAAGCGAGGCTGGGCGGGGAAAGATAACAGCGGCTATCTAAGAGGACGGCAGACGGTAAAAGAGCTCTGGGAGGGCGGAAAGGGGTGTGGGTTGTGACGTAAAGAGGACTCAGGGTTTGGCGACGCTCCAGAGAGTGAATCACTACCGCTACGCCGTGATCAGCACGCTGTGAGACGAGCGGCGCGCCGACGAACTTATCGCCGACGACGTCCCACTGGCGTCTGGGGAAAAGAATCATTCACACGACTTCTCTGAAGCCCTGTAGTTCTACTTTCAAACTATTCGTCCACCTTAACAAAGCTTGTCCAAGTCTTAAAAAAAAAAATACACCATAGGGACAACGCACCGCATTCGTGCGCACTCAGTTTATTATAATTAGAGGCCTGCAAAATTCGCGTTATTATTTGGCATCAGGCTAAACTTCACAGTACTGTATGGTACTGGAGCCGGTGTCGTTTCTGCTGCTCATTATATGTGAAGCCACTTCCTTTTTTACTGCGCTACACGTGATTGGGGCACGTATTTGTTGAAGTGTTCATTTATTGGCGCATAGCTTTCAGCGCGTGTCACACTAAGTATGGTTCAATGACAAATTAATGCAAAGGTACGCGTGTTTAAAGTTTAACGTGTACTCAGAGAATAATGCGAATATTGCTGGTCTTTAAGGATAATTCTGCTTGAGAACTATTTCTTACTAGGTATTACCAACATACCTATTTTCTATCTGTTTTAATTAGTATTTTTTATCAATTATATATTATAATTTATATACAAAATATAAGTAAAAGTTCAATTTAAGAAAAAAACCAGGTGCTTTTAAGTTAACACGCGTATAAAACGCTTGTTTCACGTGTCATGTTTAGGAAATAAATCTTTGACTCAAAAAGAGTGAAGAAACCGCGAATAGACTGCGTATACAGAGTGCTCGGAAATTCCCCTTACAAACTCGTAGGCCTCGTAGAGGAGACTAAGTAGACTATCTTATGAATATGAACCCATGTCCGGAAACGTACCGTTACCGTGCTACAACCGTTTCAAATCAGGCGCATCACTCGTCCACTTCCGCTGAGGGCAAGAGCAATGTCTCGGATGTGCCTGTGTTGGTATGTAGCAGGGTAGGCTAGGCAGTACATTACTTCAGACAACGACCTGATGGCACGCGACGTCTGCCCTGCCTCGGGCCCCATTGCATATCCAATTGTTCGCGTACTCGCTGACTGGCTCTGTTCAACGTGATGCAGTACAGCCTCTTCCAATTCGGGAGTGCGGCGTCTCTTTTGAGCACCACAGTCGTTCCTGTCGGCGGTGAAGGTACCTCGTTCTCGCAGCAGTTGCGTAATTGTGGCGTAAAGGGTATGCGAGGTCGTCGCACGTTGTGGATAACGCTCTTGATACAGCGGACGAGCTGCTCTTCCATTACCTTCGGCTGCGCCATACACGAGGATCATGTCTGCGTATTCCGCAAACGTGCACTCGACCACGTTAATCGCAGACACAACGGCGCAATGGGGATCGAGGCAGGGTAGACGTCGAGGGCCATCAGGTGATTGTATGAAGTAATGTACTACCTACCCGGTTGCATTGGCTGTCATGCATGAGTGAAAGTACTCCCCTTTCACTAGACCAATGAGGATTCTGATACTATAAGACAGAACATTTGGGATTGGTCTGCAACCAACTTAGCCGAGTCATAACCTTGTTCGTCCAATCATGAAATAATAAACTAGTTAGAGTGTTGAAGAAGATATGTTGACAAAAAATGTTTGCGATTTTCAACCCTTACGAAAGATTACCACTGAGGAAATTGCTCCACTTGAAATCAGTTTCAACTGACGGTAGATTCACACGTTAGCAGACAATGACAAACAGACAGAGTAGATTTTAACGGGTAATATTTTCTTTGGTGACACGGGAACGAAATTACAGAAACGAAACGCGATAGTTGGTTTTTATTCCATAAATCGACATAGCTCGACGAGATCTTTAGTTTGGTGCGAATCAGCGCGTCGGCATATCGAAGTCACGAGACATACACTGCCCAGGAAATTTTCGCCCAAAATTGTCGTCGCGGGTCCCCACCCTCACTTCCCGCACGCGCGGTGGCAACTCAAGGTCATGCTCTCGCATCGTATGCGTGTGCCCGATCGAACGAGGCCATCATTAATTTTAATCGCGATATTACTGACGAAATTATAGTGTCGGATCAATCACACGGCGCGTATCGTACATCGTTGTTTCCGTCCTGGTATAAGCCATCCACGGTAAAGTGAGCACTTTTGAAACCCTCCCATTTGGAATAATAGTGAATAAATATATTTTATTGTAGCCTTAAACGTTAACTTTCGAGTCCGGTGAAATATGCACACTGCGTTTATTACGTACATAGTTATTATTAATTTAAAAAAAAAATGGTGGAAGGATAAAAAAAAAACGGCTGATAGGGAAAAAAGTAACTAGGGCCTCAGAAGTGCTCACTTTACCGTGAACAGCCTATAAATCAGGTGGCGATGCGATTTTAAAGACGTGTTCACATCATAAATAAGGACTTGTTGAAACGCCCTCGCGAATGAATTTTTCGTTGACAAATCAATACTCTTAACATATATTTGAATGTCTGGAGAAGTCGATTTCGGTAAATACTCGCGCGGTGACAAACGAGTATGTTTTGTATAGGATGTTCACGGTAAAGGGAACACTTTTGAAGTCAGCCTTTGGAAATATCCAGTGGCGCTAACTACATATGCCTACAGTTACAGTGCACAATGGCATGCGCTCTCCTAGTTAAATTGGAAGTAAAAAAATTAATTCTGAAATTCGGCGTTCTATTGCGAGCTTAATGTTTAAATTTATTTTTTCATTGAACTTAGTATTTCTTGTTTTATTTGCCTTATAGTAAGAATTTGCATAAAAGTATCACATTTACCGCAAATGCCAAAAATCTCCACGAATTCACTTGAATGGAGCATGAATAAAGTGATCAGACCTATGGTAATGTTGAATTTAAATACAGCGGAAGTATATAATGCAATCAGAGAAGTAAATCACATGAAGGACTTTGGAATGTGCTACGTTTACCGCGAACAGCTTATATATATATAGTCGATTCATGGTTACTTCGAAAATTTCTGAAGACCTGCTTGAGTTCTACTTCCAGGATATTCCTCCGCCTCGTGCAAACAAAGACTCGAAAATCACACCAAAGGGACGATGCGCCATACTCGTGTGCGCTCATTTTAATAAGCATCATACCTAACAACTCATCCTTACTAGGCATTACCAACGTAGATTTTTTTTACCCTGATATTTAGTAAACAACCGAACACGCCATGCATGGGTTTTTTTTTTTTTTTTTTTTTCGTAGGTTCGATTCAAAAGGTGTGAAGAAATTCCGAGCAGACTACAGTTAGAGACCTGCAAATTTCGCGCGATTCTTTTAAGACACGTTGAACTTAGAACACGTGCATTCGCTCTACCGTTATCATTCGACCATTCTTTATTTGACACGCCCACGGCAAGGCTACACCAACGAACAAACGCTCCACATTGGTAATGCCGAATCCCGCACCGTACAGTCAGAAAGGAAATGCCGCGTCACCTAGGCAACAACCAATCAGCGTACGTCGCCGGTCCGAGTACATACAAGACCGTGAAGTCTATCTTGATGGCTAAAAGTAACGCGAATTTTTGCAGGTCCTTAACTATAGTTTGTTACGATCTGGGGGGAGGGGGGGAGCGCCTGTCGATTAACCGCGCGGGAATTCTGGTGGCAACAGCATACGAGTATGTTCTCGTAGCGCAAGCTGGCAGCCAGCGTGTGTGTGTGTGTGTGTATTGGGGGGGGGGGGGGGGACAGGGAAGTTGGCGCCCACAATAGATGACTAAGAATACTAGGAGGGCTATTTAGGGTGAGGGCAAACCGCGTAATTGCGGGGGAAAGGGGGGGGGGACACCACAATGAAGCCCTGCCTGCACCCAGTCCGTGCGGCCGTTAAACACTGCTGACCACAAACCCCCTTGCGTGGCACACAGCAGCGAGCGGATGGCCATCCGAGATTGTCTCGTTACAGGGCTGATTTATCTGATCGCGTTCACATTACCCGCGTTTTGCGGCCGCTGTGGCCAGACCGCGGCGGGCAGGGGTTCGATTACCGGCTGTCTCGCCCCGCGATTTCCGCACGTGGGAAAACGTGGCGGACGTTGCCGGGTTTTCTCGGGGTATTCCCTTCCCCTTCGCCTATGTATTCCGTCCCCTGCTCCATCTACACTTCGCTGAAGAATTCACGTCTCCCTCGCTCTCCTTACCTGTCTACAGAAGCGTAAAAAATGAACAGTCATAGCTATCTTGACTTCTGCTCTCGAGAAACATGATGGTAAGAACTTCTAATACCAACACATGAAAAAAAAAATCACTGCCGTTTTAACTGCATGGTAACGTCTATCCAATGTTACCATCTGGCGCCTATTTGAGCGTTAAATGTTGATTTCGTGCAAGGAAATATTTTTCTGAAACTTTGAACTACTAAACTTAATCTAATTTGGGAAAATTATGAATTAGATTGGTGATTAGTTGGACTATACGAGTCCATCTGTTTCATGCCAAAACGAACTGAGCTATGCCGGATACGAGAACTTTTAGTTATAAGAATTGTTTTTGATTTTATGATTTTTATTGAACATCGAACCTACTATCAGATTATCCTCAAAGAGTGAATTAAATATTGGGGTTGAATATGATTACTGTACCTCATTAGTTATTTGAATTTAAAATAAAATGAAAATTTTATAGTGAATCAATGGGCAGCTAACAAATTTATTTTTGTCTTTCAGGAATCAGTAAATACTATTGAAACGTCGTATTTTCTTCTTATTGGTGTATATACGTGCTCCGATTTATTTCCGCAAGTCACGCCGACAGTATTGTCCCTTCGAACGGTAAGAATTTGTATGTGTTCTGCCATGTCTCTGTCCACTCCCCACCTCTTACCGTACTCACAATCCGCCCCTTTCATCCTCGCACACGAGAAAACATTTGCAGTACCTCATAGTTAACACACCTATACTTACACTTGAACCCTATTTGATAGAGTATGCATTCATATGAAAATGCACAGACTCGCATCAAATGCGCATAGGTCTGCATATACATATTAGACTGAGCTATGTAACAGTTGACAATATAAAGTTTGAGGCCCCGGGTAATCGCCCAGGGCACCTCAAGGACACAAATTTCAAAACAATACTAACAACCAGTATTTTTTTTTCTCTCCCTAATAAGGATAAGGAGAAACCTACAGAGGCAAAAGATTGCAGTCATTTATAGCAAAAAAACAGTGAAAATAATCTGAAAAAATCAGCAAGGTTAACGCTACTCTACACAGATGAAAAACCAACTTTCAGTAATTGCATCTTATTCAATACTGCGTCTTATCTTTCTCATATCACAAAACATACAAAACGTTAAAAACTGTATATAGAAAATGTTAAATGCAAGTGGTAAACATACTGTACGTTGCATCACAAATGCACTCAATGCCTTTAACTCTGAACTTACAAAACATCTTAAATGCACGTGGAAAACATACGTGGCATCACAAATTTACTCAATGCTTTTAACTCTAAAACTTATATAAAAGCTTAAATTCACGTGGCAAACATATGTGGCATCCCAAATTTCTCATGTCTGGTATCTTTTCATCTCCTCGAGCTATTTTTACCTTTTTAACACAGTATATCGAATTACACTTAAACATCAGGTACAGTGCTGAGCCACTTGTGTATATTAAAACATTTCTAAAAATGATATGCAGGAATCCAAATTTTACTGTATTTGTAAACAAACAATATATGACTGCCTGCTTTTGTAAACAAACAATATATGACTGCCTGATTTTGTAAACAAACAATATATGACTGCCTGCTTTTGTAAACAAACTGCATGTGCCTCCTCCCAAAAGACTTTTAGAAGCTGTGAAGGGCTGTTTAAACAGTTGCAGGTTGGCAACAATCCCATTTTATTTAGTTTATTCTATGTAAATGACTAACATCCCGTGTAATAAGTTTATAAATTGATAATTTTTTTTACCTTGCAAGAGATTTGTAAACAGGATGCACGAAAATGAATTTGTATTTTGACTGTCAAATTACTAAGATATTGTACTGTTTTTTAATATACGCCACTCAAAATATACTAATGACAACTAATATTGTCACACTATCCTGAGGAAAGTTCTTGTAAAAAAAAAAATTTAGCATGGTTTCCACGGACACCAAATACCAAGATCCCCCCCCCCCTTTTCCAGGAATGCACAAATACCTAAATACCGTCCCCCTCCCACACCTTCTTTTCATAGACAGTATACATTTTTACATACAGGCTATGCCTACTATTGCATTAAAAGTACATAATTCAGTTTTGTAATATGATATGACAACAAACTGTACAGTCTGATACTTTCATGGTGGTTATGATTCTCAGGATGTGAAAGTATGTAGGTAGCCAAAATAATATTTAAGCAAATGTTACTTAATTTCAGTAATTTTAATAACTCTCATATAGTAACTCAAATGTTAAGTATTGCAGGTCTACATACAAAATAGTTTAATAACTTTTCTCAAATACCTACGTGTTCAGATTGTCATGCTGCGAATAAAAACTTATTTCTGACTAACTCAGTGTTGATATTTACACTGAAGTTCAGTCACACAACCCCCCTCCTCAAAATTGTGAATACAGCCCTAGGCTTGTTCTCGGGTACCTAATGAAAAACTGTAGTTCAGTTCAGATATGTTACAAAGTGCTCTAGAGAAGCAGATGTGACCTACAGCAACAATGTATCAAACAAACATGTTACTTACACGCTAAAAGATGCTCCACCTAACCAACATTGAAGACATCATAAAGTTCATTTTCCTTAGCGATATATTTTGGAATGTCGCAGTTCCCGCTGATGCACGAGACACTTCTTTATGATGTTGGAGCACCTTCGTTGGGTGCTTAAATTGAAAGAATTTTGTTTTATAAGCATTTAATTTACTTGATATAAAAAGTTGTCTTTTCAATGTAAATCCTGTTCATGTGAATTATTCTTCTGTTACCCTTACAATATTCTTAATAACGCATGTCAAAAACATATGAGTACTTCTAATTTGCAAAAAAAAAAAAAAAAGCTCAAAAAGTGCCATTATGTTACTTTCAAATACAGCATTTAAAAACAGGAAAATTATTTAAATTTATTTGCTAACAAGTATCCATGCGTAACAAGCTTGACAAATTCTATATACGTTCTAAAAAAATACAAATGATACAACTTGCAAGTTTGTATGGCCAGTAAGCTTTACATTTTGAAACCCTCCAGAACCAGAGTGTTAGAGTTTCAATCAATAATAACATTGAGAAATGTTCATAGCAATGAAATGTGGGCCCAATTAGGGTATCATCTTTATTGTATTTCGAGGGGAAAAGGAAAAAGTGGAAAAAGGGTGGGGGGGGGGGGGCTTTAGTTTATCGTCTTTCGTGAGATGAGATTATTGTGATGTTCTTAGGTTTGTTCGGGCGACCTGAGCTTTCTACGACTTATGCTCTTTTCCTTCTCTTTTGTTGCTGTTTTTCATTTTGAATGTTCGTTTGACCGGAAGTGATTTTTAGTTGGCTGTTCGGGTGTCAGGAGCACTGCTCCTTTTCTCACAAAGAGCATGAACTTCCTGCTCTTGCTGTCGAGGAAGAGCAGAGGAACAGTGAGATCGAGAGCAAGGGAAAAAAGGTGCCAAATATGTGTGTTTGTAGTCTGGACTACGAGATAGTGCTAGTTTTGGTTCAAAATCTTTTCTGTCACGTTTATTTATTTAAGAATATGTTTGGGCATCCTTTGAGAACAGCTGTAGGGCATGAAAATGTAATTTTAGATAATGGTGAAAATATTACGTTCATCCTTGAAGGCAAGTGTTAAAATGACAGTCGCGGTGATTATTTAATGCTTGGCATAACCAATCACAGGCCACTGTAATGTGCCAAGCAGTAAAACTGACGCTGAATCGTCCCTAATAACCAATAACATTGGCAATAACTTCGTTTTTGTTTTATCAGGTGTCGCAAGGTTAGGGTTATGTCGAAATTACGACTGTCATTGCATAACCCATTTTACAGTATTTGATGTTAATAGGGTCACCAAGCATCCTCTTTTAACCAGACATGCCCTTTTTTTGCCGCCTCGAAGCTGTCCGACGCCCTAAAATGCCATTCTCACTCAAGTTGAACATTATAGATTGACGATGTTGTGATCAGCTGATTAGTGAACAGTTCCGTGACTTTTGGCGTTAGGTTGGTAGCAGAAAAGAGCAGTGCGTTTTTCACTATTTCCTGCTCTCAGAAATCCTCAACTTACTCTAGAGAGTAAAAAAGCCCAGGTCGCCCGAACAAACCTCCCTTATAAGTGTGTGTGGCATTTTGAGCTGCATATTGTTTTGATGGAAAAGTGGAAAATTTTGCACATATGGAAATTACATTTAAATTATTTAACTTTAATGAAAATACAAAACGCGATACATATGTCGCTGTTCGTATTCGTACAAAGTTAACCTCACACTCGAATTTACGATGTAGACAAACAAATATTATTCACTCACTACAAAAGTGTGGAAAGTGCGGCATTTTTCAGGCCACGTGCATTTCAGTATTTATATTAACGGTTTACAAATACATTTACAAAACAAGCAAACTTACTGTTGTAATCTCTTGAACACGTGTTTTTCTATGGAAATGCTTGCGAGTTTACTTCACTAAAATCACGTTTGTTCGTCACTGGCATTAAATAATTTATTTGCAAAATCATTCAGTAAAATCAACATTGCGCATGTTTCCTGATACAAACAAACTTAAACTTAAATATGTAAATTATATTCGTGTCACTTCATTGTGGATGGCGGTTAGGAAAATGGCGGAACGTGCAGTTTTAACGACGTGCCGATTAATATTACATTTCACTCAACAAAACGCACTACAACGGTACCTACAACCAACTATGCTTGGAAAAAGCAAATAAAAATATTTAACTAGCGATTAAATGTTCCGACAACACCAATAAGATATTCGTATAATAAACAAGATGAGAAAAAAAGCGCACGCACAACGGCCTTCGCCGGGATGGAAATTGGAAAATAAACATGGCTAGCCATTGGCTAAAACGTTTACTGTTCGTATTTGTCGACATGCTCTGTCATAAATGCTAATAATGTTTTTAATGTTCCATTGCTAATAGCCAAGAAAATTTAATATGGCTTTAGAAACATACTTTAAACCATAAATGCTGTAAGTATAATTGAGATTTTAAAATTGAGATTTTAAATTACAACTTTTAGTTCCGAGTCTATTTTCTTTCAAAGCCATCATCAAAATAGCCAACCTAACAACACTTAACCCGCAGCAGTTCGTCAGCTGATACAATACTGTAGGAGCGAGAGCATTTACTGTGTACATAATGTGTAGGTTGGTCCCATTGTCTGTCAAATTTGAGACCACTTATATGAAATAGACAAGACCATGGTTTTACCACCAATAAAACGTCTGCCTCTCTTTGTTACCATTACTTCAATTACACAAATTAAAATATCTCAATAAAAACATCATTATCACCCGACATAGGGTTTTCCTCCTGGCCAATTCAGGTGACTGTGGCCACTAAAACAGGTCTGTAATATTTTTCGGTTAATTTTAGTGATATTATTTGTCACTCGCACCTGCAAATTCATATATTATTGCAACGAAAATAAATAGAAAACGTATAAACTGGCCGAAGCCACATTAATTTGTCAATCTACCGAAATTACAGAGAACTAGCACAAGCAAAACTTTTCGTTGAAATTAGACAATTAACATTATATTTCAAGTAAGAAGTTGGTGCCAAGCATTTCAGAAAACACTGACTTTGTCAAAGAAAAATGAAGCCTGATTCCTATAAGTTTGAGTAGGCATCATTTAATTGCTCTATTTCAAAACTATCCTGACTGCAATATAAATTACTAAAAACGCTAAAGTGACGTTGTTGCATTCTGAAAGGTAGTACATTACGAAATAACAAATAACCAAATCTACCTGACCTGTTTGTCCATGTGGAAGCCCTCTCTCGATTCCAAGCGTTTGACTAAGTTCTGGGATTTGCAGGCCGTATAAATACAGAAAACTACCATTGACTGGCTATAGGGGTCACACATGCATCCACCAATAGCGAACCAAGGCGTGATGACAACATTGTCCCATAGGTGGGTACAGCAAATCACACATGTTATCGAACAATCTGGTAACATGGAAATACATTGGTCTCTATGGAGAAAACCAATGCCCCCTTAGAGGAGTCAAAACAATACACAAACTATGACGTCAAGTCCGAATATATTTGAACCAACCAATCATATTGAAGTTTTCTTTCTGATACACTTAAAGAAGGAACACGCCTGCCCTCTATCGGGCACGTGCTAAAGCTCCGCTCCGAGCCGGTACGACCATCCCAACAGTGTTCTATGAGCTGGTCGAAACAAAACATCGCTGCTCGTCGTTCGTTCGTGAATATTTTAATTTTATGTTCATGTGCTACATCGGGTCGTGAATTTCACTTCAACGATGATCTTCAAGTACAGGTAAGTGTTCCAAAGGCATAATTTGTAAGTACCAACATAAATTTAAATAGATTTTAAGTGTTTTTGCGTGTTGTGCAGCGCCGAATAAAATTTCTTCCGTTAACAAATGCTCGTCATGAGGTACGTGTGGCAGGTAGACCAGGTTCTATCGCCGGTAGAATGGGGGCTTAGGGGAAAATATAGAGACCATGCGCGTATTTTTAGGCCCGCCATACACGTACAGTTCTGCCTTCCGATCAGCCTGACAGGCAGAACTGTCGCAGATTGGCCTCTCACGAGCACTTCCCACACACACACACACAGTTTGGCTGGCAGGCAGGCCGAGGGACATTGTGCAGTGTCGTTCGAGTACTGCAAGTGTTTAGTTGCTCAGTCAATCCATGCCGACAGTCGATGAACTTGTAGCATATGCAACTATTCAGCGGCGTGTGGTGAAGTGTTGCGAGGTAAGCTGGTGCTTGCTCACTGCTGTACATTCTCGGTGCACGCAGTAGGAGTCGTTAACGACCGTGCACCCTGGGGAAACTGAGTGTGCATTCCGAACACTCACAAGCGAGCAGCGAGGGACCCATTACTCACGTCCTGTGACGTCAGCTGCCGAGCTACGTTTTACTGGCGGAAGTGTGAACCAGCAAGCAACAGGGTACAGCACTGAGCTAACGCCAGCTTACCTTGCAACAGTTCACCACACGCCACTGCAACTATTGCATGTGCACTGCAGAAAATAAGAAAACGTAAGGCAAGATATGGACAAAACAATGGTTCCAAGGAAAGAATTATTATACACACGTCAACTTGCTTAAGGAACTGAGGTGTTACCCAAAATATTGGACAAACTGCCTGCGCATGGACGAACCAACTCACCTGGAACTTTTAAGCATGGTTACTCCTCTCGTAAAAAAACTAGATACTTGTATGAGAAAAGCCATAACACCAAATGAAATATTAATGGCGACACTCAGCTATTTAGCAACTGGGAGAACACTTGGAGATTTGAAATTCTCTTGTCACATAGGCTCCAAAAACGCTGGTAAAGATAATACCTGACACCTGCGAAGCGATCTTCAAAGCACCGAGGAATTATTGCAAGGTAAGAAAATAAACTGAATTACATCCCTACGTGTGTAGATGTTTATTAAAAACGTAAACACGTAGCATTAATTCATCTCAAATGTTAAACTACTTGAAACTTGGTTAAACAAATATTTAGTCGCTATGTGTGTAACGTACATTAGCACAGAACCTCTCAGGACAAAGACGTACAAAAAGGAAGACATTTGAAACAATATTGGCAATATACCTTGACTGTCAAGAATGTTTATTGACATGTATCATGATATTCCCTGCACATAAGTACTGAATTTGCTTCCACTAAATATACTACAGCTTGTTACGCCCACGGTTGTAAAAACCGAATATGTTTAGTCTCGGCATTACATGAAAAAGAAAGATAACAATTTCATTTATACGACTTGGAGAAACGTCAGGACACTACTAAATAGTGTCTTCCCTCTCCTTCCTAAATATTTGTCTCTGTTCTGCTGTGCACGTGCTAAACAGTCCCTCAATATCCCTTTTACTATCTTATTGCAGTGTCCAACAACGGAGGAGGAATGGGAAAATGTTGCGGGGGAATTTGAACATCGCTGGAACTTTCCGAATTGCATCGGATACGTTGATGAGAAGCACGTAGCCATCACGCCGCCTCCAGGATCTGGATCGTACTTTTATAATTACAAAAACTTTCACAGCCAAGTTCTATTAGGTATAGCAAATGCGAATTATGAATTACTGTACTTCAGCTTTGGAACAAACGGTCGGGTGTCTGATGGAGGTGTCTTTGAGGCCTCGGACTAGTCGAAAAAAATCTAGAAGACGGGAATCTGAAATTGCTGAAGGAGGGAACTGTCGCTGGAAAAAAAAAATGCGGTATGTGCTAGTGGCGGATGACGCATTTCCACTAAGGGAATTCATTATGAAGCCATTTAGCCGTAAGGTAGCCACTCCAGCTCATAAGATATTGGACTATCGTTTGTCTAGAGCTCGCAGAATGATAGACAGTGTTTTTGGCATAATTGTTGAAAGATTTGGTGTCTTACAAAAAACTATCTCTTTAATTGATTTGACTAAAGTACACGTATGGCGTGTGAGCCCTTCATAATTTCCTGCGTCCAAAGGTACCACATCAGTACATCCCATTGGAATGTTTAGATGAGGAGGAGCTCGAAAGTGGCAATGTTACGCCTGGACCTCGCTGCAACGAATCTGTGAGTCTCAGTAAAACCGCATGTCATCCAACTAATAGAATAGAACTCGTTAGAGAATCGTTTGTCCAGTCCTTGAACAATGAAGGTCAAGTTTCCTTGGCAACGAAGATTTATTGAGTAGAAGCATGTCTTTATGTATATTTTCAATGTGAAGAAACTAGTAGCAGTACAATAATTACATAATAATAATGTAGTGATAAACTGGTTTCGTTAGCATATTCAATAATTGTTTGGTACCAATATACGCAGTTTACAAATTTGTCTATAACTACAATACAGTAGTCCCTGTACTAGAATATAGTGTTTACCCTATAGTATACGTGGTGTTATAATGACTGAATATTAAAATTAATTAAAACAACATAACTATACGAACATGCTTTGTAACATTTTCACTATACAAGTCCTGACAGTTAATTGTTTAATCCTTACGTGAGTACCTTGGCATATTTCGTTGTGTTCTTTGAATGTCATATTTTTTCACATTTTATTTATGAGCTTATACTAGGAATATTTACATGAACGAACAGTAATATCATGTTTATTACTTTGTGTGGCAAATATGATTTTTTATATTACACGGATGTATATGCCTAAGGCTCTTAACTAAGTTACATAATAAACTGAAGTCAGCAAAATGCTTTATTTGTTATTGGCATGTTGCCTGTGAGTTACTTTCTTCGTCAATATTTGAGAGTCCTTGCAGTGCCTCTTCTTGGTCCACTTCGCAGATTGTTTATTTTTTTCAAAATAGTGTCCCTAGTTGTATCGGGATCAATTGACTTCATTTTTTCGAGAAGGGTTGCGTACGCAGTATCCTTCACTTCGCGACTGTGGTACGATTTACACTTTACTTTCCACAGGCACGGAAGGCCACGAAATGCGTCGATGAACTCGGATACAAAATCTTTGGACCATGCAGCCATTGTACAACCAGAACTTTGCCGAAACAAAATAAACTATATTAATCCTAGAGCTACCCACTACCTATATTCACTCACACGGGGCGTACAGAAAACTGAGCGATGGCACATAGCGGGATCGGCCTGCCTGCAAGTCCACACACGTCAGTTCTGCCTGTGAGCTCGCTGGCCGACCGACGGAACTGAGGGAATTCCCACAGGTAAACAGTCCAGACAGTATACCTGCAGGCCGTCACATACACGCCAGTTTTGCCTTTCAGACCAGGACTGTTCAGGTCGACGGAACTGAGGGAATTCCCACAGGCAAACAGTCCAGACGGTATACCTGCAGGCCGCCACATACACGCCAGTTTTGCCTTTCAGACCAGGACTGTTGAGGCCGACGGAACTGAGGGAATTCTCCACAGGCAAACAGTCCAGACGATATACCTGCAGGCCGCCACATACACGCCAGTTTTACCTTTCAGACCAGGACTGTTCAGGCCGATCGGAAGGCAGAACTGTACGTGTATGGTGGGCCTTAGACGTGCAAGACTCAAGTTTTTGTTTATGTTTCAATAGTTTTGGTTAGTTCGATAAGTTTCCAAAGTTGCACCATCTCGTAGTTTCCCAAATCGTAGCGGCACGTCATAGAAAACTACTAAAAGGCAAGTTTAATTTAAACCCGTCTATTGCTGGTTATGTGCATAGACACATTAAACAAACGAAATAAACCTTATGTATATTTTAATATAGTGATATTACAAACAGCACTACATGGCCTACAGCGTAAAAAAAATTTCTGGTAAACTTCCTAAACTTTAATGTATGTTTTTAACCTATACAGTGCATGGATATAGTACTACGTATCAAGCTGAAAATTTGGGAATGTTTAGCACAGCTACATATATAAAGTTGGGAACTTCTTTAAGCATTTGACTCTTTCCTGAGCAACTGTAGGAACGCTACCATGTATGGGGATTAAAATATTTTACAATTCGTACATTGTCATTGTACCTACATATACGCTGATATGGTAAATTTACGTATAATTTCTTAGAGTGTATGTTTACATTAAATGTATGCGCCGCTTACGGAACATTTTTTAATGGAAGTACATTTACATCCGACAGTAATGGGTTTCAGTTGAACACGCCTTACATAGGCTATGTCAAGTTCCATATTTACCGTAAACCAATTGACTAGTCACCATAAATAAAAATTATTAAAACACGTGTTTGTTGTGTGTTACAGAATGACGAAAAGAAATTACGGAGCTTGGAATGAAATGCAGTTGGCAATAGCTCTTGGGGCTTATAGGAATGGGGAAATTTGATTTAATGAATGCTGTTGACATTTCAGTATTGCAAAACCCAACATTAAAAAGGCACTTGGCCAGCGAGAATATTGTAGCTAACGATTCCGTAAAAATCATAGGCCTGAAGTTGAACAAATCGTTGATCGTATTTTAAGATTATAAGAATTTCTGTTTTGAAATAACTATCACTGAATTCAGGAAGTCATCATTCCAAATAGCAGAGCGCAATTTAATACTGCACAACTTCAATAGATTGACAGAAGTGGCTAGGGAATAAATGGTTTTATGCCTTTAAAGCCCGCCATAGGGGCTGTACGTGAGTCCACTTTAATGGCACTTGCAAAAGGGGTTCAACAAAAAAGAGTGTTATGGAATTTTTTTGGTATCCTGGAGACAGTAGTGGATGTAAACAAATCTGGCGCTACTCGTGTGTTCAGCGTACAAAAAAAATATGGCTGAAAGTAATGGCTAAGAAAGGAAAGCGTCAGGTGTGGGAGCTATTGCAAGTTGTTATGAATCTAACTTTTAGTTGAACTCCATACATGATAGGGGATTAAGGGCCGTAGCTGAATGACAAGATGAGATAGTAGAGATTTGATTGTTACTGAGGGAGTTTATTTTAGGAGATGAGACATACATATCAACAAGGCACTTACAATGGCATGATACTGTAATGTTAAACACTCGGGGGAGCACTATTGACTGATATTAATAATTCTGCATTATAATGCTAACTCACGCCATTACTATGCTAAACTTAATTGGACTATCCCCACCTTAAAGATTGTTTCCGGAGGCTGTATCTGTTAGAGTGGTTAGTGGCGATCGGACCCACCAATGCTGCGTTCTTCCCTTGATGCTGGCCGGACGTGGAAAAACGATGCACCCCGCCGTGTGCTGGCCTATATCGGCGCGTTGTTTAGACGTACATGTCCCCCGACCGTTGGCTGGTGGAGGGGGTTTCTGCTGCTGTCCCTTTTCGCAGTATCTTGTTGTGATTCCTGGCGTCCTGATAGAATCTGAAGGTGTGAGGCCGAGTTCAGGCGGGGATGTTGACTTAAATATCTCCCACACCATCATAACAAAGTGGGGGAAAGAGGTGTCAATACCACAGTAGTGTGTTGTATAGGCTGTTCACAGTAAAATGTGAACATTTGAAAACCCTGCCTAAGATCTACTTGTATGAACATCGTGTATTCTTTCGCCTTATGTAAAAATTAATATTCCCATGGGCTTCGTCACTTCATTCATGTGTCGCTCAAGAGAAAATTTAAAATTATTGGGAAACTAAATATTTTGAAATCCGTTTATTTTTACACTTTGATGCTTAAAAAACATAAAGCAAAAGAAATAATTTAACTTATACCAAATGTTTACTTTACACTTCATATTCGGTGTTGAGATATTGAACTACTTTTCCTCCATCGTTACCAACTTTACCGGGCCCATGTCATTTATTGCGCGCCTTAAAATATATGCAAGCAGAGGCAGTGACTGTTTTCTAAGGTTGATCTCAAAAGGGTCACTTTATCGTGAACAGCCTTTACAGATGCATCGGAGACGTAGCCTATGTTTCACCTATGATAATCTTTAAACGCACGAGATTGGCAAGTGAACCGCAGGTTGGTGCGCTCCTGGAGGTGTTGTCATAGCTATCCGAAACAGGGTACATTAATAGTAATCTTTTCTTAAAATGGCTAAACCATTTTTTTTCCCCCAATATTCTCTTAACTTGTGACAGTAGATGGTCATTCGACTCATGAGCTTGCGTAAGCCAATGGCATAATAACGCTGCAGTTGTCGTGGCCCCACAACTGATCGGCTTCAGCCTTTAGACAGGTTCTTCTTTAAGCTACTGGAAACAAATTACTCTCAGGTGGGTAAAAAAAAAAAAAACGGCTTCGAACAAATCGCGGTTTTCTCTGTGCCAGGTTTCCCAACTTATAGCAGAGGCCGTATGCAGGGACAGCGACCATTCAGAACGCCATGGGCTGATTATGTGCTTGTGGTATCTGGTCGGTAGACCGCAGACTAATGTTGTCGGTGATTTCGACTCTGTGGCAGGTGGGAAGCTAGAAGAAAACGAGAGAGCGCCAGCCCGAAGAAAATTAGACATACGTCTTCTTGCAGGCTCACAGAACATGTAAGCTGCCTGCAGGACAGGTACCCAACATATATAGTCTATTTGCGCTTTCTACGCTCTTTTTAAATCTAACCTTTGAAAAATCACCCCATGTATGACGTGTCTAGTTATTTCCCAAATATGCTATGTATCGCAAGCGTTATATACTTGTTACCAAAAAAAAGTCCCTCATTATTCGTTACATGGAAGTTTTGCCTATATTTTACTTATAAATTATAATAATTAACTTGTTATTAATATGAACCAAAAACAGGAAGAAAACATGTGTGTTGGTAGCGCCTAGTAAGAAATAGTTATCATGCAAAATATTGTTACAGCTGGGTGCGCACGTAGTTAAGCCTAGTTTACACAAGACAGAAGACTATTCTGGAAGTAGAACTTGAGTAGGGGTTCAGAAAAGTTGGAAATAACCGGGAATGGGACATTTAGTAATTATTTTGTTAAAAAAAAAAATGCAACTGGCTTCTGAACTACAGTGTATTTGTTGTGAATGTTGCAATACATTTTTTCTATCCAGTTAATTCAAATGGAATGGCTCATTTATTTTACTTGATTACATTTACTTGTTATTAAAAGTGTTCTCTGTGGTTTGCAATAACTGTCAAAGGAATGGGTTCTTTATTCATTTATTGATAATTTATTGATAATTTATTAGTTCAAGTAGCGTTGACATTTGTTGGGACCTTTATTTGATTTCATTTGACATTTTTGTCAGAAGGAAAAAGGGGTGTGCCCCAGTAAAAATATTAAAAAAATAAATAAATAAAAAAAAACCCTTCTGTAATGAATGGCATTTTAAGTTGGGTCTTCTTCCGAAGAGCTGTGACTGCTGCTGGATGTTGATGTTGCTGTGGTTGTGGTGTCTTGGTCGGTTGATTCAGTGAATTGATGCGTTGAGGGGTTGTCTTCGTCGCTTGATGAGCTGTCTTCGTCTCCATCCTCTTCTTGTTGCTCATCTTCACTTGAGAGTAGAGGAGCCGCTCGTGTCGGCGTTCGCAGAGGTGATCGGGTTTTTTTTTTTTTTTTATACCAATGACAGGGCGTCGACTCGTCGACTGTATGTTGCAGAGGGCTTCTGTACGGCCGAAAGAGAAATTCATGATTGCCCGAAGTGTGCTGGGGGGGGGGGGGGGGTTAGTGGCGTGGCGATAACAAGCGCCGGACGAAATGCGCATGTCTCGTGGCCTCATGAGGGGTAGGCGGGCTAGCGGCCCCTCGCTCCGCGCAACAAGCCACTATCTCGCTGTAAATGCTGTTCACGGTGTCCTGCTGTAGCGACCACACGCAAGGGAACAAATACAATACAAAGACGAACAGTTCTGCTGGTAAAGACTATTTCACGCTAAAGTTGAGCACTTTTGAAATCAACCTTAGAACTAAGTCACTGCTCCTACCTGAATATATTTTAACGGGCGCACTGAGTGACATGTGCACAGTAAAGTTGGTAACGGTGGAGGGAAAGTAGTTCCATATCCTAACTTAGAATGAGAAGTGTTAGGTAACCATTCGTGATAACTTAAATTATTTATGCTCTGGGCACGAGTCTTGTGCCTGGGTAGGTACCGCATGCTGCAAATTGCCGGCTGGCAAGCAAAACACTATACGCGGATTGGCGTACAGCGTCCCGACACATATCTGGTTGGTGACATCATTTTGCTGTCGTGTGCGGCTGTAGTTCGCGGGATAAGCGGCTATTTCACCTCTGTAGGAGGCTATTCACGGCAAAGTGAGCAATTTTGAATGCCCTCTCATTTGGAAAAGTAGTCAATAAATATATATTATTTTAGCCTTAGACGTTTACTTCCGAGTACGGTGGAATATTCACACTGTATTAATTACTTACATGTAGAGACCCAGAAGAATTTGCGGATTCATTTTGGGACAAGCTAGAATTCAAAACACGTGTGTTTATATAACTTTAGCCATTGGTCCACAATGTGTTTTACACCTCCTGGAGAAGGCTGGCCCAGTCGTCGCCTTCCGCTGTGACAGCAGACAACCAATGTGCAGTTGATATCGGAATATTTGTACATAAGACTGTAGAGTCTAGCCTGCAGGTCACTGAACTCGCAAATTTTTCAGGCCTCTTCTTACATGGCAATATTGATATTAAAAGATGGTTAAAGGACAAAAAATGGCTGAAAGAAAAAAGTATCTTGGACCTCAAAAGTGCTCACGTTACCGTGAACAACTTATACCTAAGGACCTACAAAATTCGCGTTATTATTTTACATCTGGCTAAACTTCACAGTACTTTGCGTAGAGGAGACAGCGTCGTTTCTCCATTGGCTGCTGCATAGATCTGAAATTACTCCCTTTTTGACTGAACTCCACGTTATCGGGGCACACAATTGTGAAGTGTTCCTTTATTGGCGCAGAGTTACCTAGGGCGTGTCACATGAAGTATGGTCCAATGACAAACGTATGCAAAGATAAGCATGTTTCGAGTTTAAAGTGTCCCTAAATAATAACGCGAATTTTTCAGGTCTATATCTGTACCTAAGTACTCTGTTCCAGAATCGTCCGCAGCCTGCCTAATACACTACGAGCCGTTTGCAAAAGATACTCAGAAACACGTGAGTTTAAAGTCTAGCCTGTCCTCCAAAGAATTCGCGACATTTTTCTGTCCCAGACAGTAGACAGAGAAACGGGACTTGGGTCACTCCGACCCGGAGCAAGGCCAGCCTGGCATAGGAGCACAGGGGGAGGGGAAGGGGTAGCGAAACAGGGTACAGGCAATTTATTGCGGGCAATTCATTTCATAACGTCCATTAAATGGAAATGGGAGAAGCGCCCCGGGTTCGAGGGTAGGAGGGGTGTAGGAAGGGAGGCGGTAGTAAACCGTGGGATGATGCAGGCAGCGGGCGGTTGGGGGGGGGGGGGGCCCAGCGAGAGATACTGCCGTTATGACCATGATAATACTTTACCGAGCCGTGATGGCGGCCGGCAGTCCGCATTCCCCCCTCCATTTTACCCCCTCCACTTCCTGCCCCTGCGGCGGGCCGGGTAGGCAACATGCACCACGCAGCCTCCGAGATACGAGGTAGGAGCGCCCGCCCTTAAGTTTGAAGTAAAGCTACTGTCTATGGAGCACTACACCTGACTGTACAACGTTAAGAAGAACTCATAAAAAAAATTAGTACAGACACCATAAAAATTGTCAGAAAAGAATGATTTATGCTGTATACGAAAAAGGGTTTGAAGATACGGCGAATAGACTATAAAAAGCTCTATATTACGTAATTGTGAAGTAAAAGAGAGAAGCAGTTTGCCTCAATTTCGTTCTGAATTTATCTGAACCTTATTCCTTAATCGTACTTTGGAAGTGAGTCATAATGAAATATTTCTACATGCTCTTCTAGACCTCCTATGTGTTCGCGTGCCACAGGTTAAAATTCCGTTGTTCAAAGTCATAGCACGAGTGACCCGATGTTTCAAAGGACCACGTCCAGTATTTATCTAAACGGCGAAGTGGTATGTTTAAGTCTGTCTGCTCAAACCACCAAATTATGAGAAGAGTTCCAGAAGGAAAAAAAGTTTAATATTTTCGAGCGAGATTTGCTTACATGGACCATTATAAAAAATGTCCACTTTCGGAGACTAGTTTTTTTTTTTTTTTTTTTTTGTTATTTACGTCTTTAAAGTGCAATTTTTAAATTTAAAATAGGCACTCACTAGTGTTTATTTGGGCCATGTATTACATCACCCAAAGTGAACTTTTATTTCCTAATAGAAAACTTATTTGAACTCCTACATGATAAGGCCGGAGCTAACAATTGAAACGGTTGGTTTGTGGAACGCATTAAACTGCTCCTCATAGATACTTATAAGTGTTTCAGAGGGAGTTCTACGCTACGGGAGGGACGCAGTGGTACTCCAAAGCCACGATGCCAACAGCAGTGTCACCGTGAGACGTGGCCGCCCAACTATGTGAGAGACTGTAACATCTACTGCGTCGTCATATCACGTGGGTGGCCATCCTTGTTATCTTTAAGAATCAAAAACTTAAAAACTCTTCCAAGCCATTGCAAGGGCTACTTTGCAAATAGTCATTGCACGTTCATTGATTGGAGCTCCTTGATAATTTTAATTTGTTAAGTACTCAATATATATGAAGCATGTAAGGTAACTATTTAAATATTTAAATAGGTAACAGGTATTACAAGTATTGAGTGGAATTTTTCAAGAATAAAATATTTGTTATGTTTTTAAATTTGGGTGGACAGTCCATAGCACTTGGTTTTTCTTCCTAATTTGTTGATGAATGGTGTTAGCGTAATTTAAATATCACAAGTGGTACATATATGTAAAGTTTTATCTAGTTCAAAAGGAATAGTAGTTGTATAAATGTTAAACAGATCCCTTAGTTGTAAATTTGTGATATTTAACCCTATATTAATCAATGATAATGTTTTGTTTTGCAAACTGTTATTTGTGTAATGTTAGGAACGTTTCAAGGTTGTTCTAAAAAGTATTAGTTTATGGAATTAAAATAAGTAAGAGGTTCCGAGTTAATGAGTTTTTACTGAAGTTAATTTAATATTGGTGTTTAATTTTAAGAAGTGCTCTTTTTATGATTAAATGTTGTCAAGTTTAAGAAACACAAGTATGCAAAAAAAGAAACTGACTGCATAATATTGCGTCGTCAGTAACAGAGGTGTCGACGACGAACTTTCAAAGGGATTGAGAACTTCGTCATTTGTTTTCCCAAGTAACTTCTGGTCAGACATTATAATCCATTATCTGAAGGAGATACGTCACGAGGAATAGCTCCACCTTCAGGAACACGGTCACCGCTTCAGTGGTTGAGTCGGGGGTCGACTCCAGGACCGTGAATGAAGGAAAGATGTTCCTATGCCGGCATGGAATCGCAGTCGACAGGGAGTTGTGAGGTACCAGATTCGAACCCAGGAGGAGAACCGCAGATCTAGCTGTGGACTACTTTTCTTTTTTCTCATCAACAGATAAGTCCAGCATACACCGTATTATTCATGAACCTTTTACGAAGGCTAATTAGTAGTGCGTTTTCGAAGGGTGCTCCTGACAATTCATTGGAATTCTTTGTTATCTATGAATGCTTACGTGGTAGAATAATTTTCTTGTAGTATTCTTTCATATCTTAGAATAATATGCAGATTTTAATTTTAATTTCATAATTTCATGTAATATTGACTTTTGCACTTTATATGGAAGAGTCTCATAGCCGTGGCAATTAAATAATGAAAAATAATAGTTATATATACACACTTATAGTAATTTGTGCATTCCGTCTTATTATTCTGTAATACTAAAAAGTTTTATGTTGTGCACATATGATTTGTCGGAGATTGTGCCATATTTATTGTAACAGTTCAGGGTAGTAACACTGACTGTTACAGAAATTTGCAACCTTACATGGGACCTTAATAAAGGCCAGACACTCGTGCATGGGCTGGTCAGACGAGCCAGTACAGTAGTTTTCTAGACGGCAAGGGAAAAACCTAAATATTGAACATTAAAAAAAAAAAACATTATTATGTATTTTTGTTCGTATTGACTACCCACGTTCAATCCATTACGTTTGCAGGAAACGAGTGAAATATTTTTCAAGCTTCCATCTATGTTTTTCAAGGAAGGCGCATGATGGATTCGCCCACACTCCCAGGAAGACCGGCAGTCGGCAGTGCCTGCGTCGGAGTGAGTGACTTGGTTGACTAAGATGCCAAAAGTGTAAGAAAGTGTAGGTGTTAAGTCACCGGTAAACTTTCCTATAACAAGACAAATTTTGGGTTCCTTTCCGATGCCTCAACCGCTCTTGAAAATTCCCAAGTCCTCTAGTTGAACCCTTGTACAGGTTATCGGTAAAGCAGTGAATGATTTGAACCATGCAAGTGATAAAGTGAGTGCAGCGGTATCAGTGAAAATGAAGGCAGCACTAGACAAGAACAGCGACTACAATCTATTATCTTCACTTGGCAAAGCTTTGTCGGGTGAAAAATGTTTCTCTCTCTCTTTTGACTGTGAATTAAATCCAGGAGACATGCCTTGCTTTCAGTATGGTCTAATTGTTTCTGTTGAAGTAGAGAGGAGATTCTCCATGTATACGTCCTTACTACCGCACAATAGACCATCATTTTGCTTTCAGAAAATCCGCTAGTGTTTATTGTTAATTGTAATTCAAATTTGTTGTGCAAATAATATGAAATATGTTTTTCGGTAACGAAAGCAAGGTAACGAAATATTTCCTTAAATTGTTGTGAAGCACAATTTGAAAGGTTGATAATACTCACCATTCAATTACTTATTCATAAAAAATATAAAATGTTTCATATGAATTAAATTTAATATTTTATTGGTACTTTTTTTTACTTTCTGTGTTATTTTTCTACTCTTTTTAGGTCATTAATGCATTTTATTTGGCGTTTATCAGCAAATTAGTAATTCACTACCTTGATCTAATAATAATTGAAGACAATTATAGATAATTATGGAACAGTGTGTTCGAGGTTAGGGCTTCCTTTGATTTTCATTAGGTATAGGCTGTTCACGATAAAGTGAGCACTTTTTAAGGCCCTCCCAACAGGCATTTACCGCTAATAAATATATCTTATTGCAGCCTCAGGCATTAAATTTTGATGGTGGTGAAATGTATACACTGTGTTTATTGGTCACATTGCAATGTTTGTATTAAAAAGCAGTAGGAAGATGGAAATTGGATGAAAGGAAAAATTTATAAGGGCCTTAAAAAGTGCTTACTTTACCGTGAACAGCCTAAAATTAATCATTTATAGTGGATATAACTAAAATACACGCCAAAACTGTGGGTACGTAAACCTATTCAGGGCATGTAGCGGAGGCAGAAATGTGAAGGAATATAAGGTTGAATGCCAGGGTCTTTACCTTGTAAAATAGGAGATGCTGGATTACTCTTATAAAGAATGCCATATCAGCAGGGCACACAATAAACCATACAAGAATGCTTGAAATCATAACGAAAAAAAAAAATAACGTTCAAACACAGCACACATAAGCGTCTCATAACATGTGCTCGAAATGTCCACCGCGCGCATGGATACATGCGTCCACGCGTCGTCCCAAAAATGACTGCCTGGCGCGCTCGTGTGACCTTATCGACGTGTGGGTAGCTGATAATGGCGTCCCACGTAACAGAGATCCGGTGTCTCTCATTGTGCACGGTCACTGCTCTGGTCTTCCCGGACCCATGCTCACTGACATTTCTGCCACCTCTGTAGCGCATGTCCTGAATACCTACCTACAGTTTTTACGTGTATTTTAGATATGTCCTACTGAATAATCACCGAATGAAAATCAAAGGAAATCCTAACCTATTTTATAGAGGCGTAGCCACTGAAATTGATTCTGTTCGCAAACATGATCAAACATGGCTGCAGAAGAAAATGCAGTAAACACGTTTAGGCCCCTCGTGTGGCTGCGGCTTTAGACGCACATGGCTGCAGGGGGTTACTTCTAGGTATCGGACACGAAAAATAATTCCTGGTAGACGCACGCCATCCTGAACTGGCCAGCCATGCCTGATGAACGAGATGGTCGCCCTACCCGACCTGCCGGGACGACGATCAACGGCTGCTGACACATCGCGCCGACATATGTGATCCCCCTTGATACGCTACTGAGGGGTGAAGGGTAATCGAGAGGCACTGGAATTAACTGTGGCGGTAGGGGAACTGGCTGTTACCTCTCCACAGATCTATCGACGGGGTCTGGGGCACCCCTGAGTGTCAAACAACCTGTGATAGAACTCTACTTGTTGCCCGTCAGCTAGGTTCTGTTCAAACGTAGTTTTGAAGTAGATACGCGAACTCTACGAAAACTGTGAGAATTTTGCTAAAAACCATAAAAGGTTACTTCACACTTTTCTGAAGCCGTGCTAATGTTCTACTTTTGGTTACCGATTACGTATCCTCCTGCTACACGTAAACATAAACACTGCCATGGGGCTTCTACGTTTTAAGAGTGGGATAGACCCCCAATGAAGCGAGGGAGCGATACGGGCGACACTAACACGCACGCCTAGTACCTAATCGCTCCTACGCGCAAAGCGTGCAGTGTTTTCGTCGTGACGCTGTACTGTGCAAATTAGATCTGTAACAGTGGGGTTTTATTACACGTGATGAAAGACCACAGATTAAACTACGACCATATCTTTGTACTTTTATCTTGCCGCCTAAGGTAACTGCATAGGTAAGCTTTAAAAATACTATATTTGATCATTTTCTAGTTTTTTTTTTTTCCCAAGAATACACTTAATAAGACAAAAGTAAAAAAAATAGAGGCATAGATAATAGTTTTTAATTTTTTATGAAAAAAAATCGTATTTGCATAACATTTATTTACCGAGATACGCGTATACGCGTAAACAACTATTTCACAAAAAATGTGGGGGTCCTTCCCACTCTTAACTGTCAAACGCTTTGTTTACTGATTTCAGCTGTTCGAAGAATTCTGTCATATTTCAAAAACCATTTCGTATGAATGTTCACAATTTAGGTCTATAACTATATGTATGACAGCTTTATGACTTTTTAACATTGTCTGTATTGATGATAGTTCTTACGGTTATTATTTTACATTGTTAACATATTTGTTATACGCGACATAGCACATTACACGCCATACACATTAACATTTTACGAGTGACCGTGTTTAACCTTGTTACAACTTCGGGGAGAAGAACTGTAGTCTCTAACATCTTGTTATTGATGTGTGTTGGGTTATTTCGTTAAAAGGACGGCCGGCCTCAGTTGGAATAAACATTAAAACTAAGTAGCAACCAGTCCAACGAAAAAAAAAAACACAGTAAATTTAAACACGCAACTCGTGTCGCTTATTTTTTGTACCTTGCAGCGACAAACTTAATAGATAGTGGTGAACATGCGCACAAATAAGTCTACCGTGACTTTTATTCCGCTCGTATCTGTATGTATTGGTACATACAGTACTGTTTTATAGGTTTATTTTATCAACTATTTAAATTTATCTGGTTGGGCTTAGTATTTTGCTGGGATTATGGCAAACGTTCAAATCACAGAAACGTAAGCACGTTACTCAATTGTATTCCAAACACCTGGAGAAAGTTACAACGTTGAGATAAATAGATGGACCTGACTTTAAAAAAATAATTTTCGTCATAAAAACAGTTTAAGTTTTATTAGGGTATAAATTTCGCACGTCCAATGTTTGCATTCACAGATGCACGCTGGCCCAAAGTAACATAATGGCAACAATAATTTATCACACACAGCTGTTACGGCGGACGAAGGATAAGTAGGATTTAAAAACACAACGCGTAGGCTATACACTTGATGTGGTATTTTCAGGGGGGGGGGGGGGGTTCCACAAGAAGAGAAATTAACGCTTCGTTCAGCAACATTGCTTGTCATGTCACCAGTCGCCACTTCTGCCTAATTTGGATTTATAACCGTCCCACGATCACATCTAAATATATTATATTAAGTATTTAAACAATAAAATCTCGTTTCAGTTATAAATAAAAAATTGGAAAATCATGATTTTTTTTTTTTTTTGCAATGAGTATGAAATATGCTTAACTTGACAACATGTATAATTTCCTGGTACTTCTAGCGGTGCGAAACTTCCCGAAAGAGAGAAAGAGAGAGAGTGAGAAGGGGGGGAGGGAGAGACCGACAAGCTCCGCTCCGCCTATTCAAGTTTCTTCCTTGGAAGTAAAAAAACGCCACGTCACTAGGGCCTACGCACCGTAATTTGCACTGGTATTTTCTATTGTAAGAATGAAATTTTTCCTTCAGCGCTACGTAAAAAATTAAATTTATCAATAGGCAACGTTTAATTTACAAATGGCATGTTAAAAACTAGTTTAAAACAATATCTTAACTATGAACTATTTTTTACTAGCTGTTGCCAACACATCGCTGTTCTCACCGATTTTAATTTGTATTTAACACGAAAATACTATTACACGTTGTAGAATGTATTAATTCAAAGTTTAATTTATTTAAGAATACAATACTTAAGTTAATCACTGTGTTATATATTTGTGGCTTACAAGTTATTAAAAAAAAAAAAAAGGTGGACTTGTTACTCATAGGGGGATTTTTCAAAGGCTCGTTTCTAAACATCCGAAGAAGTCGTGAATGGGCTATAGTTAATGTTAGGAAAATTTCGCGGGTTCAATTACCTTTATGCTAGACTCCACAATCATTCGTATAGTCTAACCTCATATGTCTGTTCATTGGCTGTTGCCTCAGTGTTACCCCACATTTGACAGTACGGGATTCGCTTCTTGGTCCCTTGCAAGTCGGCTATTGGCGTGCAGTGATCCAAGGCGTGTATAATAAACTCTGATACAATCGCAAAGGTGACTTCAGTGTACACGCGTTTGAAGTCTCCTGAAATGAAGTCGCGAATTTTTGCTATCCCTAACTATAGTAAAACAACTATGCAAATTTCGTTAGTTTTTGAAATCAATTAAACATTTGCCATTAAAGAAGATATGCAAAATTAGGATGGTAGCCCCAATTAGGACGTGTTTGCAGGACATTCTTTGGTGACATAACTTTTATTCGGAGTGTTGTTGTTCCTTACACTCTACTCAAGAGATTTTCTTACTTTCGGGAGGGGCTTCGGCTCCCCCCCCCCCAACTCCTCTTGCCTATCATTGCCTTGGACATGTTCCAGTGTAGGCCTACGATACCGGCCATAAGTGCTTAATATAAAGTTTTACGTAACTTGTTAATGGTCGCACATATAGAACGTTCGCTGGGACAGTCGACGCATTGCATTAAAAAAAAATCATTTGTCAAGTCTGGCGTTGGGTTCTTTAAAGACAGTGCTAATTTCATCCCATACTTTCTCTTGGACCGCAGTATGGATAGAGACCAAGGAAATTCGCTGGTTCAATGACTCGTAGGCTACGCTTTACTTTCGTTTGCCCAACAAAGCAGGTATCAGTATCTCATTGGCTGGTTTCTGCCGAGGTCGTGACTGTCTTTGCGTTTTGTTCAGTGTTTACCATTGGCACAGAGTCCTCATCAGGTTGAGTTGTGGGCCAATCGCAAATAAGCACAAACGTACATTCGTTTGTAGTCTAAGCTTGTCCCGAAAAAAAAAAAACAGCGAATTTTTCGGGTTTCTGACTATGGGGCGACCTGGTGACTCAGAAATCCCGGTGGAGCAAAATGTTTTTTTTTTTTAGTAACATATGAAGGATCGTGGGCACGGCTGGTAAACGCGTCAAGCGAGGACAGTCAAAGCACTGTGGTTCTGTATCTTCATGCGAGGAGCTCCAAACCTGCCAATTGCAGTCGGGTCGTGACACGCACGAGACAGCTACACCTACGTTGACACATAAAACATATCCCGGTGGAAAATGTTTCTATTTGAGGTTTGCGCGGGTGGAGGATGGGAATAAAGGAGGGGGGAGGGGGAGGACGTTAAATGCCCGCCAATTCTTTACCAGAGAATAATGGCGTTTCTACGGCCCCGGAGTTCCAGCCAATTGAATTAAAATGAGACTGCAGGTTTCGGTTTCATTTTATTTAGCGCCAATAAATTTCAGCTCATTTTGTCGGTGCGGAATTACTTCGGAAGCCAATTTCCTTCGGGGGGTTTATTCCCCCCTGTGGTGCACACACGCGCGCTAGACCTGTCCCTGCCCCCCCCCCCTTTTCTGCCCCTACACAGCCCTATTTTCCCCTTTACCCCTCCCGGCCTCTCCTCAGAGCCTGTTTTTCAACATGGCGCCACAAACCAATGAAGACAAATGAGTGTCAGCACCCCTCCGCGCCAGCGCGCCTGGGCCCTGTAGGAAAACAAGAGCGCGCCGAAATTAAGGCTATTGATCACCGCCGCCAGGGGCGCAGGTGTCGCACGCACAGCCAATTATGGCACACGGGGTGGAGGAGGGAGGGTAGGAGTAGGGAGTGCAGAGCGCGTTCGACTCATCAATCACCACACACTCTCCTTGCGCGTTATGCTTTCCGCGAGATGTCGGCCGAGATTACGAGCGGGCCCCTTCTCTGCCCCGACGGATGCTGCATCCCTAGACCACACCATGGGGCGCGGCCTGCCAGGGCACATCTGCGCAGTTCGCGCTGGGAGCTTCACGTCTTTCATCTTCTCGCGAACGGGATCCGAGGACGAGCGAAACTACTCCTGATTGAGTGTTTCGGAGGGTGAATAACTATGTACTTGGGGTATGAACAGCTTATTTGATAACGAAACAACACGCCGAAAATGTTTGCTGAGTTAAATATGTAAATTCATGCAGGGACAATTTAAAAACTTTTGATTGAGTTTTTGGAGGGTGAATAAATACTCGGGAACGAACAACTTATTTGATAGGACACATTCTGAAACATGGTTTGATGCTGATGATGATATAAATTCATATAAGGACAAACTATGAACTTCTAATGAGTGTCTGGAGGGTAACAATAACCTGTAATTGAACAAATGATTTGATAGGACACACTCTGAAAGATGGTTTGATGCTGAACGTGTTAAATATGGAAGTTCATGCACGGACAGACTTTGTAATCGAGTGTTTGGAGAGTGAATAAACACTTGGGAATGAACAGCTAATCTGAAAGGGCACATTCTGAAAAATGATTTGATGCCGGATGAGATACACGTAAATTCAGAGAGATCCTGTAGTCTGAGGGGGTCTAAACCGCATTTGACGATCTCGTCGAGAACCGTTTCCAACGAGGCTGACCTACATGCACCGCGTCCACTGCGCCATTTGACGTTGACCCCTCGGCATCGCGCGGCACGCCATCACCAGTGACAGCTAAGTCAACATTGGGCAGAGGAATGGTGACGTATTGTTAGGGGCACACGAATCTCGCGAAAAGATTTCGCGACATGTTGTATTTCAAAACACTTTAGCTCAGATCCACTTTTGTGGTTGGGTGATCTAGTTGTTACGCGTGTTAAATGTCTGTCCACGAATCAGAGACGTAGACGTGCAGTATCGGAGTAACTTAATTCTTATTGCCCAGCCACAGCCGACTAAGGAAAATGTTTCTCACAGACACACGCCACCAATAAGCAAAAGGAAACTGCTTGAAATTTAGCACGAGAGGAAATCTTTTCGCGAAATTCGTGTATTCCTACGTATTGTGTTCTCTGATGAGTCCCGCTTCAATCCGAATGCAGATGATGTCCGCAGCAGGATTTGGCGCAGCAGTGGGAAACGCAACGCCATATGTCCTGCCACTCTTAAGAAATTATTCGTAAATTTACCATAGCGAGGAAGAGCGAATGGTAAATTATTTTCCCATGCATCCACAGTAGAGTCCCTGTACTTGCTCGGGAAAGGGTCATATGCGATGGGAAATTGCCAACTCTGTATTGTAAACACGCTTAAAATTTCTGTGTTAGCAGCCTGGTATGTGGTATTATCCGTAAGCTATGTATACGTTAAAAACTTCCATTACAGTCGAGGAAGTTAAAGGCTATTCACAATAAATTGAACACTTTTGAAACCAACCTTAGATAAAAGTCGCTGCCCCTACCTGCATATATTTGAACGGCCCCGCTAAGTGACATGTGCCCAGTAAAGTTGGTAACGATGTATGGCCAAGTAGTTCCATATCTTAACGTAGAATAAAGAGTGTTAGATAACCATTTGTGATAACTTAAATTATTTATTTCGCCTTCTGTTTTTACTAACGCATCGAAGTCTCAAAATGACCAGATATTTTAAATATTTACTTTTCTAATAATTTTGCAATTTCACTTGACCGACGCACGAATAAAGTGATGAGGCTGATGGCAATGTTAAATTTTCATGAAACGGATGAATACACAACCTTCATACAAGTAGATCTTAAACAGGGTTTTCAAAAGTGCTCACTTTACCATGAACGGCCTCCTCGCATAAAAGTTTAGACTCTATGATTTTTTTCTGTATAATGGCATGTCTCAATCAAGATTCTAGTGTTTTTAAGACATTCAAATATTAAAAACTAACTCTCACTTTAAATCTTAATCATTGAGAATTTCACTGTTTCTATAAGTCAGCAGTACCTACCTGACTGATTCAACAGCCAATTCAGTGAATTTAACTGACGAATCAGTGGATAAAATACCAGATTTGCTTCATTCATTGATTCAGTGACATTTTCCACTGATTCATCAGTCATTTCCCCCCACTTTTTCAGTGATTTGGGTTTTTGACTGACGGATCAGTTAAACAGCGTGTAAAAATGGCCGTAAAACAACGTTTAAAAATGGCCCGTTAAATAACGTGTATCAAGTGAAATGACAACTAATTAACTAGCGAAACCAATACAAAATACTTTCTCAAATGTGTTTCCTCTTTCAAAACACCATTTCACGAGGTACTATGAATATTCAGCCTTTCATTCCGTTTTTGGTAATCATCACAGCGCTCTGTTTGAAGGTTTAAACTGCGTGTATTCTGGCGAAGAGAGTGGACTCATATATACTATACGTTTTAACAATCCTAACAGTACCAATTAAACAAAAAAAAAAAAAAAACGAAAAGTAAGAGCATACAATTTAAAACTACATAATTTCGATAAGGAAGCTTAATACGTAATATTTTCCCCTCCTTAATTTAAGTGACTCTGTAGCTCACATGACGACCTGCCCCCGTAGCTCAGGGGTAGGGTGGCCTGTCTTGTATTTGCAGGGTCGTGGGTTCGCGCCCCGACCCATCCGCGGCAGATCCTCGGCTCGCTTGTCGCACAGAGAATTTGTCAGCAAGTCGGTCTAACTTGAGCTCGTCAACTTCAACGCAACAACGGCAAATAAAACATTGCAAGGGAATTGCCTAACAACGAAACGGGCAAGGTGTGCGAGTTCAATCGCGGCCACCTGCGGAAAAATTTGTACTTTTTAAAATTACGATAAACTGTGCAATATAAAATAGTTAACTATGGTAAATATTCTTATTTATTGTAATTAATTGGCTACATTCGATCAAATCAACATTTAATTCATCACTGCAGTAGTCCGTCAATTATTCAATCAGTGAAATTTTTTCACGTCACTAATTCAGTCAGTGAAATTTTTCACTGAAAAAATCAGTGGTTTTCCACTGATTCAAATTTGGAGTGTTAACCTAAACGAGCTGTACTTTAAAAAAATATTTGAAATCACTCTACGAAAGGTCTTCACAATTTTTCAAAAATGGTCAAAAATAAGAAAATTTTTGCAAATTTTTTTCTGTAGAAGTCTATGAGTTTTTGTAAAATTATATTTTGCTAACCGTACCGTAAAACGAGTTGAGACATGATGTTTCAGTCGCCCTTATTAATTTTCTGTAAATATTCTCGTTTATTGAATTTGTACGTTCCAACAACACCAAAACTATAATATTGACATTCTGCGGTGTAAAAACAATGCATTCTAGAAATTTTTAATGCAAGTGATAGTTATAGACCTGCAATTTTCGCGTTATTCTGTGGCTGTTGACTGCACTCCAAAACGTTTGCAAACCACCAGTAAAAAGCTCAAACATGTTAACCACGCATTTTAGTTTCCAGCAGCCAACGGAATAAAGAATTCGCTCAAGCATCTACAGGACAGCGAAGTCTAGCATGCTACCATATAATATAGAAAATTTTGCGCGTCTTTTGGAAAAAAACCTTATCTTCATGTTGAACTTTATTTCTTACAAATATAAAATAACTATTTTTTTTTTTTGGTGACCATTGCTATTAAGAGCGTGCGCCAAATGAACGTACACATGTCTAGTAATAGTCTATTCGTGGTTATTTAACATTTTTCGAACGTTTGAAAAATCACCCCATGTATAATGTGTCTGGTTGTTTCCTATATACAGGATGTGTTCCGTGACACAACCGAGATACTTCGGCAGAGTGTTATACAGATAATTGGCAACAAAAGTGTCATATATACAAGTAGGCTATGCAGCTCCATTTCAGAGTTACAGATACGTAAATATAATAAACACAAACGTTGGAATTGCTGAATATCTTTAATGCAATTGACTGCATTCATGCTGTAAGTCCCACACAAGCTGTTCAAAATGTGCCCACTCTTAACAATTAGCAGGCTGCTAGTGTGGCTGGTGTGTCCAGTCTTTGGTAGTGTGTCGAGACGAGTGGTTGGGGAACAATATCAGGAATGTTTACACGTATAGGCTCTTCGCGGCAAAGCGAGCACTTTTTAAGACCCTCCCAAAAGGCAATAATCCCTAATAACTATATTTTATTGCAGTCTCAGACGTTAACTTTTGAGAGTGATGAAATGTATACACTGCGTTTATTAGTCATAGTGCAATGTTTACACCGAATATGGGCGGAAAGGTAGAAATTAATTGAAAGGAAAAATTTAGCAGGGCCTTAAAAAGTGCTCACGTTACCGTGAATAGCCTATACAGAGTACGCAGACGTAGTGTGTGTGTGTATGGATACTGTGGTGGATATAGGCGTGGTGCAGCAGCTGAGTATCCGCGTATGTGGATTGGAAGAGGTGGGACAGTCCCATGGCCGGCACGCTCTCCAGACCTCTCCCCGTTGGAACTTTTACTCCTGGGGCTACCAGAAGTGTAGGGTTTACTGCGGACGGCGATCAGACACACGAGGTCAGTTGCTACAGGCGATAACCGAAGCCACTAATCAACACAGAAATTAACGCCAAGACGTGTCTTGGCAACACGCCAACGTATCGGTACAGCGTGTCGGTTGAGTCGCGGAACATTCTGTATGTCGTGTATCACAATCGTTTTATAGGCGTGTTAACACAAAAGTACCTTATTTGTTGTTAAATTGAACTTTTCTTTATAGTTTATCTATAATTTATTTTTAATTTGTACTTAATACGAATAAAAGAAGTGTAGGAAATTGGTGTGTTCGTATTGCCGAGTAAAAGATTTATCTTAAACAAAATTTTATACACTGAGTGTGCACGAATGCGGTGTGCTGTCCCATTGGTGTAATTTTCTACTATACTCGGCTAAGCTTTGTTTGCGTGAGGCGGAGGAATATGGTGGAAGTAGAACTTTGGGAGGGCTTCAGGGCATTTATTCTAAGATCCTGGGGGAATCTATAGGCAGATCTCGATGTCGATCTCGACAGTCAGCTTCCTGCCGATCTGGAGCAAAATATGCCCAAATAGTTATTCTAAACGCACTATCGGTTCGAGACCTCACTACCTCGGCAATCCTCGGGTTTTTACCGACCACCCCACCACAACTCGCTTCCCCTCCCTGCTGGTGTTCAGGCAGGTAACGTGACGAATGCAAACATACGCTGTGCCTCCAATAATGTATGATTAAAGTAAAGATATTTTTATAAACTGTGCGTTTTAAGTGGTTAGTTAACGCATAAAAGTGCACATACATATATATATATTATTTATACTTTGTCTTATTTAAAACAAATGCTATTCCATTTATTAAATCGTAAAGCGGGATATTTAGAGTGGAATTTCTTGATATGGCTACGATCTCATCGTAGACGCTTGGCGAGGAAAATGATGACAAGGTCAATGGTTATTTGTTATACCACAGCTTGGCTGTTGAAAATATTACTCGTTTTAAAGGAACATACTGTTTCAAGTATAAAAAGGACTGTTAAAAGAAGAGATAGTTCGTTACATAGTATTCCCTCTTCCCTCTAACAGTTCTTTTAAATAACGTTCACTGTGAAGTATGTAATTAAATGTATAGAAGACGATACATAAAATGTCATTTTAATAAATACAACTGTAAAGTTTGCTTAGAAAATTGCGTTAGGCCTAAACAACAAATCTTACATAATACAGTGTGTAATTGATTTGTTGTAGGGATGCAGGAATTCCCATTACTAGTGAAGAGACGTGCGTCGTACACAAAGACTGTAGGTAGCCTATATAGATATTCAAAAAATGATAGAAGCTGCCCATTCAATTAGTTTTATTATGCACGTATGCATGAGGAATTGAGGGGAGGGGGGCGATTTAGTTTATAACGTCTTTCATGAGACGGTATTATTTTGATGCTCTTACGAGTGTGTGGCATTTTGAATAGCATATTGTTTCGATGGAGCAGTGGTAAATTTAGCTCGTATGGAAATAACATTTACATCATTGTAACTTTAATGAAAAACAAAACGCGATACATATGTCGCTGTTCGTATTCATAAAGATGCAGTAGTATACGCACGCACACTATGCAAAGTTAACCTTACACTCGTTGCATTTACGATATAGACAAATAAATATTATTCACGCACTACAAAAGTGTGGAAAGTGGGGCTTTTTCAGGCCACGTACGTTGTAATAATTATAGTAATGTTTTACAAATACGTTATTTACAAAACACACACACTTAATGTGTGTAAACACCGCAACCTCTTGAACACGTGTTTTTCTAGATTAATCCTTGCATGCGTACTTAACTAAAATCACATTTGTTCGTCGCTAGCATTAAATAAATTATTTGCAGAATTATTCAGTAAAATCAACACCGTGCACGTTTCCTGAAACTAACAAACTTAACTACGTAAATTATATTCTATTCATTGCAGATGGCGTTTAATAAAAAGAACTAGCAGTTTTAAGAAGCGGTATACACGTGCCGATTACTATTACACATTTCACTCAAGAAAATGCACTACGATCAACTATGCTTGAAGAAAGCAAATACACAAATAATTAACTACCGATTCATTATTCCGATAACACCAACATGATGCTCGTATAAACACATAACCTCTCTGCCATTGCTACACTCCATAATTAACTCCCGAACATGTGTGGAAACAATTACATGCATATAATATTGTTCCACATATATTGTAACCTTTCGTATGTTATGTATTATGTTTAAGAAGTACAAAACCATAAGATATGCAATAAATACGGCCACCACGCTTCTCACCCGCCATGTTGAATTTCCACTTCCCGATCGGGTCGCGGCTTTCGACAACATATAGCTGTCGAGTGCTCTCGATCGTTTTCTCACGAGAATCGAGAAGTCATCTTTAACTTAAAATACCAAAACCCGGAAATATGACGTAAATCGTTATTTCACGATCGGTAGCTTCGTTTCGACGAACTTAGAATAAACACCCGGTAGAGTGTGAGGTAGCCGTGAATGTATTATATTCAGAAAGGGTAATATATTACTGTCGGGCTGCAGACACCAGAAGTGGACAGGGCACTTCGCCGGTGAATACTGGCCGCCGAGTTTCCTTGACCCACTTCTCGTCCTAGGGGGAGGAACCGGGGCAGTGGGGTTGCCACCCCCGCTGGACTTCCTCAAGGTCGCCTTGATGGGCGGGCGCTGCGAATCCTGCCATTATATCCCGCAGGGGACCCCAGATCGCGTCTGCAACGCATCACTGCTCGTTATTAAGGCCCCCGGTCACTCGGCGCTGGAACAAGGTGGCAAAGTGTTTCAAATACACGAAACTATTAAGAGTGGGATGGACCCCCGTGGGAACTCCGCGTCCAAGGTCAAGAAGCGAGGGAGCGATACGGGTGACACCAACACGCACGCCTAGTGCCTCGTCGCTCCTACGCGCAAACCGTGCAGTGTTTCCGTCCTAACGCTTTACTTTACTGTGCACATTGTAACATAGAGGTTTTATTACACGCGACGAGAGACCACAGATTAAACTACTCCCGTATCTTTGTACTTTTCTCTTGCCGCTTAAGGAAACTGCATAGGCAAGCTTTAAACATGTGATATTAGACTATTTTCATGAATTATTTTCTCCAAGAATACACTTAATATGACATAAGTGAGAAAAAATAGGGGCATAGATAATTGTATTTTATCTTTTCTGAAAAAAAAAAAAATTGTATTTGTAGGACATTTATTTTCCGATATACGTGTATTCGCGCAAATAACTGTTTCACAAAAAAACGCGAGGGTCCATCCCACTCTTAAACGTGCGTCCCATGTAAAAGAACACACACTCCAGACTAGGGCTGTACAGTGCTTTCAAGACGTCACTCACACTAGAAACATCATATCAGATCGCCGTATTTCGAAATACGCGCGTCTGATACACACACAACTAAAGGGCCCTGCGTCGTACCTTCCTGTAGACTTTCCGCCAATAAAACGATAGGTTCCCCGCTGAGAGTCCCATAGGTAGAGACCTGAAAAATTCGCGAGTTCAATGACCTATAGGCTAGATAGACTCCACGGCCTTATGTACAAATATGCCGATATCAAATGCACATTGGTTGTCTGCCGTCTCAGGGGAAGGCGACAATTGGACCAGTCTTCTCCAGGAGGTGTCAAACACCGTGGGGACCAATGGCTACAGTTATATAAACGCACGTGTTTTGAATTCCAACTTGTCCCAAAATGAATCTGCGAATTCTTCAGGTACCCATAGGTACACGCAGCCCGCCGAGAACACTGCACGCCAGTTCAGAGCCCTGCGCTCAGTGGCGATGTCGCACTTGATGTGCGCAGCAGTGCCGGCCTTAACGCTCTCACGCTTCTCGGCCTCAAATGCAGAACATAACTCCAGGTAGTGGATGTCAGAGATACTTCAACCAGCAAAGACTCTGGCACTTTCGACGACAGCGTTACTGTTCCAGGCGCATAGGTAGAGGCATGCAAAATCCGCGTTATTTTCTCGCAGCACGCCTAAATTCACAGTCCTATACATGTTCGAGCCAGTGCCGCTTCTTTATTAGCTTTTGCAGCAGCGAGGACACATTTTCCCTTTCGACTTGATTGGATGCGATTGGGTCAGCTTCTCGTTAGTGGTTTCCTATTGGTCCAAAGCCGTCCCGGGTGTGTCCTAACAAACTGTATTCCAATGACAAAGGCAATACAAAACACAAGTGTTTAAGAATCGTCTTTCTTCAAATAATAACGCGTATTTTGTACGTCTCTACGCATAGGCAATATCAATGCTCCCTGCAGGGAATCACACGTCGACGGTCGCTTCAGTACTGTAAGCTCATTAATTTATTGTACGGCAAATGTTGTTTACACTAAGCGTTAACACATTCAGGTCCGCACATATTTACTATAATTGAAGATAAGTTAGAAGTGAATCATCTGTACACACCACTGCAAGAACTTCTATTCTGTTGTTTTCTGTATTCCCACTTACCACTCTCCTATAGATCCACATCATACTGGGCGTGCTTATTGTGCTCTACAACGTTTATCATTGGCTGGTCACCAGACACTGGGGTTGCATGGATGATTGTGCTCCAATCAAATGTCTCTTACCGTGAAAAGTTTTTCAGTCTATCGTGGTTCTTTTATAATGTTATAAAAATATACATTTTTTGCAGGGAAACTATAGCTACTGGGTTGTAGTGTTCTTGTACGATCCTGTTAAACACTAGCGGAACAATGACTCTATAACCATGGGAGTTTTATTTTATAGGACGAAGAAATTGTTAAACTGGCATTGCTCGATCTTAGCTGGAGCGTAATCTAGAATGTGTTAAACATGTCCGCCAACATGGTCGGTGCATTGGACACAGCCGCATGCCATACAATAGAAACGCTTATAATCCATTCACAGTTACTTCATGCTTTTCTGAAGCACTGCTAAAGTTCTACTTCCCGCGATATTCCTCCGCCTCGTGTAAATGGAGCTTAGCCGAGTCTAGAAAATTACACCAGAGGGACAGCGCACCGCAATCATGCGCACTCAGTGTGATAAAATTTTGTATAAGGACTATTTCTTACTAGGCGTTACCAACATACCTATTTCATCACTGTCTTGTTTCGTATTAATTATAAATGAAATATTTTAATTTTTTGATAATTTATAAGTTCAATTATAGCAAATATAAGGCACTTTTATTTTAACACAAGCATAAAACGCTTTTGATACACGACGTTTATAGGAAACATGAAAACACATATTATATGGGGTGATTTTTCATAGGTTTGATTCAAAAAGTGTGAAGAAACCGCGAATATACTATAGGCAGAGACCCGGAAAATTTTCAGATTCATCTGAGGACAAGTTAAACTGCATTCACGTGTACATATGTGTTTGTGTTTCCATTGGACCGCCGATTGTTAGACACGCCTCGAACTACTTTCGGCCAATAACGAACCTGTAAGTAAAACAATAACCGAATCCCGTTCTACCTGGTCTGGGGATAAATTGTAGCAGCAGCCAATGAACAACTAACTGATACTCGAACGCTCAGAAGATTGTGGAGTCTAGCTTGTTGCTGAATGAACACGCGAAATTCCTCTCACTCTTAACTATAGATATTTTCTACAAGCATGCTAGCCACTGGATCGCTGCAGTCTAAATTTTGTGTGCGTTTTGCAGGAAGACGGCGGATCCTGGGCAATTACAACATGGGGGCCTGATGGTAAAAAAAATGTTAAAGAAATAAGAATGTGGCCACCCCTATTATAATAATTACAGGGGGAGGTATTAACCAAAGTTGGCTCTTAAGTTCGAGTTCCCGGTAATTGTAATTAAATTTTTACTTTGTTACCGATATTTTGCAAAAAACACATCTTAAAATCACGATTTTCAAAGGTTCGTATCTCCCTTGACATTCGGTTTAGTTAGAAAATGTCGCATATATTTCCCAATTGATTTTGCACCTCACGAACTTTGTCGGATTCCGCCTCAACCTGCATATTACCCACTAATCTGAAAGTTATCCGTATACGAGAAATAAGCATGCAAATTTAAATAATAATCTTAATTTCTAGCAAATATTCATGTGGAAGAAGCCAAGACTTTTTTCCCCTTCTTCAATCCAAATTTGTTTGATTGTGGCAGTAGAATCTTCTCTAAAATCGGTGAATTTTTGCACCTACAAATGTATTTTTTTTACTCTGCGCCCAAAAAAAATTGATTCTATAATTTAGTGAAATAACATGTGGCCTATACCGTAGAACTAATTTTTCACTGAAATGGCGTGAAATTACTAATAGATACTATACAGCAGAAAATATACTGTAACATTCGCGCATTATTCTCCACAATAAAATTTACACAGATATAGCAATTATAATTTAACCACAATGTTGTTTTCACCAATAGTAAAGTTCAATCACAGATTCACAATAGCTGTAAATAAGCAATATTCACTGCTTCGCCACGTACACCATCTGTAGCAACTCTCTCTTACAACTGTGTCATGTTATGGGGCATCCCTAGTAAGATATCTCAACGTCTTGAATTAACGTCCTTCTATAAGGAAACATTGCGAAGGCCGTGGAAAATATCGCTTTGCATGTGTTTTGTTCCCCCAGAATTTTAAGCGGCGGTTATGAGGCTTTGATACAGCATTCCGTTCAGAAAAGATACACCACTGTTTATCACAAGAATAAGTATCGTAAGAAGAAGGGGCCACAATGGCTGAGCGGTTTGACTGCTCGCCTCCCACCAAGGCGAACCGGGTTCAATCTCGGGCCGGGCCACTCCCGGATCTTCGCAAGTGGGAACCGCGCCGGACTATGCCGCTGGTAGGAGGGTTTTCTCGGGGATCTCCTGTTTTCCCCGCTATTTCATTCCATCGCGTAACACTTGACGCGTGCCGCGATAAATCTACTAGGACTCGGGCCGCTCCCATCCTTGGAGGACTGGATGTTTTGGTAAAATCACCACGTGAAATTTCTGGTCGCCACCCACCTTGCCCCTCAGCGTGACACGCAGTGCGAAGAACCTTCTGGACCGGATCGGCTCAGCTATATAAGGTGCGATGGGGCTCTGAGCCGAGAGTTTGGAGTCGTGTACAGCCATTGTAGTCTGCGAGCATCGGGCGAGTATAGACACACTAACCGACATGGCATAGGTCATTTTGATAGTGTATGACTAAATAATAAATGGGGATCAAGTGACTGTATCTAGTGAAACGCCCTAGAGAGAGAACACATGGACAATGAAGTGTCGGGACTGCTGCCAAGTCCTAGTATCGGAGCCCATATGCAGCAAAGTTACGGGATGGGTCAGATATGCGCAAGACCACAGCCTCTACTGAACCATGAGGACCCACAGCTCCTTGTGGTACCGATGGGTGGGTCAGCAAACGTAGGTAACCCGGGCGATCTCTATTCCATGCCTTGTCACTCAGGCAGTAAGGGATATCTATCTGTTTTAAGGAAAGCCGGGATTTCTCCCAAAACTAAGTCCATCACAACTCGGCTCGCACTGGGCCGCGAATTGCAGTTGACGGAGATACCGTCTCAATCGTGAAGGACAAGCGCGGGACGCTAGTAGTTAGTGAATGTGTTAGTAGTTAGTGTAGTTTTCTTTTTCTCTTTCAGACAGTTCAGACAGGCGGTTTCAAAATTGCAAAGTTCCCGGTGGACACTGAAGATCAAAAGACCCGATTTAGCTTTTGTTCTGCGGGGGGCTAACGTAACGATAGAGAGAAGCGCTCTAATAGGTGTCGGCCACCTGGAGGGGGGTGCGGTGAGGCCAGCGCCGGTTCCACCGGGAACTTTCCATTCAGGAAAGACTTATTACAGCAGGAATTAATGGCCTAGAATGGATGTGGGATGGTTGACTCCTTTACAGTCAGACCGTTGGGGCCCAAAGTCATGGTTCTAGTGAAGAACAAAACGACATGGTAACGCACGATAGGCGAGGTGAGTCACAGACTGTACGGACCGGTCTGTAACACTGGACTTGGCGCGCATGGGAACTGGTGAGCCTCTATAAGTGTCATAGAAAGGAAGGAAGAGCAGGGGGTGACCTTGAGCCCGTGTCAAGGGTTCTCCTGACACCAGATCGCGGAGAGAAAGTACTCGTCCTGGCGGTGGTTCATTCGCACCCAGGGGGCCGAAAGAATGCCGTTATAAGGATGTGAGTAAAGGAATTTTCTTTAACCCTTTCAGACCCACTTTAATTTACGGTTTCATGAGTAGCAAAGAAAAAAAATCAATCATGCATGCTGTACTTAAGTCCATACAACACTTTTTTCGATGTCACAGCCAATAAACTGTGAGCTGTATGTTTGGCCACAATTATATGAACCAATAATGACCTAGACGAGTAAGACGGTTTACGAATCATTTACTCATAGGTAAGATCATTGGTCATTCAGTTTCGCAGTGTGCAGCACAGATCATAAATTGCCTACTCTTGCGTAATGTATACAAATGTGTACTGTGAGTCTGGATGGGTTAATGCCATACCTAGGATATAGAGCACATGAACAGCTTAGGAGCAAAAGACAATGAAGGTAAAATGGTAAGGGAACTATATCTTCCTATTGGCTAATTAAGATAAAGGTCAAGAACAGTATACTGGATTAACAGTATTGAATAAGATCTGGAGGACCGCACGGCTAAAGAAGCAGTACTATCCGAATGCAATGCATCTAGTGATAATGAAATTAATTATAATATAGTCTGGCATTAACTAGAGCACTCTCAATAATGGAAATGAGTATTAATAGCGAAGGACACCCGAATTTCGCGAAAAGATTTCACTACCGGTTGTATTTCATAACACTTTAGCTAAGATCCAATTTCTTTGTTGGATGATCTAGGTGTCCCGCGTCTTAGGCGTCTGCCAGCGAATCTCCACACGTACAGTATCAGAGTTACCTAGTTCTGGTTTGCCAGTTAAGTAAAAAATTTTCTTTTCCCGAAAATTCTCACGAAGACTCGCGGCCAATAAGCAAAATAATACTGCAGGTATACCCGTCGGGTATTGAAATCTAGCATGCTCGGCAATCTTTTCGCGAAATTCGGGTGTCGCTAGCAGATATTCGTAGTTTGGTTTTGTAAATAATAGCTGTGTGTAATTTTGTATGATTGCCAATAAACAAATGGAATCAGTTTTAGTTGTTTTATTTTTAATAAGACCTCCATCCCTCACGTATTTGGACACAATGTTTCCACCGGCAGCTAACAGAAGGCGGGACTTTGTCCCTCCAGGAAAAAAGAAGTAATGTCCTGTAACTTGTTATTAGTCGGTTTCTCCACACCTTTTGAATCGAACCTTTGAATAATCACACCATGTATGACCTGCTTAGTTATTTCCTAAATATTTCGGGCAACGCCAGAATTTTATTCTTCTGTTAATAATTAAGTAATTAAATAGAATATTCACTAATATTTTATATACAAATTAAATTATTTAATTGATTATTAATATGCACAAATACGGGGAGAAAACGTGTGTGTTGATAATGCCTAGGAAGAAATAGTTCTTGTGCAAAATGTTTCTACACAGAGTGCGCACGAATGCAGTGCGTTGCCCTTTTGGTGTATTTTTTTGGGGCGGAAGGATATCCTTGAAGAAGAACTTCAGCAGCGCTTCAGAAATGTTGGAAGTAACTGTGAATTGACTATAGAAGTGCTGTGCCTCAGCATGGACGTGACTAGGAACGACATGGGCAGCGCCCATACTGGATGGGACGGTCGGAAGGCAAGAGAAGTTCACATCGGAACGGCCTGGGACAAGATGTTTACGAGCTCTTTTGGAATCAATAAAGGCCAATTTGGCTGCCGCAGCAGTTCACTCAGCGCCCAGGCATGCCTGCGCGACAGGGATGCCCCGGCCGCGCTGACCTACCCCAACCCTCCATACAACCCTGATGATGAGCCCCCATAAACTGGTAGGCTGGGCTGCAGCTTTTGACTCGGGTGGTGGGAAGGGGGCAATAGCTCGAGGGGGGCGGACAGCGCCCTCTGTTTCCAGAAAGACAACGGCCAATAAATCAGCCCGGACGCCTCCCGAAACCTGGGGGTCGCCCCAGGGGCTGATTCGTTACACGTTTTTGTGGAAGGAAGCTATAGGGTGTTGTGACAGAGCCTCCGCGAGCTGTTGAGGGACTCTGGCGGGGCCGGCGTGGTGAAAGCTGGGCTCCCCTCGCCCATTGTCCCCCCTGGAGACCCGGCAGCCTGATGGCAGTTATGGCCTTTTAGGGGGGACCCTGAGGGGGCGACGGCTACGGATGACTCGATACAGGACGTGCCAGGCCTCACTCTCAGACTGCCCTACGTATACAGCCAGTTCCACGAGTAGCTCAACCCCGTCCAGGCACAACATAGTTGAGAACGCTATTGTGAAGCAGAGGCTGTCAACGTTAGAGTGTGAGCACTTTTGAAATTAACCTCTGGAAAATGTCACTGCCCCCAACCTGCATGTATTTAAACGGGCGCACTGAGTGGCATGCGGCCAGTGAGGTTGGTAACGGCGGTGCGGTAAAGTAGTTCCATGTCTTAACGTCGAATTAAAAGAGTTAAGTAAACTCTTGTAAATACTGAAACTTGTTCTTTTGCTTCCTGTTTTGACGCGAATTCGTCTTTAAATTTGCAACCATAGTCGGACACAGTTTGGCACTGCAGCTCCGAGTCTATCGTCTACATTCGAAATTCAATTACACAGCTCGAGTGCCAAAGGATCAAAGAATATGTTACGTTGAGTGAGGACTGCGAAGCATCACGCTAGGCGGTGGTTGGGAAAGGGGGGGGGGGGGCAATTTTTAGTTCGTTTCGCCGCGTCTCATAACTTCCGCGTAGTATAACTTTTGACTAGAAGAAGCTACGACGCTCATTTAAGTTTCAGTCGACAGCTCTCGTCAAGGTAAATCGATTGCGTGTATAAAAACATTTGCGTGGCGAGGTTATGATGAAATTGCATGCTTTTATTGTAAAATATTAAGATAACTTAACACAATGTCGGTCTATACGCGTCAAAAAGCCAGTTGAAATACAGAAATGTATAATGTTGGAAAGCGCATCTCAAAAGTGATACACATAAAACACCATATGATACAGTAGAAGCGGTGCCTGGAACGTAAAATAAACATCAAGGCGCCCGAGCGCGTCAACGTAGACGTATTCGCACTAAACAAACGGCTGTGTCTCCAACACAGCCGCACCCCAATTTTTTGTGCAGTTTGTATTAATCGATCTGCCACGAGCCCCGTTTTCAGAGCCTCGCGCAGCCAATCAGAAAATGGGTGCGACCACTTCAAAGGAACCGCCGATTCCATTTCGTCTCTGTCTATAATCCATTCACTATTACTTTACACTTTTCTGAAGCCCTGCTTAAGTTATACTTCTAGGATATTCCTCCGCCTCGTGAAAACTAAGAGTGAATTAAGACTGGAAAATTACACCAAAAGACAACGCACCGCATTTGTGCACACTCCGTTGTAATAATGTTTTGCGTGATAACTATTTAATACTAGGAGCTACCAACACATATGTTTATTGCTGTTTTATTCGCATTAATTATAAAAGAGTTTTTATAATTTATAAACAAAATATAGGCAAAACTCCAATTTAACGAAAAACTAGATACTTTTATGTCAGCAGAGGTATAAATCACTTATGATATAAGGCATAATTAGAAAATAACTAAACAAGTGATACATAGGGTTTTTTTTCAAAGGTTTGATTTAAAATATGTGAAGATACCGCGAATAGACTATATTTATTTACTCGACGGCGAAAAACATAGGCACAGAGTAAACAGGTGTCGAAATGAAATGCCGTGGCGGTTTCCGTTTATCTGGACGTACCCTTTCCCTGATTGGCTGCGGTGTGCTCTGGGAACGGGTCTGGTTTCTAATTGGCTACTGCGTCTTGCGAAAGGTTCCCGATTGGTTGGGCCACCGCGCTGGCGAGCGAGTTACCGGACGCTGATTGGCGAACGGTGATCCGACATTTTAATTGGCCGGCGACGCCATCTTTGCTGGCGCGTGCGGCGGGAGTTCGCGGAACAAGGGCTGAGTCTCAATTGTTAGTACATACTCGTTAAGTACATACATATTCGTACTTGCCATTGTGTGTACCTACCCTGACTACTGTGACGGGTTTTATCTTGCTGTACTTGACTCATCGCGCAACCTGGCGTAAATAACACAAACTACTAGAAAGTAAACACGTGGTTTGTATCATTGTGAGCTAACAACTCTATGGTTTTTGCTGTAGATAAATATTTTGTGTTCTATGTTGGTTGGTGTCTTTCGTTGTGTTTATGTCTATGGTGATGTGTGGTGGTTTTGTTGCAAACAAATTAATGCATTTGTCATGTGTAACAGTTAGGTTACTATAAACGCAGGAAAAATGTTGCACAATTGTCGCTTCGTAGAGCAATAAGACGGAGGTTAAGTAGAACCACAAAACGTTGCCATCATAGGTTATGTACGTGACGTTTGAAAACAAACATGGCGACCGCCGCAAGTACGCGAATTCATCCAGCAAGTTGTCGACTTCGTGTACTAGGCAAGTACACGAAGCTGTGTGTACTATAATAGGGGTTAGGATGGCGCTAGTATATATTTAGTGACGTCACAGGCGAGGCGGGGCGTAGTATGGACATGAATATACTTGAAGGGAATTGAGACACAGCCTAAGCGGCTATTTCACCTCTATAGTGCTTTGTGACATAGGCGTTCAAGGAGTCAAGAGTGCGAGAGTGATGAAAGAGACTAGAGATGGAATAATCACGTAATTTTGTAATTCGAATGAATCGATTACGATAATTTTTTTAGTCGAATAAATAAATAATCGGTAAAAATAATCGATTTTCTTGTTCTACTCCATTCATAAAAATTGACAGCAAATACTTTATATTTCTATAAATTAGTTTAAATCCTTGCTCACCAGAATTTTTCTGTTTATTTTTAATCATTTCTCCAATTTTGAAAAGTTTTAATAAAATGTCAAACACGTAGGTATAGTCTGTTCACGGTAAAGTGGGCACTTTTGATGCCCTATTTACTGTTTCGTTTCAGCCATATTTAATCCGTTAACTACCTTTTTTAAATAAATATTGCCATGTAAGTAATAAACACGGAGTTTATATTCCACAAATTTCGGAAGTTAACGTCTAAAGCTAAAATAAAATACATTTATTGACTATTATTCCAAATGAGAGGACTTTCAAAAGTGCTCACTTCACAGTGAATAGCCTATATCTTCAATTTTTTATTTTAAGTATATAGACTACAATTGAAAATCGTGAATAATCTCATTGTTTTAAAATAATCGATGTATCGATGATAATTGAATAATCGAATAATCGAATTGTTTTAAAATAATCTACGCATCGATGATAATTAAAAAATCTATTTTTTTTCTTCAAATAATTGATGTATTGATGATCATTAAATAATCGAGTATTTTAAAAGCTATTATCCCATCACTAGAAGAGACGAAAAAAAAAGGGTGGTTAGTTTTGAAGGGACAGCAGGCGTGATGTTGGGTGTGACGTGCTTGGAAGGTGGGAACATGGCGTCCGGCTCGCGGTGTTGCAGACACAGCTCAGTAGGTGGTCTCCTCCGCCCTTCGGCCCTTGTCAACGCCCATCCATTACACCTCTTGCGTCTACCCGTGGCCGTGGGAACGACTCAAGTAGTCCGCATCCCCCTCTCGCCCATCGTGCGACAACTAAGGCTTGACCAACGAAATTTCATGATTCTGGATCTCCGATTCGTTGGTCTCGTTTCCAAAGTGATAGATCGATATTAAGTATGAGACAAATTGTGCTATTGGTTTGGTAATACATGACGTCAGTTAAGTAGGGGTACTTTTCACTATAGACAGAACTAGATGTGCGATGTTTAATCTCTTTCAAGTGAATTATTGTCGTGCGAATTTTACCAAACAATATTCAAGTGCGTATAATGTTGTTTTAATTTTCCAAGAAAACAGTCGGACGTAGTTCTATCAGTTGGCGTATTTTCGAACTACATTTGTCGATTTTGGCTGCTGATCTCGGATCGAGATTTCGAACCGTCAATTTCGGTGGTTCGAAATGGTGGTTCCATTCCAGCTCTGAGCTCTAATGATGCAACAGTTTTCTGTGTCGATCTTAGATCCGATCTCGGATCGAGTTTCGAACCACGATGGTGCAACCGGGCATAAGCGACTCCGCCCTCACAACTGTGCGGTAGCGATGTCGATATCGGGGAAAAAATATTGATATTATTTATATTAGTTATTTATTAAATTATCGTCTTACGAAATTATATGGGCCTATCGAAAGAAGAATATCGATTTTCGGTACATCGGAAGTCGATATTGTATACTTATATTAAAGGACTAGGCAAATGTAAAATTGCTTGGAATGTTAGCTACATACTGAATACACCATCCATTGCAGAATGATGTGGCGCCTTTTTTAAAGCATGTCGCCGAAGTAAATATAGTAATTTTTAAATTATATTTGTTTTTATTCAAAATTGAACTTATTAAAAGAGCATTTAAGGTTTGTCTCCTTTCACTAATATGGAAAACCAGTGCATACAGGCATTTTCCTTAAATGTCGTTTGCCCGAAAGTCGTCTGCTCTCACGTTTCGAGCAAACGATTTACTTTTCCTTTAAATGGGAAACAATGAAGTAAGGGTAGCCTATTTATATACAACCAACGACTTGTCTATTTAACAATTATTTATAAGATAATATTTCTTAAAGATGATTTGGTCTACCTACTGAGCATTAAATTCTCATTAGGTATAAAATTATATAAGTAGTTAAAGTAAATATAGGCTGTTCACGATAATCTGGACACTTTTGAAAGGACTGGTTGAGATATACTAAAATGAATGCACTGTATTGATCCGTCATATGTAAAAATAAAGTCGCCGTGGACCTGATGACTTAATTTATATATCGGACAAGTGAAATTATAAAATTATCATACAAGTAAATATTTTTCAGATTTGCTCATTATTAAATACACTTATATACTTTTAAAAAATTAAATAAAAAGGAAACCAATTAATTTATTTCGATATTCACAAATGTTTGCCTAATTTAAGAAATTAAAGATTTCTTTTTGTATGCTTTTTAATTGTCGGTGTGACTTGCAAAGTAGCTAGACCCCCACGTTGGGCGTCAATCTTTAAGAAATTTAAGATTTATCTTTGTAATAATTTTTATTTTTTCAGTGGTACCAACAAAATAGTTAGTTCCATACGTTTGGGCGCCAAATATTTCTGAAAATTTATATGATGTGTGCGCAGGGTAGCGTGTGTGAAGTCACAAATAATAAAATGTGTAGTGGCAAAATTAAAGAGAATTTTACACGTATAATTATGTAGAGATATGCCGGGCGAGAGTGTGATGCAGCAGAGTTGCTACTACGCCTCTTAAAGTAAGCGGTATAGTAGCAATTCTCTTTCCTCGTACCTTCTAGCTGGAACGTAAAGACGCTAGGCGAGTCGGCTTCCCTTTGTCCTACTCTGAACGTGGGAAAAATGCTTTCACCTTTAAAATTCAATGGAAGTATGACTGATGATTTACATCAAAACCACTTAGGTAATTGATGTGATACTTTTTGACACGTTAGCAGTAATCATTAACGAATTCTGAATTGCATGAAGACACACTTATCCTTTTCGCGTAGACGTACACAAAACACAAAATATCATAACCTTTAGATGAAATAAAACATTCAAACATAAAATTTCCCTTGAGAATAAAATATTTAAACTACTTTCAAATACTACACAAAACATAAGTCATTGATTTGACGTGTGAAAACTGTAGTTTTATTGCAGAAATGGTACGTGGAAAAATTGAGAATTCAATGGAAATTTGCTGTCGGGCAAACAAGAAAAATAATTTGCATTAGATCTGAATACTAAATAATCACTCAAAAATTAGTAATAAAATTGGTAATTTACGTGAGAAATTAAAATTCAACTGGCTTATAGTATACTCAGAAATTAATCTTGTTATAATGTTCATGGTTTTGCACAGCTACAGAACAAAAGATTTTATCTGCTGGCTTCTGGTTAATGTCCGACCGAATGGTTACGCCTTTAATTAATTTCAGAAAGAAAAAAAATTTAACATCCAAAAATCACTCTCTTTAAAATTCAAGTTAATTTGATAATTAAAACTGGTCAAAATATTTGCAGTGTACATACGTAAGAGTACTTTAAAATTGCAGTATTGTACCCGACGTAGGCTATGCTTATTCAGTACTGGTGAAGACGGCAGCTCACGTAGTTTTGCATAGCACTTCAAAACTTCCGCACTGCGTTCAGGGCCTCTTCTGTTATCACATCCCGCATATTTAAACAAACTATGCTCCTCTCGTACACATTTCCTAACATTACGAAGGGCGGTTATGTACAGAATTAAATGAATTCTTGCAGAACAAAAGTTACGATGTGCCGTTGTCCATGGCGTCTAGGGAGACAGTGTCAATCAAAAGGGGCTCACACGGTGACACTAATTAAAAACGGGAAATTTCAAAATATAAGTCACTTCCTGAGGCGTGGCGATTATCTTATCAGTAATGTAAATCAACATGCATTCCTCAGTGGCAAAACACGCTTGATTAAACCAGGTGAAGTGCAAAGATAATTGGGCTCAGTTCGCATAGCAAAATAAAAGAAATAGAGCTGTCAAAATACGTTAAATGTAAACAAACAAGTGAATAAATAAGAATTTTGAGCTGATGTCCTGAATTACAATTCCAACTATTCCTGAGGATAGAGGCTATAAGATTACCTTAAAAATAAATAAACATTCAACTCAAAACAAACTAAAACATAAACAAATGGCTTTAAAATGCTGAAATCGCTATACCAACACTTTTAACTCTGTAGACCACGTCGTTGCGATCCGCCGAAACCTACCCCCCCCCCTTAACCCTTTAAATTTAACTTTATGACATTGAACTCCTTGCCTCCATCGTTACCAACTTTACCGGGCGCATGCCACTTAAGCCCTTATCACACTATCAAATTCTTGTGTCAAACTGCTTCCAATAACTTTGATAACATAAAGTCGGACAATTATGACGACATCAAAACATCATAAACGCCGCCATAATTGTCTGAGAAAGTTGGATAGCTTCAGTTTCCATCAAACATTAGAAGATTGGATCGGTTCTAAAATTTCTTTGATGTTTGACGGTCTCGGCCAGTCAGAATCGTGCAAGACAAAAATGGACGTCTAGAAATTCTAAAATAAGGAACAATTCTAGTAATGAAGTTGGTTATGAAGATAATTAATTAATTTAGAGCTTGTTTGGGCATGAATGTTATTTTAAGTGAATATTGCACATAATATTGCATAGGCCTTCTAGAAGGCATTCTCTGATAAATAGAATCTGAATTTAGTAAACAAGCGAAAATAAATTACAACATTACTTACTTACTTCCAGTAATGAACTACATGGGAAAACAAAAGCAATATCTCACAATGAGAAATGTTTTTAAATATTTCAAATCAGACAGTGCGACACATTTTCAAACACATTCAAGATTATTTGATAACATTTCTTGGAAGGAAACATTTAATGACAGTATTTTGTCTTCAAATTTTATCGTGAAATATAGTTGAAGGCGAAAATTTGACAGTATGACAGGGTCTTAAGCGTGCTCGTTGAAATATGTGCAGGTATGGGCGGTGACATTTTTCAAACATTTGATATCAAAAGTATATTTTGTTCTATGACACATCCCATGTTGTTGGATATTATCACAAAGTGTAGCCCTGCTAGGAAGTAAAGAAAATATTTCGGTCACTTGGACAGCTTTAATTGGCTCCAATACTATAGTCTATTCGAAGTTTCCTCGCACTTTTTGAAACTAATCTTTGAAAAATCAACGTGCTTGGTTGCATCCAAAATATGTCGAGTTTCGCAAACGTTTTCTATTTGTGTTAACAAAAAATTCCCACATGTTTGGGTAAATTTAATTTTTACTTCTATATTACTTATAATTTATAATATCTACTCTATAAGTAATATAAAATAAAACAGGGAGAAAATAGGCATTCTTGTAATACCTAGTAAGAAAGAGTTCTTATACTGAATATAATTACACCGATTGCGCACGAAAGCGATGCGCTGTCCCTTCGGTGTAATTTTATATACTCGGCTAAGTTTTGTTTGCACGCGGCAAAGGAATCTCCTGGAAGCAGAACTTTTCAGAAATGATGAAAGTAACCGTGAATGAACTATAAGTAAGCTAGTGATTTGGCGCGAAAAAATACGAGTACATGGTAGACTTCAATACTATTAGGACCCAAAAGCAATTCGTCTGTTGCCATTGGTTGCTGCCTGCTTGAGAACGCGTTTTCATATCTGACCTGGCCATTCAGAATTCGGCAACGTCGACACGGCTCCTACGCGATTCGTGTGCAAACAGTTAACACGTGTCACAAAGTAATTCAGCCAATCAAGATAAGTAAAAGCTGTTCACGATAAAGTGAGCACTTTCGAAATCAACCTTAGAAAAAAGTCACTGGTCCTACCTGCAAATATTTTAACGGGTGCCTTGAGTGACATGCGCCCAGTTAAGTTGGTAACGATGAATGGGAAAGTAGTTCCGTATCTTAACGTCGAATAAAATATGTCAGGCAACTATTTCTGTTAACTTAAATTATTTCTTTCGCTTTCTGTTTTTTTTTTTTTTTTTTTTTTTTTTTTTTTTAGTGCATCTAATTTTTAAAGTGAGCAGATATGTAAAATATTTACTTTTCTAAGAATTTAACAGTTTCAGTTGACCGACGCATGAATAAAGTGATGACGTTCATGACAATGTTAATCTTACATAAGGCGGAAGAATACACAACGTGCACACAAGTAGATCTTTGGCAGGGCTTTCAAAACTGCTCGTTTGATCGTGAATAGCCTATAAACGACCCTCCAGTGTTTTGAAATGTAACTTGTCTTGAAAACTTCTTCGCGAAATTTCGCTACCCCTAACTATAAGTCTCATACACAATAATACAATGAAGCAGGATGGGTATAGCGAGGGGGGGATAGGATCCCTCCCCCTCCCTTTACGGTGCGTCGAAATGTTTCACGAGAGATAAGTCCCATCCGCCAGCCCGCGCGCTCGTGCGCAGTCATCACACGCGTGGCCAATCGCCTCCGTGATCGGCTCCGCTCCATTTGTCATCCTCTTATGGTCCATTCCCCGCTAGTAGACCATCTCGCTTGCTCTATCTGCCTCGTCGCCTCCCGCCTTGGTACGTTCGCGACGGTCGCTTCGGCCGCCTAGCATAGCGCAAACATTTACACCGTGGCGACGTTCCGGCGCGTCTATAGGCTGCTCTCATTGGTTCAGCACTTTTTAAATAAGCCTTCAAAAAATGTCGCTATTCCCATATGCTGTTCACGGTAAAATCAGTATTTTAGAAAGCCTTGCTTAAGATCTATTTGTATGCACGTCGTGTCTGCTTCCGCCTTATGTAAAATTATCATTGTCACGGGCCTCAGCACTTTATTCACGCGGAAGAACACATAGTGTACGTACAAGTAGATCTTAAGCAGGGCTTTCGAAAGTGCTCAAGGCATGTTCCAATATTGGCACTTTCAGTTTACTAAATGGCCACGTGTCACGATTTAGTTTACTAAAATGACGACTTATGTGATATCTTAGTATTTAGTTTTTAATATGTAACGAAACTTACTAAAAACTAATTTACCGAATCAATATAATTGAATATTTATAATTAATAATATATGTATGTGTATAATGTATGCGTATAATATGAAGCAATCTACAGTTTTCTTTGCATCATAGTTTAAAACAGATATGGTCGCGATATATATACACACACACACACACACACACATATATATATATATATATATATATATATATATATATATATATATATATATATATATATATATATATATATATATATACACACGTAGATAACTGTATGCATGATCATGATTTTAATGCCAATGGCACGTTATGGAATGAGATACATCCGCATATAAAGGTAACCATAAGATACTGTAGACACCCTTTGTTTACATGCATATTAATTTATTCATATTTTAAAGTATGGGTAGCATTCGCAACAAAACGCCGTTTGTTTTCAAATGCAGGATTACAGACTATAACGTCGTTCATCAAATAGCACGATCGCGGTAAAGAAGTGACTATCGACAGAGTTCCAATTGAACCATAATAAATTACAAAATTGCCAATTGGAACACAGCCGCAGTTTACCGTGACCAACCTATAAATTGTTTTACTGTAATTGGATCTCCCGAATGTTAGTGAGAAGTCGTCTTGGCATGAAAGAAGGGTGGAATTTACGTAGGTTTAAAATTTTAGCTTTGAGGGTTTGTACATGAGTCATCATCAAAAAGTCAAACATTACATTTAAATACTGCTAGTTCGTGTCTTTACAGATGACAGATTTAAGTTAAGTGTACTATCTTACACTTGGCATGAGTAACCGAGGGAAGGAAATAAGAAATAAATATTTATTGACAAACATTTATTTAATTAGCTATTTGTAAACGTCTTTCATATTACGGAGCAAACGAGAACAATAAATAAATAGAACAATAAGTCAACATAATTAGCTTAAACTACAGACTTAATCATAATGTACGGTATCGTAACGGAATACGGCGAATTGGGGCAAATTAATTAAAGAATGATTAAATAATAATGAATCAGCGAATAACAAATCGGTCATAGGGGAACATCAACTAAGACAGTCTGATAGATAATACGTGAGTGTCCCCAAGAAATTTATTTTTTGCTGGGTTTTTGGAATAATAAGTAATATTCGAATTTTTTTTATTTCTTCATTTTGATGCGGATAATTTTTGTTTCATCTGTGAGAATGACAATCAGTAAAATTACTGAATGAAAATGCTTGGAATGAGGCTTATGGTAATCAATTTACGGAACCTTTGTAGGGGACGAGTGACAAAAATGAATAACTAGTGTTCATTCTTATGGCCCCTGCCTATGGGTGGCATTTTAGATGTGTAACGGCGTGTTTAAAATTAGTTTTTTTTTTTAATGCCATAAACTGTCCGCGGTTAACTGTACACTTGTGTCAAATCTGCTTAAGATATATTTTACTGAATATTTTGTATCTTTCCTCACTGTGTAAAATTAACATTGCAACGTATCCGATAGCTTAATGCACTTCTCGATAAATTGCCACAAATTGTTAGAAACGTGAAACCATTGGCGATATGCCAGTTGTCTCTTATATGTGAATAAAATAAAAATATGATAAATAAAATAAATTCAGTTCCATAAATTTAAACATTACTTTTTAAAATGCTTTACATACGTATTGTAGCAATTTTTGAAGTCTGTGGGCACGGCTAGATTCGTTAAGGGATTGAGGTTTTATTTGATTTAAGGAGCTAGTGGATAATAATTTCCTAATTCACTGATAAACAGTGCAAAATAAATTCTATATGGTTTATATTTCGCAGAATTTGCTATCAACTGATATTTATACTAATATTTACATAATCGTTCGTCACCTCACCGAAATAAACACTTAAAACCATTTTTTCAAAAAACAGTTTTCTAAATTCTACTGAATCACTATTTTAAAAATATATTTGATATTACGACAGTTACAGTATTTACAATCAAGACTGTATCATTTGTCCATTTAGTTCTAGCATGTTTCAGTACAGATAGCACCAGTCTTTCCTGTCCGGAATGTTCTGGAGCACCACTAGCGCTCCGGTACACAGCGGCACTCTACTCGACAGGTAACTCACCCTCCGCATCTCTCACGTTCTCTCATTCGTCCCCGCCGCACACACACTCAACTGCCGCAGCCTATCGCACAGTCGCTCGCTGTCAGTTCACTCTTCATCGCACTTCAACATGTGTCCGTCACAGACTGCCGGACACCGGCTGTCGAGGTGTTTATAGTGGCAGGTATCCTGCCCCAGAGTATTCTACACACACAGAGCTGCGCCGAGGGAGGAAATTATGAGAAAGTTCATGCAATAGCCCGCCGCCACCGATTACCTCCAGAAGGGAAATAGTGGGGACGGTGACGTCATTTCAGACCAGCTGTCAATAATTCGCTGCCCGGGGACATGACGGCCGAGTCCACGTGAAGGCCTGTCTACATTTGGGCTATCCCAACCCGTGTCTTAGGACAAGGATGTGCTGATTGGTGCACGTGACCCTCTGACGTCATGGCACTGTCCCAAAATGCCGTGTCCCAAGTCAATCTGTGTCCCAAGATGAAGCATTCCGAAAACTGAACTTATGTCCGAGGTTGTGTCCTAAGCTGATAGAAAAACAAGAAGACTTCAAATACTTCCGCGCGCATTCGTGGAATGTTTACGTTATTAAAGTAAACAGTGGAGGTACAAGGTGGGTTTTTCTCAAAACAAATATAATTGAATGGTAATAAATAATTAGGCATACCTTCGTTTGGTCTGAACAATTTTATTTGAATGCTAAAACTTTTAAAACGTAAGTTTAAAAAATTAAATTTGGATGTCAATTGGCGAACCTATTTAAAATAAAACCGTATAAATAAATATTCAAATCAACCATTTCGTAAACATTAAATAATCAATACTACAACAAATTTAAACAACACTAGTATTAATAAATAATATGCCGATTCCAGTGCGATCTAGTGTCAGATTCTGAAAGCTCACTTCGGACAACGCATTTGTAGACCATAGTCGGGCCGCGTTGATGTGACGTCAATTGACGCCGAGTTTCGGACACGTCCACAGGAACGGCCGGAACGTAGACACGGCCGTGGTTGAAGTGTTCAGAAATGCAACAGCACAACGCCCTGAGAAGCAACGCGCGATCAAAGCTTTCAGCAACGTACGTGCCACGACATCCCGTCATAGCTGGTGGTGTCAGTACGTACGTGCCACAACATCACGTCATAGCTGGTGGTGTCAGCACGTACGTGCTACAACATCCCGTCATAGCTGGTGGTGTCAGTACGTACGTGCCACAACATCCCGTCATAGCTGGTGGTGTCAGTACGTACGTGCCACAACATCCCGTCATAGCTGGTGGTGTCAGCACGTACGTGCCACAACATCCCGTCATAGCTGGTGGTGTCAGCACGTACGTGCCACAGCATCCCGTCATAGCTGGTGGTGTCAGCACGTACGTGCCACAACATCCCGTCATAGCTGGTGGTGTCAGTTCGCTGGGGCAGCAGGCGTATTACTACACTCTTAATTCGAATCCGCGGGAAACCACTGATTCGTAGTGAAATTCAACTACCATAATCAGTGAAAATGGCTCCACTTAGAATAAGTGGAAAACCACTGATTGTTCCAGTGAAAAATTTCACTGATTGAATTAGTGACGTGAAACAATTTCACTGATTGAATAAATGATGGCTGACTGCAGTGGCGAATAAAATACTGCTTTTATTGAATGTAAGCAAATAATTACATCAAATAAACATATTTATGACATTTTACTATTTATATTGTGCAATTTACCGTAACGTAAGAAAGTAACATATTTTTGCAGATCGCCGGGATAGAACTTGCGCACTCTTCATCTCTAGGCCGTTACCAGCTTTTTTTAAATTTTTATTTTTTAACCTTCATTTGCCGTTGTTGTGACATTTTTGACGTTGACGAAGCCCTAGTGATACCGGCCTGTTGACGAATTCCAGTGCGACAATCGAGCTGAGCATCCGCCACGTCGGAGGCGCCGGGGCGCGAACCCGCGACCCTCCGACTACAAGTCGGCCACCCTACCCCTGAGCTATGAGCTGAACCATCACGCCAAGTTGAAGTAGTGAGAGGAAAATGCATGTCTAATAATACTGCCGTAAAAACGTATAATTTGAAATTGTTTGCTCATATTTTTCATGTTTGGTTTGATTGGTATGCAGTTTAAACCATCAAACAGAGCGCTGAAATACGTAAAAACGGAATGAAAGGCTGTGTGTTCCTATTACCTCGTAAAATGGCGTTTTGAAAGACGAAGCGCATTCTAGACAGTGTTCTGTATTGGTTTTATTCGTTTATTCGTTGTTATGGTACTTCACTTGATACACGTTGTTTAACGGTCATTTCTAAACGATGTTAGACGGCGATTTTTACACGCAGTTTCACTGATACATCAGTCAAAAATAGTTAGAGACGGAGCAAGTTGCTCAGATGTTTCACTGGTCCATCAGTTAAAAAATAATCCACTGAGAAAACAGTGGAAAAAATGACTGACGAATCAGTGGGAAAGTTCACTGACTCAATCAGTGAAGGAAATATGGGATTTTTTCACTGGTTCATCAGTTAAATTCACTAAAGTTACTGTTGTATCAGTCAGATACGTTTGACTGATTGAAGCAGTGAAAGTTTCACTGATTCAGATTTAGAGTGTATGAGATATCGGAATTACAGACGTGGTATTTTGCACAGTCTAGCAAGTGTATTTCCAGTCATATCATACTTCCTCCTAGGCCAAGTAACCGAGTAGCCCAGTAACCCCAATGGTAAAAAAAAAAAAAACATTTTTTAAGTAGCCTACCTACCTATGTATTTATGTTATCGGATATCTGCAGAATATGATCGAACGAGGTGTCGCAGTAGTTAATTTTCGGACTCGCATTCCGGAGGACCTGGGTTCGAATCGCAGTCCAGCCATCCTGATTTCGGTTTTCCATGGTTCCCCGAAGTCACTCGAGGCGAATGATAGTATAGGCCGTCCACGGTAAAGTGAGCACTTTTTGAAGCTCTTACATCAGGCATACAGGCATAGTAACCAATAATTACATTTCATTGTGGCTTCGGACTTTTGGTTTTGGTTGTGGTGAATGTATACACTGTGTTTATTACTCACATGGCAGGGTTTATATTAACAATTGGTGGAAGGATATAAATAGGTTGAAAGAAAAAAGTGACTAGGGATCCCGTAAAGTACCTGATTAAGCCCACTCATTGACTTGGAGAAACTACACCATTATGTTATTTCTAGAAGGGAGTACTGCCAACCTTATAGAATAGGGGTAGTTGTCTGCAAGTGAAGGCAACCCTACCAGAACTATTATAGAGCGCCTCACTGTATGATTGCAGTGTGCGGTGTAATGGACATTCACTCTCTTTTTCCAATCAATTGTTTCTGTCGTTGACTCTGTCCTTGTTGCTGCGTTCACTGTTGCCTGGTATGCTATCTTTTTCCAGCCTAAAAAAAAAATATGCCATTTTCGTTGCGTGCGCGCCATGAAGTCACAGTGATAGGGTTTCTCACAGGTGTCACTTTCAAAGGAGCCGCTTAGCTTTGCGTCGAAGTATTGGATTATCTTAAAGAGTTGTCGAGTAGGTAAACAGATAAAAACTTCTTAATCAGGCCATTTACTTCGCCACCCATTTGTTACTCAGCCTGCCAGTCACACGCTGCAAAGCTGGGGTAATCTGGCAACAGTGCGCGCCATTCACTGTGTACTGCAATCTAGGAGTGGGACGTGCTATGGATAGGGCCAGTTTCACCAGTTATTCATTAAACTCAGCTTAACTAAACGAAGGTAAAATTTCAACTCTTCATTTACCGGCGTTTAAGGTCGGAGCATTCCAACCACGCACATCTAGCAGATAATTAAACCCGTGTAGTAAATATAAGTTTAGAGCCCGACATTTGAAGAAAATGGTGCATCTAGAAGGCGGTGGCAAGGATTTTGCTCACTAGTCTATGGAATCTGAGTTGTGTTGTCTTTGGAATCCTGGCAGAAAGAAATGCGTTGTAACGTCTGATTATTTTATACGTGCGATTTGCATTTCAACACACTTTAAGTTACCATGCGAATCTATCATACGAATACAAGCACGTTTATTTTGTAAACAAATATATATGTATGTCATATGTTTCACATGTAATATTGTTATATCATTATTTTATTTTAATAATTCTACGTAATTTTAATGTACACGCAGCAGCTGGAATGTTAATTTTCCATATGTGAATTGTTGTAATTTTATTTTGTTTTATCAGGTTTCAAGTAACTTGTTTATTGTGTGCCAGTTGGCAACATTTAGGCGCACCCTTTTGAATCGTCACGGTGTTGGAAAGCACCCTGGGTTAAGGCCTATGTACTCTGTATTAATTTGAATATATAACCGCTGCCGATAATGGATGGAGACGGAATATTCCATACTCCATCTTGAATTAAGTGGGTTACAACGGCAGCAGGCCAGTGAGGCCTTAGTTATACGTTGAAAGTATAAATTAATTATTTAAAGGTTAATTAGACCCAAATAAGTATATTACAATATGAGTGACAAGCAAACGGTACATGGTGCTACCGTCAGAACAGGTCTACATATAAAATAAGTGCGAGAAACTCTACATTTATATAAGGTATGATCCCACCTTAATGTACAGTGACCGTTACACGTACTTGAGAGTGTTTAATAAACTTTTAAAGTATGCAGCATCATTTCCCGACACTTTTCAGTGGTCACAAAGTGCCTGAGATTTAAATAAGTATCTGATTGCTCTACCAACATAAACTGTGCTAGCCAGGAACATTTGAAATATGTAATTATACAGGTACGTAATTTATTGTAACGGCCAAGTGTGAGAACATTAGCGACTTTTATTTTCAAGATGTGTAGATAATAATTTTTTTTTAACTTTCAAATACTCTATTCACTTAATTGGCATTTGTAGCAGGCATAATGAGAGATATCTTTAAGGACCTAGTCCAGCTGTTGTGTGCATATCCCTTGCATTTTTAACACTACCAAGGAATGAAACTTTCAGGCAATTTATTTCTATGATATTTTCCCACATTAAATTATTGTTTAAAAATATTGGAAGCCTTTCAGTGCTTTAAATAAATACAGAGTTGGTTCCTATGTCTTCCAGTGGGTCGTGTAGTGTTGCATAGCTCTGCAGGAGGCTGCACAGAACCTGATTGTGAGCAGGGCTATCCAGGTTATTGACATTCTGTTGGTGTGGAATACCAGCAACTTCGACGATGGTTTGCGGTATGCAAAATAACTGCCAGTTGGCTAATGTTTGATGTTAATTTTGTTGCTATAGATTTCTCCCAGGTTGTTTCACTTTAATTATGCAGTTCTACCTGTATACATTACATTTGACTAGAAAACCATAGCAGGGTTCACCCGTTTTCTTACAGAGGCTAATACTCATACGTGGGGCATACGTAAACTATATCTCTCTCCAAGTTTTCCCCCCACACAGTATTTATTACAACGTAAATTATATAAAATATTAAACAGTGATGAAAACAGCGCGTGGGCACTTTTATGTTGTAAAATATATGCCAGCGAATGGGAGATCGCAAAATTGAATAATAATTACTGTGGATTGAAATTCAGCCAATATATAACATGTTTTTTTTGGGAATCATATTTTCACTGTTCTCGTGCATCAAATTGTTTGTTATTGCTGCCATGTAGATAAACTAGCATATCACAGTAACAAACAATAGAATTAGATTTCACTGTCAAACGCACTGTACTTGACTCAAAGAGCCTATAAAATACAAACAACAATTTAATCTAGGCTAATCGTTTTACATAACATACATAATATTCGTCATTAATTTAATATTAAAAATGTTTATGACATGCATATTTTGCATAGCCAATATAACTTACATTTTTTGTATGTATTCATATAACAAATATCAATCAAAACTACATCGCAGGGACTGCAATTAATATTGTGATCGCAACGGAGGCGTCTACCGAATTTGTTTATTATAACCTTCAAAGTATCGTAATATGTATCGGCAGCCATATTTATTTCGTAAACGGCCGAAAATGGGCGTTTAAACTTAAACTCGGGTAAGTTAGAGTTAATCGCGTTTCGACAGTGGCGAAATGCAATCGATCAATAATCCTAGTTATTCCGTCCTCAAACTCGGCTTAAGTAAGCAAAACTTGTGTGGCGAAACCTGCCCTGAGAGTGAAGGACAGCGCAGACCCTTCCTCAGGAGTGGAGTGGAGTCACTGTCCTGCTGGGGGCAGCAGAAGTGAACGACCTGAACAGGGTCGTCGACCGCTGCAGGTACCCCTCGCTCCAACTCCCTGGTGGATTCCCGCCACCTTCTGCTCCCCCCCTGAGCTGAGACCCGCTCATGATAACGACTGACGAGCATCTGTACCGTTACACCCCCCCCTCCCTCCTCACCCAGCTGTGGAACTTCTCATTCATGTGCCATAAAGTTTGCTTCAGAACAGGGACGTCGAGAACAAAAAAAGGATGGCAGCAATGGTAGGAATTCGATTTCCAAAATCCCCCCTCCCCATCCCCCTTCCACGGTCTACGCCCCATCCCCTTCCGGAATTCATTTTTTTAATTTTTTATTTCGAATATTGTATTTGTTTTTATGCATTTGCGTAGGCAGTCTTCCGAAGCAAAAAAGCACTGCAGTCTCCACTCGTGTTTTAAAAATATTGAGAAATACATGAAAAGTTTTTTTTTTCTTATCACCCTCTTAATAGCTGAATATTTTTAAATCGTAACATTGCTACGTAGAGAAATTCCCCCCCCCCCCTGGTGTTACAGCAATCACCTTTTAACCAAAATTTAGTTTTAAAATCAGTCACGGGAGTAGTTGAGCGCGCGCACACACATACATTGATTCCTACTAACATGATTTAACACAAACTATTATTGACTTCAATTTTTCCTAATTTGCATGAAGAATAAAATTTAATGTACACTGTTTTTTTTTTTTGTGGCGCCCCTAGCGTGACTGAGGAGGAGGGAGGGGTAGGCCAAATGACTAAAGAAATATTCCAGGATTTAAAAAACTTGATTTATTAAGGGGATAAAAAGAAAGAATAATGTCTTCATGCATTTTTCAGTATCTCTAAGCACGAATGAAGACTGTAGTGCTAATACAAATGCATAAAAACAAATTCAATATTACAAATTAAAAAAAATTCAATTCCGGGAGGGGATGGGACGTAGACGAGGGAAAAAATGTTCTATTTGATTTCTAACTGCTACGCACGCACCAATTCGATTGTAAATTCAAATTCCCAGGGAATAGATTTAAATTTTTCTATCTGCCACACAAAAAAAAAAATAGTTCATTTACTTCTAATCTGTCATGTATGCCAAAATTTAATTTTCATTCGGGGGGGAGGGGCGAATATGCCTACATAATTATGTGAACTGAGAGAAAGGTTTTTCCCAAGCCAACAAAATATTTGTTTTATATTGCCAAACACGTATTTAGTAACCCGAAGAAAATATTTTGCTCACTAAAAAAAAAAAAAAAAATCTTTAAATGCAACAAAATTAATTTTGTTCACACAGTGAAATACACACGTGAATAAACAAAACACCTGTGTAGGGCAGATAAAACAAACTAGACTGCCAACAAAAGATTTAGTTGACTCAACTGTTTGTGTTCCCTTGGCCACTCATTTGATTGCCTTCGTTCGAAAATACAGTTAGTGTGTTTGTCTGCAATTTTTGTCACAATGAGGATAGTAACATTAGACTATTTGTCAGTGCTTCTATTGATGATTAATATTGGAAAAGACATCCCAGTGAGATAAGTTAAAAGGAAACTTAAAAACTTAAAACTGTGAAACATTAAATAGTTATTTAATTACAAGAAAAAGGTAACAGTTTCGTTTCTCCAGTAGTCTCTTCAGCTGACGTTACTACGGCGCAACGTTCGGGTACACACTACGAGGTCTAGAGAACCGATGAGGGTGAAATGAGGCGAGAGTGAACCAGTGCCGGAATGCAAGGGTGGGGGAAACGGGACATACCCGAGAAAACCGGCCGACAAGCATCATGGTCTGCGCGACTACAACTTGCGAAAACCCGGGAGTGACCCGGCCGGGGAATGAACCGGGTTCGCCTTTTGAGAGGCGAGCAGTCTAACCGCTTACCCACCGTGGCCCCTGCACAGGTTCGTGGCTCAGACATGTTTCACCAATTTGTTTATAATAAAACGTAACTCTTTAATATACGCAGGCACAGACAAATATTTATTTTACACCAACCAAATCTCACAGCTTGGGGCAATAAAATAAAGGCAACAAAATAATTTGGTTTGAAACACAAAATATTTAACTGTCCCTACACAAACAATAAATTTGGCTGCGAAGAACTAACTTTATATTATTTGGCACAAACGTTTTCTCAGTGTAAAAAAAAAAAAAACACGTACAAGGGCGGGCCTGTTGAAAATCGTAAACGAACACAATCACTACATTTGTCCAAGTGTCTTTTTGACGGTTGTACGTAGGGTCGGTTTTATTACCATCCGATACGATAATTTTGCCGTGACAGGTCTGATTGTGCCGCACACACGCCGATTTCATCGGAGGTGGAGATTGCTACATTGCCATATTTAACAGTCCCTCGTACGCAGTGATGCGTTCTTTCTGTGGGTTTGGAAGTGCCAACATGCGTCCAGTATTCAGCAGGGGACAGTATTTCACATTGTTACATTTCAAACATTTCACAAAGCACCATTAACACATTGAGCGCCGTTTACAGCATTTTATTTTAATCACTATGCAAGATTTATCAGTTTCGAAATAATTTTTATTTAAAAATCTTCCTCTTCAGTACATTCAACCAATTATTCATCAATATTCTCAAATACAACCAAATTGAATGTTACTTATCTTCAGTTATTATTCATTTACATTAAAAAAAAAAAACACGTCTTGCTGCAATTTGTTTAATAAAGTTCACCTATCTTCCTAATTATTTTATCATCAAAACTTCTTGTAATTATCCATGTCCACCTTAGGCGGTGAGAAATGTTCTAAGGAAAAAATTATATTCTATTTTACTTCTGCCTTACTTTTGTTGTCTCCTGTCCTCCGACTGGCTGTCGCCTCTCCGCCAATCGGCAATGGCGAGACGAGAGGCGACTAGGATAATTTAATTATGTACTTTCGTTTAATACACATTTAAAGCAGATTACCCTTTAGAGAAGAAATGAAAATAACAAACTGATACTTTCTAGAAACATATGACATTACTTACACATGATCTCTGCGTCAATAAACTATTAAGATAACCAAACATTATTTTGTTAGTTCATGTAATAAATATATACAGAATCTGCAATATTATACCATGGATACTATACACGCGGTGGAAATAAGTTACTGGATTCACCCAATACTGCAAACTCATTTATTCATTAATTTTGTTATTTCTGGTTTTCTGAGGGCGCAGTTAAATCATGATTTACCTCCTCTACCACTGAATCCATTGTGTAACTTACATACATACATTTATTCATTTTAAATAAATGGAAAATTACGCAAATCAACATATTTTACTGTCATGACTAGCTAATAACATTATCTACACTTCGACAATAAGACAATCCATGGTGCTATTAGTTTATTCACTGTAAAGTGAGCACTTTTGAAAGCCCTCCCATTTCGAACAGTCAATAAATATATTATATTTTAGCCTTAGACGTTAACTTCCGAATGCGGTGGAATATGCATACTGTGTTTATTACTTACATTACGATATTGATTTAAAAGGTGGTTAAATGGTAAAAAAAAAATTGCTGAAAGGAAAAGGTAACTAGGACCTCAAAAGTGCTCACTTTACCGTGAACAGTCTATATTAACGTTACCACACATGTTAATGAAATTTCAAGTAATTGATTAACGTGGTATGGCTTTACAGTATTAAGACTGTAATATTCATAAATCAATATAACAAGAACATGCCAGCTTAAAGGCAGACTTAATAGTAATAATTCAGTGAATAGATTTCTAAACAAATACTAAGGTGTGAGTATGAAACTTAAACATTCTGTAAACAAACTCCACATTAAAAAACATAATGACATAAGGTGATATATTAAATAATGATACTGAAATAATGACACAGCGTACAAAATAATAACCATTAATAGATCACAATACCATGTTGAGTTATATAAATATAAAAACTATTCGTGGTATTTCTTAAGGAATGCTGGTACGCTCCGAAATTAAATTTTGCCAATTTTTAGGTTTAATATTTTTTCTTAACATTTAACATTGTAATATACTGTACTTTTTTTTAAATAATCACACGCACATAATAAAGAAATAAATAGACACACGCGTACGCACACATTCACACACATACCACACACACACACACACACACACACACACACACACACACACACACACACACACACACACACACACACACACACACACACACATATATATATATATATATATATATATATATATATATATATATATATATATATATATATATATATATATATATATATATAAATTTTCCGATACAATTGTGTTGAATGTGATTTTTTGTTTGAAAACGTTATGTTTAAAATTGCGCCTTTGAAAAAGAATTTCTTTAACGTCGATTTCGTATTTACTCTCCGCGGCTGCCAGCATGAGTAGGGAATTTTTTTTTCCCCAAGGTTGACTCAACATTTTTCAATTAGCCGCAAACCAGGTCTTTGCTGTGCCTGTGCCGCTGGCGGGAGAGAGGGCCCAGGTTCCGCGAATCGCCTGGACATGACGGAACAAAAGGACTCGTTAAACGACGGGTCTTCAAGCACAGATCCAGTAGGGGTCATCGCCCTTGGAAACTGCCCCCTCAGGGACGTTGGACGGAGGGGCAGGTTTCTATGCGCCCCTTCACACAACCACCCCTCCGTCTGACTGCCACCCCTTCCACTAGTGTCAGTCACCCCGAGCTCTCGTCAGCACACCGACACAGACCAGGCGAGTGTACAGAAATGAAACAGCCGCCCGCATTGTCCATTTCTTTCTATCGACTAAAACTGACAAGGGTTTTTTTTAAAATGAATAAAGTACCTTTACCAATTTGAACTTGATGAAGCTACATTACAATCGCCTCAAAGCCCCTGTTTACTAAACAGTGTTCTAACCTCAAATCCAATTCACGCCGTTTTTTGCTAATTTTTTTTTCGAAAGAATAGCAGTTCAATGTTGGGGCACGGAGATTGGTTCTGCACAACCAGTGATATCGCTCTACGCTTCATATAAGTGGTGCAAATTTTGGCAGACTATGTGACCAAACTGCATAGCATGTAGGCAGTAAAAGCTCTCGTTCGCAAAGTATTAGATCAGCTGATGAATTGCTGCGGGATGCATGTTGTTATAGGCTGTTCACGTTAAACCGAGCACTTTCCAAAGCCCTGCTTAAGATCTACTTGTATGCACGTTGTGTATTATTCCGCCTTATGTATCATTAACGTTGCCATGGGCCTCATCACTTTATTCATGCGTCGGTCAAGTGAAACTGTGAAATTATTGGAAAAGTAAAAATTTTAAAAACCTGCTAATATTTACTCACTGGTGCATTAAAAAACAAAAAGCGAAATAAATAATTTAAATGATCACAAATGGCTGCCTAACAGTTTTTATTCGACGTTAAGACATGGAAATACTTTCCAGCCACCGTTACCAACTTTACCGGGCGCACGTCACTCTGTGCGCCCGTTGAAGTAATTATATGCAGGCATGGGCAGTGACTTTTTTCTAAGGTTGCTTTCAAAAGTGCTCACTTTATCGAGAACAGCCTTTTCCTTAACTATACTGATGAGGACTATAGAAGAAAACAGTACTCAGCTGTAATTTAAAACTCAAATCATACTTACAACGTTTAGGGTTTAGATGGTGTTTTTTTTTTAAGTAATAAACAATGTTTATTTTTAGTGAACTGACTTTAAAAACATGCTTAGCAATTATGACGGGGCGGAAGTTTCTAGCCAGGTGAATGCCTCTGTGGATGTGCTTATTCCATCGTGTTGATGCGAGTACCTTGCTGATGTTGTCGGGTTATTTGATCAGCAGTTCATTGTTTTTGTACTTGCTTTCATTAAGAATAGTTGGTCATAGGTGCCTTTTTAGTGCGTTTTCTCGAGTGAAATGTTATTTCATTTTATTTTGCGGTCCGTCCCACTGCTTATTCTGCCATTTCCCAAGCGGCGTTCGCGAAGAAGCGTCTCAAATTTAATTCACGTTCAGAAGTTTTTAAGTTTGTTTGTTTCAGTAAACGGGTGAAATGTTTATTTCACTGAATGATCCTGCAAATAAATTATTTCGTATCAGTTACAGACACACGCGAATTTAGTCAAATAATCGTACAGGGGTTTCCACGGAAAAAACTCGTATCCAAGAGGTTGCGAATCACAAAGAGTAGGTTAGTGTGTTTTGTTTTTAATGTATTTCTAAACATTTACTAGGATGTTTGAAATGCACGCAGCCTAAAAAATCCACCCTTTCGATTGTGTTGTGGCTTAGAAATAATATTTATTAGGCCTACATTTTAAAATTCAACGAGTGCAAGATTAACTCCGGTAAAAGTGTGTGTGTGTTTATTGCTGCATCTGTACGAACAGCAACATACTTATAGTATTTTGTTCTTTCATTGAAGTTAAAGCTGTAATACCATTAATTTATTGGATAATCAACATGTAACTTGTTCATGTAGTAGTATATAATATTTCAATATTGGCCCTAAGTATTTAAAATAAAATATTTATAAATACTTACGGCCTACATTGAAATTCTATATTATTAGATGAATAAGTTACATATTGATTATACAAGAAATTAAAGATATCACGTTAAAATTAATGTAGTTTGAAAAATGAATCGATAGTTATACACTAAACCGCAAAATATTTTTGGAAACATAGAACAACATTTTTTCTCTTGAAAAGTCATCTAGTAAAAATTCGTAATACGACAGCATCTAGTTTGTTTTCCAGTAGTTATCTTGGCCTGCAGCCAAATAGCAAAATGGTGACGCCCGAAAATCTGCTTACATGTGAACAACCATGGGTTCTGTGTGTGTGTGTTCGGCGTTATCGGCGTAAATGTGAGAGAGTGAGTGAGGAGATTTGGGCGGCTCGTAACAGCTAGAACTTGAGAGCCGATGAGGGTGATTGAAGTGAATGAAGGGGTGGGGGGAGACCCGCTGATCAATGGCGTCGTCCGGTACGATTCCCACTTGTGAAAATCCGTTGACCTGGCTGGGTGGGAGGCGAGCGTGCTAATCGCTCAGCCGCCGTGGCTCCACTCGGCGTAAATGCGAAACGAGCTTTACAAGCGGGTGCAATGGCGAGGAAGAAGTATCCAGCTGCAAGCCAGTCTGGCGCCACTGTTTCTCCACCCACGCTCCAATTGCCTCACGGTGAATTAAGCGCATTTGAAAGAATCATCTCTCTTCGCCGCGAGCGCCATTGTGCCACATGTAGAACGGAGTTAACGACTACTAGAGTAATGTTCAAGTGAGAAAATAATTTTGCGCGCAGCTTTGAGGGAGGAAAGGTAGGGGAGGCAGGGTGGGGGAGGGCTCTCCCGAACGCTCACCGCTGGAGGGAGGGAAACCACGCGACACTGCTGGTGCCGTACGTACCAAACTGATAACATCCGCTCTCTGGTATAGGCTTTCAAGGCAAAGTGAGCACTTTTTAAGGCCCTTATAAATTTTTCATTTCCTACAATTTCCATCTTCCTTCTGCTTTTTAATATAAACATTGCAATGTGACCAATAAACACGGTGTATACATTTCACCACCCTTAAAATGTAATGCCTGAGGCTGCAATACGATATTTTCACTAGTGGTTAATCCTTGTTGGGATGGCCTTTAAAAGTGTTCACTTTACTGTGAACAGCCTATACCACGCTGGTACTGATACAACTAAGAAATCTTAACATTTTATCGACAGGTAACATTCACATGCGGAACATCTTTCACCCAACCGCTGTCGGCCGCTGTCGCTACTGAACTGAACAACCCCACACCCCTGCGTGCAGCGCCAATGGACTCTCCCGACTAGCCCGACGAGTTTTTTTACTTCTGCGCATTATTTTCTCGTTTTGATTTCACTCTACCGAGCGAGGTACCGTGGTGGTAGACCTTCGGAATAGCACGAGGGAGGGTCTGGGTTCGAATCCCGTTCCAACCATCCTGATTTCGGTTTCCCGTGGTTTACCGTATTCACTCCACGAGAATGCTGGGATGGTTCCTTACTACAGGGCATGGTCGATTCTAACACAATCCCGGCTTCCCTAAGCAACTTGTTCTGTCTCGAATGACCTCCCAGTCAACAAAACGTTAAACCCTATCTACCTAATAACTACTTCTCGTACTTCGATCAAGCAAAACTGTGAAAATTTTAAACGCGCGAAAGACGTTTCTCCGCCACAAAATCTCGGCTGGAATATTAATGAAACGCAACAGAAAATAATTTCAATTTAAAAAGTTTAAACACTAACCACTAACCAGTAAGACCACATGCACGCGTGAATTCAGATTTACTCATGGACAAAAAGAAATTTAAGCGCCTAGAAAGAGCGAGGGAATAGAATGAAACAGCACGTGTTGAAAGGCCGTGTAATTTCATTGGAGTGATTAACGTATCAAATCGCATGGACGACAGAGATGTCAGTAGAGCGTACTGCTATTCCCATGTCAGTAGGATTGTCGAGGACCCTTAGGGCCTCGATACATGTCCCTGTTCCTATCGAAATGGAACCGTACTTCCGTTGCACCCTCTTCTGTGGCAAGTCGGCTAAAGACTGTTCACGATAAAGTGAGCACTTTCGAAATCAACCTTAGAAAAAAAAATCACTGCTCCTACCTGCAAATATTTTAACGGATGTTCTGAGTCACTTGCGCCCAGTAAAGTTGGTAATGATGGATGGGGAAAGTAGTTCCGTATCTTAACATCGAATATAAATGTTAGGTAACCATTTGTGATAACTTAAATTATTTATTTCGCCTTCTGTTTTTTTTTTTTCAATGCGCCGAAGTGTAAAAGTGTGCATATTTGTAAAAAAATACTTTTTTTCCCCTAACAATTTCACAGTTTCACTTGACCGACGCATGGATAAAGTGACGGAGTCCGTGAAAATGTTAATCTTACGTAAGGAGGAAGAATACACGACGTGCATGCAAGTAGATTTAGCAGGGCTTTTAAAAGTGCCCATTTTACTGAGAACAGCCTATAACAGCTGTTATAACTGGCAGTTGATATTCAGAAGACCATAGCGGGTCTGTGTTGATACCCGAGGATGATTACGAGCATATTGTAACAATTCACAAATAACTACATGCAGAGAACACGTCTTGAGCACTGTTTATTTTGACAAAATACGAAATTATTCTGCACGGCAAAACTCAAGGAAAGACTAGCAAAATGTATCACAGCAGTTGATAATTATAAATCACAATAAATGACCACTTATTGGCACAATTAATACAATTCATTAAAATGTGCCATTAATCTCGGAGCACCAAAGGAATAAGTTTACGTTTCATGTAATGCATCTAGGCTCAATGACAACGAACATTAAAAATTACAGTGTTCCAAACTTTGTTGTACTAAATTGCAACGTTAAAACATTTATATTCATTCTTATCTGAGTATATTTCCTAGCACCTATTTATCTTTAGAACTGACAGTAGGGAGGGTAGTGGAGAATTGCTCATCAAAGCCTAATTTTCCTTTCAAGTTATATTTAAAACAATCCAAACAAATACGGTGGGAGGCAGTCGTATGGGACCCATCACTGCTCCGATTGATAAAAATTACAATAAACGGACCACCAACGCTCAAAAAATTATTTGCGTCCTAACGATGAAGTCGTGGAAATAGTGCAACACCAAACATCAGTTAAAATTGGGCGGCAAACAAAGACAAACACGACACGTTAAAAAGGGACACACAGAAATGCGACACCGTAGTTAGCCCGAAACGTAGTTTGGAAGGGTAGCCGAAACCAAAATGCTGAGATGAACTAGCACAACTGCGCACACAAGGTACAACACAACTATGCCACACAAATTACCAAAACATTTAAAAACCCTATCGTAGACTTTAACATCCACGACTCACCGTTTCAAGTGCCCCATCGCTCTGTAGCGTGACTGGAAGAAACGTCAGCTCAACAGCTTATTAACGGCGTTGATCTCTGCTGGGCGAGGTGATGTGCGGCTAAGCCATCAGGTGCAAACGGAGATATTAATTAATTAATTAACTTATTTATTTCGCCTTTTTTTTGTGGACGCGGTTAAGGCATAATTTGCCTTCTCTACCACTAACCCATTGTACTCATAGGCTACATACATTCCATATCTAAAAGCAATAATTAAAGTAAAAAGAAAATTAGGTAAATAAATATATCTAGCTCTTATGACTAACTGGTAATGTAATGTACACTACGCTAGTATAACAATCTGTAATACTAATCTAAGTTAGCGGCGTAACGTAGCAGACATCATAACCTTTTGTCGGCATCATCTTTATGCAAACGACCTGCAAATATACTTAATAAAACTGACATAAAGGACTCGTCACAACACCTTGATCTTGAATGATCTATAGTTCATTCACGGTTTCTTCCAACTTTTCTCAAGCCGTGCTAAAATTATACTTTCTGGATATTTCTCCGCCTCATGCAAACAAAGCTTAGAAATACACTAGAGGGCCAACGCTACGGATTCCTGTGAAATCACTGTAATAATATTTTACGTAAGAACTATTTATTACTACACATTGCCAACACAGTTATATTTTATCTGTCTTCGTTCATATTTGTAACGTAATGTTACGCGCTGCAGCTCGCACGAGCTGCGAGCTTCCGTTACAAGTGGTCCGGCGCTGTGAAGGTTGGGGGGGGGGGGGGGGAGAGACCCACTTCGACTTTCTCCTTACCCCGGACCGACACACTCGCTGCCTTGTTGCCTCCCTTCTTCTGGGAAGCCCGTGGATGATTGACAGCGGCGAAACCTGGCTGGCGTCACAGCCCCTCCTCCTCCCCTCGCTGAAGAACCCAACAAACGTACAGCAGGCGCAAAAATATTCTGGGAAATAGGACACCCAGCGCAACTAGGGAGTTAGCGAAACTTCTGGATAAAGCCTACGACTGTTTAAATACCGCCACGCTCCAGCGGCCAGCAGTCTTGGCGGAGGCCATCTGGCCGAGTGCGAGAGCGAAGTTAGGTGCGGACGACAGGAGGACGGCGGGCAATGTGTTTGGGGTATGAATGAACGAGAGGGCGTGGTACCCGACGTGAAGTCTACTGTGCGCTCGGGCGCTCGGAGAACTCTAGAACAATGCGGAATGGCGGGACATGGAATAAACTGAGGTGGATCTGGGTAGACATTTAATACCGATTTGTTTTTAAATATTTGAACTGTCAATCATGGACACATAATTTATAAAATAATTGAATAGATTGATACACTGTCTATTGGGACTAATTTTTAATTATAAAATTTCATTGATTTCTTTGAGGTAATTATAAATTAAATTAATCGAAGTTCTTAATTGTAAACAGTAAGTGATGTTAATTTATTGTGAGATGTTGAGTTGAGAGAATTTTGTTTGTAGTTGTTGTAAATAAAATTAGTAAATTCTGAGTAACTCTTTTATTTAACTAAGACCTCCTCCCCTTACCGAACTTGGTTTAGTCCACTGAATTTCGAGGGCGAAATTGTAACAGTAAGGTACTTTTATGTTAACTCAAGTATAAAAGGCTTTTTATATATTACATATCTAGGAAACGACCAATCATGTTATACATGGAGTGTTTTCTCAAAAATGTTTGATTCAAAAAGTGCGAAGAAACCGCGAATACAAAGTTGTTCTGTTCAAAACTGCCTAAGTGTAAATCCCGCTCAGACTTATACCCTAGTCGGTTCTCAGCAAAGCTATTATTCCACATATTATATTCTATGATAGTAAAATTACTCTTTCGAGTACTGTCAAACCATTAGGCGATGTAACTGACGAGAATTTGTCTAGGGCTACTCACTGTTCCGTGCAGCAACAGGCATGCTAGCCTGATGGCGGTAGCACAATGGCGAACGAGGCTTCTATCGTCGCGACACTGCGCCAGTAAGACGTCCAGAGACGGAGGCCGTCCGCCGACATGCGTCTAGTCTTCAGCCTACTGCATCATGGACAACGGTCAAATCGGACCATGGTAAACTAGCCAGAGTGGCCTTTCATATAAACAAGTAAATAAATAACGAATCACTTTAATATCTAACACAATGTAACCAAGCAATCTAAACGAGAGCTCCTCCGATTTAACAAGGGGAACTAACATATTGTAGCGAGTTGTAAAACATATTGAAACGAGATATAACTTAGTAGTGATTTAAATACAAAGACAATAGCGAATATATTTGAGTTCAACATTTAGCACGCCCAGTTCCAACATGTACGTTTAATATAAAGTATTAAGCCACATCAAAGTGACGCGCTTTTAAAAACGTAACATCACGAAACTAGTGTAGAAAACTATTTCACTCGTTGCCCTTCCTAAAACACGCTTGGAAAGGCTAATTCCTGCCAGATTAAAAGCCACATTAGCCCGGGCACTGTCCTACAATGCCTGTGCTTGTTTACTGCGATGTGGCATACGAAATCAGCGAGTGTCACTCTATGCGTTTGCAGAAACTACAGGACTTATCTGTGAAGTGCATGTCCAAGAGGACTACGCAGCTGCGCGTTCGTCAAGAAGCGAGGGAGCGATACGGGCGACACTAACACGCACGCCCAGTGCCTCATCGCTCCTACGCGCAGGGCGTGCAGTGTTTCAGTCGTAACGCTGTACTGTGCAAATTAGGTCTGTACCAGTGAGGTTTTATCACACGTCACGAAATATCACAGATTAAACTAAGCTCGTATGTCTGTACCTTTCGCTTGTCGCTTAAGGAAACTGCATAGGCGAGCTTTAAAAATGCGATATTTGACCATTTCACGATATTTTTTTTTCTCTCCAAGAATACACTAAATATGACAAAAGTAAAAAAATGGGGGCATAGATAATAGTTTTTTTTTTTTTTTAAACCATTTCTGACAAAAAGTCGTATTTGCAGAACATTTATTTACCGTGATACGCGTATTCGCGCAAACAACTATTTCACAAAAAAAAAAAAAATGCGGGTATCCATTCCATTCTTAACGTGGAGTAAAGTCATTTGATCTATTTTAACGTTGTTTCTCTCGTAAACTAAGGCCCTTACGAATTTTTACCGAAGAATATTTTCTACTTAGTTTTGACAATAGATTCGCGTGATGCAGTCCGTATCCACGAATTACCTACACACACACACACACACACACACACACACACACACATATATATAATATGTAACATCTTTCCTAGGAAAACGTCATTTCCTATAGCGTTTACTTACTAAGATGTGCGTACACCGGCAAACACTGATTTTTCAGGCAATAATTTACCAGGTAGTCCCCTTAAGAAAAATGTTCAGTGTCCTCTCTTGAGTGCCACAGGAGATTTTGACAGCGGGAGCAGAGGAGGTGGGGTCGTAACTACACCCGACGGGCGTGAAACACTCCCTCAAGCGCTGGGTGAGGGGAGGGAGGTTGTTTTGAAACATGTTTTGCACGTAAGTGGCCGGGGACAAGTCTCCAACAGCGGGGTCAGCCTAGCCTCCCTGTGGCTCGCCGGGGGGGTTGGTCCCCGGTAGCTGCAATGTTGCACGACGGCGGCAGGGCAACATTGCAACCATGCTGTTCACACGCCCGTTTGTTTACGATCACAACACCCTCCCCCCTTTTTTTTTTTTAAACCCAATCCGCATTCCCACGTGCTTCCCACCGAGGTGATTCGGGCCGCGTCATGGGTGTATAGAAGGAGGGGGAGATGATTTGTGTTCAACCCTCTCTCGCCACTTACCGTACATATTAAATTTTCGTTTCAGTAGTTGCAAAAGAAGTAATTTTTAGGTGTAATTAGTAGCGTGCTTAAGAATGTATTATTACAACTGACACTTTGGAACCTATGCGAAGGGTTTCAGTAGATCCACGGCACAAAGAGCAGACAATTGTAGAGATCGGTAGTTGGTGTGTCAAGAACAACCAATGGCATTGCCAAAAGAAAAGTTGCATCCATATTGGTGATATATTCAGGAGTTACACAGCCCGACCATGATTTCCTCTGCTCCACAATATGTCAGACGGGAACGAGTATACATTGGATTATGTACACTATCTACAAAAAAGTAATTGGGCACCCGTGAAGATACGTCAGTTGACTTGTGTTTCACGTCCTTTGGCGTAGGACCGCTGGTGTTTGTCCGTGGTAGCATGAACACAGAGGCCTATTGTAACATTCTGGATAATGAAATGCTCCCAACATTGTGGCGTTTTTACGAAATGGACCCGTGTACTTCCAGGATGACAATGTCAGGTGCCATGTTTCAAGGGCTACTATGCAGTGGTACGCCGACAATAATGTTCGCCGATTGGACAGGGCCCCGACCTCAACACTATAGAACATCTTTGGGACGAATTGGATCGCCAGGTGAGGGCTCGTCAGGCGCCGCCGAAATCCGTTGCTCAACTCATGGAATGGTTGCAAGAGGAATGGCGACGAATCCCGGTGGATGTCCTACAAACACTCGTAGAGAGCATGCCAGACAAGGTGGCTACTGTTATAGCCGCAAGAGGTGGCCCTACGAGATTCTAACGCAGTGGCAACCACCGAGCAAACATTGTGGACAGGTGCCCAGTTAATTTTTGGTAGATAGTGTATTAGGGAATTAGAATAAAGAAAAAAAGTTAATTTCCAGTAAAACTAGAAATTAGGTAAATAAAACAGGAAACATGTGCAAAATGAAAATTACAGGTGTCTAAATCTACTTGTGTTCTTCATCTAAAAAAAAATATTTAGATGCTTCTTTATTAATGAAGAAATATCTTATCTCCCCCAAAATGAATTTCTGCCTACACCACTGGACCGTGTCCGAATTCGACTGAAATACGTACTCACGCGTAGGAGCAGTGATATTCCTTGAGAATTATTCGAGGCGAGATACAGTTCAAAGCAGTCTGGGGTTGTTCGGCTTCACTGATTGGCTGGAACATGTTCTGGCTCGTTTGAACTGCTTGCCCGCGAATCTCTAAGGCTCAGCGTCGGAGTTACGGAATCGTGAGTGGCTCGGTCGAATGCGCTAATGGAATTTAACACACGAAGTAGCCAATGGAGGTGCAGCAACAGCCGCGGGGTGTTGAAGTTTGTGTGCTCCGAGTTTCCCGAGAGAAATCACTGGGCCGACATTCGTATAGTCTATTTGCGGTTTCTTCAAATTTTGTGAATCAAGCCTTTTACAAATCATGCCATGCATAACGTGTTTGGTTCTTAAATGTTGTTCACGGTAAAGTGAGCAATTTCGAAACCAACCTTTGGAAAAAGTCGCTGCCCCTGCCTGCATATATTTTAACGGGAGCCCTGAGTGACATGCGCTCGGTAAAGTTGTTAACGATGGATGGAAAGTAGTTCTGTAAATTAACGTCGAATAAAAAGTGTCAGGTAACCATTAGTCATAACTTAAATTATTTATTTCGCTCTCTGTTTTTTTTTTTTTTATGCACCGAAGTGTAAAAATGAGCAGATTGTTCAATATTTACTTTCCTAATAATTTCACAGTTTCAACTGACCGAAGCAAGAATAAAGTCATGAGGCCCATGTCAATGTTAATCTTATATAAGGCAGAATAATACACACAGCGCATACAAGTAGATCTTCAGTTGGGCTTTCAAAAGTTCTCATTTTATTGTGAATAGCTTATAACTAAATATGCCTTGTACCACAAGCATTTTAACAAAAATGACTTTAGTTTTGGTTAAAATAAAATTTTATTTCTATACTGTCCATAAATTATATTTTTTCACTTATAATCAATATGAATATAAATAGTGAGAAATTAGGTGTGTTGGTAATGCCTAGTAAGAAATAGTTCTTATTGAAAATATTATCATACTGAGTGCGCATGAACGCAGTGCAGTGTCCCTCTCGGGTAATTTTCTAAGCACTAACCGAGTTTAATTTGCACGAGGCGGAGGAATACTCAGGGATTCGAACTGAAGCAGGGCTCCAGAAAAGTGTGAACTAACCGTGAGTGGATTATAGGCTATCTGTCCCAGGAAGCACACAGTAAAATATTTCCGTACTTGTTACAAAGAACAGTGTTATGATGGGTGATAAGAGCGCGCTGGCAAAGGAGAAAGAGCGCGTCGGGTCATTTGGTGCGATAAGATTGCGTGCTTTGTGTCTTTATTTTTTTGTGTTATCTATGGCCATGTACAGGTTATATCTTGTTTCTGACGTATATAAAGGTTGTAATTTGTTCGTGCATTTCACATCGCTCCGTGTCATTAGAGAAGACACAACAATAATGCTTCCTCGGCATTCTCGCGTGTCTAGGTATTATACTATGAAGGTATACCGAAATATTTTGTCTTTTAGTAAAGATGTCAATAAGGACGATAGGTCTTGGACTGTTGAGATTGTTGATATAGAAGAGAGTTATATTTTGTTGTCATTTTTGTATCGTTTTGGTCTGCAAGGAATAACCGCTAAAGCAGGTAGTGGTTTGTTGGAAATGTGTTTCTTCAGGAAGTCACATACTCAAAAGGATCCTGCGCCTAAGGAAATTAGTGACATTGACTCTCGTGATATAATATGTTGGAAGACTTTTCCAGTTCATGAAGGGCAGGCTGATAATACTGCTGTTATTAGCGTATTTGGTAACGCTTCCATGTTTTCGCGTAAGAAACTTAAGTTTGAACTTGGTGATCAGATTTGGTTTATCGCAAGCTGGTTGGTACGACTGGTAATATGCATATTCATGGTCATGCTGAATTGTGTTTTAATCCATAATAAATATGTTTTGCCGTTATATTCGGTTTATGTTTTGCTGAAATACTGTTTATTTACACCGCCTGGTTTGGTAAAAAAAATAATAATACAATATCGTTTTGTGTACCTGAGTATCTACAACACTTGCTTTTTAAAATTCAACATTAGTTTCACAATTTTCGCACTAAGGTTTTGAAAAATTTGCTCAAATTTATTTTTTTGCTTTACAAAAATATCTTTTACAACTAGTTTACGAAGAATTCCTTGAATAATTAACAAAATTAAAAAAAAAAAAAAAACACATTGAAGGAGAGGGACGAAAGGGTCCTGGCTGCATCTGAAAATTGGGGAAAGAAAATGGTGCGACTGAAATGGCGTGCAGTGCTTCAATGCGGACTCAACAGCAGTGCGCTGGATCAGTTAACTTTGTACTGTGCCTGCGCGGTAGGCAAACTGCTTAGCTGATATTACAGGCTGCGTACCGGAAAGGCGTCATAACTCAACATTTGAAAGCAAAAAAAAAAAATTTCAAAGCGTTACACCACGGTAAACTTTTTTACTAATCTGAACACTGTAGCTGTTTATATGTCGAAAAATATCGATTAGCATTCATGGTTACACATTTTCGTGCATTAGAATGGTGAGCCGCCCAAATTTACCAATGTTAGAGGGATGTCATTACCAAAAAAACAATATTTAAAAAAAAAAAAATCACACATTTAACAGTTTCGTTCACATAAACGTTATATAAAATTCTTGATAAATATCACGTAGTTTCTTATTTATGTTTATAAAATAGTGGAATGGTTTCAATGAGTCTGGCCCATCGGCGTTCGGCGGCGGAGCTCCGAGCTGTTCATGCTCTGTCAGTCAGGTCCTCCGGCTGTCGTCTTGTCCGCCATGTTGGATGTATTTGACCTTGACTCCAGCGAACTTTGGCCTGGAAAACCTAAAAAACATTTTAAAAAAATATCAAAAAGTTAAAAAAAAAAATTAGAATTATTATTTTAAAAGCTTTATTAAAAATTCTTAAAACAATATTTAAAAAAATTATTATTAAAACACTTATTATTGAAGATTCTACTAAAAATAACTTACATTTCCGGAGGTCGCTCTCAGCACCACGCCCAACAGACTGACCCCTACCACCAATTGCTATTGGTTGTTTATTCGGCAGGTCTCCACCCCTCACCTATACTCATTCTGTCATATGCAGACATCTTGGTGGCTTTTTCGTCCGTCATTTGTTTATACAATTCTGAGACCGCCATCCAGGATTTCATATGTTTACTTTTACATCACCCAGGTTGTACTATTGTATTAATAATCGATATCGCTACAAGGCGAGTTTTCGATTTAACCACCAGGTGGCAGCTATATTTGTTTATGTATTTAAAGTATAGGTTGCGCTATCGGCACTCTCCATGTTGGATTCTATTTTCAACGTATAGTTGGTGTAAATTTCTCGATTATGGTGCCTGCTATCGGCCTGTACCGAATGGTGGCATTGGCCATTCCTGCAAAGTACTTAAACTGTGATATTAGTTTTTTTTTGTTTTATTTCACAATTTAAGTATTTGTATTAAAAATAATTTTTATACAAAGCGGGTGTTTTTTTAAAATAAATAAAACACAAAATATTATCTTAACATATATTTTTATTTGGTAATGTACAAAATGAGAAAAATACAGGTTTATTAAGTGCAATCTTCTGTGTCGATGTCTGCATCGTCGACTAAGGAATTGTAGCGGGCTATAAAACCCCGCCACTTGACATTCGACTGTCCATTATGCCATTTCAGTACCTTCTCAACCAGATACACATCTGGAAACTTTGCAGGCAGGATCTCCACGGCGTAGAAACCCCCATGGATGGGAACGTTATTCAGATCCTCGAGAAAGTAGGTCCTCGCAGCATAATTACGTATACGTCGCTCACAAAGATTTCGGGACTCCAGTTCGCTGTGAAATATTTCTAGAATATTACCTTCTGTTTGGGGATGCGCACCAGGTTTCCCATCTTGGCTTTAGGCTTGCATGGCTCTCTCCTTGATATCTACTTTTATGAATACTGCATATTCTTCCGACGACATGTGTAAATTTAAACTTGCCGCGAGCTTGATCTCTTTATTCGTACGACGATCAAGTGAAACTGTGATGTAAATAGAAAACTTAATATTTTTTACAAATTTTCTCATTTTTACTATTATTTGCGTTAAAAATACATAAAGCAAAAAATAATTTCAATATTCGCAAATGTTTACTTGGCAAATTTTAATTCAACGTCAAGATATGGAACTACTTTCTCTCCATCGTCTCCAGCTATACTTGGTGCACGCCGTTCTGTGTTGCCGTTAATACACACGCAGCTATAGGCTGTTCACGGTAAAATGAGCACTTTTGAAAGCCCTGCTTAAGATCTATTTGTATGCACGTTGCGTCTGCTTCCGCCTTATGTAAAATTAACATTACTACGGGGCTCAGAACTTTATTCATGCGTCGGTCAAGTGAAACTGTACAATTATTAAGCAGGCAAATTTTTAAAAAATCTGCTCATTTTTACACTTCTATGCATTAAAAAAGCAGAAAGGGAAATAAACAATCTAGCTTATCAAAAATGGTTACCTAACACTTTTTATTCAATGTTAAGATATGGAACTACTTTCCATTCTTCGTTAACAACTTTACTAGGCCCATGTCACTCAGTGCGCCCGTTAAAATATATACAGGCAGGTCTAGTGACTTTTTTCTAAGGTTGATTTCGAAAGTGCTCACTTAACCGTGAACAGCCCATATAACCTACAGTTCAGGTTGGTCGTAGAGTATTAGGCCTACCCCGTTACTTTGTAACTGTTATCCACTTGCAACAGGTCCTGTAAACGAGTACGCTGCCAAACTATCAGATCCTAACATTCGTTAGTGTGTTGCAGCTGCTGCTCTATATAACTGATGCAATTTTAATTATATATATATTTATTTATTTATTTAAAATACGCAGTTCAGTAAATTCAATTTCTTGGGTTTATATCTGGCAACTAAAGCTGAATTTTTACACAATTAACATACAGTAAGCCTAGTCAGTGCATTATATCTGGGAAGAAAATTCCTTACAAATGAAGTCTTTCTTTTCTGATTTTGTTCTTAGACAAGGCCACGCCAGAGCCTGGCGAGTACGATATTAGCAAGATGCACGGGAATTGCTGTAACTGATACATTAATTATCAGATACTTCGTAACAGATACAAATCTATACGAGTATCAGCTTGGAACAGGTACGGGAAATTGCTGTAACGACCCATCACTACTTTCAGAGGCGCGGAGGCAGTGGGGAGCAGGGAGGGCAGGCAGAGTTAGATAATTGAAGGAATGTCCCCTGAGACAAGGGGCTCTGTGTTTGTCGGCGCAGGCTTCACAATGCTGACACCCGCGCGCGGCAATAAGTCAACCCCCCCGCGGAACCGCTGTCGACCTCGACTGCCCGAGCCCCTTTTCACCGACCGCCGGCTCTGCCGTCGGACAATACCCGCGGACACGTCGGCCCCCGAGACTGACAAATAGTCTTTACGCTCCAGGGGCGCAGGGTGCGATGTGCTCCCCCGTCGTCGCACGGCTTCCGATACTTACTCAAGTTGTTTCCCCTCGTTCAAGACGTCTTTATTGCCCGTGGAGAATATCGCTTCGAGGGGGCTCCTCGTTGGGGCGACACGATTCTCAACTGTCGGTAGCTGTAAACATTACCTGCGATCTGCCCTGAGCCCTGACAGACATTACAACTGCAACTGATTAATTTGTAGTGAAGGGGAAATTTCGGGAATTTATTCGACCACAGCTGGAACAGCTGCAGGCCCGACTCAAAGAAATAACAGAGTACTATTTCAAAAGGCTAGTGGGGTTGAGTTAAGAGATTTGGACTGCTCTTAACAAAGAAGTCTTGAGAGCCAATGAGGGTAAAATATGAGAATGGAGCAGCGCCGGAATGCAAGGTCGGGGGAAACGGGAAATCCCCGAGAAAACCCGCCCAACAGCGGCATCGCCCGGCACGATTCACACATGTGAAAATCCGGGAGTGGCCCGATAGGGGATTGAACCCGGTTCGCCTTGGTGGGAAGCGACCAGTCTAACCGCTCAGCCACCGCGGCCCCAAAAGGCTTCTGGAAAACGGCGGAGGAAGCCTAAGGGTGTTTGGGAATACTTGAGTAAGGCTGCACCCATTTGCCATTATATATAGTCCAGAGCTATATGGAACATATGAAAGTGAATATTTTATTCAATTACACTTTCGCCACAGTCGGTTGAAGTTCTCACGCGAAATCAGTCGCAATTCGTAATTGCTCAGTTTGGCAGAATGAAAACAAAAATATGTAAGTATAGTTCATTCATGGTTGCTTCCAACTTTTCTGAAGTCCTGATTAAGTTCTACTTTCAGACTATTCCTATTCCTCCGCCTCAGCAAACAAAGCTTGACTTCTAGAAAATTACACCAAAGGGACAGTGCGCCGCATTTTTGCTCGCTTGGTTTAATAATGTATTCTGTAAGAACTAATTCTTACTAGGCATTCGAACACGCCTATTCTATCTCTGTTTTTCTTCGTATTAATTATAAATAAAATATTATAATTTACAGGCAAAATATAAGCAATAATTCAATTTAATAAAAAATAAGATACTTTTTTGTCAACACGAGTATAAAAGGCTTGTGATAGTACATGACATAGGGCTACTTGGGGAACAACTAAAGATGTTATACATGGGGTGATTTTTCAAAGGTTAGATTCAAAATGTGTGAAGATACCGCTAATAGACTATGTGTACACTGTAAAAAAAAATTGAGGTAAAATTCCCTTACATTAAAGGGAAGCTATTTACCTCTACATGCAAGGTAAAATTACCTGTCAAATGTGCAGTAAATTTACATAACAAGTAAGAGACTATTCCGTAATCGTAAGGAAAAAGTTGAGGCAATGCTGAAGAGATGCACGCGTCATAAGGTCACATTCTTTTATAGGATTTTCCACTGCTATGTACGTGAATTTTACTCCATAGTACGGTAATTGTACCTTACACATAAAGAGCCATGTTGGACAACATGTATGACGAGACCATAAAAATTAATTTCAAGGTAACAAATATATATATACTGTATATATAATACAATGATCAAATACCTAGTTGTAAATCGACTTGGAGATCCACACGTCGTAAGGTAATTTTCCTATCGATGTATGGGATTTTTCAATACCATGTACGTGAATTCTACTCCAGAATGCGGTAATTTTACCTTACACGTACGGAAAACTACAATCCCCACAAGTTTGCGAATAATACGTTACACTTGTCAGGTAATTTTATCATGTTTTTTTTTACAGTGTGCCTATCCTCAACTTATCTAGAAGAAATTAATTTTCTTCTGTGCGAACTCTTTCGCAAAATTTTTTAAAATATTATTTTCAAGTTGACGATAACACTATTTATTTAGGCTCCAGTGAATAAAGGTAATGTGGTCTTAAGGTATTAAAGGAGGCTAAGGCGTGTGTAAGAGGTCTGGAGAGACAAGGACAGTCTTATATCCGGCTGAGTAGGATTTTCTCGTTTGAAGGGAACATAATAGGATAAAAAATTTACTGCTGCAGTACGTCGTGAAATTTGACCGGAATTAAAGGCAGTTTTTACTGCACAGTTTATTAAGGCAGTGAAGAGCATTACATTAAAATACGTAGATATGGGAAGCACAACTGCCGCGCTGTACTCCAAACCTCATTTTAAGAAGAATGTACAATATACTTTCGTACCCCGGTTACTGCTCCCTTGCTTCAAGCGCAGTAATTGCAAGTTAAGGCCAGGCTTCGCCATGCATGGGCGTATAGAGAATTAAATGCTAAATTCGGACAAAGATCTCTGTCTTTTTTTTGGGGCAGTATTTCCAACAAAAAATTTTTTGTTAGAGATTAAACGCATCTAGATTTTCAAACCTTCTATTTTTTTTTTTTAATTTTAAATTCATTTTTCATTATTAATGAAATTGTGACATTTTATGAATAATTACAAAGTGCATTTAAAATTCAAAAATTAAAATTTGAACTGCTTACAAATCTAGATGCGTTCAATCTCTAACAAACATTTTTTTAGGTGAAAACATGAATACAAAAAATGACAGAAATGTTCGTCCGAATTTAGCATTCAATGCCCTTTACGCCTATGCGTGGTGAAGCCTGGCCTTAAGGGGATTATGTACGGGAACATTTTCTGTGAAATCGTCCTTTGCGCGCAAACGCGTATCTCGGTAAACCAAAGTAATCGAAATACGACTTTTTGACAGAAAAGATAATAAAAACTATTGTCTATAACCCCATCGTTTTACTTTTGTCATATTTAGTGTACTCTGGGAGATAAAAAAATCGTGAATGTGGTCAAATATCGCATTTTTTAAAGCTTGCCTATGCAGTTTCCTTAAGCGGCAAGAGAAAACTACAACGATACGGACGTAGTTTAATCTGTGGTCTTTCATCGCGTGTAATAAAACCCCACTGTTACAGATATAATTTGCAAGGTAAGGCGTCACGACGGAAACACTGCACGCCTTGAGCGTAGGAGCGATAAGGCATTAGGCGGGCGTGTTAGTGTCGCCCGTATCGCTCCCTAGCTTCTTGACCTTGGACGCGCAGCTACATGATACCCTTGACCCTCGAATGCCCACGGTGACTCTGAAGAAAGCATGTCAATTCTTTATCAGTGTTTTATTTTTTATATTACACTTCTATAATATCTTCTTGTAAAGGAAAAAAGTCATCTTATTAGGCCTAAGTATGTGGGTCTTAGCTACCACGGGTAGCCTCATGTGTTACTTATTAGTTTTTTTTTTTTATAAAAATATGCTATGTGCATATAAATTATATATGCCCTACAAGGAAAAATAAATGATCACGAATAAACCCAGCTCCAAAACAATTTCCAGCCCTTTCCACCTCTATGTTTACAAACTAGGAAAACATTTTTTTAAAAATAGTTTTCTGTTTGAGTGAACCGTATAAAACGCTTCCTAATTAATTAATTAATTGCGTGTTTAGGTGCAGTAAGGCATGAATGCCTTTTCTTTCCAAGAGCCCGTAACATATGCTCTGTTATTTTAATATTTCACAAATATAAAATACTAAATAACTACAAACAAAAGCAATTGTAGTAAGTTAGTCTAAAAAAAATACACATACAAACACGCACGCTCGCTTTTGGAGATGCTAAGTTTATATTTTCATCCAATGAGATGGATACTATATTAAGTATTAATCTCTTTCCTACATGTGTTCAGTGTTCAGTTGGCAGCTGTTCTATGCTTTTATCATTATTTAGTATTAATTAACTCTTCCGGCGATGTCTAGGGACGACTATTGATTTTCTGCAGTGTTTGTTAATTTGTAAGCACTATTATTTTTTTAAATTCTAAACCGTAATAAATAAGTGTAAATCATAAAAAAAAAGCTCAGTGTAAGAGAAGGTGGATATGCTTTAACTGCGTGAAATAAAGACGATTTATTACTATTATTATTATGATAGTGAAAGAATCTGAGTAAAATTAATGTATGCTAAATGGATGTCACCATTTACTATATACTGTTCACGTATAAATGAGCAGTTTTGAAATCAACCTTTGGAAAATGTCACTGTCCCTAACTGCACATATTTTAATGGGCACGCTGACTGCAATGGGCCCAGTAAGGTTGGTAACGATGAAGGGGAAGCAGTTCCATAACTTATAACTTTTAATTATAGGCGTTTCCTCATGTTTTTTTAAAGCACATAGGAGTAAGAATAATCAGATATGTATAAATATGTATTTTTATAATCATTTCACAGTTCCACTTGACCAACGCATGGATAAAAAGATTAGGTCCATGGCAATGTTAATTTTATGTTTCGCGGAAGAATACAAAATGTGCCGATAAGTAGATCCTAGATGAGAAGTGCTCAGTTTACGATGAACAGCGTGTATTTACTGGCTGGCGATCATTCTGGTAAGGTAGCGTGCTCTAGAGGTTTGGGAGTTTGGTGGAGCAGAAACAAAACACGGATAGGTCTTCTGTCAGCAAGCTTGAGGTATGGCAACTTTTTAAGGCAAGGGCTTACACTGTCACGTGTTTTAGGTTAAGGGCCGGTCTTGGCAAACATCCAAGTAGCTACCCACAAGATAGGTTACCCGGATCTTTTACCCAGCAGTAGTGTCTTACAATTGATTTTATTCCTCTGTGTAACTACCTGGAACTTGCTGTCCTTTTTGTTTAGTTGGACGTTCTGGGTGAATTCTGATTGGTCCTTAATTATTTAATTTCTTTTAAAGGTTGTGACGGAGTACCGATGGCCATTTTATTATTTATAAATAATGTTTGCAATGCTGTTGAAGTCGAATGACTGAGTTTAGTTGTGCTATTTGATTTATGTCAAGTATAGGCCAGTTTGAAATCTGTTTACATGTAATAGCCTTATTTACTCTATGACCTTGCGAGTGCTATATGAAGTCACTAGTTCTGAATGTTCTATTTATGTTATTCTTGCGTTTGTGAAATGCGAATTTGGCGTCTAAACATGCGAGGCCAGACGTGCACATTCCCGAAAGTATCAGTGTTTAGTGTGTTCGTATATACCGTGGATGCATACGTGAAAGATAAACATCGCACAGTTATGGTGTGTAGTGACATGTTATCCGCGTAAATTTGTAAATGAACAATTGCAGTGCGTACAATGTTTGCAAGTACGGTCACGAATAATAATTTTTCATACATTTAAGGCCTAACCTGTAAGTTGCGGACTAGTTAGAAGAATAGATACGTTTTTTTTTCTAACTTCCGATTTGATATCTCAGTGTAGGACTTCATTTATAAGTAGCTAAGGCTGCGAAAGTTTGTAGAGTGAAGGTAAAAGAAAAAATGCGAACTGATCCAAGATGTTCCAAATATTACTTTTAGCTTTCCTCGTAATAAAATTGTTGTTAGCCGGCATTAACGGTAAATCACCTCGCAAACCAATGCAAGGCCAAACCTGATAAAAAAAAAGTCACTCTAAAGATTTTTTCCCCAAGACAGGAGAGTTGCAGGGACAAACAAGAAATCATATGTTTATCAACACAAGAATATACAACCAATTCAGTTCTAATATTTTTAAGAACTAATGACTCTAGCCTTCCTGATTTGCATTTTCCACTGTTTCTCGAATTCACTCCAGGCAATCTCTGGGGTGACATTAATAACGGTGATGACCAATTCCTTCCTTGTATTCCCTTCATTGTGTTCTTGGTTTACCATTATCTAATGAACCTGCTGTCGACAAGATGTCAAGTTAAATAAATAAAGTTTACTCGTGTTTAGATGGTGTTGTATTTAACAGTAGACTGTAATAATTACTTTCAATGACACATATTTACCTTTTATCGTTTTTAAAGGTAGTTAAAATAAAGAAAACTAAGATAAAGCCAATCTTTTCCTGTAACTACACCATCTGCAAAATTGAAAGTCACATCATTTTCTTTAAATGCTATTTCACCCTTCTTAAGGATTGGTGAAATTCTAATTAAGAGGGGCAACTAATTGAACATTAATCTTATTTTAATATTGATGATGAATCATGGGTACATATTTAGAATGAAGTGTGCTTCGTGAAACAGCGAGTACTATAAGCCACTACACGCCCCCCCCCCCAATTACCCTAGGAAGGGAGGAGCTGAGAGGTATAGGCGGTTTGTAACAACCGAGATGTTGGAGAGCCAATGAGGGCACAGTATGGCGTAGATGGAGCAGCACAGAAATGCAAGGGCAGGGAAAACAAAAAAAAAAAACCTTGAGAAAACATGCCACCCAGCAGCACTATTCAGCAAAATTCTTATATGTGAAAACCTGCGTGTAACCTCACAGGGAAACAAACATGGATCACTTTGGTGGGAGGCAAGCGCCCTACCAATGCACACACAGCAGCCCCCACCCCCACCCACCATAATTGAGGAGAGGCACTTTATCTCTTCAATTATATTTGGACAAAGTCAATTACAAAGTTGAACTTAAAAAAAAAATTTTTAACAATCAATATAATTCTCTACCAGCTTATCATAGATCTGGTTTCTGAATGGGAGGAACAGTATTTTGCACATCTGCTTTTTATTTGTTTTATAATTGTGCTTACTTGTTTCTTTCTTAGGTACCAGTACATACTGGAAGTTGTCACATGTATGCAAACAGCATTAAGAGACGGGATTTACAGACAAAAATACACAAAAGAAAATTAAATGAAAGAAAATTATAGAGAAGTAATGTATTCCTGGAAGTGGAATTTGAATACTTTGGCAGTGGATCTAGGTTCTCAATTTTAAAACATTGGTAAGTATTTTGACATGTTGATGATAGTATATACAATAGTGACGTAACCATCCGCAATTTCGATTACCAGCAATGTTTGCAGTAGTGACAATTGAAACAAATAATACATTTGTTGGGTACACACTGTTGTAGCACAGTTTATGTTGCAGAAACTATAATTAAACATATGAACACACGAAACCAAACAGGAATAGTTGTCAACAGATATATAAACACACAGAAATCTACAAAAGGAATAATTTATTTGCAAGACCACTATGTTTGTCTGTTTTTGTTGTGTCCATTGTTGGTTTTTTTTTTTTTTTTATTAATTTGTCGCTCACTGACTGAATTACTTCTACGGAATCCTCTGTGTTTGTCATGTAGGCCTACATATTGGCAATTATTCTTGTTTTGTTTTCTGTCAGCATGTTCCTTGTGTTTCCTGACTCGCGGCAGGTGCTGAAAGGCTGTATAGGATATTATAGCTAGGTTGGCATTGCAACCTGTTTTATTTTTGTAATTGCCAAGTTAAGTTTGTTGGGGTTCTGTTTATTTTAATTCAAAGGAAAGAAGGAAACAAAGAGGAGGGTGCGGGGTCTTAAGTTTAACGTCTTTCGTGAGACGGAATTCGTACCAGTATGTGGCATTTTGAGTAGCATATTTTTTGATGGAGTAGTGGCAAATCTCGCGGCAATTCTTAAGAATAGGGGCGTTTTCAAAAATCGGAAAAATAATACCTGAATATGTTAGATATAACTATTAGTAATCACGATTACTTGGAATTTTGGAGGGGCTTGAAGTATTCTTTCTTTTAGGTGGTGACGCGAAGCGTCACGCATCAATGAAGCTTGGAGTTTCCCCATAAATGATTGTCGTGTGTAGCCTATTTGCACTGAGAAATAATGTGTGTGTGTTTTGCAATTTAACATATTTCTGTACTATTTGTAATATTACATCAACATTATTGTCTCATGAAAACATGTTTGGTTGCAAAAAGATTGAACTATACATTACCTAAATTGACAATGTTACCAATACAATTTAGAAATACTGTAGTGGGGAGGGCTGTGAACTGAAGGTAAATTGAGGGGTAAAAGTTAATAATGGAAATTTACTTATTTTGTATTTTTTTACCCCAATATTTCCGTGATCTTCATAGTCCTCCCCACTATCGTATTTGTAGCTTGTATTAGTAATATTGTCTATTTAGTTTGATTGGTTCAGTTTTTTTGCAATTTAATTTATTTTCGTGAATAAATATTACATTATTTACATATTTTTCACCCATTTTTACCACACAGTTTCCCTGATCTTCATAGCCCCCCCCCCCCCCCCCACTATTGTTTTTGGGGTTTCTATTGGTCAAATGTTGATGCCCCTAGTAAATTTGTTTTTTGTGTAATCATTAGAGTGGAATTATACCACTTTCAGAGATATTTTTTTTCCTTCAGAAAAGCCCCTATTCTCATGAATTGCCAATTTCGCGCGTAATGCAGTAACATTCACATGATTGTAATTTAGAAAATTTCAACTTCAATCAACAACATGACACGGTACATACGTCCATGTTCGTATTTGTACAGAAGCAGCAAAACACACACACTTTCACCGAAGTTAAATTTACACTCGTTAAACTTACGATACAAGTAAATAAAGAATTATTATTTACACACTACACAAGTGTTGAAAGTGAGGCTTTTCAAGGCCAATTGCAGTTAAATAATTATAGTAACGGTTTAATGCATTATTTACAAAACACGCAAACTTACTGTTTGTAAAATTCTCTCAACCTTTCAAACGCGTGATTTTCTATCGAAATCCTTGCAAGTTTGCTCCCCTAAAATCACGTTTGCTCCTCACTAGCATTGATAATTCCTACGATTTCTTTATCATCCTCGTCTCTAACAACCTCAACAATCTCGTTCACGACCTCAATTTCAAATGTAAACAATGATTGGCGGGATCGCCATATATATATCTCGAGTGTAGACCCTTGCCCAGAGCTTCAACACGCAGATGAAGTAGACTACAGTTTACACTCTTGGTAGCGGTACGTGCAGATGGTAAGAATAATTTTGTTATTTGCCTAGAAGATAAATTACCCAAGACCCTTACCAAGAGATGGCAAGACCGGCCGTAAGAGGACTATACTAAAACATTTTCTGTGGAATATTTTTTTCTGCGCGAATACGCGTATCTCGCTAAATAAAAATTCTGGGAATATTAATTTTTACCACAAAATGTAAAAATAAAAAATTGGTATTTGGCTGTGTTTTTTTTTGCGTGAATACGTCTACGTTAACGCGCTCGGACGCCTTGATGTGTATTTTACGTTCCCGGCACCGCTTCACTCGATTATATGGGGTATTATGGGTATCATTGGACTGATTTTGAAATGCTCTTTCCAACCGTATACGATTTATGTATTTTGACTTGGCTTTTTGACGAGTATAGGCCGAAATTGTGATAAGTTTTACATTAAACGCATACAATTTCACTATAACCACATAAATATTTTATACACGTAATCGATTTATCTCGACGAGAGCTGTCGATTGAAAATCAAACTGGCGTCGCAGCTTCTCCTAGTCAAAAGTTATACTACGCGGAAGTTATGAGACGCGGCGAAATGAACTCAAAATGGCCCCCCTCCCCCCTCTGCGAACGATGCTTGGCAGTCCTCAGTCAACGTAACATATTCTTTGATCCTTTGGCAATCGAGTGGTGTAATTTAATTTTGAGTTTATACGATGGATTCGGAGCTGCAATGCCAAACTGTATCCCCCGATTTCGTTATCATCAGGTTTTCTGGATTGCCTCCCACTATGGTTGCAAATTTAAAGACGCATTCACGTCAAAAATTATCTACGTCCTCATAATTTTACTTTTATCGTACTAAGTGTATTCGCGGAGGAAAAAAAATGGTGTGAAATGGTCAAATAAAGTATTTTTAAAGCTTGCCTATTCAGTTTCCCTAAGCGGTAAGAGAAAAATACTATTATATGCGCGTAATTTAATCTGTAGGCTTTCAACGCGTGTAATGCAGTGCTACAGATATAATTCACACAGTACAGGACCACGACGGAAACACTGCACGCTTGCACGTAGGAGCGACGAGGCGCTAGCGACGCGTGTCAGCGTCGCCCGTAAAGTATTTGAAATTTTTTTCGCTAGGATAAAAATTAGTTTTTTTTTTTTTTTCATAAAATATATTATCTTTGGGTTCTCTGTAATCGTCAACTTAATTTCATATGGTTTTAAGGGTATTAATATAAAAGTTGTGTATTCCGACTCTTGAATAGTGGCTATTTGTTTAAGTAACGGGAAGGTCGTTTCGCTTGCCCTGCTTACAGCTCATCTGTTGACCTGCTAACAAGAGAATACAGTTCAATACGTTCAGTCGCCTCAACACTTAATAAATTAGGAGAGAAAACCTTCATAAAATAAGCTAATATAAACTAATAGAAGTAAATAGCTACATCTTCTGTACGTTATTTAATTGTTTCAGTTTTAATTTTCATTGTAATATGCACTAAGGAATATAATTACTGCATTTGAACTGTTCGCATTATTTGCATGGTGGAATGTAGCACAAATATAAAATTGTCAACATGTTGGGTACATGCCCCCCCCCCCCCTTCTCCCCCCCCCCCCCGGCGACACTCCTTGGCCCCTTTTTTTCCATTTCCCAAGACTTACTCTTCGATCTGTTCCTGCCATTGTTAATGAAATCTCGTATTATAATTTATTTATTTGTTTATTTATTTTATATTAATTCTATTGATGCAATAATTAGCCAGGTTGGCTCTAGGATATAGAACATGTAATGTCTTTTTTCACTACAATATCCGCTTAAAATACATTGTAATACTACAGTACAAAACCGATTATAAAAGATAGTCATGATTTCAGTACTATTATAAGCAAAACACCCTACTTTTGTAAATTACTGAAATGTTTTGGCCTGTATTGTGACTTTTAAGCCCATGTCACGCTGTCAAATTTTTCCGCCAAATGCTTCCAAAAATCTGGTCAGACAAAGTTGGACAGTTATTACGTCATCGAAACGTCATAAACGCCGCCATATTTGCCTGCGAAAGTTGGATGGCTTCAGTTTCAATCAAGTATTTGAAGATTGGACCGGTTCTCAAATTTCTTTGATGTTTGACAGTCTCGGCCAATCAGAATCATGCGCGACAAAAATGGACGTCAAGAATGTTTAAAATAATGAATAATCGCAGGAAACGTAGTAGGTTATGAAGATAATTCATTTATGTAGAACTTTTCAGGGCATGAATGCTACTTTTAGTGAATATTGCACATAATATTACGAACTCAGAGGCATTAAATTTCAGCAAGCAGGAAACATCTCTGATAAATAAAGTTTTAATTTAGTAACGAAGCGAAAATAAATTACATTTCTCACATTTCTTCCTGCAATGGACTATACGGAAAAACAAAAGCAATATCCCACTATTAAAATAATTATTAAATAATAATTGAAATTAGATTCTCCCAGCAAAAATTTTGACAGTGACACCCATTTTTAAACACATTAAAGTTATTGGATAAGATTTGTCGGGAGGAAAAAACTGATGGCCGTATGTTGTCTTCAAATTTTACTGTCAAACAAGAGTTGAAGGGGAAAATTTGACAGTGCGACAAGTGCTTTATTTTTGTCACGTTTTCTGTCCTGAGACTTTCCTCGCCCAGAGCGCGCGCGCAGCTGCACGGCTGCGACATCTATCGGCGAGTCGACGAACTACATAGCGACTGTGGCGAAGACTCGCGTGAATTATGGAGTAACATTGATCCCTGGCTGTGCGTAATGAAGTGTCCTGAGGGAGCAACCCTTTTGCGTCATGCAATAATAAAGAGATAAATCGAAGGCGGGCTTTCTTTTTTCCATTACGTGCCTGACCTCCGCAGGAAAAAAAAAAAGACGGGAGGAGAAACCAAACGTAATCAATTCTGGGACTGTCACATGACTTCAAATAAGTGAGAAAACCCGGGGAATTTCCCTTGAGGATCTAGTGTCCACCCTACACAGCGCTCATAAATCCTGGTTCAATCAGTTCAGAGATCTTCAAAATGGGATTTAGAGATTGGTATCCCTGATTAAAATAGGTACTGGGAAGATCAGAGGGACTCAAAAGTCTGCGTTGCGTTTCAGCACAAAGAAAATGCATGGGGCCTATACATTTAAATCATGGAGGGCTCGTCGGAAATGAGTGTTAAAGGCTGTTCACGGTAAAGTGAGCACTTTTGAAGCCCTAGTTACTTTTTCCTTAAAGTAATTTTGTATCCTTTAACCATCTTTTTTGAAAAAAATATGGCCATGTTAATAATAAACACAGTGTGGAAGTTAACTTCCAAGGCTAAAATAAAATATATTTGCGGACTATTATTCCAAATGAGAAAGCTTTCAAAAGTGCTCACTTCACCGTGAACAGCCTATATAAAGAAATGCAAATGCTAATAAAAGCACTACTCAGACAAGAAGTTACTGTTAACTAATAAGCCTATTTTCCTCTACATGGGTTAAAATAAATTCTAGTCAGTTCTTAAAAGCTTAGATGGTAGGCAGGTGTTGTTGACATCTCATTGAAAGCAATATCATTAGATATGAAACCAGAAACATGTGAAACAGTACCAAGAAAATTAAAATACACGACTTACTTGCCAGGGATTCGAATTCAGAAAAACTCGGGAAATCAAGCTAGCTTGTAATCAACTGCATCGCGGAGGTAGGATTCGGAGCATCAACTTCGGATGTAATTAGTCTAATGTTCTGAATGATGGGGTATACTAACCTGAAATATTTTCACGACCATCATTTTGAAAATAAGTGCCTGAACCACTAAAAACACACAAGTTTACATGGCTTACTATAATGCTACTTGTGCGAAAAATTTGGTGGAAATCGGTTAATTGGTACCCTAGATGAGGCCTAAAACCTTATTTTCTTAATTGGTGCTACTTTACAAAACTGCCTAAAAAAAAAGTTCTTTATACTATGTGCCTAATAGATACCATCAGCATAAAAAGTTTGGTTGAATTTGGTTAAATTGTTAAATAGATATGCCAAACATACAAGAATATTTAAATGGCCACCATTTTGAAAATCCGTTTCTGACCCATTAAAATCATGTAACTTTGCATGTCCTTCTGTAGGTGCGCAAAATTTTGTGGTAATAGTTATTGTCCCGGAAATATGGCAAAATGTTTATTTTACTCCCCTGACACTACTCTGTGAAAAAAAAAAAACAGCTAAAGAGGGTCTCTGTTCGCATAAATGATGCTTCTAATTAATACTGTTTGCATAAAAAATTTTGGCTGAATTTTGCTAAGGCGTTTCATAGATATAAACAAATTAAACTTAATTATTTATATAAACCTCATTGAAACATGCCTGCCACGCATAACACACGTTAATTTATATTCCCTACTGTAGCAATAGCCTACTTGCGCGAAATTTTGATATGAAGCAATTTATTCATCCTCTAGATATGGCATAAAACCTCCATTTTTAATGTGACGATCTTCATAAATGAAGGACAAAATGTTAATGTAATAGCACGTTCCAAGATTGTCATAGATACGATAAAACAAAGTTAAATTTAAATATGTTACATAGTTTCGTAGATATAGCACACTAGGCTAAAATGTGTGTATAGAGACCGTTCGGAAAAGAGACATACACACTTTAAACACATAAATTAATAAAACCTACCACAGTATACATTCTTCACCAAATTTGAAAGAAATTGGTCGATTTTTTCCCGAGATACGGTATAAAAACGGTATTATTTCATGTGTTCCTCCTATCTCCATGTGTTCATGCTATCTCCAAAAATGGCGGAGAAAGGAAACTTTATATAAAAAATGTTGATGGATATAACTGAGTACTGTCAGTATACAAATTTAAGTTGAAAATTTGTTTGCAGTTTTGTAGATAAAACACTATTGAGCTAAAATGTTATAATGGCCGCCATCTTGCAAATAAGTGTGCCTGGCCTTCTCAAAGTTTATCAGTTTACATGGCCTGCCATAGTGCTGCTTGATTGCCAAATCTGGTACAAATCGGTTTGTTTTTTCGGAGAAATCGAGTAATTTAAATTTTCCATGTGGTACTATCTTACAAAATGGACGGCAAAATATATTTTGTGTACACACATTTGATGGTTGTACGATATACAGCCAGCATAAAAAGTTTCATTGGAATTAATTACATGGTTTCAATAATTTAACATATAAACTAAAATATCTATATGGCCGCCATTTTGAAAATAAATGTCTAAATCCCTAAAATATCTCAGTTGATATTACCTACCGCAATACCACTTGGTTGTCATATTTGGTAGGAATCGATCAATTGTTTCCCGAGATATAATAAAAAATATATATTAATTCGTGTGGCACTATCTTACTAAATGGAGTAAAAAAGAGGCTACGTGTAGACACATTTTATGTTTGTTGTATAGGCATATTATCTCAGCATACAAAGTTACGTCGGAATTGAAGAAATGGTTTCGAAGATATAGCTTACTATGCTAAAATAGCTAGATGGCCACCATTTTGAAAATAAGTGTCTGGCATACTTGAAATATCTGCACAATTAATTGCCGCAGTAGTACTACCTATTTGCGAAATTTGGTAGCGACCTGTCAATCGTTTCCCGAGCCATGACATAAAAACTTAATTAATCCATTTAGCACTATCTCACAAAATGGCCGACAAAATACGTATTTTGGTATATATGATGCTTGTATTAGATACTGCCAGCGAACAAAATTAGGTATAAATTGGTCAAACTGTAGAATATGGTATTTATACCAAATAAACCTAAAATATTTGTACGGCCGCCATTTGAAAAGTAAGTGCCTTATTAAGTTTAATTACTTACATTTGCCTGGTCTATCATAGTATTACATGTGTGTCAAATTTGTAGAAAATTGATTGAGTGGTTTCCGATTTTTTCATATGGCGCCATCTTACAAAATGGCGGACCCACAGCAATAGTCGCCTATGAATTTAATACTTACAACTTGCTCTATGATCATAAAACATTTGGTTTAAATCGGTTTAATGGTTTCCGAGATGTGACATATCACCCTAAATTTTAAAACGGCCGCCATTTTGAAAGTAAGTGCTTAATATGTAAGACAAAATAAGTCACGTGTCCTTACTTAGTGTAACGAGTTTGATGAAATTCGGTTCACACATTCAAAAATTGCAGGGGTGGGGAGGGGAACACACAGGCACACACATACGAACACACAGACAGGAGAGTGCGATCTCATATGCCTTTCTTTCCTTCGGAAAGTACGTTAAACACAGCTAGGTACATACGTGTGTTAGGTGCCATTGTTAACACGGCGTCCTTGTAGCAAGAAGCAAATTGAACGGAACTACGTAATAGTGATAAAGCAATTTTTGTAAATAGATTTCTAAATTCTATTTAATTAATTACTTAAGTTATTTATTTATCTACAACAACTTAGCAGATCCAACAAAAATGTGTGTTCTGTAACGTACCGTTACAAACAACAAACTCGTTTAAAGTACTTCTATATAAATAGCGATTTCTAAATGGAAACATTTTCTGATAGTCTGTTCTAATATCACAAAAGCTGCTGGACAGATTTTCATCAAGTTTTCTTGCAATGTTGGTCTTTAAATATTTTAAACACCTGAGGTATACCTATATCATACTCAGTCGCGGCTCGTGGCTTTCTGCACAGGTATGGCTGCACAGTAATACCCACTGAATATTAATATGATGGCGCGAAGGAATGGTGAAAGGTTTGCTTTTGAGGGGCCGGGGGGGGGGGGGGGGGGGGGTGGATAGGGAGAGAATGAGTTAATGAACTATATAACACATTATATTTTTTTCAGTGTGAAAATAAGCTTTACAATATTCTAGGCCTGCGTGAAAGTGATTTTTGTTTCACAAAACAAAAAGAAGAAAATGTTGGATTTCATGGAACTGAAACGAAAATCGAAAATAATTTTATGAGAACATAGTTTTAACGAATGTTTAACGAGAATCTGAACATTTCATCAAGTTTTCATTAGTATATATTGTTAACTCAATACTTGCACATAATCAACTGAATTCAATTGTGAAATAGAACTTGCCTATAGGCTGTTCACGGTAAAGTGAGCACTTTTGAGGCCCTAGTTACCTTTTCCTTTCGGCCATTTTTTATCCATTAAAAACCTTTCAAATAAATATTCCAGTGTAAGTAATAAACAAAGTGTTTATATTCCACCGCACTCGGAAGTTAACGTCTAGACCTAAGGTTAAAATAAAATATATTTATTGACTATTATTCCAAATGAGATGAATTATAAAAGTGCTCACTTTACCGTGAATGGCTTATAGTGTCATTAGTGGCCATGCAGTATAACAATATGCTCCTAAATATATCCTTAAAGTCTTAAAGAACACCTAAAAAAATATTATAGACATCAGGAAGAAATAAATGTAATAAAATTTTTGAACTTAACAAAATAGCTTTCGCCAACATTGAGTCAGATTTCAAGTGATTATTTAAGTTACATTTTAGTAATAAATGCAGACAAATGGACAAACAAAACAAGAATTTTCATTGTTATTCACCGAAACGAACATTTGATAAGCACTGAATATTCAGTGACTTTCTAATTTCCATTTCGCTTATATTTTCATTAAGTATTTATATTTCTTACCGAAATCGAAAACAAAAGATATAATTTTTCTTTATCGCTTCAGTATACAGGATTAATAAAAAAGGATGGTTCATGGATAAATCAGCTTTACTTTAGCACCATCAATTTTGAATAATCCGGTGTTAAAATTGTTTCGTTAAAAAAAAAAAAAAAACAATTAATGAAATTTTTTTTTTTAACATAGTTATTTTATTTCTCATTCTCTATTTATGTTGTACCAATAAAATTTCCTACCATTTTATTTTGTGATTTTTAAAGCACAGACATTTCCAGCACTACAAATAAGCACATTAATTAAATATGTTAAAAATATTTTAAGATGCTTTTCATGAAAACAAAATAGAGCATTTTTTTTTTTAAATTCACATCCACACAAATTTTTGTGCTTATAATACACCGCACAGTTACGTTTTATTTTATTTGTCCGCTGCCTACTTGATAAAGGCTAATTAATTATTAAGTCAGGAATAGGTCGTCCCTTGCTTTTAATTTCATTTTTTTTTAAATCTATTGATAATAGAGAAAAAAGAAATAGCTTGTAAAACCGGCATATTTACTCTGTTCATGTTAAATTTAATTCGAATACAGTAAAAATAGCATGTCTACAAACTTGTAAATATTTCACTTCATAACTGAATTAATAACCAGCTTGACGACATAAAAGCAATGTAAACGAGCGCACCAGTTGCTCATCCCATGAGAGCCTGTTAAGTCCCTGTCACACGGTCAAGTTTTTCCAAGCTGCTTCCAATAAGTTTGGTCAAATAAAGTTGGACAGTTATGACGCCATTACAACGTCATAAACGTCACCATTTTTGCCTGAGAAAGTCGGATGGCATCAGTTTCCATAAAACATTTGAAGATCGGACCAGTTTTAAAATTTCTTTGATGATTGACGGTCTCAGCCAATCAGAATCGTGCACGACAAAAATGGACTTCAAGTAACTTTGAAATAACGGACAATTGCTGGAAACGAAGTAGGTTATGAAGATAATTAATTTATGCAGGAGCTCCCTGGGCATGAATTCTATTTCAAGCGAATATTGCACATCATATTTCTAACTTAGGGGCATTAAATGTCATTGTGCAGGAAACATCTCTGATAAATAAAATTAAAATTTAGTAAAGAAACGAAAATAAATTACAACATTCTTGTAATGGAGTACATGGAAAAACATAAGCAGTATTTAACTATGAAAATAATTTTTAATTAATAGTTTGTAACGCCTGGTAAAATACCTCACTAATAATGCATTTTACAGACTGCCTAATTGAAATGCTAATGTTATTTTGTTAGATATATGAAAATTTAATTTCTTATGTTGTATAGTTGTCTAATGTATTTGCGTATTTTTTTATGGCCGTAATTATTTTTCCTTATTATCTAATTTAATAAGTGTGCTGATGTATTGTAACTGTTTCTTATTTCAATCGTTTTCATTAATTTATTTTTTGTGGTCAAGTATCTGGAAGGCCGTGAGTCGTTGCCAGGGGCAACGTGAGTTTGTTGATTTTGAGACGAAGTAGACGCCTTGTGATTGGTAAGTTCTTGGCGCCACTTTCAAAGTCTGTTTCTTGTATTACAGCTAAGGGGTGTCTTATGTGGTGCTAGGCGTGTTACGTCCTCGTAGGGTTTTATTTTGATATTTATTGGAAAAGTTCGCTAGTACTGCGGTTATTATTATCAGATAACGTAGAAGAATATTCAGGACTGTTGTATTAAGAGCAGAAGAGGGTCTGCATAAGATATTTATCCCGTAACAAGTTAGTCTCCTAGGCATCTCGCGTTTAGTACTAAAACGACTTTGATATATCGTTGTACCAGGGCCCGTGAGCCTAAACTAGGGAAGAATTACAATAAGCTGTCTAGAAGAGCTCCAGGGTTTTCTACTTCTATTCTCAACTGAGGCCTGAAATATAATCCGTGAGTTAAGGAATTTGATTGAGATATCCTTCGATCGTGAATTTTGTGTAATGATGGCGGACGATTAATTTTCGCTACGTCCATACGCCCACGCCATCTTGTTGTTTGACGCCTAAGACTTAATAATTTTACTGACACCTACATTCACCGATTGATAAAGATCCACGCTCCCGTAAGGTGTGAGCATTTATTTGAGTTAATTTTTGGAAAGAAGAAATCATTTTTAATATAATTTTAAAGACTTGAAATACCTGATTTAACATGCATACCAGAACTACCATTTCACAAGGCGATACTTACTTAGATTACGGCCATAGCTTGATATGAATGCTATGAAGTTTGATTTCGATGGTTTCAAATAATCCAATTTTGATTAATTAATATCTGAAATCATTCTTCCTCTATTTCCTGTTTGATTATTTGCAATAAACACCCTTATTTGAATTTTATCATATTGAGTATATTTTCAGTAGGTAGACATTTAGCAAAAGTAGTGTTCAAGTGACATGTGTGTTTTGTTGAATTTTCTGTCATCCAGCTGTTGTTTCTGTCGCCTACAGTCTAGGCAAATGGTAAGTGTGCTGTACAACTCCAGAGAAACTGGAGGCTATAAGTTGGTAAGAAAGGTGTCATATAATTAAATCTCCTACGTTTGCAAATACTCATAACTCTGATCACAAATATCGTTCACACCTATACAATTTTTTTTTTTACATTCAAGCATTTTTACATACATCTCCCGATGCGTCACATAAGAATTTGTACGCCCATACGAGTGGCTTTGTAACGCAACAATCTCAGACATGACGGTGTTTCAGAACTAACCACACGTCGTATCTATTTAAAACATTACAAATTCAAATTATATTCTCCCAGTTAAAAAAAAAATTGACAGTGTGGCACATTTTCAAACACGTGCAAGATTATTTGATAAAATTTGTGTAAGGAAAAATCTTATGGCCTTATTTTGTCTTCGAAATTTATTTTTAAATATAGTTGAAGGCGGAAATTTGACAGTGTGACAGGGGCTTTAGAGTTGGCAGCCATGCAGCCCCCTCCCCCTTCCCATATGCCCAGCTATAGAGCGTCTGACTCTTATATTGCAGTGTGAGGTGTAATGGACATTCACTCTCTCTTTCCAACGCACGATTTCTGTTGCTAACGCTGTCTTTGTTCCTGCGGGCGCTGTTGCCTGATCAAGTTATTTTTTTTTTGGAACCTCGAAAAAGAAAACTATCTATGTTGCTTGCGCGCCGTCCAATCACAATGATAGGGTTTCTCACAGGCTTCAGTTTCAAAGGAGCCGCTTAGCTTTGCGTCGCAGGTTTGGATTCCTTTAAGAGTTGGCAGGGAGGTAAACGGATAAAAATTATCTTAATCATGCCGTTTCCTTCACCGCCCATTTATTTCTCAACTTGGCAGTCACGTCACAAAGCTGAAGCAATCTGGCAACAGTGAGCACCATAAGCCTTGTACTGCAATCTAAGCGTGAGCCGGAGTAGCCCAGCCTAGCGCTGTACAAGCTATAATCTATTCGCGATTCCTCCACACGTTTCGAATCAAACCTTCGAAAAATCACCTCATGTATGATATTTTCGGTTGTTTCCTAAATATGCCACGTATTACAAGCGTTTTACGCTTGTCTTAAACATTAAAGTACCCTGTTTTTGGTTAAACTGAAATTTAATTTGTAGTTTATATTTACATTATAATATTTTCAGTAAGAAAATAGGTGCTTATCGTCCGCAGGTTCGAGTGCCGTTCCGCTATACCGCATCCGGTAAACTTCACCCCTCCCTTTTGGTAATGCCTTCATCCCTGCAGCCCTATAGCAGGAACCACCACCGCATGATATCGACCGTAGCACGATAAGTAGTAAACATCAAACGATTTTATCCTTTGAAATATTCACCGCCCTGGAAATATTTTTGTGTGATCACGTCACTATGAATTACTCAATTAGTACGTTGTTACATTACGTTGTTGGAGATTACAGCCGATGTTTATAAAAATCACGCTGCGCAAATAATAATCATAGCAATGAGGACCCAGCAATTAAAGCATTATTTATTTATTTCGTAATGTCGTATTATTGAACGTATCTTTAATTGGCATCCGTAGCGTCATTCAAAAGTCAGGCGGGCGAAGCCACGGGAAAAGATTGTTATCCGACAATCTGTCAATAACGAAAATTCATATTCCATTTTGGGGTCAACCGTGGGCGAAAGCTTTGTTTAATTTCATTTCCCACGCAAACAGATTCAGTGATATCATCAATTGAAATTAAAAAAAAGCTGCATGTAGGCTTCTATTTGCTCCATGTCCGCTGCAAGCAAACGACAAACTCTACTTCATTCGCGCTTATTTTAGTCCCGAGGTAAACAAATCTACGTGGGCCAGTCTTCTCCGATTGGTCCACCTTCACACCGTGAACCCACACAAAAATAGTTCACGTTTTAACGAACCTATTGTGCAAATTCTTCTACAAAATTAAAAATTAACTACTCTTATGTTGCGATAGATTTTTTTGCGACCAATTATGTGATAGTCTACAATGATTCATTTCCACGCTTGGTTTCAGTCATTTGACGCTATTTCATTGCAGTAACAATTTGGGGGAGGGGGTAGGGGTTAGGTGGGATCAAGAACGAGAATAAATGGACACCCGAAATGTGTATGCTCAACGAGATGAACTTATATATTGTGTACAATATCTAATGAATTACTATAATTAGGTATAGGAACATTTCGCGATTTCATTTCAGGACAAGCTATATGTCAAACATGTGCATCCCCTGGAGTTGACTTTGTAATTGGTTCGCAGTTTATTAGACAAGCTCTGGACGACTCTGAGCCAATAGCAGAATTGCAAGTAAACAAGTAGCGAATCCCATACTGCCAGGTGCAGTGTAACACAGGCCACTCTCTGGGATAGCAACCAATGGACAAACAATTGATGCTCGAGTATACACAGTAATGTGGAGTCTAAGCCTACAGATCATTGAACTCACGAAATGTTCCTATCCCTAGCTATAATGTATTTCTGATACTTGTATACACCTTTGCTTCTGGGTTATTGATTTTTCTGTATCTTTTATGGAACATGTAATTTACGTTTTGATCGCGACAAAATGAAAACTATAAGAGAAGTAAAATTTTCTAAAAAGGGGCGCCTTAAAAGTGGGATGGACCCCCGCATCCAAGGTGAAGAAGCGACGGAGCGATACGGGCGACACTAACACGCACGCCCAGTGCCTCATCGCTCCTACGCGCAAGGCGTGCGGTGTTTCCGGCGTAACGCTGTACTGTGTAAATTAGATATGTAACATAGGGGTTTTTATTACACTCGATGAAAGCCCGCAGATTAAACTACGCCCGTATCTTTGTACTTTTCTCTTGTCGCTTAAGGAAACTGCGCAGGCAAGCTTTAAAAAATGCGATATTTGACCATTGTCACGAATTTTTTCTCTCCAAAAATACACTTAATATAACAAAAGTAAAAAAATAATTAAAAAAACAAGAGCCTAGATAATGTTTTTTTTCTTAAATCTTTTCTGACAAAAAGTCGTATTTGCAGAACATTTATTTACGGAGATACAAACGACTACTTCACAAAAAAACGCGGGGATCCCTCCCACTCTTAAAATCCCACTCTCCCGAAATCAGCAGAAACCGCTGTAGGAACCCCTCTGTTTACAGTATTCCTTATTTTGTAAAACTTTTTTTAAATTATAGCGACTACTATTCTGTATTTTTCCCAACAGATTGTTGTTTTAAAAACATAACACAAAAAAAGTTTTTTAATGCAATTTTCCATTACGATGTTTCTTTATGACCTCAAAGCGAATAATTTTGTTTACTATGGATGTATCTTAAGTTCGAAATCCGGTTTCGCCTCAGCATCCATTAGCTGCGACGAGCGTACGCGTCTTGTATTGACGACAGTCTATTCCCACAGTTCTGGCACAGAATAAGTTAATATACAGAAGCGTAATGGCGCGGGGTTTCCTTTCAAATTAAGGAGCTATGTAGTGGTTAGACCACTCGCCTCCCACCAAGGCGAATCGGACTCGATTCTCGGCAGGGTCGCTCCTGGATTTTGCATGTGGGGATCGTGCCGGACGATGAAGCTAGTCGGCGGGTTTTCTCGGGGATCTCCCGTTCTCCCGTCCCTTGCATTCCGGTGCTACTCCGTACTCATCTCGCTTCACCCTCAACGGCTCTCAAAACCTCGATGTTACGAGGCGTTCAAATCTCCTCACTCACTCAGCCATCTTCACTTTAGGTTGTAACCACTTCATTTTAATATCAGTGTAATTAACCGTAACATTTTACATTATTAGTACTGTGGGGTGGTCCGTCTGCTCCCCTGTGAATTCATCCAGGGCATAGAACATCACATTCAAGTTTTTGTCCATTGGCTCACGCCGTGTAATTTCGCAATGGTCACTGGCGGGCCTTACCAAGTCACGCAAGCCAAGTGCGTAGTCTGTGTCGGGACGATACGTCCCACAGCACTACCGGGCACCGGCAGGCATGCATACATTGCACACTAACACCACCCAGCACAACACCAGCAGAGCGACCCTCACAGTGGCGCTACAACCTGCGACCACGCAGGGCCCGGTGGTCAGTTCTAGAATGTTGCGCCTGACAGCATAGCTTCCCAGCGAATGTCGGCATGGTGCACGAACAGTCTTCTGATGTGAGCCCAAACTCACGAGTCTCCGCGACTGTTAGCTCTTCCACAATACAGCGGCAGAGCACCGTGCCGACAACAAGAATATCTCTACGGTCTTTGGGAAATCACTCAATTCGCCCAACGTCATGCGAGTCAGCGGCCTGTCCCACGTTGGTCCGACCACGTGGGCGACACCAGGACAGTCTCGTGGTTCGGTTCCCAACCGACTGGCATGTGTGCTCATGCTCACCGCTGCATCAACAGGGCATAGCACATGTAAAGGTGACACGAGGCTTCATAGCGCCCCTGATCAGTGTGTACGAACAACCGATGCCATTGTGCAATACTAATAGCATATTCCCATTACTGCTCTGGACTGCACTTTGTGTACACTGGCCAATTACCACTTGTTACAATTACAGGAGCCTGTGAGAGCAGTCGGAATTTTCGTATTCCAATTGCGAGTTGCACTGTAGAGTGCACTCTGAGATTAATTTTTCCCGCACTGTGTCTGAAGTAGTGCGGCCTGTGATCATGAAAAAAACAAGAAATTTATTGCAATGTTGGAAATTCTACAATATCTAATATTTTGGCAGCTGAATAATACATAGACCTAATTGTCAGTATGGAACAAATATGCTCTTGGTATATTGACGATACTGTTTGTCATCACAGCAGCGATGAGGAAAATTTCACGCACTGACTCGTGCGCACATTTGCCGACAAGTTAAAAAAAAGAAGAGAAATTGAAGATAATTTATCTATGGAATTTCGTAAATTTAAATTTAAATCATTTTATCAACATTTTATTTCCAGTATTTTCTCCAAAAGATGCTATGTTGTCGCAAATGTGTCACTTTTTCAGTTTTAGTGCATACCCAGAGCATTCAATTGGAATACGTCCTAAGAATTTGCGAGTGTTAGCGAACCCCAAAAGAAGAGCATAATCCTTCCCAATTTACACAAAATGCAAACCGCAAGTAAACTATGCTACTGAACATAATTACAAATTATGTTAAACTGAACTGTCAACAAATTCTCTACTTTGAGCATTGGTTTCACCCATGCCAACCTAAGATTTGTCTCCACAGGCATCACCTGACTGCGGGTATCGCAATTACTGTTGTTGTTTTTTTTTTTTATGTATAAGATAGTGTAAAAGTGTTCATGTTTATTTTGCAGCAGTCAACAGAGTTACGGTCTCGAATAGACATGCCTACAGAACTATGTGCCTGTAAACCTAACTATGCAAAAATATGTTGTTATGAATAATTAAGTATGCCGAAATGGTACCGTCCATATTTGAATTACCAGCACTTCACGCTACGGATCGACAACCGCTGTCTGGTCTGGCTGCACAGTACGCATGAAGTTCGCAGCAAACTGACCCACAGGTCAATGCTACTGCAGGCATACGATTTCAATATCGAGCATGTCCCAGGCACAGAGAACCAGCTGTCCAACCAAGTGCAGAAAACAATGCATATGATGAGGAAGAGTGGGAATGGATGGTTCATCCCACCTATACTGAACATGCAAGTGACACCAACCTGCCAACCTGTGCTACCATCTATGCACCAGGCGTCGGGCTCGAAAGAGCTCTGTGATGCTGTAGCAAGGTCACAAACAAAGGAACCAGACACACAGGCCAAGGCCACACTCTGCAGCCAGCAGACCACAGATGGGTGGTGTAATCAACAACCGACTGGAGACCAGGCTGTGCGAAGACAACACAGTCTGAAAAATCTACTAGCCAGACACACAACATGCAGACATACTCCACTACATCCACAACACAACATTTGCAGGACACCCAGGTGCGAAGCAAACCACGCAGAACGTGCTACATAACTTACATTGATATACACGATTACATTCGAGAGTTTCAACCATGGAACCGATTTATGGCTCGACGTGCCGACGGCCAGCAAACACAACAACCCATAACACATAGAGAGCCATTTGAGACGGTAGCCCTCGACCTCCTGGCCCCTACCCCAAGACATCGACGGGGAAAATATTCGTGGTGGTCGTCACAGAGGCATGCATAGTACCCAGAATGCGCACCAGGAACATCGCTCACGTCCTGGAGAACAAGTTTTTCCCACAGTGGGGTTATCTCAGAACGTTACTGATGGACAAGAGGACACAATTCGTTGGAAGGAAGTGGCGCGATCTTTGCACAAAGTGGGGAGTGATACAAAGTACGACAGCGATTTATCTTCCTTATCCCAACCCCACGGAGCACAGAACCAAGACCTCAAGATCCAGCTGCACCTCAGTGTGAAGAAAAGCCATTGGACCAACCGGCTGTCCAGTGCACTCTTCACAGACCATCACGATACCAACAAGACAACAGGCATGTCACCTGCTGCAATATTGCAGGGGTGTGAGTTGACACTACCAGACGAATACAACTGTCCGCCAGCAGAGAGAACCAGTGAACCAGAAAGTAGCACTGCCAGGCAATGGCGGAGAACACAGCAGCTGGAAGCAGCCTGTGTACACCAGACTGCCTACTTAAACAAGTGGTTACCTCTCACTATGCGACTACTGAAGCTACTATGACCAGGGCAGAAGGTCATCATCAGGGAGCAACTGCTGTCCTCGGTGTGCAAAAACTTTTGTGCTGGCCTCGGTGCCAAGTGGAGTGCTCTGCATATAGTGACAAAGGCTTTAGGGGCCACCACATATCTGATCCGTGCCGATGGACCATCCACATCCACAGAAACAACATCAGGCGAGCTGCACATCAGTAATCTCAAGCAGAAATCGCAGATGCCGAACCACAACAACCATGACACAACGAACCATCAACACAAGCGGTGGAATGGTCAGATGGCCACACAATGTGTACGTGTGAACCAGGCATTATATTTTTAATTGAGTGACATTTTTCGCGAGAAAATATCATGGTTCGGGTGTGCATTCTCATTTTGTTTTTCAGTAGGAGTACGACGTTCTCTTTAAATGGATACTACATGAATAACTTAAAGCTGAACAAATGTTTTCAATATAAAATTGTTATTATGTTCAAATATACAACTAAAATAGCTCCTATTCATAGAAAAAAAATACTCCTGATGTTTGCTTGCCGGTTACCATCATGGTTGCCGCTGCTTGGAGTCATGAAATAAAGAATAGCTAGCAGCTGAGAGGCAACATGTATTTTTTTTAAACAACAATAATGCAAGAACAGCAGTGGTTGCCTTGCAGCGGGCTTGCTGAATGACATGTTATATGGTAAAAGCGCTGCAGCTCATCGACTAAAGATGAGGTAGACCAATCTCACTTGCTGCGCACAACCAATCTCCGTGTCTCAACATTGAACTGCTTTTCTGCCAATACTTCTAGAAAAATGGCATGTATTGGGTTTGAGGTTAGAATACTGGTTAGTAAACAAGTGCTCTTGAGATGTTTTTATACTTCCTCTAACCAATTTGTAATGCTTTTTGATTAAATTCAAACTGGTGAAAGTATTTTATTAGTATAACAGTGCTTGTCATTTAATTATTATGATATAAACAAACATGTTTATCACTGTCGACAATGTGACTTTGACAGTTGTGTTCCTCTGGGGTAAATCATTGTTGGGTACATGCGTAGAAGACGAATAAGCTGCCTACCTCATCTTTAGTGTATGCTGCACAACGTACTCAAACCATAGACTAAAGATGAGGTAGGCAGCTTATACATCTTCTGTGCATGTACCCAGCATTAGATATGAGCTAAACCAGTATTTCTCAGGAACAGCCTGTACCTGTTTCCAGTTCATACCTGTTGCTTATAATTGTTATTGAGAATACATGTTACAGGTAAGCTATATGCTAGGCCCAAAGGTTGCAGAAGAGTGGCTAGACCACATTGTTCCACTATCTCGCATTGTTCTCGAATACCTGTTATTAGCCATGTACTGGGCTGCGTCACCTCTATTTAGCGTATACCCTCCTGGTAGTTGGATTCATTCAACTGAAATATAAAAATGAAATATAAAAATATAAAATATAAAATATAAAATCTGAAAATATAAAAAACTATTTTAAAGTTGGCAGCATTAAAAAAAATGTATGAAAACAAGACTCCAGTGTTTCATTCACATCGGAGAATTGAGCAAGGTGTATGGGATTCCCTGCAGAGCAAGTAAACGCCAGGCATTATGATTGTCCTACCAGAGAAATATGACACAGAGGGAGGTTACATATGAGGAGGTATACCTCCTCGCATCACATGTTCTCCTGGTAGGACAGTGACAATAGGTAGCAGTTTCTCGGTAGGTTTTGGAAGGGGTGAAGGGGGATATAAAATGAAGTTAAAAATTTTTACATTATTATCGCCCGTAAATATTATTGGTATTCAGTCCTTCCTGTCCCTTCTCAATACATGTTACTGATAACTGTTAGTGATAACAGGTATTGAAAATACTCCCCATCTCTACTCAACATTGACCTACCACTAGGGGGTGGCTATGTCCTGTTACTTGCAGCAGCTGCAGGTGCAGGCTGGCCTGCATGACCACAGGTGGTAGCACCGCTCCTGTGGCCCTGCTGCATTATGAATTGCTGGCAGTTGCCCCTTCCTGGTAGGCAACTCCGTTAGCATGCCCTGATAACATGCTGCTGGTGGGTGTGCGGAAGGAGTTCTCTGACCTGCTGCCTTCGCTGTCTCCCTCCTAATTCCTGCTGTCTTCTTGCTTGTTTCGCTGCTTCCAGGTGCGACATGGCTGAACAGCCCCTGCAGACACCTCTCCTTCCCTTGCATCCTTCTCTCCTTCACCTGCACTTGCTTGGGGTGCTGACACACCTTCCAGTCCGCTCCCTTGCTCTCGGAGCTTGTCGATGGCATCCCCGTCCTGTCTGACCTCTTGTGTGCTTCTGGTGTTGACATGCACTAGTGAGTCCTCTGCAAGCTCTCCCCCCTCAAGTGCACCACACCTCGCACCTCTTCAGGTTTCACCACATACTTGTTGCGGCCTTCGCCATTGTGGGGTCGATATTCACCAGGGACCGACCTCGTCGTCGACGGCACCCGGGGTTAGCTGGATGTCGTCCCAGTGAACCCATACCTTCCGTTTCCCCATGTGGATGATGTAGGTAGTGGGTCTGTGCTTCTGTAGCATGCGATGGGCTCACTACAGCATGCTGCCAACCCTGCACAGTAGTCTAGTTTTTTTGTTGATTGTGGGTGTGTCCGTACATAAACTTCCCACCCTTCACGCAGTGTGGGTGGCAGTCTTGTGGTGACCGACAGCCATATTGCCGTGTAACGATCCTGTTGCTCTCTTACTTCATGTAAGCATCTCCTATGCTGTTTCCTCTGCGTGTTTGTGCTTACAAGTTCGCTGCTATCCTCCCTCTGCAGACACTTTCCCTCTTCAGGTAGGTGCAAATTGTGGCCTAGCAACACCTGTGTGGGTGATCTTCCCGTCGTTGCTATCACCCTCCTTCGGAGCGTGTACAATATGGTGTATATGTGGTCCGCCCATGTGACATGCTGGTCTCCCACATTGAGCCATAGTTGTGCTTTAATTTATTGGTTTCGGCACTCTGTGAGGTTTGCTCTTGGATGGGAAAAGGCGATTGTAGTGTGGTTGGCACCCCACTTTGTGCATAATTCCCCCCATTTCCATCCGGTGAGCTGTGTGCCATTGTCTATTAGCAAATTCTTTGGGAATCCCCTATGCAGAAAGAATTGCTCTTCTAGCACCTTTACTACGTTACCTGCTCGTGCTCCACTTGTGGGACACACTTCCGTCCACCTTGAAATATTGTTGTTTACGACTACAAGGAAGAGCTTTGTTCCCCTTGTCTTTGGGTAAGGGCCCATTAAGTCAATGCAAACCATCTCGAATGGTTTCCTCGGCACACGTGGCCTCTGTTGCTGCCTCCCATCTAAGCGACGCATTTGGTATACATTGCACTTGTGGCACTTTTCCACGAACCATCTCACATGTCGGCTATGGCCTGGCCAAAAGAAATGATCGCATGCATTGCAAACTGTTTGTTCAACGCCCGGGTGTCCAGCCATGTGGCCACTGTGCAAATTGTCGAACACCTGATCCCTCTCACATGTGGGGACATACTTCCTCCATTTACCAGGCTATTGAGCAGAACAGGTCTCAAGTCTGCGGTTCATGACACACCATCCTTCCACTTTGTGCTGGGCACATTGCTTAACCTTCCCCTGCATGAATGTGCAGTTCTCCTGTGCTGTAGTGACCTCCTGGTACAAATTGTTAATGAGCTCGCCATTGTTAGCAACGGTCAAGTGTTAAACACGAACCTCAGCTACAGAATCACGTAAGTCTGGCAGCAAAATCTCCTCCCACTCTGCCTCATCTCTAACAATAACCTAATAATAAGGGCTACGTGATAATGCGTCCACCAGCTCGTTTTCCCTACCAGACACGTGCTCCACTACAAAGTCGTAGGCTTGCAGATGAAATGCCCACCTCGTCAGCTTGCTTCTCGCCTCCCTCATGTTATGCAACTATACTAAGCAACGGTTGTCGCTCCGTAGTATGAACCGTTGGTATTCCAGATACATGTGGTACTTCAAACTGCCCAGATGACTGCTAACACCCCTTTTGTTTACATCGTAGCGTCTTTCCATCTGCCCCAGCTTTGTGCTGGCAAAATCAATGATGGGTTTCTCTCCACTGTCATCGACCTGGTACAATACTGCACTGATACCCTCTTGGCTTCCGTTAGCTTAGAGGTACAAGAGCTTCAGCACGTCATAGCTTTCGAGTTTCGGACATGCTCGGAATTCGCCCTTAATCTATACAAAAGCCTTCTTTGCTTTTTCCATCCACTGAAATCGCTTCTGCGGGGAGAACAAGTCTGTCAAGGGAGCTGTTATTATTGCTAATTTCGGAATGTGTTCTCGCAGCCAATTGATAAGCCCAAAGATTTTGCATAATTGTTTACGTGTACATGGTTGTGGGTAGTTATCAATGAGTTTCAATTGTTCAGGGTTCGGCCTCTTCCCTTCCTGATCGATTACGTGACCCAGAAAATCGATACTGGTTTTCCCAATGTGGCACTTATCCACTGACCACCTTAGGCCATTGATGACTAACTTTTCCAGCACAACAGCTAGATATTGTACGTGCTCTTCCCAACAGTCTGACCAAATAATAATATCATCGAAATACACAAGCGTATACTCTCCAATAAGGCCATCGATCACTCGCACCATCATAGCTTGGAACGTTGCAGGTGTGCATTTCAGTCCAAACGACATGGCACAGAACTGAAATCGCCGGCCATCTAGGGTCGTAAATGCTGTTTTCGGCCTATCCTCTAGCTTTACCGGAACTTGCCAGTAACTGCTTTTAAGGTCCAGGGATGTCCAAACTTTAGCTTGCCCTAATGCACTTCGTGCATCTGTCATGCTAATGTATGGTGGTAGTGCACTGCATGTCCCCTGGTTCAACAAAAGAAAATCGATGCACAATCGCCAAGTTCCATCTTTTTTTTGGCGACAAAGTCATGGCCGAATTAAAATGATTGTCTGTAGGATATATTACCCCATCATTCAGCATTTCCTGAATTTGCACTTTTATTATCCACATCTGGTGGGGTAGGTCACGCAATGTGTCCATGGATGCCGATTGAATTCGGTTTACACTCCGCGTTGCTCCCTTGGTTATTGTACTAGATGCACATCATGTAAATATGAGTCCCATGGCTGTTTTACATTCTGTGTAATTTATACATTCACGATGATAATTGACATTGCACAGAGTGTATTTGAGCCTAACCATGACTTAGTAGTTACACAAAAGATTGTCACAACACTTGGGTAGATTATAATTTGGAAAACTGTCAACCTCAACTTTAAATTGCATTATGGGGTACTGAATGTTCTGCATTCTTACACTGTCACTGACCTTCATTGCACAGCAGATGTCACCGACGAGGTTGTTAACAAACCTGATCTTACAACGGCATTGGCAAATATCAGTGCTTTCTTGTGTTGTTTGAGAACTGCCTATCATGGGGCGTAAACAGTCTGGACACCACAACGGCAGCGCACTCTCGGTCATCCTGCCATTCATGCTTTGTTTGCCAACAAAACCACGTATGGTAAAGCGGGTGTACCGATGTGGATGCCGGAGGTTGGGGGAAGGGAGCACCCTCCCCTCTCGCGATGTGGCTGTCCTGCTTGTTCTGCAGTGCAGGGGTCAACGACCTGGCATGCTCAGCTGACACGCTGCACAATACGAGGGTCAGTTGGCTGCCGGCGGCGAAGATTGCAGAGGACAGAGGACTGTCGTTTCTCCTTCGCACAGTTTCTCCCTGCCCCTCCTCCAAGCAGCGTGGTATGAGCTGCAGTGTGGTGTCCCTTTTCCAATTGTTAACATGTGATACGCTTCCTAGCATATACACTGCAGAAGGCCTTGCTGATGCTTTCCTACCACCCTTTCGACATTGGTGGGAAGGAAAAGGCAGGAAAAATTAATGATAAGGAAAAACTTGCGAAAAAAAGTGCAAATCTCGTGGAGAATTTTTGATGGGAGATTTGGCCACATGGCGTGTGGGGCCAGTTAAGGCGAGGTCTAGGATATAGTTTACCCGACTAGGTGCGAGGCATCGTCAAGGTGACACCATGATAATTGTTGTGGCACAAATAGTCAGCACCTGAAGTATAATTAGGTTAAATCAGAATGTTTGAGACACAAAACACTCATAGTTTTGACTCAAAACCGATGTTCCATAAAATCATTGATTATAGACATTTAACAGGTATCTCCAGAAACTAGGGACAGGTATTGACTGTTCTTGCTATATACTAAAGATGGGGTAGACCAATCACGCTGGCTGCGCACAATCAGTCTCCATGTCCCAACATTGAACTGATTTCAGCCTACACGTCTAGCAAAAAATGGTGTGGATTAGGTTTGAGGTTTTAAAACTGTTTAGTAATCGTTTTTAGTCCGGACTAAGGAAAGATTATTCTCCAACAAAAATTTTTCGTATTTATTTAGAGAGCATTTTTATTGCTAGTCCGAGGATAATCTTGCTTTAGTACGGCCTAACTTTTAGTCCGGACTGAGGGTAGGATTAACGAGGTAATAAGGTCAAAAAGGAACATGGCGAACATAAAATACGACAGTTTCGTTAATATTACATGCCAGTGAAAGCTAGATAAAGTTTACGGAACATAAAAATTACGTTTGAAGCCTATTGAGTCAATCTGTATGCAAAATATGCCGACCTAATGAATGAAATATTCCGTGAATAATAATTCAAAGGAAATATACCTTATAAACTTAATAAAACATAAGTTTTTAGCTAGAGCAATGGCTTTAAAATTTTGTGTCAATCGAATGCCTTCTCTGATTCTTAGGAGACGTGATATTAATACATTCAAAGAGAATTTTAATAAAAATCTAAAGTCCAGTTTATATACCTAAAAGTATACATTCGAACATAGATATATTGGTAGCTCAATGGTAACATCGTGAACCTATGTGCAGAGGAATACAGGATCGAATCTATTCTGGGAGATAGAGTTTTAGCCAGTATATAATGTATTTTTGTAATGTATTTAACTTTACAATACACATTTAACATCATTATAAAGACAGTAGTGACGTAATAAAATGAAACCTGCACATTTTACCAATGCATAGAGGTGTGCTATGAAAATTTAACAAATCAATATGAAACAATAAGATATTAATATATTAATTTCATCGTTCTCCATTCTGCAGTATTGGCATATATAACACAGTAATGAAACAGGGTAAAACGAATAAAGTGATGTTGATGCAATGAATAATGAGATTCATTTATACAAGCAGGCAAAAACAACACAGCACCCTACCGAGAGCATCACTTATGAATAAAAATAATCACATCTAAACACAGCTGATTTATCATCACCGAGGCAAGGCCTCTCAGTATGGGGTAAGTACAGACCGATGCCCTTGTCTTCCCAAGCGGTAATCATTTGATTGGTTCAGGGTTAGGGGTAGCTAACCCACCCTGTCCTGACCCCCCATAATATAAGCACTTAAACCTGAAACGTGCGGCGCTCGCATGTCAGGTGTGTGGTTTTGTGACCCAGTATAGTCCCTGGTCCACGATTGTTCCAATCTTTATTCCCCTCACTTATGCATACAAATGTGAGTGGAAAGGTGGTGGGGTTCCAGTCCCTACTGGCACAGAATTTGGAAAATAAAAATGTAGGTATTATTTTAAAAATTTTGGTAAAAACTGTAAAACTTGGTTTTATTACTTTTATAAAATATTCCCGTGAAGTTAAGCAAAATGTCAGGAAGAGGCAGAGGAAGCAGGGACTTCCTCTAACTAGATATAATTTAACTACCGGAGTCGTTGCATTTGAGGTGGTACTGTGTTTGGTCCGTGTTTTTAGGTGTTAAATGTTAGTAAATAAGGTTTTGCTTTGTAAGGATGTGGGAAAATGTGTTGGAGAACAGTTTTTGATACTTGAATTTCTTTTTCAAGGTTAGAAGTGTAGGTAATAAAAGATTTAATGAGTATTAGTGGTGGGCGGGGCTGTTTATTAAAGGAATTTTCTTATTGGCTGTATCTCAGCCGAGGGTGGGGCTTCTACCTTCTGAGAAGAGAAGGCAGCACTGCGATTAAAGTAACATTTATATGGCGATTGATACTATTAAAAACTTGAAAGGACATAATTTGGCACAAACAGAATTAGTGATACAATACGAAAGACAACCACTCTTCACAATCATCCACTTTTTTCAAGATTTCAAACACCTACCTGAAATAGACATCTTAATCATACACAAAAGAGAAGTGCGTCGTGTGTACCAATGGACTCGCACTCAGGCCAACAGGGCAGAACACCACAGGGTCAAAGCCAAAATAAGACGAAGACTAAGCAAACTCTGACGACAATCATGGGACACTTACGTATCAGATGCACCAGATGACAGAAACAAAACGTGGAAAATCACGCAACAATTAAGAGGAACGACCAAACGAGCACCGACCCCAGCCATCATAACACCCGACGGAACAATTTATGACCCAAAGGGGAAATCAAATGCTATAGCTAACTCTCTACAAAAACAATTTCCCCCAACAACCCCCGAAACCCCGCAAGACAGACACTTCACTACCTATACTATCCACCACCTGCAACACTTTCTAAACCAACCAAAGCAACTAGAACCAAACTTGACTACAGAAGCCTAAACAGTAACAACTATCAAATCTCTCCCCAAAAGCAAAGCCCCAGGACCAGACAGGACACGAAATGAAGCACTCAACCACCTCCCGGACAAAGCCATAACCTTCTTAGCCGTTGCTTTCAATGCTATACTAACACTTAACTACTTCCCACCATCATGGAAAACTGCACTAGTCGTAACAATACCCAAATCAGACAAAGACCCACTAGGCCCTGCAAACCATTGACCAATAAGCCTCCTCAATACTATTGGCAAATTGTTTGAAAAGATCCTACTTCAAAGATGCTAGACTGAAACAGACTCAAACAACATACTAACCGACACACAATATGGTTTCCGAGCCAATCACTCAACTATCCACCCAATGATGACTTTAGCAGAAGATGTTACATTAAGATTACAAACAGGACAGGAAGCCATAAACAGCAACAAAGACAAAGCATATACACTCACAACATTCTTGGATGCCGAAAAAGCATTTCACAGATTATGGCACACAGGACTTCTCCACAAATTGACCACACAAGGCTACAGTGACTGTTACATCAAACTCCTACAAAGCTACCTGACTGACAGATCACTAGTTGTAACACTCGATGGAGTGGGATCAGAGACAAAACCAGTGACAGCTGGAGTGCCACAAGGCTCTACAAATTCCCCACTATTCGACTGCATATGCACAACTGACATACCAATTACAGACTACGTGAAAACACTTATGTTTGCAGACGACACCCTACTATATAAAACAGACAAAAACTTAAGATACACCACAGTAGGGCTCCAAAGACTACTTGACCACCTGCAAACATGGCTTACAAAATGGCGCATTAAAGTAAACACGACAAAATCGGCTCCCTTAGCAATGACAAGACGACGGACAGTATGGCCACGCGAAAACTTGACACTATTTGGAGAATACATATCGTACGCAACAACATGCTACGTAGGACTGACCATAGACAGGAAATTAATATGGCAACCACACACCACCAAAGCAAGATTGAAAGCAAACACAATATACAGACTCCTAGATACCATACTGAAATCAACAAGCCTCACACACAGAAAAAATGTTACCATATACAAAGCCATCATACAATCTGCCATGTTGTACGGATGCGAGGTCTGGGCACACGCGATATGTACACACATCAAATCCATACAAACCACCCAAAATAAAATACTACGGACTGCCATGGGAGCAACACGACTTGCACCAACTGACGAACTGACGAACTGCATGACAGAACAGAGACAGAGAAAATCACTACCATCATAACGGACAGAAATGCAGACTTCTACCACAAAGCAGTAACCACAAGAACCCCGCTATACGAAGACTAGGTACCTATGACATAGACAACACCCAGAAAGCCAAAATACCTCAACTAAACTGACAACAGGCCAAGCAAATCCACAACTAACTCACAACTATTAAAACATCAACCAGCCAGCAACAGATGAGAAACAGAGAGCAAGTACAAGGTAAATAACCAGAGAACAAATATATTAAATTAAAACAGGAATTAAGCAGAAATGTCCAGGACAATTAATATCAGAGAGTGGTACCCACATATGCGCATGGCCGGTAAAAATCACACCCATTACATTCAAAATGCACCACCACTAATATTGTTTGCCACCTCATCTCATGTCACCAACTATCAACGAGAACTAATCAACTGAATTTTACTTCCAGGATCTCACCATTTCGCTTTACCATCCACCCCCAAGATGACCAAAATCACCGCATTCCACATCACCACACACCACCAGAAACTAATTAACAAACCTTTTCTTCCAGGTTCTCGCCATTCCGTTTCATAACTCATCCCCAAGATGTCCAACAGCACAAGAAATAAAATAAAATTCAACAGAGCAGATTAATGAGCATAAAGTCACTACCATTTCCATCACAATACATCGCCATAGTAAAGTCAAGCTCAATTTAACTTAGCTAGAAATTGCTACTAAGTATTGCTCTTCATACCCATTTCATTATCAACCACACCCTCACTTTTTTTCCAGGACCACACCATTTCAATCACAATCCACCCCCAAAATGCCACAACAATCAGAATAAACCGGGATTTCGCACAACTAAACTAAACAGATGCAAAATTAAAATTAGAAGGCAGGCACACTTGTGAGCAGTTGAGAACCCTGACGAGGGAAAGCTTGTAGTAGGAAGCAGCAGCAACCTCCGAAGTGGCCCTAACTCCGGGAACTTAAGCACGCTTCGCGGGTGCAAGTGTAAGGTCAGGTCAACTAGACAACCCTGCACATAGGTGTGTACAAACAACACCGGGATGTAAAAACTTTAGTGGTGTTACGGGAGCACCAATAGCGTGTGGGCATCTTCAGGTACTTGACACCACAGGACCTCACGTCGACTTTGTGAGAGCAGGATGCTCTTGCATGCTGCCTCCTGGGTCCGCCGTGGGCTAGGGCCAACCTCAACATGCCAAATCCACCCAAAAAGTGCCATTACTGGACCGGGAAGGGTCTGGACGGAAGATACCGGAAAGGCTATGCTGAGTATGGATTGACTGAAAATTCCCCCCACCTCCCGGCAAGGCTGCCTGACAAGAGAGAGTAAAGGGAGGCTGGAAAGACATCCTGGAATTCCAATGACAGCGTAGGGCTTGGGTGACCCTGGAAAGTCACCCCCGCACTGAGAGGGCAGATCTGCAGCTGGGTCTGTCCCCAGTGATGAGAAGCGGCAGTGGAAGCATTTTAGGGCATTTTATTCTTCTGTTTTTATCGGGGTTATAGTCTCCTAGACGTTTAATGGTGGGGTTGGAATGTGTGAGAAGTTCACTGTAGTAATTTATATTACCATTTAATAACTGTGTCTTTACAGTTGGCATTTTTAAGTGTTCATGAATCGATAGGTTGGTAGTGAAGGGCGCTGCATTTGTTATGATTCTTCGATACATATTTTGAATGACTTGAAGGGAGTTTAAAGAGAATTTATTTAAGTTTCCCAGACTTCGTTACCATACAAAAGGGCTGAGCTTACGATTGCTGTGTTAATTAATAATTTTAATCGTCTGGGTAGATTAGTGCTTTTAACATTTGAAACAGTTGCGGTAATTTGCTCAGTGCTGCCTTTTTAACATATGAAATGTGATTAGTCCAGATTAGTTGAAACTCAATTATTAAACTTAGGTATTTCGTAGTTTGAGTGAAGGGGATTGGAATATTATTTTGAATTATTTGACGTGATGGCTGGAGTCTACGCTGAGTTACCAATAATGCTTGTGATTTAGTATGATTACTTAATAGGAGTTTTTCGAAGATTTTACTAACGGAGTTGAGTATGGAAATAGGCCATCTATTTTCTGGGATAGAGAGATTTTCGCCTCGTTTGGGGATCGTGATGACTTTAGCTGTTCGCCATGCTGTAGGAAAACAATTGAAATTAAATATTGCATTAAACAGGTTAAGGATTGCAAATAGTGCATTAGCTGGGAGGTTTTTAATAATTTTATAAGTAATTTTGTCTTGCCCTGGAGCTTTTTTGACATTAAGTTTTTTAAATAGTAGGAGTAATTCTTTAAGTGTCATTGCTTCCGGTTTTGCAGTTATGGTTCTGTTGAATACAGTTGTGGTTTTGTTTGCACATCTCTGGAAACATTTGGCGAACTGGCCCTGATAATAATCAGTTATTGCATTTGCTTTGTCCTTTGGGATGTATTAGAGTGTTCCTGCTGTGTTTATGATAGACTGGGAAATTGATTTTTTAATTTGGCCGTGCAAGGTTTTTACAATATGCCAGAATTCATTGTAATGATTGTTTATGTCTGTCATAAACGTTTCCCATTTATTTATTTTTAAGGTAATGAGTTTATTATGCAGTTCTTTCTTTAGTTTTAATATTTTTCTTTATCTGCTCGTTTCTGGATTTTTGATAAATATGACGGACGTGGCATTTTTCTGCTAAAAGAATTTCTGCTTTGGGGAATGAGTGTTTTAAAAATTGTCGTCGGTTTAGGAAAATTGTGTTTTTTATTTATTTGCAAAACTGTATTTTTAATTAATTCAGTTGCTGAGTCGATGTGATCGTTAGATGGAATATTTATTTGGTGGGTTGCAAATAAGTCTTCCAGGTCTAGTTTAAAAGCCTCTCAGTTAGCGGAGTTTTTAGAAGAGTGGCGTTGGGGTGTTTAAGTATGTTTACTTCCAGCTAGCATAAAATAGGTACGTGGTCTGAATCCAGTTCTGTGAGGACTTCAAATGACAAATTTGCATTTTCAAGTGCAATATCTAAAATATATGATTGGTATTGCGTACAAGCAGGATAAAATGTCTGTTCTGTTGGATCTGTAACTAAATAATTATATTGATTAGAATGTTTTGCAAGAATTCTGCCTCTTTGATTATTTTATCTACTATTCCAGGAAGTATGCTTTGTGTTTAGATCTCTGCTAAGAAAAATGGGTATGGCTGTGTTGTAATTTTATGTAAGTCAGCTGGAAGTAGCGGTTTGTACTGGGGGAATTATAAATAGCAGCTAGAGTGATGTGACCTACTCGAGTGTGAATGTTTATGGATGAGTATTCTATATTTTCCAATTCCTGGAACATTATTTAAATGGCTTTGTTTGCGGTTATGAACTAGTATAAATGTACCACCTCCTTTAGATTTCCTGTCAGTTTGATATGCCGTGTAATTTTTAATGTTAAATCTATTTCTTGGTTTTAAATGTGTTTAATTAATTAATGCAATTTCTACACCGTAAGTTTCTAGTACTCTTTCTAATTTACAAATTTGATAAAACATACTGTTGCCATTCATGTAGAGAGCTGAGAGGACACAGGTACTATCTGTGCGAATGTGATCCATAACTAATCGAACCCGGAGTAGGTAGGCAGGGCCTGCAGGAGCAGGAGGGTTTTCATCTGTGGGTCAGGTGTGGAATTGCCCAGGAGGATGCAGGATTTCATGTGAGTCATGAATTGAAGGAAGTTCGCTTCCCAGAGGAAGCACATCAGGTCGTGGAGGGTGATGAGTGTGGAGCTGATATCGCCGATATCGGGGAAGGGATCATTGGTGGGAGGGAGGGTTGATGTGGTTGGCAAGGAGGGGGGGATGGGTTGTTGGATGGTTGGTTTTTGGGTTGAGATCAGAGAGGATGACTGTTGTGTGTTTTGGGGCTGTGATTGTGAGCACATTGCCTGTGAGTAAGAAACAGTTTCCCTGACAATGTTCCTAGTTGGAGTTGGAGGTGGAAAGTGTTCCTGCATGAACACAGGTGGTGTATGAAGTGTGTGTGGAGGAGGGTTGAGTTTCGCGTTTTACTGCGACCTCCTGATTAAGTTGCTCCAGGTGGATGTATTCTGGGCAGAACTTTGAATTAGCTTCGTGCACTCCTTTCCCCTTGCAGTTCATAGAGTTGAGGTCCTTGTTCAAGTTCTCACAAGCAGTGTGGGGTGAGGGCTGGCGCAGTGATGGCATACAGTTCGAGGGCACAGAAATTTTGGCACTGGGGGATATCGCCAATCCTCTTTTTGTACGGGCGGGGTTGTACTGCCGTCATATTGATGCAAGTGAGGTTGAGAAGGGGGGGGGGGGTGAGGGAGTCTTTTTTGCAGCTGTTATACAGAAAAATCTTGTGGTTCTTCCCAGGTGTGTGATGGGTTGTTGGGGTCTGAGATGATTTTTCTGAATTGATAGACATCGATGACAGTGCTAATGTCGTGCCTCAAGGTCCTTTTTGATGTCTGCAGTTGGGGTTGTTTGTGGGAGCCTGACTACCACTTTTTGAGGGTGTTCTGCTGCGATACTGAATGAGCACAAATGTATGTTGGCAATTTTGAGGAAATCTCCAAGAGAGTGATACACCTGTTCGTGAGTGCATGTGATCTGGAGGCTGGCTTGAACAAGGGAAATTTGAGAACCATTAATGTTCATTGAACGGATTTTGGTGATCAAATGATTATATGTGGAAGTGTTAGGCACGATCAGTTTCATTGATTTCGGAATTGGTTTTGTGGTTGGGCGCTGAGTGTGAGAGGTGGACGGGACAAATGTGCTTTTCTGAGTGTTAGTGAGTGTAGCTGTTTGTGTATTTGCTATGTTGGCAAATGGTTCGAAGCGGATTTTAACTGTTAGTGACTTGGGCTGCTGTTCTCGAGAGGCTCGGGAGATTTTCATGCGTTTTGTTTCCAGAATCCAGGTTTTATTCTCAAACTGTTGATCCAACATCGCCTTATGGGGATTGTGTTTTGCCAGCAGCCAAGACTTTGGATTGTTCTGCAGCGATGTCGAGTGGCATTGCTTTTTTTTTTGTACTGAATCGTGTTGTTATGTGGTGTCTATGATGGCTTCCTGGGAATCGGGTGTTGGTGTTTGGTTTTGTGGTTTGTGAAAGATTATGTTCCTCCCTTCTCCGATTATGGCTAAAGCTGCATCAGGTGGTGTGTTTGCAGGTACCAGGTTTTCTGTCTCCAAGGAGCCCACATCCCCACACCCACAGGATCTAGTCAGCCAGGAGCGATCGTGGAATCAGAGGGGTAGTCTACTTGAATGGTTGTGTGTAAGATGTTTATGTTGTTTCCCAGAGATCAGGAAAACTACAGGGCGAAAGCCGCACAGACTGCCTGAAGTTTTTTTTTTTATGTGTTATGTGTGAGCCCCTCCGACTGGGAGGTACATATGGGCTTAAATGAGAATGAGAGGGCGATGAAAGTTTGGGGGACTGCTGGGGTGGAAATTTTACCATGAGAGGGGGGCATGCTTACTTTAGACATTGGGCACGCATGAAGGGGAGATGATTTTCATTTAGTGATGAGGGCGATAAAGTGTGAAAGAGTCAAGAGGGCGAAGAAAGTGGTTGGGTGATGAGGGCAGTGCTCGCTTGAAGCGGTCGGTGTTGGTGGCGAGGACGGAGTGGAAGTTAAGCAATCAAGTGAAGTGAGTAATGTATCATGTGCAAATATGAGGCCAAGATATTATATATTCCTTTTTCTATTTCAGTCTCTGTGCAAAATATGTTTATATTTACAAAATGTCTGCTTTTATTTTGAATTCGACAATATAATATATCGCATTTTTTATCTTCTTACGTATACTAAGATTACTGTAAATTATTACTATATTTGAAAAGAGAAAACATTTTGTTTTGTAAATAAGTTATAGTATGTTTAGTCCTATCTAGAGACGAAAGTTTGCAACGTGCATGAACAGCAATCAAAATAATAGTGTGTGTCCATTATCCTTCGAGTAAGATTAGTCCTACTCTGGTAAGAGTTTATGAATACGATATAGTTAGTTCACCCTTAGTCCGGACCCCTATCACCGGCCTAACCTCAGACCAACTCCGGATCATCCTTGGACGGAGCTCTGACTACGAATATGGCCCCAAGAGCTTTGTAAGGTTTGTATAATTGCTCTAGCCAATTCGTAATGCAGTCTGATTAAATTTCAACTGGTACATGTATTTTCCTAACATAATAGTTATAGTCACATTGGGCCTTATTCATAGCCAGAGCATCGTCCAAGGATAATCCATGTTTATTTCCTTTCAAAAGTAATGCTCTCGATAGTATTGTCCGTCTACTCTTGTAAACAAATCACAATATTCATACAGTTTAGTTTACAATCTCTTTTTACACTCCTTCAGAACATTTTGCTAAGGAAGAACAACAATTTCGTTATTTTTTTACTACGCTTACATCACTTTATTCGTTATACTTTGTTTTTATGAGTCTCTATGTTGTAATATGAGCTGGTTGAATTTTATTACGCCAATATTGTCTTTATAATAATGTTAAATACATTACAAAATGACATTTAAAAATGGTTAAAATTCTATTACCCAGACAAGATTCGACCTAGCATCCTTCCGAAAAACTACCCACGACGGTATCAGAGCTACTAATACATGACAAAAAAAAATAGAAATACCTTATAAGGTATATTTCGTTGGAATTATTATTCACGGACTATTTCATTCATTAGGTCGGCATATTTTTGTATAGAATTACAGAATCGGCTTTAAACGTAATTTTTGTGTTTCATAAACGTTATCTAGCTTTTACTGTCATGTAATATTAAAGAAACTGATGTATTTTATGTTCGCCATGTTTCTTTTTGATCTTATCACCTCGTTAATACTGCCCTCTGTCCGGACTAAAAGTTAGGCCGTACTAAAGCAAGATGTTCTTCGGACTAGCAATAAAAACGTTCTCCTAATACGGAACATTTTGGTCGGAGGATGATTTTTTCCTAAGTCCGGACTAAAAATCGACTATAACACTCATCACTGTTGAACGTGTGACTTTGACAGTTGTGTAGGATTGGGGTTGGTTAACGTTGGGACATTCGCAGACGACGAATAAGCGGTCTACTTCGTCTTTACTCTATGGTTTTCGCCTAATACTTGTTGCGAATAACAGGTATTGAAATTACTGTACAGGTCATCATTGATAAACGTGTTTGTTTACATCTTATCTTTAAAATGACAATCAAGCCTTATAATGTATACAATTCTTTAAAAATTTGAATTTACTCAAACTGTATTTTAAATTGATTAGAGAAAGTAGACATAAATCTGAAAATTTTTGTTTACAAATGAGTTTTCTAACCTAAACAACGCCGTTTTATCTAGACGTGTGGGTAGGAGAGCAGTTCAATGTTGGTACACGGCGATTGGTTATGCGCTACCAGCGATATCGGTCGTCTCATCTTGGCCTCATCTGTAGTCTAGACAAGATCCACACGACAATCTTATCTCGCATTCCAATGGAAGTTTTCCAAGGTCAATCTGGATGGGTGTTACATAATATCTATGGTCCAGTCCAATTCCCCAGTGGTTGTTTTGTTTCGTAAATGATGATGGCCGGGTGGACGGCAAGATTAGGCCGTTGATTCGTGGCCTTGCTGTGTAACAACTAACAAGAGTGCCGCCAAGTGTTCTACTTGTCAAGTCCATCTCTTGTGCTCTGTGGGTTACTTGCATTTGCTTCTGGTCTGTTGCAGAGGTAATTTTTGTATGTAGATATGCAGTTCTGTCATTGGAATGTTTTTGAACTTGGTCTTTTTTAAACAAGCTGGCTGCCAAAACTTTTAAGGTTTTTTTTTTCCAATTATTTTCAGAGATTGATTTGTTTCTTTATCTTGTATAACTTCATTATAATGTGCACGATCATGAAAGCTTTGGTAAAATACTAGGACTTTTTTTTTTTAATCTCGGAAAGTGGTATACTTCCACTCTACTAATTACACAAATTTACTAGGGGCATCAAGTTATAATCAATACTAACCACCAAAAACGATAGTGGGGAGGGCCATGAAGATCAGGGAAATTGAGGGGTAAAACATATAAAAAATATGTAAATTTACATGATAGCATTTAACCCTGCAATTTCCCTCCAGTTCGTAGCCCTTACCACTATTATATTTGTGACTTGTGTTAGTAACATTGTCAATTAGGTAGGCCCTATTGTTCGATTACATCAGTTTGCAATTATGAGGGCTTTCGTGATAAAATGTAACAATTCTATCACGAATATCACAAAACTATATTAAATTGCAAAATGATGAAACCAATCAATACCTAAACTCACAATATTATCAATACATCCACACATTATTTCTCAGTACAAATGGGCTACACATGAAAATCATTTCTAGGAACATTCCAAGCTTCGCTGATGTGTAACGCTGATTCGTGACGCTTCGCGTCACCACCAAAAAAAATTGCTGGCAAGGTTGAATCACTGTTTTGGGAATTCACTACCCTGCTGGCGATGGGACTCTGGCTCGGTGCATAATGCTTGGCTATGCTTGTAGAGTATTTTTCAGTGCGAGGGGGCTACACTTGAATATCATACATTATTACAGTAACATTTGTGTGAGTGTGTATTGATAATATTGTGAATTTAAGTATTGTTTGGTTAGGTAGTTTTGCAATTTAATGTATTTTCATTGTATTCATGAAATAGTTGTAATATTTTATAATGAAATCATGTTTAATTGCAAAAAGATGTAACCGAACAATACCCAAATTTACCTTATTACCAATACAAATTACAAATTCAATAGTGGGGAGGGCTATGTATGAACTGGAGGTAATTTGTGGGCTATTTCACACTCGTACCCCGCAATTTCCTTGGGTTAGGTATTTGTGCAATTTAATTCATTTACATTATTAAATATTATGATTACATTCATATTCTTAACTCATTTTACAATTAACACAATCACAATATAATGACTTTCTCATCTGAAATTGAAAATGCATCACATTACTCACCCAATCAATACGTCGTAAATGATTAACCATGATGCAAAATGTATTCTATTTGATTACTCTATATAGACACTCAAAATACCACACAAATAATATATTTTAACTATTCCAGTAAATCTAATATCACAAAAAAACACTCGTATTTCCGCAAAATTATTTTATTTTACACGTCAAACAGACTTGACATGCAATACAACATGCCAAACAGCACTTTTACATTAAAACCTCCTGTACAGTCCACCATCAGACCTTACAAAATTGCCGGACAGAACCACAATGCATCTGTAGCTTCTACCAATTTTGATGCACATTTGTTTCCTGTCTCTTGTCCGTTATTGATCACAGTGTATCGTAAAGTAACATGGCATGTTGCGGCACCTGTCTGTAAACGCAGTCTCTTGTCATTTCGTACTATGCACCATATGTATATTTATTTTTCTAGTAATACATTACGTAGTACAATCCTAGGAAATATAAAAGTAAGCCTTGGGTAATTCGTCAGAATTACGTAAAGTATTGTTCCGACACTGATTGCTGTTTGTTACCTGTCTAACCTAGGCGTCTCTGCATAAATATACATACCCTGTACATGAAGTTTTATACAGTAAATATTTGTTTCAAACTGTATTCTTACATGTAATTCAATTTAATGACCCGATATAAATGTATTGTACATAAATTATGTGTGTTTTACTGCATAAACACTGCGATCTTCATAGGCATCTGCACTATCTCATTTCAATTTTTTTTACAGTAAGCTATGTGAAGCCCATCCAAAATTCCTATGAGGTGTGAAGAGTAATAATCATATCTAACATATCCAGGTATTATTTTCCCGATTCTTGAAAAAGCCTATATTCTAGAAAATTACCGAAGGTTTTTTTTGTTATGCAATGTCCGTAAAACTTCAACTGAGGATTCATTGCCGGCTTGGAGGGCGTTGTGATAGAGTTGAGAAACTTCATTTGGTAGAACTGAGTTAAAAATATGCCCCAGATCAAGGGTTTTCAACCGTTTCATCACAGTACCTCTTTGCATTATTGTGATCACATGTAGGCTTACTACCAAAATTGTGAGTTAGCAGTTTTTTTTTACTACATTTAGGGGAATTTTGGGTGGTACAAGGGGGAAAAAAAATATTTGGGGGCAAAACGTTCATTTTAAAAGTACAAACCAGACATTTTCCACAAACGATAACAATTTTCAACTTTTTACAAAAAACTTCAAATTTTTTGTAACACGGTCGTGTACGCTTACAACCTAAATAGCATTCCAATACTACCAATAGCGGGCGTACCACAGGTTGAGACCCCTGTTGGTACCACCTAGTCGAGGCCTACGTAGTCTTCATCTACAGCGGCAGTTTTTACTGTCTTATACATTACATTTTGAGGCCCTGTACACAATTAACCCGGTGCACATAACGTATAACATAATGAAGTAAATACCCATTTGAACTTGTTGCATCTACATCTAGTATTTGGCGTGACTGACTTGGGGCATAACTTGCTTGGCTTAACGTTAAGATGGTCATCTCTTAATATCCTGACAAGTTCATAACACTGGCCAAAGAGAATGTGAAACATCATAAAAACAGCTGTAAACACGATAGCCAGAATTAATGGGTGCTGCAGTCGTTGGGTGCGCCACCTATCTGGGGTGCAGGAGGTTCTGGGTTTGAATCCTAGGTAAGGCATGGGTGTTGATTTAAGTTGGGGTCATAAGTTAGTTTGTCGGCCATCCCCTGATAAGCCTTCAGGCATAACACTAGGGGAGCAGGGCATTAATAAACCCTGAACAATACAATTACAGTACAATTATGGGTGCGAAAATTCCTGTGCGAGCAAAAATTATTTCCTACTTCTCTACTTCATTCTGATTGCAAGGTTTTTTTTATTTAATGTTAATGCTGCTTGTGAATGGATGATTTTGCTTGTGCTGCGATGGTTAGTGGTTAGACTACTCTCCTCCCACCTAGGCGAACTGGGTTCGATTCCCAGAAGGGTTGTCCCTGGATTTTTGCATGTACGAATCGTGCCGGACAATGTCGCTAGTTGGCAGGTTTTCTCTGAGGTCTCAAGTTTCCCCTGCCCTTGCATTCCGGTGCTGCTCCATAAGTAAACTCATTTCACCCTCATCAGCTCTTGTGACATCAATCTTAAGAGTGGTTGAATGAAGAGATTTGGACGGCTCTTAACACTGAGGTCGTGAGAGCCGACTAGGGTGATTAAAGTGAGTATGGAGCAGCACCAGAATGAAAGGCCGGGGGAAACGGGAGATCCCCCAGAAAACCAGCCAACCAATGGCATCGTCCGGCACGATTCCCACATGTGAAAATCCAGAGTGACCCTGCCGGGTATTGAACCCGGATCACCTTGCTGGGAGGCGAGCAGGCTAACCGCTCAGCCCCCGTGGCCCCGTCAATGTTAAGAGCAGCCTAAATCTCTCCACTCCACTCGCATGTTATGCTGTGTAAGTTATGTTATTAAAGCCAAGTCAACTGTGGGTGGCCTTAGTCTACATAACTTCATATTCCCCAGCTTCCAATGTGCAATCATTTGGAGTAACTTTTGAACCACCTGCTCAATGTGACGTCAAATAAAGACACAAAGATTCTGCGCCATTTACTTTGTTATTTAGAAATAATACTTTTAAATAGGAAGTTAAACATTAAGGTTAGGGCCTTAGAGCTTTCATTTTAAATGGAAATATGTGACAGAGGATGGATGTCACCAAGCATTTCCTTGCAATACCCCAAGAACACCCCAAGTACTCTGGCACATGCACACCCTGTGACCATAATTCAACAGTCACCCCACACATAATGTGCATAAGTGGGAGTTAGTAACAATTGTAGAGTCAGAAATAATAATAGCAAGCAAAAACTAAAGGTGACCACTTTCAACAAAAAAGGTACTGAATTTTATAGTGTTTAAAAACTACATATGCTGCTCATGACAATCTCGGCAATCTGCTTCACATTCCTTCATCATTGCCATCCACTGCGCGTGCTAGGTACGACGCTACGAGAAGCGGGTAACTCCGTAATAAGTGTGTGGTGCAAAGTTACCCTGAACATAATTTATTATCTTAATGAAATTGTTACTGCCATATTTGGCTTTAAGTGCTGGGTGAAATTTACAAACCACTGCCCCGCTACATCTTGCCCTTTACAATCACTTATAAATTTCTTTGTGTTGAAATTCTTACTAGGGCAGTTATAAATGGCATTGCTTTCTCTTCTATGTGGCATTGAGAACAAATGAGTGAAATATCACTTATATGCCTACTGAAAAGAGTTTTAAAGTACGCTATCAATGCTACCACATTCTGTACGTGTGTATGTAGAGGAAGAGAAAGCGATAAGTATGGCATTGTATCTATGTAATTTGGGGGCCATAACGTGGGTAACCACACAGCAAGACTAAAGTGAGTAGACTTAGTATTTTAACTGTGGTAACTTGTCACTTTTAATTTATTTCACTTGTGTGGGAGAAATTCAGCATTGCCATACAATTCTATACCTACATGGAAAGTGTTTTTCATCCCGTTTTAACATGCAGCTATGGCTACGAGGTGGGGAATAGCGAGCGCTGGAAAGATCAGCAACGACTTTGTGGCCGCGCTGAGCTCTCTTCCTGCAGACGAACACAAGGTGGTTGCAGTGGCTGCTCGCCAGTTGGATAGAGCAAAAGAATTCGCCAAGATCCACAGCATCCCGTCTGCGTATGGCTCCTATGAGGAACTGGCCAAGGACCCTAATGTTGGTGAGCCTGTTTGAAATTCGTAATTGTCTTTCAGTGCATGAAATTTCAGTACAATAAACACTTAAGCCAGGAATAAGTACAGTAAAAAATATACTTAAAAATGTGCATGAGGATGGTGAAATATTAATTTAAATTCACATGTTTCTGCCTGAGGCAAGGTCACGTATGGATGAGACGAGGCTTGTGCGATGCTCGGGAGTGAAGATGGGGATGCAACTGCAGAACCCCAGAAAACCCCCAACCCATGGCAATGTCCGCCACACTCTCCACGCGAAAAACTTCAATCCAGAAATTTCCCTGCCCACCAGAACTTTTCATGTAGGCATCATAGTAGTGCTTAAATTTTCATGATAAGTTAATTTTGTTCTCACCTTTAATTAGTTAGGGTAGAGAGTTTTACAAAAATTGCTGCCTCTGAGTAATATCACGTGGTTGTGGGGGGTGTGTTTTTTTTTTAAATTCCAGATGTGGTTTATGTCGGTTCCATCCACCCATATCACCATGAACTGGGGAAGATGATGCTCAGTGCTGGCAAGCCTGTGCTAGTGGAGAAGCCTTTGACCCTGAACCTCAAGCAAACAAAAGAATTGATTGAGTTGGCACGTTCCAAAAACCTGTTCTTAATGGAGGCTGTGTGGTCACGTTGCTTCCCTGTGTATGAACAGTTACGCAAGGAAATTAAGTCGGGGAATCTCGGCGAAATCGTCCAGGTTGTTTGTAATTTTGGACTGCCAATTGAAGATGTTGACAGGATAAAGTAGGTAGCTTTTTATTTGATTAAGGTTATTGCAAAGTGCAAATTTTTAATTTTATTTTGGGTGATAACTTGGTATTGCTAGATTGAAGATAATTGGCTGTTATAGCTGTAGTAATAAGAAGTTATGTAACTACTTACTATAAGTGTATGTTCATGTTGGCCAACAAGATAGATTTCCATTAATTCTAAAAATATTATGGTATGAATTTCCTGTGTGGAACTGTAAATGCTCCTAAAAAGAATTTGTCACTTGATTGTGTAACTTTATTATGTAGTGTTAATTTTAACATGTACTAGGATTCATAATGAGCAACGCCCAGGCTTGTAACTGCATGTATTTTAAAGGGGAGAGATTCCCGCCCTCTTGTATTTATGTATATTCCTCAGTAATTTAATTTATGGATTCAATATTTAAAAGCCAAGCTTGTCAAAGACATATGGAACATCTTAACATTTATTTTGAAATTGTAATTTCTTTTACTCCCATTACTCATTTTGTATCTATAATTGTAATTAAAGGTTCCATTTAATAATTTCTGCCTCAAATGGAGAAATAGATAATATTTGAATCCATACAAAATTAAAAAATTGTTTTAAGTAGTCCTTAAAGCCATGTCAAGCTTTGATTGCATGTGTCTGGTCATAAAGTACGATTACGAAGATTTGTAAAAAAGATTCCATGATTGATGGAATTTCTTTACTTTAAATTATGCAGTTTTTGACAAGTTTCCAGTAAAATTGACAATGATGTAAGGAAAGTAGTTTGATGTTTTTATGTAATATTAAATGTTTGGTGTTTAAATTAGCAGACACTAAATTTAGTTCATCTAGTTTTTTTTTTTTTTTTTTTTTTTCACAACTATAAAATTGACACCAGTAACACATTAATGATGCTAAAAATACCACGGTTACTTGATCAGTGCATGAATAAGGAGTGAAATAGTGACATACTGCTAGAGATACAAATAAGAACAGGAGGGGAGAGAGAGAGAGGGATAAAGGGAGAGTGTTAGAGACACAGGGATATAGGAAGAGGGATACAGACAGAGATAGGGGTATACAGAGGGGTAAAGAGGGAGAGATAGAGGTTGACTGGGAGATAATACAGAAAAAAGGGGGATAGGAGATTAATATAATTAGGCGTATAGAAAAACAGATAGGGATAAAGGGGGGAGATAGAACGAGTTATGGGGGGGGGGGGGGAGAGAGAGATAGAGATATAGAGAGATAGATAGAGAGATAGTTGTAGAGGGCGAGTAGCAGAGTAGTAATTATTTGACACACTTTATTAATGCATACACACAAAAATGATAATTATCTAAAATCTCTGTGATAATATACGGCCAAGCACACACTGCACTTACCTGGGGGGGGGGGGGGGAAGAGAGAGAGAGAGAGAGAGAGAGAGAGAGAGAGAGAGAGAGATAGAGAGATAGTTGTAGAGAGCGAGTAGCAGAGTAGTAATTATTTGACACACTTTATTAATGCATACACACAAAAATGATAATTATCTAAATCTCTGTGATAATATACGGCCAAGCACACACTGCACTTACCTTAAGTATGTTCTAATTAAAATAAAACAAGGCATTTCTTAACTCCTTGACGAGTAACAAGTAGATGCACGTTACATTCGTAAACATTCCCGTAAATATCCACTCACACATTTAGTTACATCATAGGTAATTTTCAACAAGTTAAACGTTATCTCAGAAGCTACATTCCAGAAAAAGAAGGAATAACATCACAATACTATAACACAAACATTTCATCAGATATGCCTTAATAAACACAAATCTTAATTTACAAAGTATTCCCATATACACATAAAAATCAATGTTGGTTGTTTACAAACCAGACAAAAAGTGGCCAGTATTTAGATTGCTCGCGCAAGTTCGGTCGCCACATGGCTAACATCATGCCGTACGCAAGTTGCTCGGTTGCTTCCACTGCTGCCTAAATTCCTCGCCCCATGACAGCTGACACCCTGGGTTCCATCGCCGCGCTACTGTAACACTGGAAGCACACATAAAAGAGTGCTTCCAAGCAAAGAACATGACAAGACACGAACCGCCATGTACCGCACAACCGTCAGAAATTACCTAGTGTTCTATGATGAACCACCTTACTCCTGTTCAATGAAAAACTATAAGTTATTCAGCTGTGTACTTTCCAGAGTAATTATTATTTAACAGACTGAGATTAAAGGGGAAGCAATGATTTTATTGCTTCCATGGATGCTCGCTCCTCCCCATCTTGCGCTGTGTCTGCCAGGCTCGCCATCTGTTTGTGGTATGTTAATTGCTTTTGTGATGTGTGAGAGTGCAGAATAAATCTAAACTTCTGGTTTAGCCAGTATTAATTGTGTACGTGCTACATGAGTATTTTTTGAATGAATACCTACTTCTAAAAGTGATGTATAACCATCTTTACTGAATGCAACTTTTGCCTAATTCTGTACAAACTTGTATGTTGATGAATTATTTTCTTGTTTTGTGGTTGCAAAATGCGAGTGTAAAATTAACACTTGTATGGCATTTCATAAAAACGTGGTAAATAGTGTCACATTTGAATGAGATCATAATCCAAAAATACAAACCAGATACTTCTTTACCCTAGTTTATGCAAGCCAACCAGTTTTTATTTTTTAAACGTTTATGTTGATTGCAGTATTCAAAATAAATTTATTTGCAAAAATACTATACCAATGAAGATAATTTTGAAAACAAAGTTGCTGTAATTACCATCTTCATATTGGCAAAAAGTACAAATATTGCATTGTGAGGAGGACCTTGCTGGTGTCTGAGAAGGCACAATGTAGTCCTGCCAATTTATTTCACACGTGGGTCAGTGTTGACTAGTGCATCTATTAACAAACACAGTCTGGCGTGCTATTAATTTTTTAAACTAACCTAAATTAATCATTTCATAATTTTGTACGGAAAATCATAGTGTGTAGTTGGCCAAGCAAGAATAAAATTTTCATTGTCTATGATGTTGCAGTAGTGTAACTGATAACTACTTTACGTGAACATAGGAAATTCATATAACATGGAATTTTAGGCTCAGCGCAGTCTCTGAGGATGGTACAGAGCTTTTGTAAAATGACTTCAAGCTGCGAAGAACTGCTCTCTGTGACTGAAATTATTTAAAATTTTGTTGGTGCAAAATGTGTATTATTATTGTTGTTTCTTTCTAAATTATTTATATGGTAGATGCTCACAGTTCTGTGATTTCATCCCCTGTGAACATTTTGTAAAGAAATAAAGAACGTGATAAATCTTGTGTTTGTTACTATACGTTTCATTTTGAATACTGTGCAGACTGAAGGAGCTCGGAGGTGGTTCTATACTAGACCTCGGTATATACCCCCTCCAGTTTGCTGTGATGGTGTTTGGCCCAGTAACACCCAAGGCAGTTAAAACTGTGGGTACGCTGAATGCCGAAGGAGTGGATGTCAACATGGCAACCTTGCTGAGCTATGAAGGTGGCCAAGTGGCCGTGTTAAGTTCGCACACCAAGGCCAAGTTCTCCAACAAAGCCTTGGTCATCGGCACGAAAGGAACTGCGGAGGTCTGTTGGAACAAATTGTTGTAGTTGGTTCATAATTAAACACTTTTGAGAGCATTTCTTGATATCTTGTACCAACTTGGTGGTTACTCTTCCACAGCCATGGTTAAATATTCCCATCTCCATGGACCTAATGAATAGTATACTGTATTTTGGCATGTATAGACCCCACATAAAAAAAAAAACCACAAAAAGTGGGCTGCGGCTTATTTACGAAATAAATGGCATTAAAAATGATTTTTACCCTCAAAACATGTTTGGAAATTTGTCAACATACAGTACATTTTAATGTTTTAGCATTGTTTCTAAGGAAGTAAGAACAAATAAATAGCTTTTCACTAGTGCAATAATTTGTTTGCTCACGTTTATAAACAAATAACCTTCACCTTGCATGCGTAAAATGTAAACATGTTGGAGCTTGGCCATAGATGCCATACACGTAGTTCGCATGCCTGCCACCACGCCACAAGAGCACATTGATAGACACCATTTTGTGTAATATGTTGGATGTTATGCTTTCTCAAGTCATGTTTCCATCTTTGGAATAGCAATTGGGCGACATATATTTGTAAACATTGCAACATAATACAGTAAAACCCCTCCATTACGACCCAACCCCAAGGAACTGTGAAAAGTTTGGGTCGAAAATTTGAGGCGGAAAAATAGATACAGTAATCCCTCACCAACCGCTGTATCTTGAACCATGGTTTCAGTTATGCATGGTTTTGTTTTGCAGACCATTTCTCCAACCACGGTACTAGTTTCTGTTTTACACTTTTTTCAGTTTATGGAAAACTAGCCCTTACTGATGTTAGTGGTTGGGCATTTCTCAAGCTGCCATCATAGACTTTGACATTTGTTGTCCCAAGCAGCGTGAAGCAATAAATTACTTAATGCCAGAAGGGGACACTGGCGTATTGGCCGTGGAAGCGGCCTCCCTGTCTTTTTTTCGCTTCCATTATTCTTCCTCTTTTGCTGTAAAAACAGTGGCACATTACATAGACTAGTTTCTTAATCAGTGTATGTATGATAACTTCAAATTTAATTCAATGCCCTTGTTTTTAATGATTATTTTTAAGTTTATGTAGGCCTACGTAATATGCTAATTTTTTTCTTATTAAGTCAATTTTATGTGTAAAGTGAATAAAGATAAGTGTGTGCCAATAAAATGTATTCTTATGTTACTGGTACCATATTATGGCGAGTGAGACGATGTGCATGTATAGGCAATGTCAAAAGTTTTTTTATGAAAAATTCAGGATAATTAATATTTCAAATAGACAGCACTAAATATTTATATTCCCATAAACATTGCTGGGCCTCATCGTGCCAGTGCAGGAGCCAACACGCCGCCTATAATTTATATAAATTCAACACAGTGACGTGAATTACATCTATCAGCACGTTTTCCCAATGCCGGGCCGCTGTTACGAAAAGAACCAGCCCTGTAACGACAGCAGTGGTGGCGGGCGGCGGCCGCCTACCATCTTGTAGCGACCAACCAACAGCTGCCCAACTTGAGGATCTAGGGCCGAGCTTCAGCAGCAAACCACCATGCCCGCACTGCAGAGGATCTAGGTGCTCGCCGAGCTACGTACATGCCCACAGCCTGATCAAAGCAAGAGCATGGTACGCGCACACCACCTAATCTTTTTGATCGCTACTTGCCTCATAACAATGTATGACCTATGAGACCTGCGTAATATATCTTTAATAATAACTTTATATTTTTATAATATATAGTCTAATCTTTTCACACACTTTCAATGGCCTTTCTTGGTTATCAAATTAATCAGGAGATGTCGAGCTATTAAAATATACATATTATATTTAATTTAAAAAGTGATTTTTTATGCGCTACAGATGATTGAATATGAACTTCATGCAAAAAATGGCAAGTTTGGGGGCATAGGGGTTAGGTGTGGGCTAAAATCTGCCCCAAATTTTTTATTACGACCCCCCCCCCCCCCCTTTTCTATTACAACCCTAGTTTCGGAACAGTGAGGGGTCATAATGGAGAGGTTCTACTGTACAAGTTTTCTGTTACAAATGTGTAGGGGAGAAAATAAGTCGGAATCATGGCTCAACAATATTGTATTTACAGAACAATACTGTATTTACAGGAATACAAAAATTCAGTATGGCCTATACGTGAAATATCCCTAATTTTTCACTAATAACTTCTGGTGCGGCCTATACATGCCAAAATACGGTACATACACAAACCAAGTGAAGTTAATAATTCTTAGAAATGGAAATATATATTATGATTTAACCAGCCTTAGTGTGACATGTGTAAAACTAAGAAAAATTGAAATAAGTTACTACTATTTGAAGTATAACACTTTTATTAAAACACGAACATACTTTTAATAACACATTTGCTGCTCATCACCTTAAAGCTTAAATTGTATTTATATAAAATTGTGAGTTCTAATACACTATAGGGCGCTAGATACAAAAACTGTTTTAAGTCAGCTGCATGCTGACTGATGCTTGATAAGTGTCACTAGCAGCGAATGTGTTAATTATTGCCAACGTTATTCTAAGAAGTTTCACGAGTATTCACGTAACTGTGTTGCTAAATAATATCAGCATAAAATTTCACAGACTTTTCCCCATTCCTGATAGGCATTGCTCCCGAATTTTCACGTGTGGGAATCTTGTAAGATGAAACGCTGATCGGTGGGCTTTTTCAGGAGTCTCCATTCCTTTCTCCCTCGCATTCTGGTACTGCTCCGTACTCACCTCGCTTCACCCTCGTCGGTTCTCGAGACCGCAATGTTAGCCGCCCAAATCTCTCCACCTCCACATTTCCCAGGCAGGACAAACTTCCAGAGGTGAAAATGAAAACTGATTTTCTTAGCAAAATATTACAGCGAATGGAGAGAATGGACTGTTTCTAAAAGTAGTGTTGCAGTTCAGAGAGCACAGTTCCATGGGTGCAAGGCTTTTCCTCAACATTCATTCAGGCTGAGCATGGTATCTAGCAATGGTGTAGACATGTTCATAGTCCTCATATGCATAAGTGTGCATCCACGTGGAATCCTTAATTTCCCCATCAAGCAATACATCAAATGAAAAGCTCATCTGTCCTGTGCACAGTGCGAGCCAGTGTAGATATTTGGGCGGCTCTTAACATTGAGGTCTTGAGAGCAGATGAGTATGGAGCGAGATGAGTATGGAGCAGTGCCCGAAAGTAAAGGCAGGAGAAATGGATGATCCCAGAGAAAACTTGCCGACAAGCAGCATTGCCTGGCATGATTCTCACATATGAAAATATGGGAGTGACCCTGTTGGGAATCAAACCTGGTACTCCTAGGTGGGATGTGTAGAAGGTTTAACCTTCGTGATGTCCATTTTCCTCTTCTGGGCTCTACCTCACTGCTGCATGAAATGCATTGCAAAGGTTTAATAGAAAACATTACTCAAAAGTGTTTGGCTATTTTGTAGTAGTGTGCAAACACGAAGGACATTTAAGAAATATTTTGCACCTAAAGATGAGTTTTAAGTTCTCATTTCAACTTCGAGGATTTTTTTGGGTGTGAAAATGGCTAAAACATGTGTTTGCAGAGCAATTTTTAGTGCTTCATTTTCTATGCAGAAACTTTAGAGTTGTCATCAGACTTGCATGATATTATTTTTACTAGCTTACAGTAAAAAATGTACGGTCAACACTAAATGTTGCATTCAAGTGAATCGCTGCTGGAAAGTCTGCTCACTAGTTCAGCACCTTGTGCGTAGATGCAAGTGTCAGGCTTAGAGCTCACATGTTACACCTCGGATGCACAACTTAACTTCAAGCAGGTGGGACCCTTAACAGAACATTATGCCTACGTGATACCTGAATGTATTATGGGGTAGCAAAATTGCATTAACTCGCAATGTTTTTAATATACTTTCCTTTGGAAAGGTACACATATGAAACTGTCCAAATGGCTGGCTGGATGTACATCCAGCCGTCCTCTTACCCCCTCCCCTTATAAATTTTTAATACCTGAACAGATTGTAATAACATTTTGTAGGAATGGGTTTCCACAAACAACCATCGCGACAACCTTTCATAAAAGTACATCTGTATTTTTAAAACTCTAACCTGTGCAACTTCAACAGATACACACTGCCCGAAGTCATTCATGGCAAGGGGCAATGTAAAGTGTGGTAATTACCAACGCAATTATAATGACTTATGACAATTGTGATTATTATGCAGGTGTACTGCACACACATTCAGTAACATTTCAGATTTATAAACACATGTTTAAAACATTTACAGAGCACATTAATTACATAGTTATACTCAAAAATAGTTATACCCTTACAGACATTTTTCCCATTCCTTTGAAAGAGTCCGGTGGTGTCATATTGTGCCAATTTCTGTTCATTAATACATTAAGTTATTTTTTTACTCATCAACATAATACACTGTAGAATTAACCTCACTTCCTATCTGATAATTGTTTTTTTTTTTTTTTCTGTGGAACAATTACTAGCTCAAGAATGGTTATTATTCAATAGAGTAAAGGCTTTACATGAACACCAGTAATTACTCGATTCCTTAAGCCATTGTAATGTGTGTTTCGAAGTAGCAACCCTTTAGTAATGAATAGGATTTTTACTAAGACTTATTTTAGAAGTGCCCACTTGTTGCAAAACCAGATATTTTCAAATGCATTCTGGTTGTCTCTGTAGCAAGAATATTTGTGTTTGTTATTGTGCCTTTTACAGGTGGTGGAACCATTTTGGTGCCCGACTAAGTTGATCACGCCAAGCAAAACATATGAATTCCCTCTGCCGAAAATTGAAAGAAGAATAAACTTTCAGAACAGCGAAGGGATGCGTTTTGAGGCCGCGGAGGCTCGCCGTTGCCTGAAAGAAGGTAACGCCACCATTACAGATTGTAAAATTAGTTGTCTTTGTAAGAAATAAGACTACATTATAAAAAGTAGACAGAATGCACACATACTCGCAGGGCAGTACTCGTAGATAGAGAGACAAATAAAAGTCAGACTAACACATTTTCCACACAGATGCACGGGTGCGTGGAAAATGTGTTCATTCTGACTTCTTTGTGTGTGTGCAGCTATGAGTACCACCGTGTAAGTACTTGTGCATTGTCTAGTTTTTATAATGTAATCAGTAGCTTTTCCCGCCATATCTCAAGAAACTGATAGGATGTGTAAGTACTGCCTTTCCCAACATTTATGATTCTGATAAGAAAAGCTATATATTTGCTAAATATTTTTTCAGGACTGATTGAAAGCCCTTTAATGACCCACAAGGAGTCTCTCTTGCTGGCAGAACTGGAAGACAGACTGAGAGCAGATATTGGTGTACATTACCCTCAAGACGACTAAGTGCTTCCTTTGAATGACTGGATTATAGTTACGCACAGTGATCGTAATTCTATGGAACATGGGTGATATTTCATACTGAATTTGATAGAATGTCTATTTTGAAATAAAGAAATATATTAAAAAATTTAAGTTTGCATTAAATATAGATAACATGACTCATTTTCTAGAGCAAAGTTGAAATTTATACAACCTGTCCCTTATTAAAACTAGAAGTAAATGGTAAGCTATAAGCGACTGGAAGAAATTTACAGTTTCTGTGTAAATTTCCAAATGGATTTTTCTAATTTATTTTCTTGCCATGTTTATTCCTTTTTTACTTAATTAAAAAGGTGTAGCAGTGAATATTTTTGCAGAAAACCTAAACAAGATAAATTATACATCTCCACCAAAGTTTAAATTGAAGTTGAATTTCGGCAAACGACATCGGCTGTACGCAGCCGTACATACCTGCGTGCATAAGTTGCATGACACGAAGGCGAACTGATCCACAACAGTGGCGTGACATACGGCGACCAACATCTGTACATAGGTCACCATGATAAACACATGCTCCCTTGCCACTGCGGTGATGCCTGTGCGTGGAACAGTGGCAACCCATTCAACCGACATGCAGCACTGTCGTGGGTCAGTTTGCTTTCTTGTTATGCAACTTGTCATGCACACAGGTACATATGGCTGAGGACACATGGTGTTGTTCGTCGAAATTCAACTTTGATTTAAACATAGTAAATGGCCTTTCGGAACATTTTGTAACTAGGGTTTCATGTTTCTGTTCGCCCAGAGATGCTGTGGTTTTGAATTTTGACAGGTAGTTTCCAAACTTCTTGTATGTACTAGAGGGAATTATTGTTGTTCATTTGTGCATGGGTGATGCCTAATTCTAGGCAAGATGATTTAAGAACTATAAATGTGTTATACCCACTGAAATAGTGGTTACATATTACAGACTTTTACACCATGCATTCAGCATGCGCATCATATATCAATGAAATTCAGTTGGATTGGATAACAAGGTAACTATACTTATGAATGATAAATGTAATAGTAAAATAATGATTTGCAAGAGTGTGTATATACTTTTTAATTGCCAGCTTGTATTGATAAATATTTGCAGCATTTTCCTTTATTTCAGTGTGCCGTAGATTTTATTCTTAAATTGTATTTGGAAATGTTTCAAGAGAATATTTTTTGGTTAAGAGTTATAATTTTGGTCGAGTGTTACAATTATAAACTGTATCTTATAAGTTAATGGTGGTTGTTAGCGATTACATGCATAGGAGATGTTACAGAATTGTTATGAATTTATAAAAAAAAATTTTTGTCATTTTGTACAAGCAAGAGAAACGTCTTGTATTATTCCTGTGTTCTACGAGATTTGTGTGAATGGAGGTTCAAATTTCAGTTTCTACCATTGGAAATAGACACTAGTAATTTGTAGGTAGCAGTTGTGTCCGTTTTGCACTCCAGCTAACAGCTTGCACGGGGTTAAGGAAAGTGAAGTGGCTTCATTTAGCCTCTCAAATTGACTGGAATGAAGATGGATGCTGTCACATATTTTTACATGTGCTTCAGGACAGATTCATGTTGTCGCGACTTCACTCTGGCATATACCATCCTGCCTTGTGGCTGTAATGTGGGTTTGAATAGAGAATGCCAAGGAAGGGTCCCCTTATCTGATTTCACCAGGCCATAAAGACTAAGCACTTTGCTGGGAAGCAAAGTTGCTCATGTCATGAATATATAACACCCACAAAAGTTTTATAAAGTGTAAAAAAAGTGTCTGCTACCATACAGCCAGGTTAGACACGCCTATTTCATTGTGATTAAGCTTTAAAAAAAAAACCACCATATTATTCATATAATAGCATTTCTTCTTTAAGGGTTTGTCATAAATTCATGCAAAAATACTAAATACTTTCAACCTAAACAATTTTTTCAGTACTTTAGAGGTAGTCTTGAATTCAGGTTTAAATATTTTTCCCTCAAAAATATTTCTTTTAAGGGACCATCTTCCTTTCGGGAAAATACCTTACTTACATGTTTTAGCAGGATCTTATCTTGGCAGATTGATAAGTCCTTAATATGTATACCCATTATGGTAGAGAGATAAAAGCATAAATATATACTCCTTCCCCCTTGATTTTAGTTTTATAACTTCTACCAGTATACCCCAAATGTGTTGGAAGGAAACAAAGCCGTAGTTTATTTTTATTGTCAGCCTCTTGCTGGTCGTTAAATCATAAACACACATTATATCAATGGTTTCTTTCGATAGGTACTTGATTTATGGGAAACACTAGCTGTCTGTTAAGCATGCTGCAACATGTCCACCATATTTGTTTATACTGCTCGGACTGCGACATTCGCCTTACATGTATTCATGATTGTGAAAGTCTTATTTTTTGATAGTTTGTGCGGTTTTGAAGTAAATGGCCTGTTACAAAAAATACCATTCTAACCACAAGTGTCGTCGTCAAAAATGACGGCCCCATCTTTTATGGACGTGGGAATAATGGTAGAAAACTCAGCTGTTAAGATTTTGTATCTTCCCTCGAATTCCACTGATGTTTGATATACTCTTTAAAAGGGTTCTACGGTTTTACATTTAAATATGCTGTTAAAAGACATCAGCATTGTCTGTGTCTTCTAGATCACTGTAAAATTTAATCTTATAATACATTTGGTCCCACTATATTACTGGAAATTCCCAAGGTGGCATTCGCCTTCAGGAACTCGATGTATCAAGCATGATTTATCCTGATGCCAGATTGAATAGTGACAATTACATACAAATTATGGCAATGTAGTTACAGTATTGGTAACTAGAGCTGCACAACTGGTTGAGACCCTACATTCTGAATGGGGTAAAGTTCTGCAGAAATGACTTGCAGAGTACAGGTGATGTTAGTGGCATTCATTAGCCACACATGGTGTCACATCCAAATGCAGAGGGATAAGGGTGTACAAAATTGGATTTTAACAAAAATTCAGTTACATTTCTGCTTTAGAACAATGCTGGTAAGACAAGCATATGGCGTACATGCGCAAGGCATTTGTTAAATGTTGCTTCATGCAAAGAAACTTTGATATGCACAAATTGATTGAACTTGCATCTTTCCTCAATAACAGATTTACAATATTTATCATATTGTAAGCAGATTTTTTTTTTAATGCCAATTTGGATCCTCCAAAACACTCCTTGGCTTAGAATCACGACTGTCAATATTACATACCGTTCCCACCAAGTGTGTTTTAAATAAATAAAATAGATAGTGTAGAGTGGAGATATTGAGAGAACTCGCTGACCAGTGGTGTAGTCTGGTATGATTCCCACATGCGAGAATCTGCGAGTGACTCAGCTGGGAATAGAACCCTCATTGCCTAGGGTGGGGATGAGTAGTCTGACCACTACACCACCATGGCCCTTATAAAATACACGTTATACATAAATCTGGCCCAGCAAGGTTTTTTTTTTTGCAAAGACATGTTGCAAGTCGACTGCAAGAGTCCATTGCAGCGCAAATGTTGATATATGGGAAATTAATTTACGTAATTTTTTTGTGCAAATGAAGAGTTCTCTGAAGCTCTTAATATTGAGGTTTTGAATGCCAATGAGGGTGAAGCAATACGAGTAGGGAGTAGCATGGGAATGAAAGGGTGGGGGGGAAACAGGAGGTCTCGAGAAAACCTGCTGACCAGCGACATCATCAGTTATAATTTCTCATGTGCAAAAATCTATGGGTGACCCAGCCAAGAATGAAACCCAGTTTGCCTAGACGGGAAGTGAGTAGTCTAACCATTACACCACCGCAGCCCCAATGTGTGTGTGTTGCATTTGTAAACAAAACCATATATGGTTTGGGAGTGGTTTGAAAAAATAATCACACTATGTACAGCCACATGATATTTGATTCATCCAATTTTGGAAGGCACAAGATGAAACAATAATTGCACTGAAAGGTAACACATGCCACGTGGATTTTAATAAGCTTTGGCAATCCTCTGCACAACCCAGCTGTGACCTTGTTTTACCACCTACTGAACAGGTTTGGAGAACGAAGCTTGTGGATGGTACCATATTTACTCGTGTGTACCATGATTTTTGCAACAAGTTCACCAAATTTTTTTAAAAAATAAAATTGCACCAAAAATTTGTGGCGCCCTATTAGTACATATGGAACAAAATAATAATATTTTTTACATTAATGTGTGGTGATTGCGATATGTTTGGAAAATACTTTAAATAACTTGGGTAGCTAGCCACTGCCATGAGAACAAAGCGGGATGGCGGAATTATCGACCGGCTATATCTGGGTGTTTTTGCAATGGGGCAGGGGGCCGTAAACACATGGCAGCTCTGGTTTTGTGGCATGACAGGATGCCATTAGTTGAATGGGGGAGGGGGGTTACAACATGCACATAACTGAAGGGTCGCTGAGAGAGAGAGAGAAGGGTGATGTAAGAGGGAGAGATGAGACAACAGACAGTCCTACCATCCTCAACACCCCAGGGCAATTTATGGCTACCACTCCCCTTCATCTTTTTTTCATTTGTATACGGTGCACCCCAGAAACTTTTTTCCTTTATTTCGGCAAAAAAGGGGTGCACTATACACAAGTAAATACTTGGCTATTCATGGTAACGTGAGCACTCTCATTTGGAATAATAGTCTATAAATATATTTTATTGTAGCATTGGCCATCAACTTTAGACTCCTGTGAAATATATACACTGTGTTTATTACCTACGTGGCACTATGTATTTTAAAAAGTGGTGGAAGGTTAAAACTTGGCAAAAATGCTCACTTAACAGTGAACAGCCTAAACATGGTTTCACCCATTCCCCCGACATTGCCACTTTCCCTTCTGAATATTATGCCTGCCATGAACACTGCCTGTTCAGTAACTTCATGTGATTTCCACCAACTGAATGCTTCAAAATTCAGCTTGCATTTAGTGTCATATTTCCTTTTTCAGAGGATTTGAGAGTCTTGGGATTGGCTTACAATCAATTTATATTAAGTAAACTTAAGTTTCCACACAGATCATATTTTCAAGGACATCAACAGAACAGTAGATATGTCCTTTTCTTTTCCACCCCTCCCCGGAAAGATTTCTTCCTTAAAAAAAAATGTTCAGCATTAAAAGTGTGTAATGTTAACTTTTCGAAAATAAGATTGATTAGCAAATTTCTAAATCAAGTCAAAAACATTAAATTACAAGTAGTATAAAACAGTGCAGAAAGATTGTGAATGATCTGCACACAAAAACTAATACAGATATGAAGTTTAAAGTAATTACCTGAACAAACACTGCCTAGATATTACATAGCCAAAATGTGAAAACGTACATGTAAGCCACGATCCACAGGCATACATTTTAAATGTTGACACAATATGATAATTATGAAGCCTGTTTTGACAGGAGAAAACAGCACTTCTTAACAAGGGCATCTGTAAGTGAAAATAAAAATGTAACTACTAAAGTGAATACAAATGACAGATTCAGGACACACTATGATGAGAATATGGAAAAACACTTGAAAATGAAAAACTGAACTCTCAATATGTAAGCATTTAACACAATTTACTGAATTGTGGGACTCATTACTTAATGACTGTTGCAGTCAGTTCAAAACCATAATTAATGAAGGGCATAATTAAAATATGTTTTGTGATTCCAGTTCTGTTAGTGAATACTGGCTTTGCTAGTGATTTAAAAAAAAAAGTATTTCTTTAAAGGCACCTTCACACAGGGTCACACGGCAGCACTTCTTGGGCCCATTTTACAATGCACAGATTTTCAATATTACAGATACCACGTAACACGCACACAGAGTTTGCAGGTAAATCATGAAGAATTTTTGGCTATTCTAAAATACACAGAAACTTCTGCTACCTATAAAATTAATAAATATTTTCTGTTACAAAATTCTGAAATAAGCTTTAGAACACACCCTAATTTTTTTAATATTTATACTATAAATAATACGGTTTAACTATGCACATGTGTTTGATTAAAACAAAAATTATAATTGCCATCTCAAATCCATACTCTTGTTTTCTTGTAAACCACAATGGAGATAAATATAAAGTGAAGAGATTTGGATGGCTCTTAACAGCGAGTTCTTGAGAGCCTATGAGGGTGATTGAAATGAATATGGAGCTGCACTGGAATGACAGGGCGGCCAATGGCATTGTCTGGCACGATTTCCACTTGCGAAGATCCGGGGATTGAACCAGGTACGCCTTGGTGGGAGGCGAGCGTGCTAATCGCTCAGTCCACAATGAAGATAAAGACAAACAACAAACCAAATACTCTTTACCCGGATTCACAGACACTGGAGATTTAGGAGTTGTCCAGATTCCTTATGTGGATTTGTACATTATTCGTGCATGCCTGTGTCCTGATGGAAATGGAACACGGAGTGTGTCACATGCTCCACTCCATGTCATTATCGAACTGTTCATAGTGGCTCCTCAGGACCAGCACGTAAGCACTCCCGTTCAGACATTGTCACTTAGCAGTGTTGCTTAGTGGCTTATCAGTAGCACTACTTGTAAGCATCAAGAATTTCAACCTTAGACACGTAAGCAAAGCCCTTACAAGTAAATATTTATAATATGAATATTCACAGTCTTCAGCAAATGTGGACGGTGAGATACTGTTGGTGACACTACTATTATATGAGTAAAAAGCAGATGTAGAAATTAAAAATTAAAATTCTGGGTTCATTTGCCAATTTAAAAAAAGTTAGAACCTGGGGATGCTCCATACTTTAGTTGATGATTTGCAAATAGATAAAGAGCTTCTAGCTATATTCAACAGTGGAATTTAGAGAGGGAGGGGGTGGGGCGAGAGACTGCCACGAAATTCCCTCCAATACCATGTAACTATCGCAGGACAGTAGCCAAGGGCGGTTCAACACTTGAGCTCTTTTGAACTCAACCTTGGAAAAATGGCACAATTGCTACCTGTATATTACATGAGCAGTTTGGCTAGCAAGCACACAGTAAAGCTGGTATAGGTGTGTGTATTTACGTATGTATATGTTAAGTGTAGGAAAGTTTACATAAGGTGAAAGAATACACAATGAGCATAAAAATAGATCTTTGCAGGGCTTTCATAAATGCTCAGTTTTACCTAAACAGACTATACTATCATGCAGTGTACTCACTGCTCAAATAATTGAGTGACTGCAGCCCTGTTTGAGATCTACAATTCAATCACTTGTCCCCTGAAGATTACCACTTTTCTGTGGCTGTGTGTGAAGGAACTCATTTACTTCCAGCATTTACCAACGGCAGCACTTCACTAAGGAGTGCCACTCGCATTGACATCTTGTGGAGGGATCCTAGTATTAACTTCAGTTATTAAACAGTCATATTAGGCAAAAAACACTATAATTACAAATCAGAAGTGCAAAGTACAACATTAAAACATATTTACACAAGTCAAAGGTGGCAGCCTACAAATAAAATGCTTCCAAAATCCCTGCACCCTGCCTTTTTTTCATAAGTTGTTCATATTCCGCTTCATCATTTTGAGTTTTAAATTGTTCACATTCACTTCGTGTTCCAGTTGAATCCTGAACAAACTTTTTTTGAAATTTAGCTCCTCTCTTTTCATTTCCAGTTCTGTTTCCAATATTTTTCTTTTTAGTACGCGTTCTAATTGTATCGAAACCATGGTATGCTTCTCTTTTATTTCACCTGCAAGTTTATACTTAGCACCACAACGTCCATAGCCGGTAGATTTTTCTTCTGAACGGGCACTGGCAGCTATATGTTCAAAAAATTCAGCAGTGTTGGCCTGTCTCTGAGAAATTGCGGAGCATTCCAACGCTTCTGAAGAAATTTCCTCACTTTGCACAGTTTCGTTAGCTTGTACAAATTCTAGAATCACTGGTACCTGCACATCAAAGAAAGGTGACAGTGACAATTGCAAAAACTATACCATCTGTATATTGATGCAAAATTCTCATTTTTTGGCAGCACGCTAGATTTCACCATTTTTTTTATAAACTCAAGCCGAAGCCATTTAATTATTGGCTCATGCAACAGTGAGGACCAACTTCCCTTTCTACTTGATTAGATGTGATTCGGCCTTCCTGTATTTAATTGTTTCTGATTGGCTTAAAGCCATACTGGGCATGTCAAACAAACTGTCACAAGAAAAGCAATAAAAAGACACATATTTGAAGTTTATTTTCTTGAAATAATAACACAAATTTTGCAGGTGTCTTGAGTGTAAGCAGACATCTAGAAAATTCACAAATACATTCGAGGGCAAGCTACACTTCAAACACACGTAACACTCATCTTTCTCTTTCAACTGAATCGCACTTTGTAAGACATGCCCTGCATGAATTAGAACCAATAACATGCAAGCAATAAAGGACAGCATCTCTTACTCCCTGGTCTGGCGTAAAACTGGAGCATCGGCAATGAATAGCTAACTGAGGCTTAAGTACACAAAAATTGTGCAGTCTAGCTCGTTGCCAAAAAAAATCTGTGAAATTTCTGAATTTCTATGTGGAAGCAGTGAATTTCTATATGGACTAGTATACAATATCAACAATGTTGCCCACAATTTCAATGCTGCACAACAAAATTGTATGCATTGTAAACACTAAAAAACATCAAAATACAGAGCTAGAGGTATCGTCAATTTTGGTAAAACACTATAATGACCTACTTGATTAAGTACGAATTTAAACGTAACGTAAGTACCATCTAAAAATAAAATCACGTTATGCTAAAAATCTTATATATAGTCTATTTGCGGTTTCCCCACACATTTGAATCAAACTTTTGAAAATTCATCCAATGTATGAAATGTTTAATTATTTACTAAAAATTGTGTATCACAAGCATTTTATACTCGTTTTGACATTTGGTAAAACTGAATTTCTACTTATCTTTTACATATAAATTATAATATGTCATTCATAATTAATATGAATAAAAACAGGGAGAAGAAATGTGTTACTGTATATACTGTACCCCGCTTTTGCCAGATGGTCATGCGTTCATTAAGGGGTAATGCGTAGTTCAGAAATGGCAATACACACTATACAAAATACTACATTTATTGACACTCAAAAGGCTTACAAGAAATGATGCATTAAAGGCATCTCAAACACTGAAATTTGTCTATTATTCAATACAGCTATCTTTACATTAAGTGATCAGAGTACAAGTTAATTCGAGTATAATATCGCTCTTAAGGAGCAGTCAGAGTAAGTCTCGCTATCCTTCGTCTCACGCAACCCAAGATGCCCAAACGGGATATATTTTTACCCTGTATTTCGTAGATGTAGCAACGTCGAGGCTCTCTCAACGGCGGCTTCCTCCACGCATCCTCTCGGCGGCAGCTCCACGGGCAGGGCCTCCAGCATAGGCGGAAACAAAGATGGCCACGAGCTACCACCGCTCACCCATTTTATAAGCTGGTGCCCGGCCCTGTTTGGGTAATCATTCCCCCAACTGTTTTCATAACTCAAGCTCTAGTTGACAAGGCCGACTTCCTCCCAGTGTTTGAGCTCGGCCTGGCAACCATTGCCTGCGACGATCACAGCAGTGTATTGGTAATGTTCTTATACAAAGTATTATTACACAGAGTGCACACAAATGTGGTACGTTGTTCCTTTGTTGTAATTTTATAGACTGGGTTAAGCTTTGTTAGTAGGGCTTCAGAAAAGTTAGAAGTAACTGTAAATGGATTATAGTAATTAGGTACAGTGTATTCTTGTATCCCTGATGAATATATAACACGTATAGTTCCCAACAAAAGTTCAAGACCATTAATAAATTTTTTTAAATACTTTCCTGGTTTTTAACTTTTGGTGCAATCAACATTATAAAATTTGTTAACATTAGTGTCAAAAACATTAACATGATTCAATGATTAAAATTGGTCAAACAATTTGCTAGTTATGATTTTTGAAATGATTGCATGAATACCAAACGATTACACACATTTTTGTGTAAAAAATTGTATTGACACAATTATTTTAGATATAAATTTGCAAACAATTTTGAAAAATTTTTGTTAACTGAACTCAAATTGTATAGAAAACTAGCTATAAATGTGCCAAAATTAAAAACTAAATATTTGTTTCTTGCCAGCTGAGTTAGCAAGATGGGGTTTCCAACATTAGTTCTCTTTCACTCGAGAGATAACATTAAAGGTTTGTTACTGGGAAATGATGATTATTGTGATCCATGTAGTGAAAAACAATTGCAGTGATAGTTTTGTGCCGTGGTTGTGTATAAAATGGGGGAAAATATGTATTACCAAACATAACGTGGCAAATTGTTGGAATGAGTATGTATAGCAAAAAAACCAGAGATTGCAGCAGAGTTGGGCACTTCTAAGTCATATGTATCAAACACTATAAATATAATTTCAAGTATGGTGCATAATACCCATGTAAAAGCAGTCTATTAAAAAACAGCAACACGTATTTGTATGCTACCTAATTTTCAGTAAAGTTTTTTGAAGAAGTATCAAATGGCTCCACAGTGTTTTCTTATTTCAATTATTGATTTATTTAGAAAACTGTGTACATTTGGAGTTTTCGCTTGCATCTTCCATGGTCCTAAACATTTGAAGCCTTCTGTATATGTGAATATTATGTTGGCTTTATCGAATGTTACTTCACATTTTAATGATAAACAATTGAGTTCATCACTACACTTTGTATGTTAGAGTGTAGTATGTTTGAATATGGCTTAAGTAACAGTTAAATTCCATTATTGTTGTGCTTTGTAAGTTTGCAGTTTGTATCGCTGCATAATGCAAAATTATTTAGTTTTTCTTATGTGTCACTGTTTTATGTGAGAATACCTAAACTGTGAAACTGTAATGATCTGCAACTGTTATCCAATGTTTCACTACATACTGGCTCATTTACATGAGCCTCAGCTCGTAAAGGCAAATTGCTGTTATGTACTAAATAAATAAAAACCTATTCAACCCTTTTAGTATTCATGTCCATTACAGTGTACATGTTGCAAAGAAGGAAATATATGACCAGGGCTGTACACAACTAGCATCATTGTCCCATGCAGTCAGTTTATTCCCTGTGGATAATGTGATTTGTGCACATTTCCACAGCTCTTGCTTGCAAAAATGAAGCAACTGTTGGATCAAGATATGTACAGCATAAACCAAAATATTACTTGATCACAATTGAAAACATAAATTAATACGGAATTGAAAGGGTTAAAAGCCCTCAGGATACTTAATCACGTAAGTTTCTGGTTAATGATACAAAAAACTTCAAACTCCACAAATTTTTTAGTATTGCGACACACACACAGACAGATAAAACTCACCAGGCCATTTTGTTAGTATGACAACATACGATCCAATACATTTACATGGAATAAAAGCGCATCTCATAAGCCGATAATCCTCCTTTTAAAGCTTAGAAGACCGATTACAGTAGCCGGGAGTTGCGAGTACTGAAGAGACCCATTATTGCACATGGGATTATGGCATTAAAAATGTAGTTTTTTTGTACATCCACTGATTAAAATTTTAGACATTTTGGGGTAAAATATGAATACGTTGTATTCATGATGAAAAGTCAAATTACAGCTACGGTATGCAAACGGACATGAATCCAAAACAACTTTGGTACTATCATGCCAGTTGATATGAATAATTTATTTATCTTCCAGTAGTTAAGCAAAAGCTGCAATTTGTATCATAATATCCCTGTACAATCAAATCTCAAAATTATGACTTTTAACAGTTTCCAGAAAAATTGTAGTTACTTTGAAGGAGTCGTAGTTTCATTTTGGACACATTCTGACACACCTCCACCCTTTACACACAAAAAATGCATAAAAATTTTACTCGGACCATTTTTGCATGGTTTTAGTGGCAAAATTATGCATTATATTTGTTAAATACAAATAAATGGTTCCGTGAAATGACTTGTAAGATCTACATGCTTGTAAGATTAAATTGGACATATTTTAACGGACTTTGACCCCTGAAATGTCAAAAATGGTGTCCACTTTCAATTGGCTCTCAAGCAAAAATAACAAATTTTTAGTGAAATTTTAATTTATTTTAATATTTTGAAGTCTTCTGAGAGACGTTATACCCTAGAAGAACATACAGGAAAAAGGAAGCCTAAACATAGGGCGCCAAACAGCTTTTAGCAAACTCAAGCTATGTTTTTACTGGCTTTTCTTGCAGGAAAATCAACCATTTTATTATTTAAATTATCAACTTATCACTGGTGCATTACCCGATCCTTTGTGGCCTTTATACACACTCGACATACGGCTGGTAAACTGTAGATGTCCTAATGCAGTTGCAAGTGGCGTGGCTCCTTTCGCCGTCATGCTGAAGAAGCAGTGTACCAATGAGACCAAGTGACCTAGCCAAGGAGAATGGCAAGGGAATAGCGGTCAGCTTGCTCTCTATTTATCAACAGTTGCTCATGCACCCAGCCCCATCGATAATGTGCCCTGCATAGCCACGCCTAGCATTTTATTTTCTCCACATACACTAAGAGAAACCACTCCTAGCAGAGCAAAGGGCAGACTATGCCCCTTGTAAATGTTCTTATGTCTGCTGCCGTCAAAATATTTTACAAGCAGTTAGGAATATTTTTTGTCCTTGATTTCATTACGTATAGCAGGGTTACCACTTTTTTTCCATTGAAAAAATTTCCTGACATTTCCCTGATTTCCAGACACAAATAATCTTTTTTTCCCTGACCTTTTGTTTTTTTTGGTAAGGATTGATGCCTTTGCAATGTAACACACTTTTACACCAAAATATTTACCTATCTTGCTCCCTATATATAAATTACAAAGAAAAATGCCTAAGCATTTAGTCTACAATCATCAAAACACTTTTATGCAATCCTGGTAGTGGTGCATGGTTGATGATAGAACTGCCAAATATATCATGGATATTACAGAATTCCCTGACATTCCTAACTTGTTCAAAATTCCCCGACAGTTTTCAATTTCCCTGACATTTGCCTGTTTTCCATACGAGTGACAACCATGGTATAATTTATTACAGGTGCCTTTCCAGTGAAATATGTAGGTACGTATGAACCACTTTTGTAAAATAGCTTTATCCACCACCTTTGGTAATAATGTTGAAGCACTGGAACACCACAAATATAATTTCAGTTGGCTGTGTTCTAATTAATTTAGTATTCCAGTATTTTAGTATTTAGTAGTGTTAAATTCTGATGCAGTCGATAGTCACTTTTTCAGTGATGGTTGTGATTTGATATTTTAGAAAGTTACGTTAAATACTAAAAACTTAATACTAAAATACCAAATACACAATTTTAGTCTATTAATTTGAGCCATGTGACGTTTCAGATAACTAAAAGTGCTAATTCAAATATAGCTAAGGCATGTGTTCCAACTGACAATTTCTAAATTTAATACTGTAGTTTGGTTTGGCTCAATTATAACACTGTCAACAGTAACTTGTTTAATGTGATGGTGGTATCTGTAGGGCAATGATGTAGATTGCAATTCTGCATTGCATAATACACACTATCTTGTATAGCATTTTCATGAGACTATTTTCATAAATAAATATATTAATATCATGTGAAAAAATGCAGGTATACAATATATTTCTGGTTATGGTTACACTTGAATGTATCACCTATGTACACATGGTATAGTCCATATTCACGGTTACTTCCAACTTTTCTGAAACCCTGCTAAAGTTCTATTTCCACGATATACCTCTGCCTCATGCAAACAAAGCAAATGGGCCTCAAAAATTACACTGAAGTGAAAATGCACTGCATTCTTGCACACTCAGTGTGGTAGCATTTTGCTTAAGAACTATTTCTTACTAGGCATTACCAACACACGTTTTTCTCCCTGATTTTATTCATATTAACTATAAATGAAATATAAGTAACAGTTCAATTTAACCATAAATTAGTTACTTTTATGTAAACTGAAGTATAATATGCTTCTGATACACGATATATTTACGAAACAACCGAAAATGTCATACATGGGTTGATTTTTCAAAGGTTTGATTCAAACAGTGTCAAGAAAACAAGAATACACTGTACTAAAGTCATTCATACAGTCATATATTTGTATTGTGTGAATTCATAAAAAAATATGCTATGTACAATATGAAGCTACCATCTCTGAAGTTTTTTTGTCATGTTACGATAAATCAAATACGGTGACAATTTGAGATTTGATAAAATTAGTATTTGGTCAGTTTTGTTATAAAATTAGTATTTGGTCAGTTTTGTTACATACTAAAAGCTAAATATTAAACTACCATATACATAATTATTAGTAGTATACTAAATTGTGTCACCTGACCATGTAGTAAACTATAAGTGCTTATTGGAACATGGCCTTAGTTGGTTTTGAGAAACACAAAAAAGAATAAAATGAGATAAATATGTCGCTGTTCGTACAGGTGCAAGTAATAAACACACTAGGCGAGTAAACATTTTTGGTGAAGACCACGTTACACTTGTATTTCCTGTAAAATAGAAAGTTATTCTTACACTCCAAAACAAATAATTGAAAGGTTTTGTTTTATTCCATCGTAGGTACTTACTTTAGCTCCAACATACTTCTCATCAACGTTTCACTTCCAATCCTCTTGACGTGCTCCTACTACTTAATTCTCGTCTCCCCTGTGATCTCTGCCAGCCCCTTTATCTGTATTTTCTCTACTTCTTTCCCTCCTTGTTACTACCACCATGCTCCTTGCAAATTGCATGCCCAATGCCTCTTTTTATTAGGTACTTTGAGTGCCCCCAAATAGCAACAAGGCATTCATAGGGCACACTATTTATTCAAGAATTGGGAAGGGAGAGGAGAGTGCCAAAATTTGGGCAGTTGTTAACACCAAGGTCTTGAGAGCAAATGAGAGTGAAGTAAGGTGAACATGTAACAGTACTGGAATGCAAGAACAGGGGTAATGGGAGATCACCGAGAATATCCACCAACCACCAGCATTGTCTGACATGATTCTCACATGCAAAATCTGGGAGCGACCATGCCAGGAATCAAACCCAGTTTGCCTAAGTTGGAGGCGATGGGTAACCTAATCACTACACCACCAAGGCCCGTAATTGGGAAGGAATCAGCCAGGATCTGTATTACAAAACATCTCGGCATTCAGAAAACCAGACATTCCAGAAACCTAACTGATCTAAAAAGTAGGAAATGCACGACTTTATCACAATGAAGGAATAGTAGGATCTTTTGATAAAGTAACCGTGGGTTGGCTCATTTTCATGCATATACACTAAGGTATCAGTTAACAGAAGCCTATCAATCAAATGTCTGGCTTAACCAAATAGTTTCTTCAAAAACGTTTAAACATTTAACATTTCTTAATTTTTTCTTGTTATTTTTTTGATTCAATACAAATTTATGTACTATACATTCAGTAGGCTTCGTATAATACAGTGCAATGCACATTTATAATATATACTATACAAACTTGATGCTTTTATATGCAAATATGTTTAGTAAAATAAACCTACATTCATCAAATAAATTATTCTACACACTTAAAAACTTAATTTACTAACTCCACACCCTTACGTTATTGTTTTCGTTACAAAAAGAATATTGTAAATTATTCCAGAATAAAAGAATTTTTGTTTAACCGAATACCCACTGGTCCCATCAAGTTTGGTTAGATGAGATACTAGTGTAGTATTTTATGTTCTGAATTTGTTCAAAACCATGTGACCATGCTTCCAATTTTAGAACTAATAATATAAGTGGTGTACTATATGACTAAACGAAGAACCATTGCATATGGAACTAATATTATCATGTTGCAGCCAAATGGCTCACAACTTCTAGACTCATTATAATCACAACTGATAACCAAGTTTACAATGTAATGGATAGTAATTTTTTAATCAGTCTATAATCTACACATCCTAAAAAAAAGGAAGTGGAAAAATCCTAACATACAACAGTTATATACATTGAAATGAAATAATTTAGAAGGTATACAAAACTTAAAATGTACCCAAACAACAACAAATTGTTAAAATATCAATAATACTTTCGTGGACCTCATGTACACTATTAAAGACGTTAACACGCTAGACGGGATGTGGCCTTTATTTCTAAAGTGGCACTGTAACAAAGTTGTATGAATTTAAAAAATACAAGACAATTACTAAAGCTGATATTCAAAGTAGGTCCACATCAACATATGAAAAAGATGCTCGAGCACTGAATGCTATGGTTAATCACTAATCAAGTATGCAAAAACATGGCAAATAATGATAAGTTTCGCAAATTTTTAAATAAGATTATGTAATAAAAAAATAAAAAAACCCAGAGGTCTTTGCAGCAAATTAAAACTTTGGAATATAATATACTTCTTAATGTATCAAGAGGGAAAAAACCAGATATTTAGTAACTGCAATATTTGCACATACACTCACCAAAAAAAGTTTTGCATCACCCATGTACTATGTCGTACATGACTAAGATACAAATGGCCCTGAGGCATGTGGGTACTACATTTACAATATGTCCAGCTCACCACATTTTCAATATGTCCAACTTACCAAACCGAACGAAACACAATAATGTACAGAAAATAACATCTGTTTCATATGGGGTGATTTGCACATCACTCCTAATTCACGCTAATATGTGGTGGCACATCCCCTTGCTTGGATACAGGCTATAATTCACAGTGGTGTACTGTCCACAAGATCAAGCCAGCCTTGGTCCAAGTTCTTCACTGGTGATCCTGCGTACGTCATACAGAGTACATTGTCAGTCTGGATGTCCAGAAACAGCTCGTTTCGATCAATCCCAGATATGTTAGATGGTGTTTATGTCTGGGGAACAGGCAGGCCACTCCCACTGGGTGATCCCAGCACAATGAAAGAAGGTGAGTGAGTGAAGAGATTTGGGCGGCTCTCGACAATGAGGTCTTGAGAGCTAATGGGGGTGAAGGTGAGTATGGAGTAGCGCCGGAATGCAGGGGCGCAGGAAACAGAAGATCTCCGAGAAAACCAGCCGACCAGCGGCATCGTCTGACAGGATTCCCACATGTGAAAATCCGGGGCCATGGTGGGAGGCGAGTAGTCTAACCAATACACCACGCAGCCCCCAATGAAAGAAGGTGATCACGAGAACTGCATATGGACATGCATGTTATCTATCGTCCATGAAGATGAAATCCTCTCCAAAGTGCTGGCAATACAGTTCCACGATTGGTTGCAGAATGTTGTTCCTGTGCTGTAGCATGTTTAAAGTGCCTTAAACAACCACAAGAGGTGTACGGTAAACCCATGTAATGCCACCCCAGAACATCACTCCGCCACCAACTTGCTGCACATGTGGGACACTGTGTTGGAGGTGTGCACTGTTAACAGGTTGTCTCTAAATACGTTGTCTACAATTATTAGAGGTTAAACAAATCTGACATTTGCCTGTAACAGTATACTTCGTCAATCCTGGGACATCCATGCAGCATGATTTTGTGCCCATCTGTAACAGTCTGCATTGTGTTGTGGAGTACAAGGTGAAACTTGTCATGGTCGTTGGGAACGCAGAATCACATAATGCAACCAAAATCTCACATTTAATGGGACACATGACATCCTGTAGCCCCCACGAACTCTGAATTCTGTACCAGAGCACTCAGCTAGGGGTTCCTCCTAGCCAACAGTCGCAAATATTGATCAAAACCTGCAGTTGTTAAACGTGGATGGCTTGTGCGGGCCAAGTCCTCAACACTGTCAATCGGAACTGATTCCATATCCGCATTTCCCTTAAGACTCCGGTGCACATGTCTAGCAACTTTCCTTTGATAAGATTTCTTCACGTAATGTAAGTTCATTACACCGTTCCATACATACCTCTGATGCTTCCTTGTTGATACTCTAACGTCAAGTGAAACACTGCAACCCTTTGTAGCGTGTCATTTGACCCATAGGTAGGGCTACACACAGCTGTCTGTATGTTTACAAACAACGTACGGGGCGGCGCTCTGATCAGCACAGGAACTGTCACTACAGCCACTCACTGACACAACATATCAGGCTGATGCAAAACTTTTGTCGAAGTGTATAATGAAATACTACAGATACAACAAATGCGAATCAAGAAACCATATTTTCAAGGAACATTATTTTTTTTATTTCTTTGCCTGAAATCACACTTTGAAATATTCAAGTATGTAATGTTCCCTTGTTCTTTTCCCATTTAATTTTGTTAAACGCTTATCTTTTCTAAAGTTCTTAATTAGTGCTTCCAACATAGTTCACTCTATCTTGGCTCCTCACGCCATTATTTCACGCCATTATTTCTTAAAGCATTGTTAACTTTGTATTAACCTTCTCCATCACTTAGATGTGATCTTTGTCAACCTTTATTTCTTCCCTAGTTTTATTTCAAACTGCATGCACTGTTTGGCTTTAAGCTACTTTTCTTCCCTCTATTCCGTCTGCTTTCTTCAGTTTTACTCTATAATGATTTCTTGATGTGATCTGTAAGTAATTAGATTTTTCATACAGAAATCTTTGCTTATGGGAACATTGTGGGCACATTAATTAACTTTCTCAGGCCATCTTTAATACACTAAAACCACTCACTGTTGCTGCTGAAGTATTGTCTTATTGTAGTAAGAAAATTACAATGTAAGAAAATCCTTATTCAACTTCAGCATTACCAAGAGGAAGAACCAGCATGGCTTTTACTAACTTTCTTAGTTCTGCAACTTTTCTCACCAGTGACTTTTCTTAAGAAAATATCTTTCCCCTGCTGTTATCTACTATTACGATTTTATGTTAGATACCACGTCCAGCATCTTCCTCTCAATTTGATTGTTCTCTATCTTCATTTTTTAACACCCTCTTCTGGGATATCCTCATACTGTTTTCCCTTTCACTCGTCACTTGTAACGTCACAATTCACATTTTGGCACCAAAGTTTTCTAATGGCATACAAAACAACTTACTACAAATGCGCACATCTTGTAACAGGTTACTGTCTGTGTTCTCGTTGTAGTCCTCAGCAAACACCAACTAACTGGCTCAGTGTGAGTTGGAGACTATGACTAAATAATCAATAAAAGTCTGTTGATAAAAGGAGTGCCAACAGTAAATAAATAAACAATGACAATGTTCACTGGAGATTTATTGTCGTCTTGACAAAACAAACAATTGACACTCACAACTGACAAAATAGAAAAATATAAAAAAAACGAGACTTCTAACTTCAAGAGTTACGAAGACGAGAGAAAATTGTTACTTTTCTCTCCCGGCGCCCTATTGACTCCTCGCACAGACAGAAAATAAATTTAATATATATTTGAAATGTCCGAAATACAAAAGAAGGTTAAAGTCGCGGGAGCTGGCCGGTGCGAGTCACGTGATTACTCGTTGCAGGCTGCCCGAATGACAGCTGACAAACGATTGTGTTGCGGCGAACTGTTGTGATACCCAAGAAAGGTCGTGCTTCCCTATATATTGATTGAAAAGTTTCCTCATTGAAAAATGGCCCAACATTAGTATCGCTGGGTGCGGTATTTTCCTGAATTCTGAAGTATTGTTTTCGAGAAGTCGGTCATGTCAGCTAAAGGTGACCTCTGTTATTTTACTTGTTTCACCATGTCTTGCAATGTGACGGTGACGTGTTTAGTGTACTAACCCAGTAAAAAGGAAAAGATGCGCTATCATTCTATGTCAGTTACTACTGATGAAATGAGGAAAGAAAAATAATAAATTTTGAAAAATGACTATATATAAAATACAAACAAGTTATCATTGCCACTACCTTTCAAATATTACATGAATTACTATCCTTGACTGAAATACACACAATTGAAATACTTCCTGAATATAGAAATTAGTTTTTTTTTTTTTTTTTGTGTGTGTGTATATAAACATATATATCTGCAATGCTACAATCTCTTCATAGAGCACTTGAATTCAAAGTTCTTTCAGAAATTCTGAAACAAAAAAGGAACTTACCAAATTGTCTTGAAGCATGCATAATAAATTGCAAAAGAATAATATTTCTAAGAGGAGTATCCTTTTAACACTTCAAAGTCCTCATGTAGCATGCATTCCTTGACAAATGACTCTCTCTTTGGAAGCTCCAGAATGAGGTACTGAAATTTTTACAGCTGACCTATGGCTAATAACTGAGCAGCAGTAACCACAGTCAACTATTGTGTTTCATCATGATTAAGGAAAGAGAAACATCACAGCATAAGATCAACTCTAAACTCATTTATCTCTTCCCACAGGGACAACTTAAAGCAATAATTAAGTCAACCACTTCTTACCCAGATTCCAAAATACCTTTCCCAAAGGCAGCATAAGAAATATGCAAATGTATTGTAACATTGTGCTCTGCATTGCTTCCCTTGCCCTGTTCCATGCCAGTGAGCAAATCAGAGTGCCAAGGGTGCTAAGGGCACAGAAGTAACTTGAGATTTACAAGGGAAAGCCACTGCATGTGCCAGATAAACCTATTAGGACTTGTGTGCTCTCAACATTGAGCACATTGAATTTCTGGGGTTATCTTTTCAAGAATGTTCTGAACTTTGCCCCAGCCTCTCTCAACATCACTTGAGGTGCTAGGAAGTTTATAGATTGGGCCAGCTCTATTACTTAAGGCCAATGGTGTACGAAAGCAGTATAGTTACCTGATTTTTGGCATGACAAGATGTAAACATTAATTTTTAACAACTTCCTGCACTTTGAAATATTCAATACCATTATTATTCTGTGAGCACTGATGGAAGATGAGAAATAAGATATTCTTTATCTTACATCAGTGCTCTAATAGTAGTAATGGTAGTGAATATCTATCAATGTAAGAAGGTGTTCGAAATTATTCTTTATGTCTTGTCGTGCCAAAAATTGAGAAAAATTCTCTCTGAAAACAACTTTTGACCAAAGTTAAGGTAAATACACTGCTTTCGTGCACCATTGGCCTTAAGCCACGACGGGCCACCGAGTCAAGTGTGTAGTTTCTAGAGGGTCGTGCAACCTTCAGCGCCAGGTGTGCAAATACAGCAAAGCGTTGAGTGGCAGCAACGGTGACCAGCGGGAGAGAAGTCTGCGGACCGCAAGCATCGGCACAGTGGAGAGAGAGACTGGATGTGTGAGTGGCAAGACATTTGGAATTATGGCAATAGACGGATTGAATATGAGTAAACAATGAGTGTGAACTGACTGTAATCAACATAGAGATATTGACTATGGATTTTAATTAGAATTGAGATAGACATTAAATATTGCACTCAATGAGAATAACAAGAGCAATAGCGGAGATGAGTAGTTTAATGTTGTGAACAACAGCTGCATGAATAAATAAAAAAATTAAATTCTGTGCTTTATAACCTCCATCCCTGACAAACTTGGATTTGCCCCTGGTGACTCATAATAGTATCAATACTAAGCACTGACAAAATGTTGGAAAAATAGAACAGTAAAGTCTGGAAAATAAAGATCAGGATGGGTGAACCGGGAGTCATAACAGAATCCTCCCAAACATGTTTTGAGTGGTTATCACTGAGCTACCTCATTTCTTCAGTAAAATGCATCCCGGTCAAAATAAAAATGTAACTACAGACCAAGTCTTCACTACTTTGGTAAATACAAATTACAGATTCAGGGTTGACTATAATGAGGAAAAGAACAGCCTTGGCTTCACAACAATGGGAAGAGACACTCATGCCATGATAATATGACATTTTCTGTATTAAAATATTTCATTTCATCATTTCCCAACCTATTTCAATTAAGTGTTGATAAAAAATTGTAAAAGTTAAAAGTTTTACATTTTTTAATACAAACATTTTCTCTCTATAGCTTTACATAAATTTCAAAATCATTAAACTCCAATAATTAAGTAAAATTTTATTGTTTCAAGATAGTGACACACAAAAATCTCACAGTGCGCAGTATACAAGATACTGTGTACAACTAATTGTCAGTCTCCAGATGAAAAGTGGAAATGGAACTAAAAACTTGACATAATTTACTATATTGTGTGATTACTTGACAACTGACACAGTTAATTCTGAACAGTACTTTAAAACATACTTGGATTAAATGTTTTCGTAACTCCAATTGAATGAAGTAACACAAACTGACAATAAATCAATCATGTCATTACCTAAGAAACCATTCAGTCTAAGTGAAATTTTCCTTAAAAATTATTTTCATATCTACACAAAGATACTGTCCTTATGCATAATTCTTATGGATTAATTTACTGATTACTAACAAGACAACACTTTCATCGCTAATAAAACAACACAGCACAACTACAAACACTATGGTGTATTTAAGAGACAATGTCACTTAGGCTTTATTGTTTCTTGAGTATAGGCTGTTCACTGTAAAATGAGCACTTTTGAAAGCCCTGCTTATGATCTACTTGTATGCAGGTAGTGAATTTTTCTGCCTTATGTAAAATTAACATTGCTATGGGCCTCATCACTTTATTCACACGTCGGTCACGAGAATCTGTGAAATTATTGGAAAATAAAATATTTTACAAATCTGGATAATTTTATACTTTGATGCATAAAAAAAAAAACAAAGAGAAATAAATAATTTAAGTTATCACAACTGGTTACCTAACACATCTTATTCAATGTTAATATATGGAACTACTTTCCATCAATCGTTACCAACTTTACAGGGTGCATGTCACTCAGTGCACCCGTTAAAAATATATGACGTTAGTAACAGTGACTTTCCCCTTAGGTTGATTTCAAAAGTGCTCACTTTATCATGAACAGCCTTTAATGATATGCAATGCTTAAGGCCAGAGAATGCTGGCTTTGTTAGTGATGCAAAAAACTGTTTATTTAGGGCCCCTTCACACAAGGCCAATTACTAGCTCATTTTAGTGGCTTGTCAATAGCACATCAGTGGCACTACTAACATAAACCAAACATGTGGTCACTTAGCGGCTTGTCAATAGCACTACTCGTGAGTGTGAGAATTTCACTGTTGACATCTGTATAAAGCTGGAAGTAAATATTAGTAATATGATCTTTTAGTTTCCCAATGAAGACGGATGTGGAGGGTGATCTGCTGATGACAATACTCTTACGGAGTAAAAATAGATGTAGAAATTACAAATGAAGATTGTGGGTTCATTCACCAATTTTAAAAGGATAGAATCGAGGACTGTTCCATATTTTAGTTAGTGACTTACACGTGGATGAAGCGCTTCTAGCTGGAAGAATTAAACTGTGAGAAGTAGGAGGGGGTGACAGTGTCACAAGACTCCCTCCAATACCATTGTCAAAACTATCACAGGACAGAAGTCAGAGGAGGCTGAACACGCACTACCAGCCTACTACCATGCCATAGGTACATGTTATGATGTGACTGCAGCCCTGTGTGGAACCTATGCTTCAACCACTTGTTTCATAATGAGTAGCGCAACTTTTCTGTGGCTGTGTGTGAAGGAATTCACTTGTTTCCAGCATTTACCAACAGCAGCTCTTCTAAGAAGCTCCACTCACAGTGCCCTCATGTGAAGGGGTCCTGGGACTAAATTCAGGAAAGTGTAAAACAGTTACACTGGACAGAACAACACTACAGTGCAAAGTAGAAATTTGAAACACATTCATACAAGTCAGGATTGGGGGGCCTACAAAATGAAACACTTTCAAAATCCCTGCCCCCTTCTTTTAAACACTCACAAACTGTTCATGTCCCGCTCCATCATTTTCAGTTTTAAACTGTTCACTTTCATTTCGTGTTCCAGTTGAATCTTAAACAAACTCTTTTTGAAATTTAGCTCCTCTTTTTTCATTTCCAGTTCTGTTTCCAATATTTTTCTTTTCAGTGCACGCTCTACTTGTAGTGAAGCCGTAACATGCCTCTCTTGCACTTCACCTGCAAATTTATCCTTTACACCATAACATCTGTAGCCTGTGGATTTTTCATCCAAACATGCACTGGCGGCTATACGTTCGTAAAGTTCCGCAATACTAGTCTGTTTCTGAGAATTTGCGGAGCATACTGAACGCTTGGCTTCTGATACTTCTGGAGAAGTTTTCTCACATTCCACAGTTTCGTTTGCTTGTACAAACTCTACAATCACTGGAACCTGCACATCAAAGAAAGGAGACAATGACAACTGCAAAAACTATACAACCCGTATACAATCCTGTATATTGATGTACAGTAGACTCCCGAAAATCCAAACTTTTAGACAGTACACACCAATAAAAAAAAAATTTTATTAAATTTTTTTAGTCCTTCACAATTGAAATTTTCTTTGTGAAACTGTACTGCATGTGAACGTCGAATGAAAGGGAGTGCATGCACACCTGCTTTGTACAGTTATTTGCCGTATTCATCTCTGCTGTCACCGCAAGACAAACTTCCTCATTTTTTTTGTCTGCCTTTTGTTGAGCTAACATTAAGATAGATCGTGCAGTAAGTTTTCCCGTGTGTTTTACTCTAGTACTAGACATTTTACACAAAAGTAAATAAATTCATTAATTAAATAAAAATAACAGCACTTTGCATGAGTAAACATTCAAGTTCATGTTGGACTAAGGTGGTTCAGCTCCATTGCAGAAAAAAATTGAAGTTTTAAAAGAACTAGATGCCGGCATGCATGCATTTAGCTGTCAGACTGGGTCTCAGTTAATAATTACTCATGTTGGACCCAAGAGTAGTGTTCCAATCAACAGGAACAATGCCAGGAAATTATCCTTCTCATTAATTTTTTCCCTGACTCTGTTTAGAAAAATTATTTACTAGCTAGGGAAGCTGACTTCCCCCTTGAAGCGTAATAATGCACGATTATAAAATTTAATGGTGAGGTTTCTTTCAATTCTTCTCTATCGTAGGTAAGTTTGTGCAATAACTGTTGTTAGATTACCTTACATTGCTTACCATAATTTGTAGTGCCAAAATATACTGTGTAATTTTTAGGCATCACAGATGACTTATGAGAAAACTTAAATATTTACAATTTATGTGCATGTTATTTTAGCTTCCAATTGTACATCATATCACAGTGTTGATACAAAATCTCCAAAATTCTCAAATTCATAAAAAAAAAAAAAAAAATTCTCTCAACCTCAACAAAAAGTTTAATTCACACCCTGCTCAGGAAATATTTTCTAACTAATACTATAGGAAAATTATAATTGGTTCGTACTTTAAGTAAAAATGAAACGCAAGTATTAGATAATGAAAGTCCCCTATTAACTATTTTTAAAAATAAAAAAGCAAGCTAAAAACCGCCAGTGCAATGGCCATTTACGACCAGCGCTGCCTGTAATTCACGGCGGCCGGCCAAGTGACAATGCCCTACTTTTTCCCTTAACCATACCACCCCTCTACACAGATGTGAGCTGTGCGCTCGGCTCTAACAAAGGCCAATAACTGCATGCATGCTGTATTTTTGTATCGCTTCTGATCAACAAATTAACAGGTTAATGGGCATAAAGCATCAATAGTCAAAGTAAACTACTCCACTAAAATATGCAGATTTCTGACAGATTTCCTAACAATTCTGTTTCTTAAATGATGATCCGGAAATTCTAACTGACCAGAGTCCCAACTGGTTTGGATTAACGGGAGTGTACCTTATAAGTACGGACTTGCCAAATTCTCATTTTCTGGCAGCAAGCGAGAATTCACAGTTCTTTATATACTCAAATCAAGTAATTAATCATTACATCTTGCTACAGTGTGGACCTTGCGCTCTTTCTACTTGATTGGATGTAGTTGAATTATCCTGTCTTTAATTGTTTCCTATTGGTTTAAAGCCTAATAACAGGTCACAACAAATAAACAGAAATCCAATGAGAAAATGAATACAAATGCACACCTGTTTGAAGTTTATTCTGACTTGAAATAATACGTGACTTTTGCCATCTGTCTACATACACACCCAGAAATTTGGCAGATTCCCTTGAGGACAAGCTAGAATTCAAACACATGTACACTTGACTTTCTCTTCCAACTGAATCACAGTTTGAAAGACATGTCCTGGACAAATTAGAGCCAATAACTAAAATGCAAGAAATAGAGGACCACATCTCGTACCACCTGGTTTCGGGTAATACTAGAGCGAGCATCAGTCAATGAATGGTAACAAGTGAGGTGTGAGTACACAGGGGTTGTGAAGTCTAGCTTGTTGCTAAATGAACCCGCAAAATGTCCAGGTTCCTATGCATAAAGACTAGCACACAATCCTCCTATTTTAACAATTTTGTCCATGGTTACAATAATTCACAACAAAATAATATTCACTGTCCACATTCAAGAACCTCAAAATATATAGCTACAAGTATTAAAAAAAACTAATTAGTAAAGCACTATAATGACTTACCTGATGAGTGCAAATTTACACGCACCTTCTAAAAGTCAACAGAATCATTACATACCAAATATAAATTGTGGAAGATTTTAACAAGTGTAATTGCAAAGTGAAGTGATGGATGGATGGACATAAATACATATAAATGTATACGTTTCATGCAAACCTCTCCAGCAGCTGGAAAAGTTTGTTTGTCTCTTACATTTGTATATATTTCTGAATATTTGAAAACTCCTGAGAGGATCACAAATCACTCACTATGAGAGATAAAGTAATTTCTATAATGCCACTGGCTACCACAAAACAATAAATACCTATGTTCATCCATTATGTATACCAAGGTGGCTAACAAAATATTATAAAGAGAGAACTACAATCAAGTTTGTTCAAGTCTTAAGTGCAGTTATGTCAAAAGAAATATTACTAACACTGAATAGGTATGTAATTGAAATATATGTACTTGAGAAAAGATAAAGCAGACAAAGAGCTAACTTCTGTTCAGTAAATACATACATCTCATTCTGTTGCAGTAGATTTATCAGAAAAAAAGGTGAAATTAAGTTTTCCCTTTCATGAAAGCTAAAAAATTACACATCAAATACAAGCTTTAGGCAATTTAATTGTGTTAGGTACAGAGAATCCACTTAAAAGTTTGAATAGATTCTGTAAATTGTTCTATTCGCAGTTTACTGACGAGTGGCTAGAATGTTAATTTGTAAATAAATGTGGATTAAATAATATTTAAATACCATTTAAGAAAATAAAAATCACTCACTCTTTCTATTTATTGCAGTTTCTGCCGAGAGTTGTGTTAATAATAATTACAAGTAGAAAATTTTCATTCAAGATGTTTATAAAACATGGCAGATATATAATGATATTTGGTGTGTAAATGTTGGTTAACCTGACCACAATTTTTGTTTTGTAATGTCATGGTGGAAGAGTAAATGATTGTATTAATAAATGTTGAGGTTAACCAAGTAAGTGTAAAAAAAAATATGGTATCAAAGCATAAATGCAGCAATGTATGAAACACTTTTACAGTGGTGGAAATTATACGAAATACGCAATTTTTAATTTCTGTAACACAAACATTTTGAGAAGCAAAAAGCTGCGACCGCGACAAACATGTCTAAGCAATTACATCTTCAAGAAGCTGAAGTCTTCAAAACACAAAAGGAAAGCTTTACTCTTAATCAGAACTTTTGAATGACCCAGGAGATATTTGATCTCTACCTCTGCCATCAACATTATCAGCACTTTCAACTTCATCTCCAATAGCACCAAACAGTTACTCACCGAAAGTAAACAATTCACCGCCAACTCTAAAAGCATTCATTGAATAGAAAGTGCAGCTTACAATTTATGGCCCTAAGGCTGAAAAAAATCATTATTGCACATGTGATTTGCGAATATAATCAATGTTTTCCAATCGTAGAAGGTGTTTTACAGTATTAGAAGAACATCTGGAACCAAAATATCCCATGCCTAGTTGGAAGAACTTTTCAGGTAATGTTATCCCACAGTTGTACGAAGACGTGCCCACAAAAGTGTCAGGTTTGTTACACGAAGCAAGAAGTGCCAGTTTAACTACATATATATCAATGTCTGTAGGAATTAATAATTACATGTCTTTGTCTGCCCTCTTTGTTGACAAAAAATTTGAAAATAAACATATTTCATTATATGTTTTGCCATTTCCTGAAATTAGCCATTCTGGAGTAAACATTGCCAACTTCATTTTAAAAAAACTCTTCGACTCATGGGGAAACTGGGAAAGTTCCTGTTGTATGTGACAAAGGAAGAAACATTGTTTCTGCGGTGGAACAAAGTGGATTCAACCACATTCCCCGTCCTGCATGTACTTCTCAGCTGGTCGTAAATGCTGGAGCATTAAACTCTTTAACACATTTCCAGTGTCACTGCTTCCTGTAATCGGATGGTTGGTCACTTTCAACGTTCTGCCTACGCAACAAAGATTCGTCATGCATCTCTGGTTCCAGATGGAGTGTTCCACAACACAAGTTGTTCCAAGATGAACCAAAAAGGTGGAACTCCACACTTCAAAAGATTAAACAACTAATGGAGCGTGTTGTTGTGTTTGCAAGCTCCGACTTAAAACTTACCTACTAAGGCGATAGCTGCATAATGTGAAATGCTGTCCACTACTGCTAGCACTTTAAATTTCTGAAAAGGCAACATATGCAGTAGCTTTGTCATCTGTTACCATTTCCGAGGTGGTATCTATAATGAATTCCAAGCCAAAACAACTTGAGAAAGCTGTACATGAAAGAACAAATCTTTCAAGGTACGCACAATGACCTATTAGATTCACTCTGATTGCATTACAGATCAGTTGAGACTTAAGATTTTTTTACTACAGCAACTTTGCTTGATCCACACCTAAAGGGTTCAGTATTTACATACAGAGAGAACTTTGAACTGGCCAGCTTTCTCTGATACAAAAAGCAGGCGTTTTTACAGCTTTTGGTGGGGAAGAAGAAGAAATTATCGCTGAGGTTTTGCAATTTATTAAAACTTTTTGCAGAATACTAGTAGAATTTTTTCATAATATCTTTCAGTTGACATCTGTTCCATCATATTGTATGTGGCGCCTGTACACCCAACTTATTGACAGCTCCAACTGGTGAACAATGCAGTGCAAAGACAAAAGTCGAAGATTATTTGCTGGAATATCTTGCACCACCCAAAACTAACAATCATCAATATTGGCCGGATACCAAGCTGTTTCGAAAACTTTGCATGTTGTCAGGGAAACATTAGTTTATTCCTCCATCGACAGTATTTTCTGAGAGACTGTTCAGCGCAGCAGGGACAATATGTGACAAACACAATTGTTTGGATACTGAATGAGTAGACATAAACGTATTTATAAACAAAAAATGGGTTTGCTTTACATGTACAATTTGAAAGCAAATGAGTGAATACAAATGTAATGTAGGAGTTGTAAAATAATTTTTGAAAATATGTCATGTAGCATTATTTTGGAAGCTGCATCAGTTTTGTAAAATAAATTGTATTCATATCATAAAAGAAAGATCAATTCAGACTTACCAAAACTAAAAACAAACCATATCAGTTGCCAAAACAAACAACGGAATCTGTAAAATACAGTTATAAAAACTCTTGCTCCACACAGCATATACTTTTAGCTTTCACCACTTTACATGACTTCAAATTTAATTCAAATAAACTGTTCAACTGCATATAAAATGATTAAGTATACAATATGTTTGCTAATAATTGAATCAAGTCCAGAATAAAGAATCAAAACAAAAATTTTGGAACCATCCCATCACTATTTACCTTAGTTTCTACTTTTTTTTTTTTTTTTTTTTTATCCAGATGGTTTTTCCTCTTGTCTGTTATATACAATTAGCTCCATGTATGTTTAAGCTAAAGCATAGAAATCATGCTTTTGGTCACGTGTTGTTTTGGGTTGTTTTTAGTGCAATTTCCACTGTGAATAAGGATTTCAAAGGACCCTGGGTGTCATTAGGATACACTTGGGTTGATCTGCATCATAGCCCAATGTACTTATGTCCGGACTACCAGTCTGCAATTTATTTTTGAATGGTTGTGTCGTCATATAGATGGGTTTTAGTGAGACAAACAATACCTACCAGTTTGTTTGGTAGAGTGTGGGCGATCTGAAAGGCAATAAAACGCTTATTTAATTTAACTTGTGAGTGTTGTACAGTTGAAGATGATACTACGCCACTGCTGCTAACAAGTCCTTCAGCACTAAGAAGCGTAAGTCTGACCCTTAACAAGCCATTGCCTGTTTAACTTAATTAATGTGTCAAAATTATGTTCTGCTACCCAGAGGCTAAATATCGCAACATGAGTCTATATATGCATATTTTAAAGTTAATGAGTTTGGCCAAACATTACATTCTGAAATTACATTCTGTGAAGAAGGTGACTGATGTAGGGTAAAAAAGAATGTTGTGAATTTCTTTTACCCTTGATTCCTTCCTACTTCTCTAATAGTCTAGTCAGCACCAGTCTTTCTTCTAGTAACTTACTATAGGCTGTTCAAAGTAAAGTGAGCACTTTTTAAGGCCCTTATACATTTTTCCTTTCATCCAATTTCCATATTTGTGCTGCTTTTTAATATAAACATTGCAATTTGACCAATAAACACAGTGTATACATTTCACCACCATCAAAATTTAATGCCTGAGACTTCAATCATATATATTTATTAGCAGTTAATGCCTGTTGCGAGGGCCTTAAAAAGTGCTCACTTTATCATGAACAGTCAATAATAAATATTAATTACCTCATATTTCACGTCTATAAAAAATTTACTGAATGCTGTAAAGAATAAACACAGTGCATCCTTGATTTTACAAAGTGTTCTTAGAGCATTGTCAAACAATCTTGAGGAAAAAAACCTTGGGGGAAAAAAATCACAAGAACAATTAGTTAAAAATTAATTTGCTAGCCTACAACAATAAAATATAGGAGTTGTAATCTTTCTGTCATTATTGATACACCGCAACATGTAAAAAATTATGGACACTGTATGCTCTACATCACAATGGGATTATTTGTCATCTCCTATGTGTCTGCTCTATACCTCCTTCTATAGTCTTCTTTACAATGCCTACACGCCTATCACCATACAGGAGCCAATAAGAGCTATTTACATTACCTGCCTTTCAACCCTAACAGCACTCTTCCTTCACACTATGGCATGCTCGTCATCGTTCCTCTTTGCTAGTTTGTTTGCAGTGTTTGGCTTTCAGATACATTTTATGATAATGCTGTGTAACTTTAATTTGGCTTTGTTTTTTAGATTTTGAGTTTGGATTGCACTTGGAACTGACTGTGATGATTGTTGACAGCTAACTTATGCTGTGTTTATTGAATCACGTGAGTAGCCCACTTGTAAGTGTTTACAACTTATGAAACCAAAAATACTGTCTAAAGAGCTTGTAATATCCCTTTCCTCCTCATAAGAGCGTTCATATGTACACGTCTTAAATTCGGAGATGTCAAAAGATCAAATTTAAAGCGCAGATGTCACAGAACACACAGTGAAATTTGCCAGTGTGGTGTAAGTGGTCTGCTGCTAAAAATGTTACGAGTACTGCATTTAAATTTCTTTTTTGGTATCAACAAGTTGTCACATGTATTTTTATAGGTTATCATTAATAAATTCTAAAGATGTCTGATTGATTGGAAAGGGCTTATTAATGTCCCCCAGTGTTAATATTAAAGGCTTATCAGGGGATGGCTTAGAAACTAACTTATAAGCTAACAAAGTAACACCCATGCCTTACTGTGCTTACTGTGAAAATTATGCTGTATCCTGCTTAAACTTAATTTTTGGCTTCAACAAGTGGCTACAATTATTTATTGAACTATCAAAGTGTATCCCCAGTGTGTGGTAAGTCAAGTGTGCCTCAAAGTGTGTATGTATGTCAATGTCTTCACACCTGTTTCTCCCACTACTAACATACATGGAAACTCTATTAAGAAGTTCCCACTTACGAAGATTTCCTGCTAAATAAGTTGAATTATTATGCACCTTGTCTATCTGCACATGTGTAATTTGATCCTTTTAAGAAGTTTTCCTGGTTAATGAGTATTATTTCTTCAGTCCCTTCAGAAACTTGTTAACAGAGTTTTATTGCAAATAATAAATCCCAAGTTCTCTTCAGTCTGACTATTAAATAAAATAAATACTTAATCTGAAACACTGTATTTTTTCACCAATATAAGTCAAAATGTAGATTACATCAAAACGAAAAACAATACTTTTATTATAATTTTTGGGTAATAGGGGGTTAAATTCAGTACAACTCAATGTTATGAAGTCAGCGATTTTACAAAGTCATTCTGAGGAACTGTTGACACTTCATAAAATTGGGACTTTAATGTGTATTAATGAAGTTCTGCAAACACTTGCAGTGTGTATTTGTAGCATGTCTAGAGTTGTTTTGTGTTAGTCTTTACCTGAATGACTTTCCAGCGAACACTGGAAATAGAAAGTCAGGTCTTATTGGTATTCCTAAACGTGATCAAATGCCATGTGCCTTGTCTGTACATATGTACAAACTGTGTCACATGTAAAATAAAACATCTGTTTCCATTCCTATTAGACAGAACCAATTCACATAGAAAATCATGGTGAATTGCGCTAATAAAATATATACATTATCTAACATACGGGTCATTCCGTGACATTTTGACTGCTGATTCACTTGCAAAAGACATTGTAGAATAAGTGGTGTAAGAGATAATATTTTAATTGTCATATATTACATTAACCTACAATATTAGGTAAATCTGTCGTACACTTTTGTGTTGGTAATTAAGAATTTGCTTAACAAAATTAAAATGTCAATCTTTGTCGCATGTGTGACAAACTGATACACCTTCCCAAGCAAATTAAGTTTTTTTATTAAAATCCTGTTCTCAAGGATGGTGAATTTCACCGAAACTCCTTGATGATATAAACAAAATACCCACTTTTTAAATGACATAATTAAAGTTGCTCAAAAACACTAACATCACATATAAACGTCAATTTGAAAATGTTGTGTGTGTGACCGTTGCATGTCTGACATGTGGAGACATTTTAAGATTATGCATATATATCAGCTGCAATGTGGGATAGATATTTTTTGTTAATAAAGAAACAAAAAAAGACCGCTGATACTATAATTAATTCTAAAAACCAACAGTTTTTGTAAACATTCACAGTAATACAAACTCTGGCACAAGAGTAGTCACATAAAGGTAAATTGACCCCTGTTATTAAAGAAAATAAGAGGTTATACTTTCCTCAGGATTACTGACATGTCTTCCCAAAGAACTGTCCTCATTTGCTGGCCAACCACAACACTCCCCACTGAGGTGCATATACTTAAGCAACACTTGATTAGTTTCTTCCTCATACGCCATCACAACAGCGAGTAAGTCTTGTTTCCTGATAGACTTTTCTGTTGCAGTTAAAGATACAAGTACAAAGTCCCCTGGTTCAATTTTAGTATTGTCCTTGTTGCTGCACGAAATTTTGGACTTCACTTCATTAACATCACCACCGTCATCTTCACTTCCAAATTCTTCAACTTAACTACCATCTTCATTATAAACATCATCACTACCTCATTTTCTTCTGCTTCAAGATGACGTATGTAGTAGAACTGTTGTTAAATCTTCTTGTTCAGAGGTTACAGATATGCAGTACACCTTCCTTAATGGGAGAGACAAAGTGAACTATAATAGGTGTACAATTGGCTGTACATTTTGTCAACGATTATCCAGGAACGATGACGATACATTCACTTCTGCAGATGTTAAGAGCACTGTTATAACTTTTACATTCTGTTTGGCACATTCACGAAATTCATAAGGTGAGTTTAATATTCTCTTGCAATGAATTCACCATTCACCAAACAGTTTTTTTCAAAGTTCCCCCAATGCCATCAATTGCCCCTTTCCCATGGGAGATGGCAAAGAAATTCAAATCAGCAGAAATATTTAAGTAAAAAAGAAAACGTGTGAGGTTTAATATAGTAAAGCGGTTCTTGAACTGTGCAGCACAGCCATTGGCGAATATCTTCACATGAAGAATATTCTGAACTTCTTTTATCTTCCAATCCTGGAGAAAAGTTTTAATGAATGCCAAAACAGAAATATTTGCTGTGACAAGTGTTCATTTATAATGGCATAATTGTAGACCTTTCCACACTTTAACCAAACAACAGCAGTAAAAATTGTGGTTTGTTGCGGACTCTAGTAAGGTTTTTGTATTTCATCTTGACTCACAGTGGTGTAGTTTACTGGAAAATCAATCTGTATAACTGATACATGATACAAAAATTTTTTCTTTACATCTTCAAAGTGTTTGGACTTTTCACATAACCCCGAGGCTTGAATGCTGTCAATTGCATCTGAATTTTTCACAATCATATTCAGTTCCAGTTTCCATAACAGTTTGGGGATGTCTTTCTTTGTCTTTCCATCATGGCCATTTAATTTCATTACTTAAAGTTTCTATATCATAACTTTAAAGATTTTGAATAGCGTTGCAGGCCGAGGTACATTTCTCACATGTACTAGACATGCATTCAAAGCATTCAATATCACATACAAACATGGCTAAAATATTATGTGTAGTTTCTTTACAGTCTCTTTTGTGCCAGTTTGAACTTTCTTAAAGAGGACTATCTTTTTTACCTGGCTTTGTCCTGCTTACATCATCACAGAAATAAAACTGCACCACATTATCTTCGGTTTCTTCATTCAGTCTTTTACCATGTTCTTTATTCTTCAGTTTATCTGGAAGGTTCAATTTTTTCCCAACTTCTGGTAATTCATCAACAAACAATTTTGCAAGTATTGCTTTACGTTTCCCTTGGCTGTTTTGTAAACATTGCTTTAATTTAGAGACAACTTTCCCTAGTGAACTGGTACTCCTATATGAACCCTTTGTTGGAGAAGCATTACTTGTCTCATGTAGTGATTTTAGTTTTTCTCTATGTTGCCTCTGTCTCATTTTATCTTACTGTCACTTAAGCTGAACTTTACTTTATCAGTTTGAAGTGCCGATTTTTGTTTGGCCTATCGTAATTTAAACCTTTCTCAATCTTTGCTTAGGTAGGCTTCATATTTCACTGGATCCTGTTTAAGCATTTCTCTAAATGCCAGTGATCTCTCAGTAGATGATATTATTCATATGCCATGTCAATTATTAGTACATTTACCTAAAATAAATAAATAGATACATAAATACTTAACTTGTAAAGGTTGTAACAGTCACAGAAATATTTTTGTGTAAACAAAATAATCTCACACATACACATAAGTATGTCTATAAAAGACTTGTACTACAAAAATTTGTTATAATAAAATTCAGCCCAAGTGGATAATTATAGTATCATAAAATCTCACAATTAATTTAATTTGATGAAACACAAATTAAAATGTTTTATGTTGTGGGTGTGACATTCAATGCAAGTTACTAGCCTGTCATACACGCAACACACATTTGAGTGCAAAATATTCATGCTTCCAAAAAAAGTTATGGCAGTAAAATATACTACATGGATCACCTCCCTTCCAGCAGGAAGTTCCACATTTATAAGTAAATGACTATCCTATGAAAACAAATAAAAGCATGCTTTGTGTAGCATGTGTGACAATGATCATAAAATATGATCATTTAGTGCTGTATATGGAATATTCACCCAATTTGCTCCAAAATGTCACAGTAGATTCTGGGATATCTGTAAAGCAAGTCTAACACAAAACAAATGAGTTAAGACAAGCAATAGATGATCAGGGTAGGCAAAAACTGAGGTGTATTTTCCCATTTTGTCAACATTACTATTAATGCTTTTGTCAAACATCTTTTTCATTTATTTAAAAAAAAGTTATTCTTTTTAGGAGATTACATACATACATACATACATACATACATACATACACACTCGCAATTACGCTACCGCTCAGTGGCGAACTCTCTCACCTCACCTTTACCTAACCAACTTCTTTTCCACTCCCTTCCTGAACTTACCAACCCCTCTAACCGATACCAATTCCCCCCTCAACACATTCCACACCCTTACAGACCTCACAAGCATGGATTGCCTACCCCACTCCGTTTTCCTCCACACCCTCTGAAGCTTCTCACTGTTGTTTCCTCTTCCTCTAAACATCCCCTTACTGAGCTTGCTATGTAGCCCTCCCCATCCTCCCTCTTCATTTACCATCCTGTACATCCTGACTAGCTGTTCAACTTTCCTACTTTCCTTCAATGAGCTCCACCCCATTTCTTTCATCACTGATGGCCTATATTTCCATTCTTCCTCATCATCTTGCCTCTGCCTTCTCAGCCTACCCTTCACCCATCTTGCTGCCCTTCTCTGCACCTTTTCCAGTACTCGTACCTCCACCTCCACATACGGGTCCCATACTGCTGCAGCATATTCTAACATTGGCCGTACCATTGTGCCATACGCCTTCTCCTCACAGCTGATTCCATTCAGCACCCTTCCCAACATACCCACAGCCCTTCTTCCCTTTGCAACCACCCTATCTACCTGATTTTTCCAACTGAGGTCTCCCTGCAGTACAATCCCTAGATACTCATATTCTGCTGCTTCTTTTATCTCTTGTCCCTCCCATCTGTACATGTCACTGCTTATCATCTTCTTTCTTGTGAACTTTACTACCTTAATATTTCTTACATTTATCTTCATTTTATTTTTCCTGGTCCACAACCATATCTTGTCAATGTCCGCCTGCAAATTCCTCCCCCCTTCACACTGTAGTATACACAACACAATTGTTTGCAAACAATCTTATTTTTCCCTTAATCCCCAAACCCATGTAATTTACCATTAAGGTAAATAACAAAGGACCCATCACGCTTCCCTGTGGCACCCCTGACGTAACCTCCTCTTCCTCCGATATTGCCTCCACCACTTTCACCCTCTGCCTTCGCCCCCTGAGGAAGTTTCCTATCCATTCCACTACTACCCTCCTGTCCGGTATCAGCGCTTCCACTTTCTTCATCAATGTCCCATGGGGCACCTTATCAAATGCCTTCTCGAAATCTGTGAAGCAAGCATCCACCTGCTTCCCCTCATCAACTACCTGCAACAGATCCTCTAATAACCCAGCCAGGTGAGTCTCACATGAGTATCCCCTCCTGAAACCATGCTGGGACTCCTCCAACCAATTCCTATTGTTCATAACCCTAACCACAAACTGCACCGCCAGCCTTTCCATTACTTTTCCCGTACTTGATGTGAGACTCACTGGTCTGTAGCTGCCAGGCATCCCCCTATCCTCTCCCTGCTTGTATATAGGTACCATCTTCCAATCTTGTGGTAACTTACCCTCTCCTAAGGACTTTTTAAACAGCACCTCTAAATATTTCACCAACTCCCTGCCACCAAACTTTAGTGCTGCGTTTCCTATCCCATCTGGACCCCCTGCCTTATTGATCTTCAAACCCCTACTCCCCTCATCTTAAACTTACTAAACGCCCGAATTATTCCAATCCTCCTTTGCCTCAAACACTGACAAGTACTGTACTTGCAGCATCTCCGATTTTCTTGGTCATTTGTCGCATGCCTACCATCCCTTCCTCTCCTCCACTTAACCTTCTAACATACCTAAACAATTTCCCCCATTCCTTGCCTTTTCCTTCTTCCACCATGTTCCCCAGAAATACATTCTTTGCCTGTTTGATATTACTTTCAAGCTCCCTACCCATTTGTTTTATCATTTCCTTAGATCTTATCATCCCTTCATTTCTCCACTTGGCATGTAATTTTCTGCACTTCCTCTTCATTTTCAAAATCTCCTGTCCATAATATGGCGGATCTCCCTCAGTCCGTAACCTTTTCATTGGCACAAATTTCTCCAACATAACCTCCATTAATCCTCTAAACTCCCTCCACAACCCCTCTACACGACCTCCATACACCATTTTTTAAACCTGTCTCTCAGGAAGATTTCTGCCCCCTTCTTGTCTCCCCTCTCATACTTCCACCCCAACCTTTCTGCAGTTTGCTCTTCCCTCATCCTACCAATCCCAATTTCCACAACCGGGATATGATGGTTGCTTATACCATCCAATACTATTGCACCAATTGCAGCATTCCCAATGCTGACCAACACTACATCCAGCACTGACCCAACACCCTCCCCATTCCATCTCGTTGGTGTTTCTATTACCTGGACTAATCCTCTGTTCACTAACTGTGCTGCCATTCTCTGCATCATGCTACCCATTCCTTCTGCACCCTCTATCCATTCCACACCTGGCATATTCAAAACCCCTGCTACAACAACCCACTGCCTATCCTTTAGTCTATCGACCCTCTCCTTGATCATCTCAATTGCCTGCCATCCCTGACCTGCCAGCAAAATAATTCTCCTATTACTACCACCACTCAATTTAATTTCTATTACCTCGACATCCTCACTAACCCATTCTACCGCCTCTTTTAGCCCTTTCCTTACACACACCATTATTCCCCCTCATCTCCCATCCCTGTCACTTCTGAAGATGAACTTATCCTGCCTACATTCAATGTCTAGCACTTCCTCAGTCAGCCAAGTCCCCACAGCTACCACTATATAAACCCCATATCCTTCAACCTTACCCCAGAAGCCCTCCAGCTTGTTGTACACACTCCCACAGTTCACCACCATTATCTTTATACTAGTACTCTGCTTTACCATCCTACTTTGCTTACCCCCTATCTCCACCCCTGCAGCTTCTTTAATGCTATCCTCTCCAGTTCTCTCCACTTCTGTTTCCTTGCTTCTAACTGACTGCTATTTCAACAACTGCTGCTCTGCCCTGACCTTCTCCATGCAACAAGCAACTTCTCTTCACAGCAGCTCACCTAGAATCCTCTTTCTGTGTTCTGTCAGGTGAACCTGGTCCCTCCCTACACTTTCCCAGCCTACCCATTTCCTACTATCTATAAATGTAGCCCCCAAATCCCTACACATTCTCTCATATACCTCACTCGCAGCCACTGTCTTACTATAGGATACTCCTTTCCCAACCAGCATGCCACTGACTACTGCCCTAGCTCCAGGGAACGTCTCCCGCACTTTCCTCAGCAATCCCCTGAGGTCCTGCTCTATCGCCTGCCTCACCTCCCTACAATCCAGGTCATTTCCCCCTACATGAATTAGAACAACCTTTGCCACCCTACTACCTCTCATACCACTAACCCTTTCCTCCAAATACCTGGTATTTGCCCCCCCCCCCCCCACTCTGCTTTATATGTAATTTACTTCCTGATATTCCCCAGCTCCACCCCCTTTACAATAGAGCTGCCTAGAAAAACTACCTCTGACTCCCTTCCTACAACCTGTTCCTGCTTTGTGGCTCTTCCAACCACCTGCCTACCCTTGTCTCCGGCCTCCTGCAGCACCCTTGTTTCCCTCCCTTTGGCCAGCCCTCCTCTCCACCCTCTGGCCCTGAACTGTCCACTTTCTCCTGCTTGCTGGTCTTTGCTAATCGCACACTTGCAAGTCTCAGCATACTGCTTCCTACCTTCTACCACTGCCTGTTACCTGCTTTCTGTTTCCCGTTCCTCTATTCCTGATTGATTCCTGCCTACTACTATCACCTTATCCCTTGCTACTATTTCTTGCTCCTCTAGCCTTATTTGCTGTCTTATGTGTCCTACTGCCTCCAACTACTCTATCCTCCTCCTTAATCTTACCACCTCTATCTCTGCCTCCCTGCTCCTCTGCCTTTCCTCCTGCAGCCCTACTTGCATTCTGCCTTACTCTTCCGCTCTACTCAGCTTTTCCTCCTATGGACTAGCTTGCATTTTCCTTAGCACCCCCTTTACATCTTCCAACTCTTCCTCTAACTTATCCACCCTCATTTCTACTCTACTCTTACCCATCTCATTCCTGACCTTTTCCTCCATCTTCTCAATCCGATGTATCATTTCCCTCTATTTCCTTCTCATCAAATCTACCATCTCCCCTTTCCACCTCTCCATCTTAGCCACTTCCATCCTTGTCACTGGCACACCCTCTACAAAGCTTCCCCTCAGCATATCCCAAATCCAGTTTCCACCTTCTCCATTTATTTGCATTTCCTTCTCTACCGTTAATTTTTTTCCCTACCACTGCCACTAAACCCTTTCCCTCAGCACATTCCTCACACTTCCACTCATGTTCCTGTAGTGATTCCAGTTCCTCCTCCCTGATCCCTACACAGCCAACATGGTACCAGCCGCCACACTGGCCGCACTGCACACCACTATCCAACCTTCTCCACACCTTTCCACAGCCCCTACACTTACACCTCCATACCATTTTTTTACCCTCTCTTTTTAAAGATAATTTAACTAACTTAAAACTAAAACTACACTCCCTTATAAAATACACCAAGTACCTACGTATACACACACTTTCTTAACTAGCCTAACTTACACCACACACCCTTTACCCTTGTACAATAACAAAGGCCTTGGCCCAGTGCACACAATCAGACATTACTCCCTCCTTATAACTAATTACCACATAAAACACTAATCTTAACTCTAATTATACCTCAAACTACTACTCCACCTATATTTAAACCTATTGCTAGAACTAATTACAAGCCAAAACAACCTTAAATACGGAACAACACAACCTGTTGTCCGTCTGTTGTGGCCATCTTGTAATAACAACTGTTTATAAGGTATAGGCGTTCTTCTGCTTTACAAATAGGCCTATGCATATTACAACTAATTTGAAATATTACATTTTTTTTGTCGTAAGGGTTCTTTGACATGTACACCAGACATCTCAGAATATACAAATCCATGTATCCTACCCTACATTTTCCTTCTCGTCACATAAAAACAAAAAAAGCACACAAAAACCCCCTTTCAAGTAACACTCACGGAAAGTATGAATGTGGTCTAGACAAATAATATAGGTAACTTTTACAGTAACTAATTTACATATTGACTGTTTCCAAGGGAAACAAATACACAGGTGAGATAAACTCATTCCGTGTGTTACTAGCCCACTTAGTAGGCACATATTTAAAGTATTTTATTTTTACAGCCAGCTTCACATTTTCAATGACTGTGTCAGCAGTTCTCAATAAACTTGATCTGGTTTGGTAAACAAGAAGTTTAAGGTTCTCCAAGGAAACTGTAACATGCAAATAATAAGAATTAAAAATAATATTAAAAAAGAATTTCATACAGGGTGGCTACACAGTACATAAAATGAAATTCCCTGCCTTTTCCAAGTTTTCCTTGTCTGCATCATATTTTATCCCCATGGCCTATACCAATGCAATACATAGACATTTTATTCAGTCGAAGCTTTGTACGAACATAAAAAAAAAAAAAAAAAAAAAGAAATTAATATGGGATTATAACTCCGTACTTAAAACATGTTTAACACAGTCAAGGAATATAATTTTAAAACTTGCAAAATTTTGCAACAAAATAATTTTTTATTTTAGTGATTTCACTATCAATACGTATGTTGCAACTACTGATATAAAATAAATTTTCTTGTTTGAAAATTTTGTACAAAATTCTAGTTAACATACGGCTGAAATATTTTGGAAATAATACATACTACATAAGTAATATAGTCTACAAAAATTTCCACGTCTTGTAAATTTCCATTGTCATGGTACCTCACAAGAAGCCTATGAAAAACTGAAATGCCACGAATGCCCACACTCGCAACTCACCAGCCAACGTTCAAGATTAGTATTCACAACAAAAAAAAAATCCCACATTTTATATTTTGCACATTCTCACGCCAAACTTCATTGGAATCTCAGACATAATTACAGAATGTGAAACCATAGCTACAAAATGAAAGAATTACGATAACGACAGCCCATAAACAAGAAGACAACACCGCCAATTAATTAGCTGCATTTTTTAATGCTGCTGCGAATATTGTAAACAACTGACATTCCTACATCATTTGCAAGGAATTGCACGGGAACCAAGAACATCAAAACATTTCTGAATATGAGAATTATAGTTATTGAAAACATTTAAACAAGTATGGCAATTCTCTGACCACCCAGAATACCCCCTGAATTTTCCCCGTTTCCCAGGTTTTCCCTGCCTGAAGTAAGGATGGCAGTTTCCTTCATAAGTTCAAACTTTTAACACACGCACAGGCCCTACATATATTCACGCTGGCTTGGCAGCAGTTGTGAACGTGTATAGCTTTCACCATTCAGGGTGTTTGAAAATTGGAAAAACTACGATCACGTGGTTTGTGTCAGTGATTTTCATCAAGCTATTGAATGATTTTAGTGTTGTTATGACATTTAAGTACAGAATTTAATAATACACGTACCTGATCAGTATCCGTACCGTTTTTCAGGTCACCGTCATCTACAAGATGTTCATCCTCAACGTCTTCATTTTCACCAGAGCTTAATATCTGCAATCATGAAGAAACATATCGTCAAATGGTGGTAGTTCTCGAAAATATCAGAACATTTTCTACGGAGACCATTAATTTATAAGAGCCCCACTTACTCTCTAACCAATTAAAGAAACTAACTGTTTCATCATTCATGTGTTGAAAAATACCTCATTAACACATCTGTGCCAGAGGACTCTCCTATGAAAATTATATATGTGTAATTATTAAGAATAGGGGCGCTTTTGAAAAGAAAAAAAAAATTCTCAGAAAGTGGTATAGTTCCACTTTACTAATTACACAGAACACAAATTTACTAGGGGCATCAACATTTGACCAATAGAAACCCCAAAAACTATAATGGGGAGGGCTATGAAGATCAGGGAAATTGGGGGTAAAACGAGTGGAAAATGTGTATATTTTCATAATAAAATTGTACTCCGCAATGCCCTTTCATTTTTTTTTTCCCTCCCCAGTATTGTATTTCTAACTTGCATTGGTAATATTCTCAATATATGTACTGATGGTTCGATATTTTTGCAATTATGCATGTTATCATGACAAAATATTATATCATGAACATAAATTGCAAAACGACCTAAAACAAATAATTAAATTCCCACTATTACCAAACATTATGCACAGAGCCAGAGTCCCAGCACCAGTAGGGTAGTACTGAAAATACATACATACACTCGCAAATTAGGCTACCGCCCGGTGGCGAGCTCTCTCAACTCTTCTTCACCCAACCAACTTCTTTTCCACTAACTTCCTGAACTTACCAGCCCCTCTCACAGATATAAATTCCTCCCTCAACACATTCCACTCCCTCACAGACCTCACAAGCATGGACTGCCTACCCGCTCCGTTCTCCTCTAAAACTTCTCACTGTTGTTTCCTCTTCCTCTAAACACCCCCTTACTTAGCTTGCAGTGTAGCCCTCCACATCCTCCCTCTTCATTCACCAAACTGTACATCCTGACTAGCCGTTCAACTTTCCTCCTGTCCTTCAATGAGTTCCACCCCATTTCTTTCATCACTGATGGCCTATAGTTCCCGTCTTCTTCATAATCTTGCCCCTACATTCTCCACCTACCCTTCACCCATTTTGCTGCCTTTCTCTGCACCTTTTCCAGTTCTCGCATCTCCACATCCACATACGGGTCCCATACTGCTGCAGCATATTCTAACATTGGCCGTACCATTGTGCCATATGCCTTCTCGTTCACCTCACAGCTGACTCCACTCAGCACCCTTCCCAGCATACCCAGAGCCCTTTTTCTCTTTGCTACCACCCTCTCTAGCTGTTTTTTCCACCTGAGGTCTCCCTGCAGTACAATCCCTGCAGTATATCCCTAACACAGTGATTCAATCTTGTCAGCAATTTTTTTTTGGTGAGGACGTGAAGCATCACGCATCCGCAGAGCTTGAAGTTTACTCTAAGAAAGTAAATTAGTGCGTGTTTGGTAATATAGTGAATTTAGGTATTGTTCAGTTAGGTCGTTTAGCAACTTATCTCTTCGTGATAAAATATTACGATTACGTACATATTTTTCGCACATTTTAACCCTGAAATTTCCCCTATCTTCATAACCCCACACTATTGTATTTCTGTTTTGTATTGACGTCATCTTGATGCCCCTAGTAAATTCGTGTTCTGTGTAATTAGTAGAGAGTAACTATTCCTCTTGCAGTGGGTTCCCCCCCCCCCCCCCGGAAAAGCCGCGATGACTTTAAAACATGGCTTGTCTTTCAAATATTTATGTATGATCGCGGCTGCACTTAGAAAAGGAAAATTTCATATTAAAAACACATACATACCTTTTTAGTATTTAAAGGATAGTCACCATTATGTCTGTCCAGAAAAGTGTGGTGCTTTTTGCGCAAATGTTTCTTTAGATTACTGATAGACGTTCTGTAAGAGAGTTTGTGTTGACAAACATCACACGTCGCAAACTCACTATCCACTATGGTAAAGAAATTCCACAACTGACTTGTTTTTCTTCTGGTATGACTCATTTTCGTATAATTATGCACAGCGAAATGATAATCAATTAAAATTTAACCTCTCATTAGGCATATTTCCCACTCTGTACGTATAAGCGTCGGTATTCGGTCGGATAGACATAACACCATAGAACACGGAGTAAAATTACATCACCCGAAATTCATACGTGCATCCACCGATGTACACCGACGTTCGAAAATTAATCATTTGGTGAGAACGGTTGAACCGGTTTTCCCATCAGTTCCACCGGCCTGAAAATCTGGTGGAACAGATGGATGACAAAAACATTAACCGATAAATTTTTGAACGCTTTCTCTGAAAAATAAACGTTAAAAATACCCATAACTCGTATTTTCAAGCATTTTAAAATATGCCAAATTAATTCAGACGTCACGTTTTATAAATGGGCCATGGAAACTAAAATTAGAGTGAAAATGTATTAGTGTGTGTCCTAAAGCAGATGAAAAAACTGCTGAAAGTCCACCAGATGTTCTAAAATTTACTCAACCGGTGTATAAACCATTGATGGATCAATCGATGAATTTTCGAATTGGCATATGCCTAGGGGGAACATATATTTCATGGAAGAGGATTGTTTCTTCTTCCATAGATATATCAACTTTTTTTTAAATTTTCCTAACCTAAAAAATCATTATGTATTTAAATAGTTCGGAATGAATATTTTACGTATTTTTCGTAGGAAATATGCTTGTATTAATGTTTTTCAAGGTTATTTTCAACACTACTTAGATCTTATTTGCACCGTTTGAGAGTTGTTGAGCGAGTGTTACTAATAACAAAAAGTTTGCACCAATCGCTGATCGAGCCCATGCATTCCTGTATTTACCATTCACGTCATGTGAATGAATGTTATAGTTTTTTATTCCAGCCAGTGAACACTCGTACCGTCTGCACATTCTGATGCAACCTTGAGTGTTAAACGAGTCTCAAGAGCGATATTTTCCATTTAAAATTCTTGGTACTTTGCAGTGAAATTACAAATATAATCTTACGTTTGCCGCTCTTAATAGTTGTAGGTTTTGCTTACCATTTTATAGACCACCAGGACAGGGATGGCAGGCAATTGAGATGATCAAGGAGAGGGTCGGTAGACTAAAGGATAAGCAGAGGATTGTTGTAGCAGGGGTTTTGAATATGCCAGGGGTGAAATGGGTAGAGGGTGCAGAAGGAATGGGTAGCATGATGCAGAGAATGGCAGCACAGTTAGTGAACAGAGGATTAGTCCAGGTAGTAGAAACACCTACGAGATGGAATGGGGAGGGTGTTGGGTCAGTGCTGGATGTAGTGTTGGTCAGACTTGGGAATGCTGCAATTGGTGCAATATTATTGGATGGTATAAGCAACCATAATATCCCGGTTGTGGAAATTGGAATTGGCAGGATGAGGGAAGAGCAAACAGCAGAAAGGTTGGGGTGGAAGTATGAGAGAGGAGACAAGAAGGGGCAGAAATCTTCCTGAGGGACAGGTTTAAAAAATGGTGTATGGAGGTGGTGTAGAGGGGTTGTGGAGGGAATTTAGAGGATTAATGGAGGTTATGTTGAGAAATTTGTGCCAATGATAAGGTTACGGACTGAGGGAGATCTGCCATATTATGGACAGGAGATTTTGAAAATGAAGAAGAAGTGCAGAAAATTACATGTCAAGTGGAGAAATGAAGGGATGATACGATCTAAAGAAATGATGAAACAAATGGGTAGGGAGCTTGAAAGTAAGATTAATCATGCAAGGAATGTATTTCTGGGGAACATGGTGGAAGAAGGAAAGGCAAGGAATGGGGGAAATTGTTTAGGTATGTTAGAAGGTTAAGTGGAGGAGAGGAAGGGATGGTAGGCATGCGACAAATGACCAAGAAAAATCGGAGATGCTGCAAGGACAGTACTTGTCAGTGTTTGAGGCAAAGGAGGATTGGAATAATTCGGGTGGCGTTTAGTAAGTTTAAGATGAGGGAGTAGGGGTTTGAAGAGCAATAAGGCAGGGGGTCCAGATGGGATAGGAAACGCAGCACTAAAGTTTGGTGGCAGGGAGTTGGTGAAATATTTAGAGGTGCTGTTTAAAAAGTCCTTAGGAGAGGGTAAGTTACCACAAGATTGGAAGGATGCAATGGTGGTACCTATATACAAGCAGGGAGAGGATAGAAGGAGGCCTGGCAGCTACAGACCAGTGAGTCTCACATCAAGTACGGGAAAAGTAATGGAGAGGCTGGCAGTGCAGTTTGTGGTTAGGGTTATGAACAATAGGAATTGGTTGGAGGAGTCCCAGCATGGTTTCAGGAGGGGATACTCATGTGAGACTCACCTGGCTGGGTTATTAGAGGATCTGGTGCAGGTAGTTGATGAGGGGAATGCCTGCTTCATAGATTTTGAGAAGGCATTTGATAAGGTGCCCCATGGGACATTGATAAGGAAAGTGGAGGCGCTGATACCGGACAGGAGGGTAGTAGTGGAATGGATAGGAAACTTCCTCAGGGGGCGAAGGTAGAGGGTGAAAGAGGGGGATGCAATATTGGAGGAAAAGGAGGTTACGTCAGGGGTGCCACAGGGAAGCATGATGGGTCCTTTGTTATTTACCATAATGGTAAATGACATGGGTTTGGGGATTAAGGGAAAAATAAGATTGTTTGCAAACAATTGTGTTGTGTATACTGCAGTGTGAAGGGGGGAGGAATTTGCAGGCGGACATTGACAAGATATGGTTCTGGACCAGGAAAAATAAAATTAAGGTAAATGTAAGAAAAACTAAGGTAGTGAGGTTTACAAGGAAGAAGATGATAAGCAGGGACATGTACAGATGGGAGGGACAAGAGATAGAAGAAGCAGTATCTAGGGATTGTACTGCAGGGAGACCTCAGGTGGAAAAAACAGGTAGAGAGAGTGGTTGCAAAGGGAAGAAGGGCTCTGGATATGCTGGGAAGGTTGCTGAAGGGAGTCAGCTGTGAGGTGAAGGATAAGGCTCATGGCACAATGGTATGGCCAATGTTAGAGTATGCTGCAGCAGTATGGGACCCGTATGTGGAGGTGGAGGTGTGAGAACTGGAAAAGGTGCAGAGAAGGGCAGCAAGATGGGTGAAGGGTAGGTGGAGAAGGCAGAGGCAAGATGATGAGGAAGAAGGGAAATATAGGCCATCAGTGATGATGAAAGAAATGGGGTGGAGCTGATTGAAGGACAGGAGGAAAGTTGAACAGTTAGTCAGGATGTACAGGATGGTGAATGAAGAGGGAGGATGGGGAAGGCCACGCTGTAAGCTCAGTAAGGGAGTGTTTAGAGGGAGAGGAAACAACAGTGAGAAGCTTCAGAAGGTGTGGAGGAGAACGGAGCGGGATAGGCAGTCCATGCTTGTGAGGTCTGTGAGGGCGTGTAATATGTAGCGGGAAGAATTGGTATCTGCGAGGGGGGTTGGAAAGTTCAGGAAGGGAGTAGAAGAGGAGTTTAGACTGGTAAGGGAGAGGTGAGAGAGCTCGCCACTGGGCGGTAGCCTAATTGCGAGTGTGTTGTTATTATTTTCACAGAACTGTAACTGTCAATACAGAATATAGCTGTTTGGTTTATTGTTTACCCTTAACTGGTGTCGTGGGGTTCCTTGGGGGCATGCCAGGTGTTTATGTACTGATGTCTTATTTCTTTTTTCGCAGAGCCGACTGCTCTTCGCAGTTCTCTCCTGCCAGTCAGTCTTCAGCAAGCACAGCAAATGGTGGCCATTTCACATATGTTCTTTGCTGTTCTTTCTGTGTCACTTGCCCCATGGGACCCCTTGACACAATTAGTGTAACTTTTTTTTTTCTGCGTATCACTGTTAATTATTTGCACAATATCGTTTTTTTTTTATGCAATGTCTGGGAAGCCTCTCATTTCTAAAATATGTGGGAACGACCCAAATTTTTCACAAGTGGTGACTGAGTGGCTGAATAAATGTGACAGTGACATTTCCAGTATCAAAGATTCCAGCGAGGAGAGTGATTGTGAAATCGAAAGTGAACATGTTACTGAATCTGAACATAGTGATGTAAAGTTTGAAGAGGAAAGTGATAAACGTACACAAGTAAAAGCTTTTTATGGGAAGGACAAATCAAAATGGTCAGTACAAGAGCCTACAAGCAACATTCTGAAACTTCAAGGGATGTGAGGTGTTCAGCGAAATGCTAGTGAAGTAGATCCTATCACTGCATGGAACTTTATTTTTAGTGATGATATGGTCAGAAATATTTTGACATGTGCTAACATAAAACTCCAGATTGCACGAACCAAATACCTACAAGAATGAAACCAGAACAGAATTCAGAGATTGTAATGCCACTGAAATGAAAGCATTACTGGGGCTGTTGATATACACATATGTATTGAAGTGGAACCATGAGAATGTGGATACCACTTTTGTGACTGATGGGACTGGATGCGAAATATTCAGAATGGTAATGTCAGCAAAAAGATTCCATGTACTTTTAGTCTGTCTTAGATTCAATGATGTTTCTGTGAGGGTAGAAAAAAAAAGAAATATGACCCAGCAATAGCTGTGTATCAATCCTGTTGTAACAGTTCAATTGCAACTCTCAAAAATCATTTTGTATTGGCACTTATATTACAATTGACGAGATGCTGGTTGCATTCAAAGGTCGACGTCACCTCAAAATGTATATGCCAAACAAGCCAGCAAAATATGGCATAAAAATGGAGTGCCTAACAGATGCGATAAATAATTATGTTTACAACACCTACATTTACGTGGGAAAGGCAGCTATGGAAAAGATTTTTCTCTCAAGGAAAAAAATAAATTAATTTCTGTCCCAACTGAAGCATCTCTCCGTCTATGCCATCCTATTGTTCGGAGTAACGAGAACGTCGCAGGCGGCAGCTGATATTCATCAATTGAATTGGTGGAAACTTCACTAGAGAATGGATTGACGTATGTCTGTAGTCTAAAGAAAACCAAGCCCCAGTTACCTACACAGTTCCCACCAGCAAGATTGAGAGAAGTTGGGTCATCAATGTATGGATTTACAAACAAGATGACTCTGGTTTCACGTGTACCAAAGAAAGGGAAAGCTGTTATACTGATTTCTTATATGCATCACAGCAAGGAAGATGGTCAAAGCTTGGGTAAACCTGAGATCATTAGTTTATGTAACAGCACAAAAGGATGGGTTGACACTAGATCAGATGTGTGCAAATTACTTGAGCGGTCGTAGAACACGGCAATGGACAATGGCTGTTTTCTTCAGAATACTTGATATGAGTGCAGTGAATTTATTTATCCTTCACCAATCCTACAAGCAAAGAAAAGTATTGCTTTGAGTGGACTTCATGAAAGTATTAGCAATGCTCTCGATGCCTGTCGCCAGCATCAAAGCTCTGAGCCATACTTGAGGCAAAGAATGGCAAACACTCGAATGCCTCGTACGCTGAGGCAAGCGATAGGATGCATTCTTGGTACTGGACTCCCAATACAGAACCTGACAGAAGAGAGACTATCAAGAGAAAGCAGCAAAATATGTCTGTCATGTCCGGCTGCTGAAAGAAAGAAGACTATAATACTGCGCATTTTGTAGTAGTCCAGTTTGTCTTCAATGCACCAAGAAGATTTGCCCAAGCTGTACAGAGGATTTGAATGATGAGTGAAATGAACTTTCTCTATGTAGTTGTTGCCATATTGGTGAATCATAACTTTTTGTGTTATTATTTGGTAATACCATTTCTCCATTTTTAGAAATACAATGTTGCAATGACATAAATGTCTACATTATTTTGAATTGTAATTAGCATTATACATTTTCATTGAGATCCAGTGTTATTACAGAAAATTTTTAGTAATAATCATATCTTGCTCGTTGTTGCCTTTATTATCTACATCATATCTAAATAAATTATTTAGTTAAAAAAAGAATTAGTTAAAATTTCTAATGAAAATATATTTAAAATTTGGAAAAAGTATAAAATTATATTTAGAAAATATGTATTTTTGTAGGAAAGAAACTGCACTGTATATATTGGTAAAATTTCACATGAGTATCTACAAATTGTAAAATTAGAAATACTTTGTTACATATGTTACATTTATTTAATGTGAGTGCAGTAAGATCTAGCATGTTGGTTTGTAAATCCATAACAATTTTTGCAGTCTCTTGTAAAAGAAATTTTTTTAATAGAATAACTAGGCCACAAACTTGCTGTATTCTGTGTTACATATACTCAAATATGTAACATGTTGGGCCCAAATACAAATATATAAACACTTTTTTTTAAATATTGTGCGCCGAGGGACCCTATGACACAATTTGTGTTACAAAACACGACGACTCCTTTTAATGGTTAAGGAAGCTGAACAATACATACTTCCTCCTGCTGCGAACCATAAAGTCGGTTTTCACAATTGAGCGATGCGATGCAACGCAGCGTGTCCGACTCTTGCAGCCAGCGATGAGTGTTAATTGCGTCTTCACAATAGAGCAATGTTCTGTCGCCGGCGACACATACCGTGCTGCCATCTGTTATCCTGCAAGGAAGCTCACAATGAAATACTAAAAGCAAACTAAAAGCAGTGATTTTTCTTATTATTTAGTCAATAAAATGGATTATATTTTAGTGATACTATCTTTTCATTAACAAAAATGTATTAAAATTCAAAATTATATTTTAGAATATGAACGACTATTATGGCATCAGAAAACATTATACTGTTGTTTTCCTAAAGGTAGCAGAATTTTATATAAATTTGGACTCTTATTAGTATCCCTGCAAACCAATTTATTATGTACATTTTGATTTGGACCGCTCTTTGCAGAAAGGAACCAACCCACCAAATTGTAAAAAAATGAGCCTAACATGTAAACGTAATCGTTACACCTTCTTCTACATTCTGATGATAAGACGCAGTGGCGATGTGTGCTATAATTTCATCTCCCCAACAATGGGGAGTGGGGCCCGTAGTTCCTCCTCCGGGAAAATTTGGCTTTCAAGGTGCAAAATGGTGCCATTAAACATTTTTTCATACTTTAATTTAAAAAAAAACACTGCTTGTGGAAATATTAATATTTTTTAACATAAAATTTGCCACAGTGAAAAATATTACAAAGATACCTTCATCAAACCCGGAACCTTGTCCACTCAAAATCAATATTATTTTAATACCCGTCGACAGTGAGGTATTTACATATGGAGCAATTTTGTTCGTACAGAAGAGTAGACGCGCAGAATGATTTTTCGTTTGTGTAAAGATGGAAAGCAGTCAACGCGAACGAGCAGGAGGCAGGAAAAAACGAAGTAGGTAGAGTGCGAATCAAAAGAGTAGATTCTTCTCGCACAGCGTGAGGGGAGGAAGCACAGAAGGGGAAGTGTCTAGTGATAACCTGCAGGACGGAGGGAACACGAGAGGGAGGGTAGCCGAAGTCATAACAGCCGAGCCGAAAACACATTTACCATTATCCTTGTGCCCGTGTCAGTTACAGTTCGTATCGTGCAGCTATAATTCACCAATAATAAATTGATGATTTCATTTCAACCAGTTGCAGCACAGTTGCGAAGATATAGGGACATATGAGCAGATCATGCAGGGTGTGTGCGAAGACCGACCACGGGTGTAACAGATGTTTATGATACCCAAATGTCCTTGAATTGCTAATCAGTGTAATTTGATGCACTGACACTGAACGTCGTCACCAAGAGCGATAGTTTGCGCCACACTTCTATCTTACTCGATTCTCAGACTCGCACAGTAATTTTATCATTTTTATGTAGCGTATACATCGCACACGAATATGTATAACATTCTCAGCACCAAAACTAAGTTAAATATAAACAATACGATTTGTGTTGTGTGCGCGAACTTGCCCATGCATCGATCTAGTTACTGTCAACTACACCGCGCCGACTGCCTGCGGGTAGGCCAGCTTCAGCTATGTCCGCTTCAGTTCGGTGAAGAAAGCACTACCATCGTAGCTTCTAACACAGGTTGACGCAGCCATAAGCCCCCGCCCCTCCCCGGGCGGTCTTCCTACCTTGCCCCTCCTCCCTGTCAGCCGGGAAACCCCTGCGACCGTTTACCTGCTGAAAGCATTACTTACAGCGCTTCCAAACATCTTGGTTTTGCTAGCCAACGAGTTGTTTTCTTATAATGTACAGTATTGTTTCCAGAGTAGAATGTGTACGGCATGAGTGAAAAGTTTCCTTAAAGTAAATATAAGTTAGCATTTAATATTTATTTTAAATATAACATTGTCAGCAAACTGTCTGGGCAAGTACTGTTTGCCTTGCTTGCCCTAACAAGACACCACTGAACCTAAAACCGTACTGTTCTGTCATCTGTGCTTTGTTAAAAATAACACTGAATGCTCTTTAGCAGAATTACATTCTGCAGAAAGGAACCATGCGGTTTGGTTCTTTTCTGCAGAACATTAAATTACAGTACATTTATATTCAACAGGACAGCACCATGTGAGTTGTTTCATTATTTTCTTGACACACAAATACTATTAATTTTCTTAGGAAGGTACACAGTAACACATATTGTTCAGGTGGTTTAGGCATGCTAAATGTGTTTTTAAGTGATGGTAGATCTAAATAATGGAAAAATTTAAGCAAAGGCAAAAAAATTGTTGAGCTTTGTGTATCGAAAAACTAAGAATAGTATTATGGTATATGTCCCGATTCTGTACAAAAGTTATGTACTCCACGACCAAGACGAGGTTGCAAGAGAAAACATGAAACATCAAGAGAAGGAAACAAAGAAAAAACGAAAAAGAAACGAAGAACATTACAATCACAAAGGTGTAAAAGTTGTGAAATCTTTCAAAGATTACCAATGCAGTTGCTCATAAAAGTGCAATGAGAGACTGCCAACAGAAGCCAGAAAAGAACAGTATATCAAATATTGGGAGCTTGGCTCGTATGAGGCACAAACCACTTTGTCCCCGCTGCACTACATTCAGCAAGTTATATTGTTTTAGTAGTTTTGTGTGTAACTCCATAAAAAATATAACAGTTTCTTACTTTTTGGTAAAAACTTGTTTACATATTGCATTATTTCATTGATTACTACATTACAATGTTACTTGGATCATATAATAGAATAAATTACATACGAATATTCGATTCTGCATAAAGGAACCAACTCACAATATATTATTAGTTATTATTAGGAAATGAAAAATACTACATATTGTTCTCTGAAAATTGGACATAAATATTTCGTGATCAAATAAGAGTGGATGTGAATATTGGCAGTCAACTTCAACTTGTGAATAGATTATTGAAGTTTATCTTAAATGCCAATTTTCTCAGTTTCATTGTATTGTGGGTTGGTTCCTTTCTGTATAATGTGGTCCATTTGCCCTTTGCCTTAGCTTCTCGCCAGTTTGTGTACTAAAAAATTCACAAAAGTTATGCTTACTCGTTGCTGGCATTGAGCCTCAAAACCATTGTTTATTGCTCATGCAACGTTCTCGAGGCTCGTCGCCAGCATCAAAGCTCTTATTGGCTGGAGCTCGATGCACCGTATCTTGTCGCTCAATTGTGAAAACCACTGAATGTTGAATAACATTGTTCTCTTTCTTCTGTACACATCATATATATGTTAAGGAATAGTTATTCAATGATAAATTGACCCTTGTGTATGGTTTGAGAGTAAATTTTATTCTGCATATCAGTTTTCCGCATCTCTTGTGTTAAAACTTAAGTTATTACAATCACATTCAAGTAATGAATGAATTTAAACTCACACATGCCAAAGTCATTACCACCTCAGCTGACATTGCTTGCATCTCGATTAACTGATAATGGGGAACTTGGTGATATTCTCCATGTGCACACACCGCTAATTCTGCTGGTAGGCCATGGTACATAAGGAGGTGTGATCGAAAAGTGTTGTGACTGGAGCCACGCACTCACGAGTGTAAACATACACAGCAAAAACACTTGGCGCAGGTTGATCTTTAACTGTGCTTTAACTGCACCATAAGTGATAATGCCGTAGCTCCATTTGCTTGTTTACAGTAGTGCTTTGAACAGAGTAGTGATGGGTCATTTGTAAATGATTACGGTAGTTCAAAACAGATCAAGTGAACAAAATAATATAATTTGTTTGTCACAAAAAAACTAGATGGCGCAATAGAGTCGGAAAGAATGTTAATGGTTGAGAGGATAAAACAAACAGAAAATTTAATTTCTTCATAAAATGAATGGAGGGTTGTAAGAATCATCAGAGATTGTACAAAAGGTGGGATAGAGAGTGGATGGCCTTCACAAAAACTGTAGTGTTAAAATATCTCATTCAACAGGAAGAACTTCTCTATTACAACCCCTCATGGTTCCCGAGAATAGGGTTATAAAGGGGAGGGGCTAATAAAAAATTTGGAAAATTTTGGGCCAATTTTGACCCACCCCTAACCCCTATGCCCCCAAACTTTCCATTTTTTGCATGAAGTTCATGTCCAATCGTCTCTACCGCATAAAAAAAAAAAAAAACACTTTTTAAATTAAATATAAATATTTATGTTTTAATAGCTGGACGTCTCCTGATTAATTTGATGCCCAAGAAAGGCATATTGGACCACCCCCCTGTCAGGGTGGCAGCGAATACATTGCCTGCTGTCGCGTGTACGTAGATGGGCGAGCGTCTAGATTCTGTGCAGTGCGGCCGGGCGCAGGCGTGGCAGTTTGCTGCTGAAACTTGCCCCTAAATCCTCAGGCTGGGCAGGTGTCGGTTGGTCACTACAAGTCTGGTGGGCGGCGACCACCTGCCCGTCACCACTACCGTTGTTACAGGGCTGGTTCACTTTGTAACAGCGGCCCGGCATTGGGAAAACATGCTGATAGATGCGATTCACGTCAATGTGTTGAATTTATACGAATTGTAGGCGGCGTGTTGGCTCCTGCACTGGCACGATGAGGCCCAGCAATGTTTACGGGAATATAAATATTTAGTGCGGTCTACTTGAAATATTAATTATCCCAAATTTTTCATTAAAAAAAACTTTTGACGTTGCGTATACATGCACATTGTTTCGCTCGCCATAATATGGTACCGGTAACATAAGAATACATTTTATTGGCACACACTTATCTTTATTCACTTTACACATTAAATTGACTTCACAAGAAAAAAACAATTGCCCACCGTAAAAAAATTAGCATATTACGTAGGCGTGGCCGCACATAAATTTAAATAAATAATCATTAAAAAAAAGGGCCTTGAATTCAATTTGAAGTTATTGTACATACACTGATTAAGAAACTAGTCTGTGTGATGTGCCGCTGTTTTTACAGCAAAAGAGGAGGGATAATGGAAGCGAAAAAAGACAGGGAGGGTAAGGCAGAGGCTGTGACATGTGACTAGGACAAAGAATCCGTACTAACCCGGCCTGCAACCCCCTCCACTCAGTGAGCTTCCATGGACAATACACCAGTGTCCCCTTCTGGCATTAAGTAATTTATTGCTTCACATTGCTTGGGACAACAAATGTCAAAGTCTATGATGATAGCTTGAGAAATGCGCAATCACTAACATCAGTAAGGGCTAGTTTTCCATAGACTGAAAACCGTGGATAATAGAAACTAGTACTGCAGTTGGAGAAAAGGTCTACAAATCAACTTGTTCAGCAGAATTGTTTTGTCCATCACTAGAACGAACAAGTGTAGACCTAGTTTGTGGTTATCACATTCACCAAGGCAGAGATGATAGACAAGGACTACTACCGTGAAGCATTGTGGTGGTTGACGGATGCAGGTTTATCAGAAAAGGCAAGAACTGCATGTATCCAGTGAGTGGCAACTCCACGACGACAACATAGGCCTATCTTTCAATTCAGCACCACTTATGCAGCAGATTTTGGCAGAGCAGAAAATTCCCTAGGTCCGTCAGTCATTGTCTTCCCCAGATCTCGCACCCTGCAGCTTTATCCTCTTCCCGAATATTAAGTTCCATCTGAAAGAAGGAAAATTTGAAGACTTCCTGGGAATCAAGCAGAATGTCACAAGGTAGCTGCTCACTATCCCAGAAAAGGCATTTCAGGCATGCTTCCTGCAATGGACACGACACAGGATGAACTGTGTGGCTTCAGAAGGAGACTAACTTTGAAGAGGATCAAATTCGAAATCTGTACTTGTAATTCTTTTCCCACTAGCCCCAGTTCCGATACTTACTGATAACACCTTGTAGGTAAAGTGCACCAATTATTGAGCTACTGTATTTTAAATATGTAGCAGTATTTTGTAAGTGTACAAAAATCAGTTTGCTCTAGATTGCAGTGTATGGTTATACTAATAATTCTGAAAAGGTTATGTGTCAATATTTAATGTTACTTAATTCAATTCTTATTAAGGAAGTTGACTACTAGCTCACAGTAAAGATGATGTAAATATCAACATGTCAAATAAGCATCATGCAATGGAAGTGTTTTCAGTCTGATACGCTGCATAGATTAATTTTTATGTTTGAGTGTTTTATTTCATACAAAGGGTAGACCTACGAGGTTTTGTGTATGTCTACATGCTAAAGGATAAATGTGTCTTCACAAAGATTGGCGCCCAATCTTACGGGCCTAACTATTTTGCACGTAACACTAATAAAATAAAAAGCATACAAAGAGAAGTCTTTAATCTTCTTAAAGTATGTACAGGTGTTTTTTTTAGGTGTAAAAGGTTTTCATAGTCCAATATACGTTTTGCCACATGTAACACTTTTTGTAGGTTACAGCACCATTGGTAATTTAGAGATTCCTGGATCACATGCTACCAGTAGTGAATTGGCAGATTTGATCATAGAACACACTGAAGTCAGCAGGAACCATTTGACTCCAGAGATCAGACTGCACTTGATCACACCGTCTTGCAAGTTGTGGACTGCTGCAGCCAACGCTGTGCCCTTCACCGACCCCTTCTGGGCTTTCTACTGGCCCGGCGGCCAAGCAGTCAGTAGGTATGGCTCTACATCTCACTTCAAACATACCTGTGAAAGTTACATTCTTACATCCTTTTCTTACTCTCATCTAGTGAGCAGATATGCTTTCCAACCACTGATTTTCTGGTTCCCATGCTCTTCTTCCCCTTGGCTGGTTTTAGTGAGTGAGTGTGGGCGGCTCTCAACAGAGGTCTTGAAAGCCATATGAGGGTGAAGCGAGGTGTGTATTGAGTGGTGTCGGAATGCAAGGGGGGGGGAAGGGAGATTCCTGAGAAAATCTGCTGACCAGCGGCATCGTCTGGCACTTTTCCCACATGCCAAACTCCAAGGGGGACCCCGACTGAAATGGAACCCGGTTAATCTTTGTTGGAGGCGAGTTAATTATGTAATTGGTCCTTGTGACTCTTTTACCTTAAGACATCAACTTACTTTAAGGTTGTACACATAAATGCCTTCCTTGTCTTCATAATTTTGTATTTGCCCAGCTTTTGCCTCAAAACTTTGCACAAAAGTCCATGGTCGAAATCTATTGCAGGTTGTCATGTAATAATCACACAGAGTTACACCACTTGTGCAGGTACATTCTGGATCATCCACTTATGGTGCGAGGAGCTAGAATCCTGGATGTTGGCAGTGGTAGTGGGGCATGTGCCATAGCTGCCGCAATGTCTGGCGCAAGTCACGTCACTGCTAATGACATAGATCCAGGTGAAGTAGTTGCTTGCATCACCACACTTGTTGTAATAAGTGCCAGATATTTTAGAGATTGAGCACGTCACAATAAAGAGGAATGTCCGTGACAATTCCCGGACTCCATTTGACAGGGCATGAAGGTTGGGGGTGTAATAAAGCAAAATAAAGCCTATCACATTATGTAAATAATAACGGGATAATTTTTTCTGTGGTGACCACTTTTCCCTCGCATCCCTCCATATTTTAAAAGCTATTCGCTACTGCACATGAGAGTACATTACACCCATTTCTGCTTTCATAATAACTTTACATGGATGTATTAATCTCATTTGCAAAAAAAAATTGATCACCCTGAAGGTGCCATTGCAGGTGTACATAAATGGGTATAGAGACAGGACATGGTAGTCTGTAAACAGAAAACATCAAAATATTGTACCACACCAAGCATGTATTAAGCAGGGGACCAAAACTATCAGGATGCAGTTAATACGGCATTGGACCACCCATAGCACAGAGATAGGTGGCGATACGGTCGGACATGGAGTTATGAAAGAGAGTTTTCAAGTTGCACCGGAGAGAGTAGCTCACATGGTCACAGAATTTACTGGAAATATTTCCGCGCCATCAGGGTTTCTTCAATCACCACCAGCGTGGTACGGGAATTGTAGGAAATAGCACCCCAAACTATGACACCTCTTGTTGGGGTGTTGTGGTGCTATAAAAAAGTGTGGGTCATGGTGCTGGGCATCAAGTCTCCAGACTAGAATTTGACTGTTGTTTGTATTCAATCAGAAAACCATGATTGGTCACTGATCACGCGTCGCCAATCCAAAATTTGACATTCTACTCATTCCAACAGAATGTCATACATGCTCAGCGATGCTCAGGTTGTAATGGTAGACATAAGGGACTCCACGACAACAATCCCACTCTGCTAGGTGCTTGGATATGGTACTGCTGGATACGGTCGTGTCCCCAGCCATCGTGGCATGCCCCTGCACGGTACACAGCAACGGCCATGGAGTGCTTACAGCCTGTTGCATGATGAAATGATTCTCCCTGCTGGTGGTTCCAACATGAGCCTTCTCATTATGTGTGTGTGTACCTTCCTGTTCCCACTGCATCGTATACCGTCTCACAATGTAGGCAGAAATAATAAAATGGTGTCCAATGCACCGGAATTACCAACCTGTCTCTTGGGCATCCGGTGATGCAGCCTCTGTTAAACTCATCCAGCTGGACAAAGGCTTGTTGAATGCACCGTCAGGACATGCTGCTTGATCACTGAACTTGGCTTTGTAGCTCACGCTACTACTAAGGCCTGTGTCCTGCAACTATGAATGATGGAGGGACATGTATGCCCCCTAGTGGTACATCTGCGCAAGTAAACCACATTAAACACAAATGGAACACGTATTGGGCTGTGATGATTCTGTGTGGCAACCTTCGTTGTACGAAGTTATTCGTTCATTGTAATCAATGTGTTACAAATGAGTGTAATATTCCATAGATACTTTGAACTTTGAAAAGTAATCAATTTTTGCACTACTGATCTTTTTGCAGGAGTCAATATTTTCCTATCTATCAATATAAGATTTTGTGCTATGTGCTCAGATTACCTGCTCCACCACTTCCTCTGTACAACCCCACCACTCTCTTTTTCCCCCTCCATTCTAAGAGATAGCAGTCAACAGTAGAGTTGTTTATAACCATCTTCCAGGCTAACAGATTATGTGGTGCTCAGTATGTATACATTCTGCTGAAACACACACACTATTGCAGGTTGTAGGAGTCATGTGTGCTCGAAAACTGTGTACTTACAGTTACACCAACCTGTTGTTCTCCAACCTACCCCGCCTCCTTCTGCAAGGTAGGGTTGGCACGGATAAAAAGAGGCAGTCTTAATACATTGACACCCCTAACTCAACTGTCATACACTAAATTGTGACACTCATATGTGCAGTGCATGTAATTTTCCTGCCAGAAAGATGCACACATTATTCCTGCCCAGCTTGGAGAAGGAATGAAGTGGGATGGAATATAGCTGGAGAAATAAATGATGGAATACTGTATACAAGACCTGCTCTAGAATGAATTCACAATCAGTTCACACTTTCAATAAACTCCAGATTCTGTTTCCAATCTGTGCTTATGGAACTTCATCCGACACGTTCTTTTGGACTCACACGTCATGAGTAAAATCAATTCAAACACAAATTTATGTATGGCTGTATAGTTTCATTTATTATTAAACAGAAACAAAAGTTTATAAATGAAGAAGGAATTAGACAAGAATGTGAAATGTTAAATTACTTCTGGAGTAGTCTTTTTAAGTACCAGCTATTAATGTGATGCATGCCATGTCCCTCAGCTATAATGTACCCTTTACTGGGGATGACTCACGCCCTAAATGCAGCAGCCACCCATCCTCGACTCCAATGCCAGCGGCAGTGCACTAGGAGTTCACTCCATCTTCTGTGCCATGTCCAAGGCACCGCCAGAGTTGGGTGGCCCTCCAACTTCCATGCTCTCAAGAGGTAACTTTTGAGGGTGTGAAAATTCGAGCTTATGTCCCAGTGCATGAAGTGAGAGAGTGTGAATTAACGGGCAATTTAGTTTTTGGGCCACAACTTACTCTTGATCATTTACACAGAGCAATAAATTATCAAATGTAATTTAGCATGGCTGCCCTACACCCCTCCTGTGGAATAGACTTGTCCACCGCCAGTCACCTGCTGCCACCCTAAAAGGTTACAAATTCAGTGGCAAATTAGATTAATTTTTGCTAATTGTTAGTGCAAAGGGCTACAACAACTGACTGAGAAAGATGGCACCATTATAATAAAAAATTTGTTTTCTGAAGAGTTACTGTGCCAACGTAGTTATGTTAATAATATTAGTTGCTCTCGGAATTAAGTGTAAAGTGTTTCCATTTACGGTAATTTGTTATTAAGGGAAGTGTTGTTTGTGCTCTATTTTCTCCTTTCTCAAGTGTATTGGTATTTCCTTGCACTCGTAGTACGAACTATTAGCTGGGGTCTAGCAGGTCGTGCCATGTTGAATCGGTCTTGTCAATGCGCATGTTGGGGTGGATATGTCTCGTACCCCAATAGCAGTAACTTATTTGTACCGGGATGTTCTTTTTGTTTCGCCCGGAAACTGTGCCACCCCCAAACTCACCAGCTTATTCGCACCAGGAATTTCGTTACCTTAATTTTCCATGTAGGCCACGTGCCTGACTTTGTATGAGTGTAGACAGGTGATGTGCAATAACCAACACACCAGTGTGTGCACCTTGTATGAGGGTCTTTTGTGAGTAAAATCCAGTGTTTACAATGGTGTTTTTTATTTCACAACCGGCCACATAAATCACTTTCCTTATGCAATCATGAAATATTGTTATTTTAGGCTTGTGAGATGGCCCACAAAATAATCTCACCCAACACACCCACTACACAGGTATTACTATAACCGCTTCTACATCATTGTGTCAGCGGGATTAACTCAGGACAAGCCACACAGGCCTTTGGCCCACTTGCTCTATCCAAGCTGGCACCCATCGTATATTTCTCTCTACGTAACCAGAAACCCAACAATCGTAAGTCTATCTTGTCCCTCTTCCACACTCGTGATGTCACAACAGCCCATCATATGTTTGATAATTGTTTAGCTCATGCAGTGCAGTATGTCACATCCATTATAAAATACTAATTTGTAACTCTGGAAGCCACACATTGAGAAGTGCAATATTAATTGTTAAAACTGGAGATACAAAATTCTGGTAGCTCGTAAAAATTGATTCCAGAATCTGTTAATTAAATGTGCGTCAACCTAACTGTAAGAGTGATAATCTGCAGTAGCAGTTTGTGCATATTAGGATGGAAAAGCAGGCTGTCCTTTCCAAGAAAAAGCAATTGTTTCTGTTGCCATCTGATGGTGGTTAAGGAGGGGGGGGGGGGGGGCGCATTGATGAAGTCACTATACCATGGTGATATCCACTGCACTACCTAAATGAGGATTCCATATAAAAAATTTTGAAGCCTGTGGCACCTGAAAAAAACCAGCAGCCTAAGTGTGACCATTGTGTAATGCCGTTTCTAGTCAGCGGTCGTGTGGAAGCTCTAAAACCTTGTCATTTCTTTTATTCATGCATCATTCTCAACACGTTTTACTTTATTTGTACCTTAGCAGTTATTGTCACCTCCCTTGTTCATTGGAGCTTTGTTTTTTGCCTCCATCATGTTTGTAGGCATAATCCAATCACCTTTCTGGATATAACAGTATCATCTCATTTTTATATATTTTTTATAAGCTCATTCAAATCCTGTATTGCTTTCACTGCGTGCTATGCAGGGTAATTCCTTTTCTTCTGGAAGTATTAAAGTATCACATTTGTTTTTCTCTGTCTAGTTGCTGGAGTGTCCTGTTTGCTGAATGCTCGGCTCAATGGCGTCAACATTGACATCAGCACAGATAATTTAGTGGATAACGATTGCCACACAAGTGCCTGGGACTGTGTTTTGTTGGGGGACATGTTTTACGATGAGGAGTTTGCCAGCAGGTTACTGGCATGGATCAAGACTAGAAGAGGATATGTTTGTCTCCTTGTAGGGGATCCTGGACGGTTACCTCTTGTTGACGCTTGTAAAAACTTCACGTGCATTGCAGAATATGCTCTTCCAGAGAATGTGTGCAGGGAAAATAATGGCTTCCGAAATGCATGTGTCTGGCAGCTTCGTAGTTGAAACCATGCATATAACTATTTGTACCATTACATTTTAATTTAGTTTTGAAATATGTACATGTAAACTTTTAAAATACAGTATTCAGTATTATCAAACTATTTCAAAAGAAAACAGTGCACAGAGTTAGATTAACTAATTTTTTTAACATTGCAAATTGCTGAGTAACTGATGCATGGCTAATTGAATATGTACTTTTAGAATAAACTTTTAAAAAGTTACAACCTACAATTGTACACACTTCAACGTAAACACTCGCTGGAAAATCCACCACAAATTATTTAAAAAATACCATCTTTGTGAAATTTTCAGAGATAGAAAAATATTTCTGTGATGTCATCAACGTACAATATCATTACTTCTGTGGCAGTGTTATTTATTAAGGTGGAATAATAAACAGTGGGAGAAAAAACTTAACATTACTTTCAAAAGTGCCGAATTCCCACTTTTATGATCCATCATGTATACAGTAGCACACTGTAACTTGCAGTTTAATTCAGCCTACTAGTTATATGGTAGACTGTGGGAGGATGAATGTTTAGGGTGTCTACCAACCCTGGATAACCTGGAAAAATCAGGGAATTTTAGTTAACAGAAGTTGGCAGCAAGTTGTTACGTGGGTGTGTGCGATAACCTATACTGTTTTCTCAGTGAAAATATGGGAGGTGTTTTTGAAGCGACTGTGTCACTATTCCGTCTTTTGTTAATATTCACAGTCATTCATGGAATGTAAATTTAAAAATTGGTCTTAAACTGCCATGAAACAACTCTGAAGCATTCGCCAATTATCTGGTAACCCTATGGTGATTGAGTTAACCTCGTCATGTGAGCAAGTTAACTCTATCAGGTTAGTTTTCGCAAATGCCTGTTTATGTATGTTTCAGTAGTGTACAGAAATTTGATCCCAGGGTGACTAAACGGTAAATTATAAGTTTTTTGAGACATTGTTACTATTTGTTTAAGAATGTACCTGCAGGAAGGGCAGATTACATTTAAATCACAGGGTTGGAGTTTTTCTCCAGAAAGTTTTGTGCAATCAAATGACTAGGAAATGTGAAAGTTGCTGAACGTGCCATGAAAATCTTGCCTCACCTTAAAAAATTTGTTAAAGAAGTGTCTTTTTCTTGTGGAGTAAAATTCACTTTCTTCTGCTCTTTGGCATCAGAGCTGGAATAGTTTCTTACAATATTTCAAAGTGAAGCACCCATGGCGTCTTTTCTGTATGATTCACTGGAAGACATTTTATTAGCCCTGGTGGAAAAAAATTTGTGAAATCAGAGGTACTGCAGAGCTTTAAGGAAAAATGGAATGTGTCTCGATTAGATTCAGATCCGCAGGAAAACTTACTGACAGCATATAACATTAGGTTAGGTTATGCAGTATGCCATCGCCATGTCATCAAGAAAGAAAAGAAGCCAGAAAAGGCTGTCATGCTATTAAAAATTGATGTTCAGAGATGTCTTAAAGGTGATTGTAATAAAACTTCAAGACAAGAGTCCCCTGAAGTACAATCTCTCTAAGAGAATTTCCTGCTCGCGTCCATCTGTGGCTTTAAATACACATCTGAGTAATCAGTGCTTGAAGTTGTTTATAACCGTGTGTGTCAAATAGTGTGACAAGTGACTTTTTTGTATCTTTATTAATGATTTTTCTTTGTGTAATGTTTCTTTTTCTTTCTAGCCCGATATGTGTTTTGTTGCCAAAGTTCTGTTCAGCATATTTTTATTGTCATTGTTAACTTCATATAATTGTTGAGATTGGTATTACTAGGTATGGCAAAATTATTTTTGGCGTGTATTATTTTTGTAGTGCACTTACGAGACAGTATTTTGAAATGTATTGTAATATTTTTCCATATTCAAATTGGCTTCATATAAACATCGCAAAATTAGTCTGACATGCTTACATTGTAAAGTAAGCTGATGTACATATTACTCTTTTGGTCGTATTTGAATGAGTGACCTTATTTTTGGCAAGATTTTTGTAGTTACGTATTATTAGGGTATTGTATTCTTTTTAAAGTGTGTACTAATATTATTAAGTAAAACACATTTGTTATTGTACATCTCTGTTGCTAATTATAATTTTTCACCAATATAATATGTGCAATTTTTACAGTCTGGTGGAATTACGTAAGTGTTTAAAAAAATCTGGTAAAATATATTTGTAGTCCTGGAAAACTTGGCAAAAGTCAGGGAATTTTGTTTCTTAGATCTGGTAGACACCCTGAATGTTTCACACAATGGTAGTCTTGTTTCTGATAACCCGTTGTCAACAAAAAAATTCAGTCATTCATGCCTATATCAAATGACAAAATGTAAAGCATAAAATTAAGCAACCAATTTGCATGCAAGTCTAGCACACCTCACTTCTTAAAAGTGCACACGGCCAACCAAATTTTAATACAGTATGTCAAGTGCAAAATTTACCCCCCATACACGAAATGGACAATACCCAACAGTACAGCCAATATGGAATTTTTTGCAGTATGCTCGATCAGACACAAGACCCGTTCCCTGAGCTTCGCGCAGCCATTCAGCAAATGGGAATGCCCACATCAAAAGAACCATCATACCTTTTGGCTTCTGTATGCTTACCTTTTCTGTCTGTGGTATGTATTTAGGTCTTGCCAAGAGTTAGTTGCCAAGTTACCTCGTCACTTGCCCAGACCAACCACAACTTTAAAATAAGGCCTTCAACTAAATTCTGTGAGATCTATGTAGCTAATATCACATAATCGTTACTCCAACCGTATATGAAAGCAACGTATTTGTGAATAAGTTTACTGGTAAGGCAAAGCTTGTTTCTTTAAAAAAAACTTCTCAAAACATCATTAATATAAATAATTAAACTAGATTTCTAGTGAAATTATGATGTAAAATCTTATTTAGGTAATATTTTCACACTACAATTTAAGGCTAATTTACTGTGCAAGATTAATCTTTTCCCTCCTGGAAAAAAAATAACATTTATTGACAAATTTATAATTACATGTGATTTGACTAGATGTCACTATGGTATTAGTTACAATTTTTCACAGCTAAATGTTCACATTATTCACAGGCTAAAAATTAAATTAAAAAAGCACTGAAAGAATATTTACATACAAAATACACTTAATGTGCCCATAGCTTCAAAAATGTATACAAGTAGCAAATTTTAAACAAGCAGCACTTATATACAGTTATCAATAAATGTGCAATTGCTATCATTATATGAGGGAGCAAAATAGTATCCTTACAATATCATAAATCAACAGAGATTTCTCCATTACCATTTACTGTTAAATTCTTGCTGTCAGAATAGTTTTGTAACAAAACAGAATCCTAGTATCCCAAAAATCACAGTACATATAAATCAAATCCTGCACTTTTAAGTAGTAGGCTCATTGCTATTTCATGCATGTAGCCTGTTGAGTACACTGTGGCACTATGTTGACAGCAGTAAATTACACTCCAAGCATCAGCCACAAAAATGCACTACATCAGCAGACTGTGCATGAAAATTACAAGTCCACATGCCAGTATGTGCTTTCCAGACACTGATAAATTATTACACAGATACATAATAGTAGTGAGACTGTAAAACAGAAGATCCTTGTGGTCATACCACCACGCAGCACCTCAATTGTGAGAACTTGCAGGTTGGTACTTGTGAGTATTGATACACACAAATAGTCAAACCACACATTTTCATGCACAGATGAATGATATAGGGAGGTATTCATAGTCAAGTCTCAAAGCTGAGCTGAAGGCAGTCTTGGTCCAGACCATCTTATTTCTCAAGTCAGTGTTATTTCTGCACCAAATTTCATTGTCTACAAACAAGACAACCTTAGTGATGGCGGCGTGCATAAGGCATAGCTTACATTTTACCACGTCCGGCTTGTTCAAGCATGAGCTTAAGGCATGGTACAAAGGCTCTAATTAAAATGAAACATGGCAGCTAGACATAAAATACAAATAAATACACATTTTTTGTCACCATGGCGTAATGTCTGTGGGATATTATATGCAAATTGAAAAAGAATTCCATATGATACATAATTATTGCAAATACATAAAAACATTGTTATAAACAAACAAAGTGATGCTAATTTCTCAGGAAAATGTTGCGGATGAGTGTATTGTCCATTTCATGTAAGTGGGGTAAATTTTGACAGTTCTAGAAAAGTAGCACCAGTCACAATGTATCCTTCCACTACAGCTGTTTTGTCACTGAAGGAAAAGACGTTTGCAAACAAATGTTTTGAGTCCAATGCACACTTGCATTTTCCTCCTCCCTCGTGTTTCATGTAATGGCAGGCACTGAAAATCTGATGGTAGCTAACTTCCGTCCAGTAATTAATGTAGGATATAGCTAGGTTGGCATTCCAACTTGTTTTATTTTTGTAATTACCAAGTTAAATTTGTTGGGGTTCTGTTTATTTATTTTTAAAGAAAAAGCAAGCTGTGTTTAGTTTGGGAAGAGTGAGGGGGGAGATTTAGTTTAACGTCTTCTCACGAGACAACATTGTTTTGATGTTCTTACGAGAATGTAGCATTTTAAGTTGAATATTGTTTTGATGGAGTAATGAAAAATTTTGCCCGTATGGAAATAAGATTTAAATTATTTAACTTCTACAATTTTAACTTTAATGAAAAATCAAAACGTGATACATATGTCGCTGTTTATATTCGTGCAGGCAGCAATACATACACGCACACACTTCGACCAAAGTTAACCGTACACTCGTTGAATTTACTATATACACAAATATACAAATATTATTCACTCACTACAAAAGTGTGGAAAGTGCTTTTTCAGGCCACGTGCATCTAAATAATTGTGTAAAAAATAAAAAAAGCCAAAATTTACTGTTGGTAAAATTTGTAGCTTCTTGAACATGTGTTTTTTATTACAATACTTGCGAAGTTTACTTAACTAAAATCAAGTTTTGTTCATCACTAGCATTAAATAATTTATTTGCAGAATCATTCATAAAAATAAACACTGCGCACTTTTCCCGATGCAAACAAACTTAAACTTATAACCGTAAATTAAATTTTATGTCGCTTCATTGTGGAAGGCGGTAAGGAAAATGGCAGAAGGGACACGGTAAACACGTGACGATTAATATTACATTTCACTCAAGAAAACGCACAATGGTACCTACAACCAACTATGTTTGAAAAAAGCAACTAAAAAATTAATTAACTACAGATTAAATACTCCGACAACTCCCACAAGATACGTATTCGTATAATAAACACAATGAGAAAAAAAGCACACGCACAACGGATGTTCATCGGTCAGGAAACTGGAAACATAAACATGTGTTTACTGTTCATACGTGTCGACATACACTGTCATAAATGCTAAATATGTTTGTAAGTCGTCACTAATAGCCAAGAACATGTAATATTGCTTTAAAAACATAATTTAAACCATAAATGTTGTAAATATAATAGAAATTTTACAGTACAACTTTTAGTTATGAGTAGTATTTTCTTCCAAAGCTATCACAAAAATAGCCAACTTAACAACACGGATCCAGAAGTTCATCAGCTGATACAATACTGTCGAACAAGAGCATTTACTGTTGACATAGAGTGTAGGTTGTTCACACTGTCTGTCAGATTTTACCTCACTTATATGAAACGGACAATAATAGGAGATTATAAGGAAAACTGTGCAAATAAAATATGGTTTCTTTACACGAGCAGGCATAATTTTTTTGCCATCTTAAGATTTTTTTGTGAAACAGTTGTTTGCACAAATATGAGTATCTTGGTAAATACATGTTCTGCAAATACGACTTTTTGTCAGAAAAGAAACAAAAAAAAATAAAATTTATGCCTTTTACTTTTGTCACATTAAGTGTATTCTTGGAGAAAAAATGTGTGAAAATGGCCAAATATCAAATTTTTAAAGCTCGCCTATGTAGTTCCCTTAAGCAGCAAGAGAAAAGTACAAAGATATGGGCGTAGTTTAATCTGTGGTCTTTCATTATGCGTAATAAAACCCCTATGTTGCAGATTTAATTTGCACAGTATAGCGTTACAACAGAAACACTGCATGCCTTGCGCGTAGGAGTGATAAAGCGTTAGAAGTGCGCATTAAGTGTTGCCCGTACCGCTCTCTTTTTTCTCGACCTTGGGCACGGAGTTTCCACAGGGGTCCATCCCACTCTTAAGCAAGGTCTCAATGACTATGAAACGTGGTTCAAAATTGTGATCCCAAGCAGCGACTATGCAACAGAAATTTGACAACCTTCATGAAGACCACCCCGAGACAATTAAGTAATGTTGACGAAATGTGAATACGAACTTAACACACCTAGTAAGATTGTCTTGAAGCTAGTGCTCAAGATATGTTTACAAGTACTGTCCATAGTCTATTCATAAATCTCCCCACTTGTATGATGTGTTTGCTTGTTTCCGAAATATATCTTGTATCACAAGCATTTTATACTTCTATTAACATAAAAGTATCTTGTTTTTGGTTCACTAAAACTTTTACATATATCTTATCGATAAATTGTAATTTTAATTAATAATTAAAAATGAATAAAACCAGAGAGAAAATAGGTGTGTTGATAATGCCTAGAAAGAAATGGCTCTCATGTAAAATATAAAACTGGCTGTATGACGCTGCTCAGGGGGCGAGTGATCACACTCAACCTGAGAAAGCCGGCTCAGCAGAAAAACATTAAAGCTGTGCAGCCACGCATGAACATGTGTCAGCTGACTACTTCCATCCCCCCCCCCCCCCGTGTACAAACCTGCGAGCATTTTCAGCAATATTTTCATGCGACATTTCGGGCACTGCAATCTGTTCCTGTCTTCAGGCAGCAACACACAGGGTTCTAATTTTACAAATAAAACAAAACGAAACTAGCACAAGAACAAACCGTAGTTTTCCCACGACTGACAGAATGTGACGGGAACTGCAATCTGTTCGGTCTTCAGACAGCGACACACAGGCACTTTCAATGGCCGTTTAACCCCTGAGTAATGGGTGCAGCCACAATAGCATGTAGGTTGACCTTTATTAAATCACAGGTCCTAAGGGAATGCTGAAAAACAGATTGCCTTCTAGTGAATGTGTGATGGTTAAAAAACCTTTTAGGTTTACTATCGGATAATTTAGACCTTTGAAACTGTACATTTCAGGAATTAGTAGTCCTAAGAATGATAAAATTTACAATCATTTTGGCTCCAATGGATGCCATTAATAAACTACCAAGTGTTGTAGCTTTGTTTACTCATTTATGTACCAAGTACAGTGAAGGAAACAATAAGTGAGCAACAGATCTCCATCAAGACTCTGAAGGCATGCAACTCATCTAGCATATAAATAACATTTTTCTTGAACTATCTCACTGGTCCTACAGTTGTGTAACAATGTATCTTGTTCTGTAACTTCAGTATACATTAAGATACTCGCTGAGAGTCTCTATACTATTAATCAAGAGTGAAAGTTTGCGGCGTCTAATACTTTACGGTCAAATGATGTGAGGAGGAGGGGAGGATCAATAGTGCCTCATGGGGAAGGGAGTGAGTTATGGTTGCTGAACCACTCGCCCCCTCACTTCCAGGGGAGGGGTTTTTGTGTCCCAGACTTAAGGTTCATGTATACCATAAAAGTTGGGTTTGGATGTACCACAATTATTGTGTGAAGAGCTGGAACCAAGTTTACACACACCTTTGGACCTTCCTCTGTCAAAACCCCTTCCCTGCTTCCTTCCCCCCAGCCACCCTAGGAGGGAGGGAAGGAAGAGATTTGGGCGGCTTTTAACAGTGAGGTCTTGCGAGCCGATGAGAGTGATTGAGGTGAGTATGAAGCAGCCCTGGAATGAAAGGGCAGGGAAACGGGAGATCCCTGAGAAAACCAGCCAACCAACAGCATCACCCGGCATAATCCCCACGTGCGAAAATCTGGTGAGACTGCTGGGGATTGAACCCGGATTGCTTTAGTGGGAGATGAAAGGACTAACCGCTCGACCACACACCCCCCAGGAGGAGAAGCAAAGACCGGAGGGGTTCGTTTTTAGTCTTCTTTTCAGCCTGGAAGGTGAGTTTTTGGCAGATTTGAGGGAGAGTTATCTTTCTATACCCCATCCTACTCCAATGGGAAGGTAGGCCCTACAGAACTACCCTGCACCCTATCCCCTTTTGCACCCCCAGAAAGTGCTACACAGCTCATTTTTTATCGTATTTTGTTGAAATTTGGCACTTTCCTTTCTTTTTAAAATTTCTATCCTCTCCCAAAACAGGTTAGGCCCTATGGGCAACTTCCCCTATCAGGGGGAGGGGTTTTTGTACACTATTTTGCACCTTCATTTCAGCCTGAAGGAGCTTTTTGCAACCTATTTTCGTGGGATTTGGGGGAGGGTTTGCCTTTCTATACCCCATTCTCCCCCAATGGGAAGTTGACTCTTTGAAAATTTCACACCTGCCCTTAAAATATCCCCCCCTTTTCATCCTTTTTTACCTTCTGTAGGTGCTATATGGCTCATTTTTTCCATATTTTGTTGGAGTTTGGTATTTTCCTTTCTTTTTAAGTCCTCTATCCCCCATAAAATAGGTTAGACCTTTTGGGCAACTTCCCTTACCAGACGTGGGTACCATAATATGTACTACAGTTGTGGTACAAAGTCAGCAGGGCCATTTTAATGTACCATAATTATACTATGGTGTTACATAATTTCAGTATTTCATGCCATAATTTTGAAAGTTGTACCATAATAGCTTATGCACCTTCCCAGTTTTCCAATAAGCTATTGTAGGTTCATGTCGGTCCAATAGACCGCCCACAATTAAATATACCATAAATGTACTATAAATTTAATGTTATTCCAATTGAAATTGCAGGTCAGGATGTGCGAGCGAGCACATGCTGGAGCTCCTTGACTATTTCATAGGATTACCTGCTGCTCCGACGGTGGCTTAGCCCGCGGATTCTGCGGGCCCATTTTCTGGTATCTTTATAATCAAAGACAGCCATGAAAATGTTTAAATTTTTTAAGAAACTTTACTGCTGGATTCACAACATCACAGGCAAACCTCGGAACACAACAAAATTTCATATTATAACTTACTCAGTGTTCACAGTGCACTAACTATATCTGTCTGAAAAGTATTGTCATTGGCTATTGAAAGAATCCTAAAATGGCAAGTAACTAATAATGTCCATTATTTAGGACATAAAACTCTCAATAAATGCGTGTCCATGGTGGTATAGTGGTCAAACTACTCTCTTCCCACCAAGGCGAACCGAGCTCGATTCCCAACAGGGTCACTCCCCGGTTTTTTGCAAATGGGAATCGTGGTGGATAATGATGCTGTTGGCCAGTGGGTTTTCTAGGGGGGTCTCTCATTTTCCCTGCCCTTGCATTCTGTTGCCTCTCTTTACTCACCTACTTCACCCTCATCGGGCTTTCAAGACCGCTATGTCAATACCTGCCCAAATCACTCTTTTTGAACAAATGAATGATTATTTGCTTTTGACAAAATTTAAATGTATATGAAAACAGCACATTTAAAAACAACCAAAAGAGGATTTTGGTACCAAGTTCTAGTTTGTTTATAATTTACTACAGTAAATAAATATGAAAAAAATTATGTTTTGTAATGTTGTATTTGCAATTATTGCACACCTGGAACCAAACATGTCAAAAAATTTAAACAGAATCTACTTGTGTTATTTGGGCTGCTGTTTTTGTCTTGCAAACTTTGCTTTGTATTGGTTGCTGACAATTTTTTGTCAAGTCTGAGCTGTTATCTCATGTTCATCATGTTATGGTGAATCCAGGATAAATGATGTTGCTTAAGACGACTTAGTAACGTCATCTTAAATTCAGAGTATTATCTCTCTGAAAATTAGATGCTCTCATTTTGTAAACAATAAAGATGGCGAACCAGTAAAACCTCAGATGATTTGCCCTCGCAACTCCTGCTTGAGAGGAAGAGCAAAAAGGGCATGACCTAAATGATCACGGGGCATTTTGATCTGACAAATGGAACACCCACCACTGTGTTGCTTACGGTGCATGAAACATGAAAGAGACAAAAGGTAAAAAAAAAGAGCGGCCAAATGGAACAAACCTTATGTATAAATAAGACTTTCAAATTTAGTTTACTAGTTTCTGTAACTCATGTTTCGAAAAGGGCCCCATTTCTGTCAAGCTTCAAAGGATAGCAGCACTGATTCCACAGTTAACTTCATCAATTGCAATAAAATTTTAGAGGTTAAATCCAGTAAAAAAATTATATAAACAGTAGTAAATGTTCTTGGAACTCTATTTTTGTGGTAATGTAATGCATGCGTAATGTAAATATTTCTAATCCTGGGCCACATTTTTACAACTTAATTTTTTTCCCTTGTGTCCGATATAATTCATTCACAGTTACTTCCGCCTCATGTAAACTAAGCTTAACTAAGTCTGGAAAATTACACCATAGGACAATGCACCCTAATTCGTACGCACTCGGTTGTAATGATATTTTGCATAAAAACTATTTCTTACTAGGAACTACCAACACACGTGTTTTCTCACTGTTTTTTTATTCAATTTTTAAAATAAATGAAGCGTTATAATTTATAGATAATTATGAATAACATTTCAATTTAACAGAAATAAGAATAACTATTATGAACACAAGTATAAAACGCCTGTGACACATGACATGTTGGACATAAATAAACACGTCATACATGGGGAGATTTTTCTACGGTTTGATTCAAAATGTTTGAAGAAACCACAAATAGACCATAGACATATCCCCAACACAACAGCCATTTTTGTTGCACTGTCTTTCATAAAGATAGCTATCTTAATGTCCACCTGTAAAAATAAAGACAGTCTATGAAAGTGTTATGTGAAATGTAATTTTAGTATGACAAATTAAACAATATTGTATTCAATATTGTTTAAACTGTTTGTATGCCGAAACTTAAAATGTACTTTTCATTTAATGTTCGAAGAACTAATACAAGTCATTACAAAATTAAAAAAAAAAAATACTACCACTCAACATCCAATGTTGCAGTGCACCTTCCAATGAATATTTTGATCTAAATCTGTTCCTGTAAAAATTGTACTAAGAAGAACTTTTTATAAAAAGCGGAAAACGGTATTCCGGGTACACAGTTTCATTTCAAGCTACCCTGTAAACCAACTTTTGAACACATTTTCAAAAAGCTGTACCCGTAACATACATAGAGACTATGCTCTCAAAGCAAGTTTCAGCTAAAAATATAGCGAAACCACTATTTTAACCTTTTCAAGGGACCAGGAAAAAAAAATGTTGCAAAATGCAGGAAAGCATGAAAAGAGGGAAACTTATGCTGTAAAAACAGAAATTGGGACTAAAAAAAAAGTATGTGTAAAACAGGGGGTTCTGCTGTAGTAACATCACAAGACAGCAGCTAAATGCAGTTTTCCAGTTTTCCCACACGTATAAAGTTCCACGAATTTATTGTATTTATAAAGAAGTTGTTTGGCTACCAAAAATGTTCTAGTAGATATTTATATTAAAGGCAGTTCACGGTAAAGTGAGCACTTTTGAGGCCCTAGTTACTTTTTCCTTTCAGCCATTTTTTATTCTCTATCCACCTTTTTAAATAAATATTGCCATGTAAATAATCAACCGTATGTGTACATCCCACCACATTCGGAAGGTAGAGGCTAAAATAAAATATATTTACTGACTATTATTCCAACTAACAGTGCTTTAAGTGCTCACTTTACCATGAATAGCGTAAACAAACACAATCAAACCAATATATACATAGCAAACACATTTAGTCATTTGGATAACTTTGTATATTACTATATTGTGTATTCTTCTGCCATATGTAAAATGAACATTGCTGTGGTCTTTATCGCTTTATTCGTGTATAGCTCATGTGAAACTGTGGATGTGTTCAAACCGACCATTTAGTGTACTAGTATTTTAGTATTTAGTAGCATTCAATTCAAAATGCCATTGGTAGTAATAGCTCAATGATGGTTGTCATTTGGTGGTTTATTTGAGTTAAGTTGCATTATATCATAAAAACCATATTACAAAATACCAAATACGTCACAACTTTAGCCTACTAATGTAGGTCACGTGACCTTTTTAATAAACTAAAGGTGCCAATTCGAAGACTGTCTTCGAAATAATCAGAAGAGTAAAAAAATTTTACGAAATTTGCTCACTCCTACACTTATAAGCATTACGAAAACAGATAGCAACAGAAATAATTGCACTGCCCACAAATGTTTACTTACATACGTGCATTCTTTATTGTCCTGTAGACAGTCAGCCACGGCCAAAACTATTAGTTCATTGTTAAGACACGGAACACCTTTCTCTCCATTGTTACCAACTTTACTGGATGCATACTGATGTGTGCCAGTTAAAATGTATGCTGGTAGGAACAGTAACATATTTCAGAGGTTAATAATTTTAAAAGTACTCAAATCAACCGTCAACCCCCTTATACACACTTTGGTTTAAAATGAAAGCTTTACAGCCACCTACCGAGATGTATATTTCACGGTTGATCTCATTAAGTCAAGACTACTGGAATATGGCAGGTATCTTCAAGATTTCATTTGAAATTTGATACGGCACGTGTACAAGTTGCCCTAGCTAATACAAAGTTACCCCACGTGACTAATGTTTCCCGTTAAATGCCTTGCTCATGCATGTTCCTCAACAGAGCAACATGTTTGTAGCAGGACAATAAAAGACAAAATATGTAGAGTTAAGCCAAAATATATTGTGGCTGTTGTAATATCAATCCTTCCTGGAATTTAACAAAAAAAAATAATTTTCACAGGATGTAAGATCATCTGATTTTACAAGTCAGTTCATTCTAACGGTCTTAACCAAAATTTATTTTCTGCAATAAACTGTTTTCATATTTTTGTAACTTGGAAACAAATACACAAAATGAACATGGATTCAAATGAACTCAAGGCTGCAAATTCATCATCACCAAACAAAATTAAGTATATTAAGTTTAAAAAGGTGCAAAAGTAATTCCTAGGGCAGTATACGGTTTTGAAGCTGGAACTGAAACACTTGCTGGGAATATTATCAAAAATATTTAAGGTGGGAATACTGTCTGATCTGGATGGGTAAGCCTAAATGAGTGAAGATCTGCTACTTCTGCAAATGCTATCCATGCTATGACAATATTTTGTATACATAACTGGGGTTGTCATAAAGATGGACACATGTTTGATAACTATCCCACTAGTTGGTAGTTATCGCTAACAGCTGACTGAATTCACTCGCACTTCTTTGCACAGGGGAATCACACTGGATGCTTGTTGGCAGGTTTCCTCAATGATCTCCCGTTTCCCTTGCACCTGCTTTCCAACACAGCTTTGTACTCAACTTGCTTCATCTTCACCGGCTCCTCATTAACAGCTGCTGAAGCCAAAGAAATGAATGAAACCTGTAGCTTCCAACAGAAGTGGAATATTCAACATTTTGCTAGCGAATTACCTGTTAGTCGTGGCATGGATATCTTGTAGGAAGCAAATATATCTGTTATATAGTGGAAGAAGCTGACATTTAAGTTTTTATTAAACCAAGCATTTCAGTCGCTAAATTTCCGCTTCATCAAGACAATGCATGAGACAAGTGTATTAACAAACAATTGTTACAAAAGAAAGTGAATTACTAAGGGATGCACAACCTCGTAAAATAGTTTCTTGCTAACAGTTTAATTTTTAATCAAATTAAAACAATTACTGTAACTACATTTTTTTGTCCTTAGCTTTCATGGAAGGGACACATAAATACTAGAAAACGACTGTCAACCTTCCATTTGACCGATGACATCTTTTGCAAGAATGGGAGAAATTACTTCAGCTCATCAGTAAGCATAGCCACTACACATCAGCATGGTGATATGTGCCTCGGGACACTATCCACCGCTTGTATAATGGAATGCCTTGTCACTCTGCTGCCTGTGAGAGGAGAGACTACCCCATACTGAAACAGTTAGTTCCTTACAGATGCTAAACAACACGCCCTCTACGCATGAAAAAATAACTACTACTCATTTGCCTATAATTTATCAGCCTGTGATAATTCAATAAATTTTCACATAAGGAAAGTGGTTGTTGAAATTTCCATGTCCATCAGTGTATTTCCTTGAAATATTGCGATACAATAAAGTAACATCAACAGATTAATTTAACTACCAATTATCCATAGAGTATTCAATATCTTAAATACTTTGTGCAATAACTGCAATAAACAAGTGTGTCATTTCCATCTTCAAAAGTACAAAATATTCTTAAATCACTTTAGATTTTTTGTGCTAAACAAGTAGCCTTAGTTTAAGAGTTCAATTCATATTGATCATGTACACACACCTCTAAAGGTTGGTTAAAGTGGTAATAAGATTTCTACTGGTTTTGCTCACACACGTAAACACATTTAGTACACAAGAGTTCTGTCTGTACTTCTAATGGAGAGATTAGTTACCTCTACAAACAAAGCAAGTCACTCATGTAGAACTAAACACTTATCTAAACATAATTTTCACACTTTGGTACAATTTAAATACAGGATTAACGTGAAAGTAACGATCACTTCTTTTTTTTTTTTTTTCCAGCAGTGCTTTTATACAATTAAAGCTGTGCTCAAATTCACCACCACATACCATTGTTATCTTACTTTTCATTCCTCTAGCGACGACACACAATTACTTAAATCCCATTGAACCCTTTGGAAAGGCTGTTCGCAATAAAGTGAGCACTTTTGAAATCAACCTTAGAAAAAAGTCACTGCCCCTACCTGCATATATTTTAATGGACGCACTGAGTGATATGCGCTCTGTAAAGTTGGTAACGATGGAGGAAATGTAGTTCCATATGTTATCACCAAATAAAATGTGTTCGGTAACCATTTGTGATAATTTAAATTATTTCTTTCGTTTTCTATTTTCTTAACATCTCGGAGTGTAAAAATTAGCAGATTTATAAAATGTTTACTTCACTAATAATTTCATAGTTTTACTTGACCGATGCATGAATAAAGTGATGAGGCCCATGGCAATGTTAATTTTACACAAGGTGGAAGAATATACGTGCATACAAGTAGATCTCAAGCAGGTCTTTCAAAAGTGCTCATTTTACCACGAGCAGCCTATAGTAGTGTTGTTTCTTGAAACTGAACATCCTTTTTGATTACCTACTGTTACAAACTCTAACATATGTGATAAAAATCTAAGATATTGCTGAAGTATGCAGCTAGGCTACTAACTACATTATTAAAAGGAGACAGAAAACAGATACTTGGCAGGGGTCACACACACTAAGTCGGACAAACACATTTTCCACGCGGACGCAATGTTTCGCTGGTTGGACCAACTTCTTCAGGCGGCGAATGATCTTACTCGTAATGCAACCCTAAACTTAAAAAAAAAAAACATTTATTCAATTTTCTATTAAATGGTTCATTTTACAATGTATCACAATACATGGCAGCTTGACTTAAGACCTATATTTATGTTGATTTAAAATGAAACTGTTTTTATTAGACAAGTTATAGCTCTTGTGTTTTATGTTGTTTAATATAGGTACATGTCACTGTTATTTTATTGTTGTATATATGTTTTAATTGTCTCCCTCTCTTTTTTTGTACATATTATAAAAATGACGAGTTATAGCATGTAACACTGCACTTTGAACAATAAAACTGAAATATGACTGTGCATTTCTATCCGCGAGTAGCAACACTTTAAGTACTTGTCTTTTCTACCTCCTTTTAATAATGTAATAACTTACACGTGAAAAATAATTTATTTGTACCATTTAAAATAAATTCAACGAGTATATTTTTCTTATGTTGCTATGGCTTGTTTACAAACAATTCCCAACAAATGGCAAGAAGAAGCAATCCTGGTGATGTAAAGGTGCTTCTGAACAGCTGATTAACTAAACGTGCAATGCAGGGCACTTACAGGAACAGAGGTCACGCTTATAGCTGAAGGAGCTGTTTGACGTGCTTGTCCCCTTGGTTTGGGTTCAAACAGTGACACACTGACATCACAACTCCGAAGCCCTCCTGAAGAAAAGGGAAGCAAATTACAGGCATCTGGCAGGTGAATTCGAACACAGGGTAATCTATCCTTGTCAAATACAGTTTATCATCACATTATTATTAAAATAAATATGAGTGCACAGCACTTCAGATACACGAAAATACAGAACACTATGACACGTTATTACGACTGGTACATCAAGTATTCCTTGAGAACCTTTGGTAACGGGAGAGCCGATACTGCAGTTTTCTTGATGTGCTGGAGAATTGCCTCTCTGCACACACTCTGCAACGTCGGTACTGTAACAAAATAAAGTAACACCATATACAAAATCCTTCACATACATACTAAATAAGTTCGCATGCCCACCAATCACCCCTGAAATATTAACTAACATAGGCATTGTTTTTGGATTTTCTTTGGTTCTCTTACGGGTCTTGCTGAACTGGATTTTTGTCCGGTTGGCCGAAGCTGCAGTTGTACGTGCATGTGAGCTTGGAGCGAAAAGATCTGCGAGCACAGCAGGCAGCCATGGAATGGAGTGGAGGTGCACTGAGCTTAGCCGAACCTCTTGGCTGAAGTGCGTGAACTTTTAGGCACCCCCAAGGGGTGATGGTAAGGTACACAGCCGTGGGGCTGGAATGCTAACACCCGTAAATCGCAAACGGTAGTACAAGCGCATGCAACAGCACTGTGCATACCACCAACCAAATTCTCTATCATTCACAGTTGTTCTTATTGTACAACCCTTTACTAAGCACGTTAACAAACGTGAATGTTTTGCTCTGCTACCACGCGCAACAGTTTGGCAAAGGTATAAAAGAGCACGGCGAAAAATTAAAATCTACATGTGACACGGTCCCACAGATGAGAGGTGGCTGGCACTAATTAAAACCGGCTGCCCCACCCAAGTGACAGACCTGTCCAGGATGTCCACCCACAGGGAAAACAGGAAAAAGTCGAGGAATCTCATGTAACAGGGAAGTCAGGGAATTTTCAGATGGGACACGGAAAATGTCAATAATTGCTATAAAGTAAACTATTTGTATGTTAACCAACTGAATCAATTGTGGTTCCTTAAAAAGTATGTGGTGATCATGCAAACATAAAACAGCAAAAATTCTCATTTTTACTATTACTTAAATCATAATAAATTGTACAATGTATCAGAGGAATTTAAACCCGGTAACCTTAGCAAAAGTCAAATATAGTATATTCACGATTACTTCCAACTTTTTGAAGCCCTGCTGAAATTCTGCTTTCAAACTATTCCTCCGGCTCATACAAACAAAGTTTAAAGGTTGTCTCCAAACAAAAATGATATACAATAACGTAGCATAGGCGGCATAAAAACAGCATAAGAAAAGGTGGTGTCTACAATCCGCGTAGCGAAAAATGATGAAGCTCAAGCTACCCAACCAGAGTAGAGAGCGTCCATAGGAAACAACTTTTGGACATGAGGGTGTGTTGGTGTTTGCGACACAGATTTTTAAATGTTTTGGTTAACGAATGTCCAGGAATGGATGGACATACAACCTTTACATTTGTTTCTTGAATCGTGCTGTGAAAATGAAAGTGGAATTGGCAGATCTGTTTGTGTATCTCCAGATGCTGTGTTGCTTTTGTATCGTGGCTGCTATTATAGAGTAACCCATTATGGGTTACTTTGCAGGCAGCAACACAACTATTTACAATTACGTCTGAAAAAATATTTTTTACACATAAGGAATTTTATACTATAATGTGATGTCAACGCCATGCTGATTGTAGATGGGCCCTGAAAGAAGGCTGTGTTCGAAATGGCCAGCTAAGAGCCCTTATCTGACTTCGTGCCCCTGAAAAGTGCATCCCGGATGTGATGTCAAATTGCCGCTCTCCGAATTCGCAGCAAGGGCACATATGCACCCTAGAATGTCCCCTTCAGCCAGAGGCAGGAGCAACTTGCCCTTCTGGAGCCCTAGATAGTTTTCAATTCACAATTGTTTGAAATGTTTCATTTGTTTGTGTTTGTTTTTACAACTCTGCACAGCCACAGAAAACACTTGTAAACGTCGCATAGACAAATTAAACTCGCATAGAGCAAAATTCGACACAATAAAACTCTAAGTGGAAACGAACACAAGCGTTTGAATTTACTTAACTAATATATCTATGGAATGGAACAAGGGAACATTGCAACAAAATCAAACACAGCCCAAGTATTGAAAATAACACTAAAGGAAGAATGCATCACATTTGCGAACAGTCGGTTATATAACATTTTTCATAAGAACTAGGTACTTCTCTTTCGCCATTACCAACACACCTATTTTTTCAATGTTTTCATTTATCTGTAAATGAAACATTATAATTTATAAGTTCAATATACCAAAAATATGATACACAGAAGTACAAAATGCTTGTGATACACGACATATTCAGGAAACAATCAAACACGTCACACACAATGTGGCTTTGCTAAGGTGAGATTCAAAATATGCGAAGAAATTGTTAAGCTGAAGTCGCAATACCCCGATGACCACGACACAACAAAATCTGAGTAGCAGCCAATGAAAAGTAAGGTCACTGTGACGTCAGTCCAAGCAAATCACATCCCAGACAGCCAGAAAAGTAGGTTCTATTTCTACTTTCCATCGTGTCGGTTTCATCGGGGCACGCAAAATATATAAATACAACACTAGAAAACAAAATTTTGTGCGTATTTCCCTACTGTAATAAATAACAAACTAACTTACCGCCAAAAAGTTTCAGGTTTCTAAATACTTTTTACCTGTCATATAAATTCAAATATTCTCAAAAGCAAAATAATCATTCACTTTATTGCGAGTACTAAAACGTAAATATCGGGAAAATTTCGTCGTGGTATTGTGAACACTGAATAAATCTTAGTCTGTCGTGTCTTGTTATTGTGACTCCAGCTTTAGACTACAGTAGTTTATATCAAAGGTCCTTACCGCCATAGAGCTGCACTATCCTCACTTGCTTGGTGGTGCCGTAGACGTCGACGACTGCATGTAGCGGGCCTTCCATGTAAGGTATCTCCTTGGTGCACGGCCCCTGGTCCACGCCATTGATGATGAAGTGCATCTCGGCGAGGTTGTTTTCGCTGCCCCGGCCTCCTCGCAGCGGGAAGTACACCACGCCGATGCGGCTGCCCACGTCCGTCGGCAGGATCTCCTCACTGGGGCTGGACACGGCGGGCCGCAGCAGGCTCCGGGGGACCGATCCGCGGGACGTGCGGATCGTCGGCTCGTCCTCCGACAGCCCCGGCAGCGAGGCGCCCTTCAGGTGCGGCGAGTACTCGTACGTGTTGTTGTGAGACTTGGTGATGGCGAAAATCCACGATGTGCCCATGTTTGTGAGGTCCGGCAGCGCGTACTGCGGCAGGCAGCCCGCGTCGCCGGCCGCCGACTGAGGGTCGAGGAGCGTCAGACCTAACCTCATGTGGCCGCTCCAGCCGCGCTCGTTCTTCTCGATCTCCAGCAGGAATATCTCGCCCGGCAGCAGAGGCTTCTCGCTGAAGGTGAGCGCGTCTGCGAAACTGGCCCTCCTGTACGCTACCGTGCCATCGTCGTACAGTTTAATATTGCCGCCATGGTAGGGGTGAAATCTCGTTAACATATTACGTGATCGCTTGTAGTTCATAATAAGCACCGATATTCATTCAACATTCCCCTTACTTTCACACAAATACACGGCGAATAATACCTTTCAAAACGCACCGGTTTAATTAAACATTCACGTATGCTGCCAGCATCCCATCTGGTTTCCATACGAACTTAACATTTAAGGACGCGTTCCTACCAGTGCAAAAATCAACATGCATTCCAAAAAATTGAACAATTCCAACGGTATCTGTTAACGATGGCCCAAAATTCCGTAAACCAATTCTCAATACAAGGAAGGCAACCCCTCCCCCAAATCAACAGCTGATACTTTTCAAAACAACAGAAGTTACTTTTACTTAGGCATAGAGATCAGTTACATAGAGAAGGATGTTTCGATCGCCAGGTTATGAGACTCAAATGGGTGCACTGTTTAGAGCGCATCTACACGGCGATAGCAATTCGCAATTGTTCCTATCGCAAAACCTACTGTCATAATACTAAGCTGTATAAATGCACGATAGTAACTGTAGCACCCTCGCGATATCAGTTCGAGCTAAATTGTTCATATTAACTGACGTGACAGAACATGCAACTATCTTGTAATTATCGTAGTGTAATTCGTATACCAACACTGCCTGGTAATTATTCATAATTTTAATTTAGCAACTCCCTCAATTTTATGTAGTGTGTTGGTAAATTTGACAAATCCTATACAATTATATATGGTATTTTGGAAGAATAAAATTGATTGATTGATTTGTAATGCAGTTCACAAATTTGTACATGTGTTCACTTTGTCAAAACAATTACAGAAATTATTTTGATTTTGATAATATATGTCGCGGTTCTTACATTATGTGGCGGTATGACACAACAGTATTGACAGCATATTGTTTGTTATATAATAAACCACGGAAACACGATATGCGTATATGTCATTAATAACGCTGATGTTTAAAATTATAATGCCGTTCACGTGACTAATTTCATCCCGTGTGCTAATTATACTGTTTGTTTACTGCCACAGCATTGTTCAGATTTTATAATTAAATTTTTCTAATAAAATTGTGAGATGCCGCCGTTTTTATAAGAGCGACTGTTGGATGGTTGTTGAAACTTATGGGAATGTGTAATAAACTGTCATAATGTTGATAGATTTGTCCGAGGTATGATGACATTTCTAGTTTTGTTGTTGTTTTGGTCTTGGGGATAGGGGCGTGGTTCCTATTCTTGCTCTCCATTTCCGGATCCTGGTTCAGTTGTTCCCTGTGGTTTGGGCAGTCTCGGTGACAATGCATCTGATCCACTGTACAGTATCTGCATACCCATGGCAGTGGCCGGTCATATCTGTCACTTCCACGTGGTGTGGGCGGCACTGTGTCTTGATGCAAAGGCTGGCTTGCCCCTGCACTTCCGCTCACATGACTGGCGGGAGGCAGGCCATTAGACGCCCTTGTGTTGTTGTTTTGGTGGCAGCCAGAGGTGAGGCCGTGTTGACATTTTGCGGACCACGTGGGGGCGATCCCGATTCATGTATCTCCACCATGTCTCATGAAACCCATACTGCTGTCCTCACAAATTTCTTGAAGCTGCGATGAATAGCGGGTCATAGTGCTGCTCGGTATTCTGGCAAGAGAGTTTGTATAACTGCTTCCAATATATCTGCAGTGGCATTGTGAGGGTAAAATCTTGCGACCAGGTTGAATTTGCTACTTTGGGAGACACCACTACCAGTGGTGTCTCCCAATCACTTGTTTCTGCTTTGATCAGGACTCCTTCAGCTTCTAAGGTGTCAAGTTCAGCATCTACTTTTTCATGAGTGCATATGGGACATAACGTTCACAATGAAATATTTGTGCTCCCTTCCGAAGCTTAAGCAATACCACATCAGGAATTTTTCTTACCTTGCCATTACATACGACTGGATACATTTGGGCAACCTGGTCCATGTTTTCGATGGTGTCAATTAATTTTACATTTGATACATTCATAGCATGAGTGTCGAGGTTGCGGATGTCGAGACTAAACTTGCGAATCCATACACGTCCTGCTATGGCATCGTATGTTTCTGGTACAATATAGAGGTGATCATCGGTGACTGTACCATTGAACTCAGCTTTGATGTTGATTTTACTATCTGCTACAAAAACATTATGAGTATACGACCGAAAACTTATATCTGGTTGGTGCATGGTTACACCTAGATTGAGACCTGCATATGCATTACGTGGTAGAAACGAATATGCGACACCCGAGACGACTTCGAATTCCACTACTTTTATTCCGATACTAATTTGCGCATAATAATGTTCAGTAAGTCATTAACAGCTTCCTGTTGAAAATTTACGATTTGGGACACCATCCCGTATAGTCGACATAGTTTATTAGTGTTCTTCCTTTTATTAGGAATCTGATATGTTGATATCTACTTGGTTGATGAGTGATTCGATGATTGATTTGATTTTCCTTTCTTCCCCTTGAGAAGTGTTGAAATGCAAACTTTGATTACATGGCCAGTAGCTTGGCAATCAGAGCAGTGTAAATGTGATTTATTGGTGCAGCAATCTGGTGATAGATTGTTATTTCCTTCACATCTCAAGCATAGATTGTCAATTCCTAGTGCCTTATAATTGATCCTGGATTTCGATCTGGAATATCTAGGTTGATGTTGGTTCTGAGACTGCAACTGTTGGTGATCACGTGCGGGACGACAGTTTGTGATCTTCTTCCTCTGGTAAACTTTATTTGATATCGACGGTTGTTAAAGTACCCTCATTCTGGGATTTCTGCGAAAGTGCTTTTGAATATGTTTTCTATTATTCTAATGTGATTGCCTTTAACACAGGCTCATTAAACGCTACTTTTTCAGACTTAAGAAGCTGTTCGTGAAAACCGTTATCATGTAAACCACGAATAAGCTGAGCTCGCAGAAATGTGTCTGTAATTGGAACTTTACATTCACACGGCAAAATAAAATCACAGTCATTTAGCTCACTATGAAGGGCGGCAATAAAATCTGCAATTTTCTGTTCACTGGTCTGGTACTTCGATAAGAACTGATGTTGAGCCACAAGAATGTTCCTCTTGGGAGCTAAATGTTTTTCCAACATTTACATAACTCCAGCATAGGTAAGTTGGCTCTTTTGGTGCTCCAAGTGCTGATATCATCCAAACTACGCCATTTTCGCTAGACGTGTTGGCAGAAAAGAAGTTCAATGTTGGGACACCGAGATTGGTTGTGCACAGACAGCGAGATCGGTCTACCTAACTTTACGCTGACTTTACAGTATTGTATTGTGCACTAATGGTTTCGTCAGAGTAAAAGGAAATGTAAAGTAAATTTCTTAAGTTTTCTATTGTGTAAGAAGCTTTAGTCTGTAGATCCACTTAATAAATATTTCTTGAATCTATGAACTGAATGGATGTTGTTCTGTTTTTACTGACGGATGCACCACTAGTGCGATTGTGATGCCGCTGAACTTGTCTTGGTCATTTACACAATTTTTGTTCTTTAATAATTAATGAGTCATTAAATATTCAACATCCTATCTATATTTTAACCCCAACACCGCTAACGTATAATTTGTTGAGTGAAAGTGTAATTTTTTTATTGCTTTAGAATTGGAAGGAGATGGCATCGTTATTCGAATTTCCTAATGAGAACTAGTGGTACTACTGACTGTTATTTGAAATGTTACTGCAGGAGTGATTGCAGTTTAGGTTATATCTGCTGGCGTTTAAATCATGTGTTTATTTTCGTAAAAATGGGGATGGATAGCCTTGTGCATACAGTTGTGCAAGAATTGTCTGAAACATAACAGGTATGTGATTTGAGTTGCATGTGTTAATGAAATAATAATTTTCTTGGGTGCACTTAAATATTTGATTTCTTTATGTATAAATTAATCCTCCTGTTAAGCCTAAGTTTATTAATTTTATTAAAGGTTTACTTGAGCATATTTTGTAGGCGTTTGGAAATAAAGGGAACAATAGGCCATCAGTGATGATGAAAGAAATGGGGTGGAGCTCATTGAAGGACAGGAGGAAAGTTGAACGGTTAGTCAGGATGTACAGGGTGGTGATTGAAGAGGGAGGATGGGGAGGGCTACACTGCAAGCCAAGTAAGGGGTTGTTTAGGGGAAGAGGAAACAACAGTGAGAAGCTTCAGAGGGTGTGGAGGAGAATGGAGCAGGGTAGGCAGTCCATGCGTGTGAGGTCTGTGAGGGCGTGTAATGTGTTGAGGGAAGAATTGGTGTCTGTGAGAGGGGCTGGTAAATTCAGGAAGGGAGTGGAAAAGGAGTTGGTTGGGTGAAGGAGAGCTGAGAGAGCTCGCCACAGGGCGGTAGCCTAATTGCGAGTGTATGTAAATGTAATGTGATAGAAAATTGTATTTTAGAGTGTACAGAAGTTGCTAAATCATTCCTACTGAAGACTAATACTGTGGGCTTTCCTGTTAATTTTATTAAATGTGCAAATAATTTTAAAATGTTATATAATTCTACTGTGTTTTGCTGATCACACTTTTATTATAGTAATCTTTATCAGGTGGTGATATTCTAGGGTAAGATGATAGCAAGGAATTTTGGGATTATTGTAGAACCAGATACCATGTTGTTTAAATGCATGCTATGATGTTACCAAGATGTCATTGATGACGTCTTATGTTATTTACTATCGCACCATCCCTTTCCTGTGACAGTTTATCGGGGCATCCATTGGAATGTGGAGGTTTTTGGAAGGGACACTTTCAGTATTTATAGACGTTGGTATTGTGAAGTACACTAGAGGAGCAGGGAGGCAGAGATAGAGGTGGTAAGATTAAGGAGGAGGATAGAGGAGTTGGAGGCAGTAGGACACATAAGACAGCAAATAAGGTTAGAGGAGCAAGAAATAGTAGCAAAGGATAAGGTGATAGTAGTTGGCAGGAAGCAATCAGGAATAGAGGAACGGGAAACAGAAAGCAGGTAACAGGCAGTGGTAGAAGGTAGGAAGCAGTATGCTGAGACTTGCAAGTGTGCGATTAGCAAAGACCAGCAAGCAGGAGAAAGTGGACAGTTTAGGGCCAGAGGGTGGAGAGGAGGGCTGGCCAAAGGGAGGGAAACAAGGGTGCTGCAGGAGGCCGGAGACAAGGGTAGGCAGGTGGGTGGAAGAGCCACAAAGCAGGAACAGGTTGTAGGAAGGGAGTCAGCGGTAGTTTTTCTAGGCAGCTCTATTGTAAAGGGGGTGGAGCTGGGGAATATCAGGAAGGAAATTACATATAAAGCAGAGTTGGGGGGGGGGGGGGCAAATACCAGGGATTTGGAGGAAAGGGTTAGTGGTATGAGAGGTAGCAGGGTGGCAAAGGTTGTTCTAATTCATGTAGGGGGAAATGACCTGGATCGTAGGGAGGTGAGGCAGGCGATAGAGCGGGACCTTAGGGGATTGCTGAGGAAAGTGCGGGAGACGTTCCCTGGAGCTAGGGCAGTAGTCAGTGGCGTGCTGGTTGGGAAAGGAGTATCCTATAGGAAGGCAGTGGCTGCGAGTGAGGTATATGAGAGAATGTGTAGGGATTTGGGGGCTACATTTATAGATAGTAGGAAATGGGTTGGCTGGGAAAGTGTAGGGGAGGTTCACCTGACAGAGCAGGGAAAGAGGATTCTAGGTGATCTGCTAGGTAGGGAAGTAGCTGGCTGCATGGAGAGGGTCAGGGCAGAGCAACAATTGTTGAAATAGCAGTCAGTTAGAAGCAAGGAAATGGAAGTGGAGAGAAATGGAGAGAAATGGAGAGGATAGCATTGATGAGACTGCATGGGTGGAGATAGGGGTTAAGCAATGTAGAGTGGGTTAGTGAGGATGTCGAGGTAATGGAAATTAAATTGAGTGGTAGTAGTAATAGGAGTATTACTTTGCTAGCAGCGTATACACAACCAGGACAGGGATGGCAGGCAATTGAGATGATCAAGGAGAGGGTCGATAGACTAAAGGACAGGCAGTGGGTTGTTGTAGCAGGGGATTTGAATATGCCAGGGGTGAAATGGGTAGAGGGTGCAGAAGGAATGGGTAGCATGATGCAGAGAATGGCAGCACAGTTAGTGAACAGAGGATTAGTCCAGGTAGTAGAAACACCTACGAGATGGAATGGGGAGGGTGTTGGGTCAGTGCTGGATGTAGTGTTGGTCAGACTTGGGAATGCTGCAATTGGTGCAATAGTATTGGATGGTATAAGCAACCATCATATCCCGGTTGTGGAAATTGGGATTGGTAGGATGAGGGAAGAGCAAACTGCAGAAAGGATTCGGTGGCAGTATGAGAGAGGAGACAAGAAGGGGGCAGAAAACTTCTTGAGAGACAGGTTTAAAAAATGGTGTATGGAGGTGGTGTAGAGGGGTTGTGGAGGGAATTTAGAGGATTAATGGAGGTTATGTTGAGAAATTTGTGCCAATGATAAGGTTACGGACTGAGGGAGATCTGCCATATTATGGACAGGAGATTTTGAAAATGAAGAAGAAGTGCAGAAAATTACATGTCAAGTGGAGAAATGAAGGGATGATACGATCTAAAGAAATGATGAAACAAATGGGTAGGGAGCTTGAAAGTAAAATTAATCGTGCAAGGAATGTATTTCTGGGGAACATGGTGGAAGAAGGAAAGGCAAGGAATGGGGGAAATTGTTTAGGTCTGTTAGAAGGTTAAGTGGAGGAGAGGAAGGGATGGTAGGCATGCGACAAATGACCAAGAAAATCGGAGATGCTGCAAGGACAGTACTTGTCAGTGTTTGAGGTAAAGGAGGATTGGAATAGGGAAGCAAATAGGATTCGGGTGGCATTTAGTAAGTTTAAGATGAGGGAGTAGGGGTTTGAAGAGCAATAAGGCAGGGGGTCCAGATGGGATAGGAAACGCAGCACTAAAGTTTGGTGGCAGGGAGTTGGTGAAATATTTAGAGGTGCTGTTTAAAAAGTCCTTAGGAGAGGGTAAGTTACCACAAGATTGGAAGGATGCAATGGTGGTACCTATATACAAGCAGGGAGAGGATAGGAGGAGGCCTGGCAGCTACAGACCAGTGAGTCTCACATCAAGTACGGGAAAAGTAATTGAGAGGCTGGCGGTGCAGTTTGTGGTTAGGGTTATGAACAATAGGAATTGGTTGGCGGAGTCCCAGCATGGTTTCAGAAGGGGATACTCGTGTGAGACTCAGCTGGCTGGGTTATTAGAGGATCTGGTGCATATAGTTGATGAGGGGAATGCCTGCTTCATAGATTTTGAGAAGGCATTTGATAAGGTGCCCCATGGGACATTGATAAGGAAAGTGGAGGCGCTGATACCGGACAGGAGGGTAGTAGTGGAATGGATAGGAAACTTCCTCAGGGGGCGAAGGCAGAGGGTGAAAGAGGGGGATGCAATATTGGAGGAAAAGGAGGTTACGTCAGGGGTGCCACAGGGAAGCGTGCTGGGTCCTTTGTTATTTACCATAATGGCAAATTACATGGGTTTGGGGATTAAGGGAAAAATAAGATTGTTTGCAAACAATTGTGTTGTGTATACTACAGTGTGAAGGGGGGAGGAATTTGCAGGCGGACATTGACAAGATATGGTTGTGGACCAGGAAAAATAAAATGAAGGTAAATGTAAGAAAAACTAAGGTAGTGAGGTTTACAAGGAAGAAGGTGATAAGCAGGGACTTGTACAGATGGGAGGGACAAGAGATAGAAGAAGCAGCAGAATATAAGTATCTAGGGATTGTACTGCAGGGAGATCTCAGATGGAAAAAAGAGGTACAGAGGGTGGTTCAAAGGGAAGAAGGGCTCTGGATATGCTGGGAAGGTTGCTGAAGGGAGTCAGCTGTGAGGTGAAGGATAAGGCTCATGGCACAATGGTACGGCCAATGTTAGAGTATGCTGCAGCAGTATGGGACCCATATGTGAAGGTGGAGGTGCGAGAACTTGAAAAGGTGCAGAGAAAGGCAGCAAAATGGGTGAAGGGTAGGTGGAGAATATAGGGGCAAGATTATGAAGAAGACGGGAACTATAGGACATCAGTGATGATGAAAGAAATGGGGTGGAGCTCATTGAAGGACAGGAGGAAAGTTGAACGGCTAGTCAGGATGTACAGGGTAGTAAATGAAGATTGAGGATGGGGAGGGCTACACTGCAAGCTCAGTAAGGGGGTATTTAGAGGGAGAGGAAACAACAGTGAGAAGTTTTAGAGGAGAACGGAGCGGGGTAGGCAGTCCATGCTTGTGAGGTCTGTGAGGGAGTGGAATGTGTTGAGAGAGGAATTGGTATCTGTGAGAGGGATTGGTAAGTTCAGGACGGGAGTGGAAAAGAAGTTGGTTGGGTGAAGAAGAGGTGAGAGAGCTTGAGAGCTCGCCATCGGGCGGTAGCCCAATTGCGAGTGAATGTGTGTGTGTGTGTGTGTATTTGTCTATTATTTTACTAGTTTTTTCTGTATTAATGGTTTAATATTGGTGTTTTATATGTTGTCATTAATTAATTTATAAACTCTCCAGTATTAAAAGTTAAAACCCATTCTATCACTCAGTGTGGCTCATAATTGTTTGTTTTATGAAAACTTATTTAAATGTTTGTAAGGTGTTATATCTGTGTTGTGGTTGTGTCATTTGTGTCTGTTTTTGTCTCATGTCTTATAGTTTAGTTTCTTTATATTATATGTATTTGTGCTATCCTTTTAAGGGTACACACTGGTGGGTAGCACAATAAGCATTAAATAAATAATTATTATTATCACTATATATGTGTTAATAAATTAAATTAATTACTAATAATTATGATAATGATGATGATAAGTATGACATTGTTTGGCTTGTACTGTTTTAAAACCATGTGAAAAAATTAAAAACACGGTGTTAATTGTAGTACCATATAAGCTGTTATTATTGTTTCACTTTCTATGTATCAAGTAGGTATACTTTCTTTTTAATTGTACTATTTATGTACCAAATACTTTTTTTAATTGTATAAGTTTGTGTATTGTAAATTAATAATTTAAAGTTATGAGTTTTGCAAATTGTTTATGTAACAGTTGTTATAAACAAAACTGTCAATGTATTTCTTCTACGAAAATGTTAATTTTCTTAAATAGGGCCTCAGAGGTTTACAGTAACTGTCATCAAAAGAAAATTGTTTTTAAAAATACCTTTCTCACGGAAATCTTATACAAAAGAACAAACTCAATTCAGTTTTGGAAGCAGCTAGATCCAAAATTCTCTGCATGATAGAAAATAAACACATTTTGATCACCTCTCTGGTAAAGAACCCCTTTATAACACACACAAGGAAATCCAGTCCCTGCAGTTTTGTAATACAGGTGTGTTACTGGTAAACCGCCCCAACCCCCACATTTAATCCTTGATTCTGTATCCTCTGTAATGTTTCTGTGATATTGTTCAGGTGTGGGGTCCTTAATGCTGAACTACGAAATGGCGGACCTTCTGATGTGTAACCGCTTGGAAGAGCTGTCAAAACAGATTGACAGTCTACATCTCAACTACTTGCACATGGGTGAAAACTTGGACAAGAGGGAGCATAGAAAGAAGCTAGAAGGTGTGTGGTTTTTGTTATGTGCACACATGGGGATTCTTGTTTGGATATTGTTTGTGAAGTTTAGTGACCGTCGAAACAACTTGACTACATAATTTTAAATGTATGGCTTTGTCCATTACATGTTAACTTAAAAATAAAGTAAAGGATGAAAATAATAAAGTCAATGTAGATAATATTTTGTATGCTGTATCAACCTCCAAAACAGATGCCAAAATTATTAAACAAACAAATATCAAAGATATAGATCAGGGTAACCCACTCCACTAAACTCTTTATTCAAGAGGATAAGGATTCATTTCCGAGTCTGGCTCATAACAATTTGGTTTTTCTATGGCTTTTCAAAATCACTACATGCAAATGCAGGCTGTGGCCAAGTACTTCCACGTCTTAATTTTGTTGAGTTTATTGGTTCTATTATTTCCCTGCTGTCAACAAGACATTAAGTCAGGAATACTTAAATAAAACAAATAACCCTGTCATCAAAAGATCATCCAAGATTATAAAAAATGTTTATTTTAAAATATAAAAAAAGAGAAATGTGAAACCGTTATAAATAGTCACATGGTCAAGGTCTCCAACTAAGGTTACCGTGGTTCCATTCCTGAGGGGATCACGCTTGATTTTAACATGTGGTATATGCTACTGTTAGCTGCCAGTTTTTTATCGTTTCCAGGGTATTCCAGTTTTCCCTGCCCTTGTAGTGAGTTGTTGCTTTATCTCCCGATCACTTCACTCCCCCTTCATTCCAGCTTCACTCCCTCCCTTCATGGGTACTAAAGAAATCATTTAACATATACTAAATCTCTCAGTTGTAAAGTAAACATGGGACTGTTGAAGTGTGACACATGACACGTTTCTGCGCATTGTGCATGCATACTCTCCTTTACAACATTGCCTCATCTCAAAGCAGTAGCTCTTATTTGGGCAAGTCATTATTAAATTATACAATAATCACGCGCCTACAGGGTCCTGCAACCCTGTAGGCGTGTTAAGGTAACCCTTAACCCCAAAACTAAAATTATACTGTTTGACGATCCATTGACAGGTTACTCAAAAATCAACCAGTTCGATGAGTTGCTACAAGGGAGCATCACCCCTACCGGTGGAAAGTCACAGCTTCATGCAGAGGCGATAAAACTGCCAACACCTGCACTGCAGGCAATAAGAAAAGGACCGTGCCGGTCTAGCACTCAAAATTTCATCATGCTCAGGGAGAAGCTAGCCAACCCCGCACACCTCTGAAAGCCACCAAGCTGAGATTTTCAGTGTATAAGGAAGTGCCCTTTCATGGCTCAGGACAGTTCATCGGCTCTCCAGCTTGCATAAGGCTGAGGGCAAAAGAAGGGGTAAGTGGCAGCCACCCTGACTCCCAGTCTGTGAAGACCGAAGCTCTACTCTGCAAGAGTTCTGATCGCTAGGCTGATCGCTAGGCTATCACCACACACAACCATGGTCTGTTGGAAAGTCTCCCAGGTAATTGGTAAAACCTCTCTTCCTCTCAGTCTGCAAAGACCAGAGGTCATGTCAACATAGAGAAACCAATAGGCTACTGCTGGTGAGCCACGACGACTGTCAACCACCTCCAGAGAGGTATCAAAGAATGTCCACCTGTCTCCCATACCTTCCGTGGTAGCAGGTCACGTAGACGTCCCTTCTGGACCCCCCATAATTATATAATTACCTATTGGTAATTGTGGTTCTTTCGGAACACACCTCCTGCTAGCGACATTTTGCTGAGTAATATTTACGTATTTTAAACTCTCTCATTTTTGTATGTCGCATTTCGCCTAGTGTAATTTCAGAACGTTTACTTTAGTTATAATCTTATCAGGAGAGCTACACATCATTTTGTTTTCCCATTAAGTCATATTAAAATATGTATTATATTCTGAAGTTGCGTGTTCTATTTATTTTGAGTGTAACCCATTTGTTTCTTCTTTTTTCCCTATATTAAAGTATTTTGAATTAACTCTAGTGGCATTAATATCTCACTTTTCAATCCTAGCCACAAAAGCTAAACTGGTATCCGCGTGAACCCCCTTAACAGCAGACACACAAATTTTAAGAGGCTAAATTGTGTTCTACCCCTGGGTAGATTGTCTGTAGACCCCGAAAACACCCTTAGGAACTCTGCACCCCCTAAGAGTTGCTAATAGCCTGGGTACTTGGTTTGACTCCCAGCTTGAATAAGGCCGGACGAGAATCTTAAGTACTGCAGCCTGATCCAACTCTTGAGGGTCACTCACCCAGGGATTCGGACATCTAGTGCACTCCTAGTCTGTCCCACCTTGCAAAGGCCGGACTAGGGGACACAGGTATCGCCCTGAGTTCTGAGGTGCTTTACGGCAATTTTATTTTTGTTTATTGTCAGCTAAATGCCTTACGCCACTAAAGGCAGTTTGACTAAACTAAGGAGGAAGGTATTAAGAGCCTCAGTCAGATAATTATTGTTACTAGTATCAACAGAGAGTACTCATACCAATTGTGAACCCCCCTTAACTAGGAAGATACCTGTTTCATTATTTGGACCCCGTTCCAGGCCCTCACTTAAAGAAGATTAGGGAGATAGTTTGGCATAATATGGAGGTTTCAGATATGCCCCCGGTTGAGGTAGTCGCGGAAGTCCCACCTGCCACCTCTCGAACTCAGTCTTCGGCGAGTACTTCACAGTCGACTTGCATGGTACAAACACCCTCAGGTAAGATAATTCACCTGCGCTTACCACCACAAGGACATATGCATCCAAAGTCAGCTCTGAATAGACCAGACTTCATACCCCCACGTATTCCGACTTGTCCTACCCTCTACCAAGGCCGGGAGCCGGGTAGATAGCAAACCAGACAGTCTTTTCTAGGCTCCTAACTTAGATGTTACTTGTGAAGCTGGTAACACGTGCTTTGACGGCCCTTTCTGTAAGGAAAACCAAAGTCACGTATCGAGAGTCATACCAAATTAAATTTACATTAGGGATTTTCTCCCATTCTCCTGTCGCTATTGGTAAACCTAGGAAAACTAAAACATAATTATCCTACAGCGTGGGAAGTACCCAGACCCAGCTGGCTTTAAATGTAATTTTGTGTTTTAGTGTTTCCTTGAGATTAACGACCCGTATTTGCACCCAATAGGTAGGTAGGTTAAGTTGTCTGGGTGTTAGCAACCGGGGACCATTATCAAGGGAAGGAACCAATGTAAAGTGTTATTGTAACAAGTAACACTGTTCCTAAAGTTAAAAAAAAAACAGTCTGAAAGTGTTTCAGTGCTTACTGACGCTGTCGGGTGAGACACAAGACGAACGATGACACAAATACTTACTAGTAATATGGATGCTAGCAGTGCTTTCCAATCACCGCACTATTGAGACTCGAGGGTTCTCAAGGATGCTGTGGGTTCTGTGTGTTCATCTCACCCATGCGTACTTACAAACACATAGGCAATACTAAACTTTTACTAAACATCACTTTGAAATAAACACTTAATAAAATACATGTGGCTAGGACACTGTCACTACTGAATAAAAAGAGGTAAGTTCACCGTAGACTTATTTTTATTATTATTGCTCATAAAGATCAACTTGCCGATGAAATTGTGATTATCTCGGTCATGACTAGCCAATTCCGCTTGGGTGCTCCCCAGCCCGCAATTAATCTAGCGCACGCCTAGGTGGATGATCTCACTGAGGTGCGTGAAAGCACAGCCTTCACAAGGGAAGAGGGCTGACAGCCGCTAGGGTGGACTGACGGTTTTTCTCTGAAGACAGAATTAATTAAAAATGAAAACACTTAATGAAACATATTAACATGTCACTACTCGGCATCGCTAATGCAATCTCGTCTGGGCTCAGCCGCCAGTACATGGGTAGTGTGGTGATGGCCTATACACAGGGCCGGCTTGGGTGGTAGTAATTGCTCCGTACACAGATTGCAAGATTATACAAAACACATAAAGACCCTTAACAGATGATGGGGCATGAGATGAGTATTCACAATAAACACACACACATGTCTGAAAACAAGTTTAGATGGCACGGATGCTGCTGGATGAAGTTTGTAGTGGACCACGTGGTGCAGATGAAATTACAATATTTCTTTATGAAAACTGCAAATTAAATTCCAACAAAATATTATTCTGATAGAGAAAATTATTCTCTTTACGATTTAAGTGATAACAGTCTTGTAACTTGCCTGATGGCGGAAAAATCAAACATGACAGTGACAGCGTGGTCAAACACAAAAGCATCCATTTACGTGGAAATTACACGGAACCCTGACAAAATTTAACATAGAACCCTGAATAAAATATTGCACACATATTACATAAATAAGCTCTCAAAACGCAATGATGGCGTAGACATATACTTGGCCTAGGTTAGCCACGTGGTTATACCTGGTGTTGCTGTAAAATATTCAAACATGAAAATCCCCTTAATTTACATATATGAAAACAGCCCTTCAAACTGCTCGTTGCAACAATGCAGAAATTACTATGAAAAGCTACTAACAGGCGGATGGCGCTTGATTCAAGTTGCGCGGGTCATGTGACCTCTCCGACATCTTCTTCTCCTCGATTAAGTTGAAAATGCCACAAGGGCGAAAGTAATTAGTTAAGCGCAAGCGTAATGCTGGGGAAATGTCTGGCAAAATGTACGCAAGCAAAGGTTAACCTGTATACTAAGTGCTATTGAAATCTACATCAGTCAACAAAAAGTTGTAATGCAAAAAGTTGTAGTGTTCCTAATCTCAGTGCAGCGGGCGCTTTGAATTTCATAACCAAACAATTTAAAAATAACAAACACTTTTAAACATTTTAAGACATATTAAACCGTGCAAATACAAATACAAAACACATTTTACACTGAAAAATAGTGTTTATGTGAAAGTTCAAAATTTTGGCCTCTTTGCGCACGTGCAAGACACGTGACACGTGCGTGGTGAGCGCCGTTATGGGCTCTAGCGCCACTGGTTGTTAGCCTGCATCAATACCTTTATTCATTTTATCATTGTGGTTACGTACTTTTAGCATGAAAATTGTGTAATGGTTTCCTGTGCATTTCTTTGGTGTATTACAATAATTTAAACTTTAAAGTTGAGAATTCATTAAAATCCTGATGACTGCCAAGAGACTATAAGTGTATTTTGAGAAAGGCAAACACGTTCATTAGAAATTATGTCATCTTAGCAAGTCATGTAAGGATTAAACATGCCGTTACTGAACATGTGTGATAGGCCTACAGAGCCTGACGTGGCAAGAAGCTATTCATATAAACAGGGATATTTAAGAATTTTAACTTGCAGTGTCCAAAAGTTGGTGTGTGTGTATGTGTGTGCGCGCGTGCGTGTGTGTAGCATCCATTGCTCCTGTACCCCATTCACCATTAATTTGCATCGTACGTTTTTTTTTTAGGCCATAACAAGCAGCAATGTTAGTGATAATAGTGATATATGTAGGTAGTTGTGTTGTGTTACCAACAAAATTTGCAGGGTAAACTCACTGGGAATAGGTAGTATTATGTAACATGAACACTTCACACTTTTTCAGTATAGCATTTTCCTATGGACCAGTTTGGGTACGAAAGAATACCTAAGGATGTTTTATTCGTAATAATCCAGTATGGTCCATCCATGTTTACATCTGACTTTTCTAAAGCCCTGCTGAATTTCTACTTTCAGACTATTCCTCCACCTCATGGAAGTAAAGCTTAACTAATTCTAGAAAATTACACCAGAGGAACAGTTTACCACATTTGTGTACACTCAGTTTAATAACATTTTGCCGGAGAACTATTTCTTACTAAGCATTTCCCACACATCTATTTTCTATCTGTTTTTATTCGTAATAATTATAAATTGATTATTATAAATTGCAGATAAAATACAGTAAACTTCTGTTAAGAAGTTACTGAAGGGACTAAAATTATAATACTTATTAACCAGGTAAACTTTTTTTAAAGGGTCAAATTACACATGTGCGGATAGACCAGGTACACAATTATTTAACTTATTAAGTAGGAAAACTTCTTAAGTGGGAACTTCTTAAGAGTGGGATGGACCCCCCACGTCCAAGGTCAAGAAGCGAGGTAGCGATACGGGCGACACTAACACGCACGCCTAGTGTTTCATAGCTCCTATGTGCAAGACGTGCAGTGTTTCCGTCGTAATGCTGTACTGTGCAAATTAAATGTGTAACCTAGGAGTTTTATTACATGTGATGAAAGATCACAGATTAAACTACGCTTGTATATTTGTACTTTTCTCTTGCCGCTTAAGAACACTGCATAGGCAAGCTTTAAAAATGTGATATTTGACCATTTTCACCAATTTTTTTTCTTTGAGAATACACTTAATATGACAAAAGTAAAAAAAAATAGGGGCATAGATAATTTTTTTTATCTTTTCTGACATAAAATCATATTTGCAGATCATTTATTTATCGAGATATATGTATTCGTGCAAACAACTATTTCACAAAAAACACGGGGGTCAAATTAACCAAAAATAAAATACTTTTATGTTAACACAAGTATAAAATGCTTTTGATACATGACATACAGTATATAGGACACACTCAAACATGTCATTCATTGGGTAAATTTTTAAAGTTTTGATTATACAGTGCACGTTGAAAGAATGGCCTGTTCCATTCTATATAGTGCTACCAGTAGGAATGGCAAAGAATATATATTTAGGACATGATTATACCATTGCAATGCTGTCTTTGGATTGTTTTCACAGCTTTTTCTTGCGTATTGGTATCTCTTAAAGTATCATTCCTAATGTGCTGAAGTCGGGATAGGGGCAAACTCCGTTAACATAGGTTATTTGTGAACTGAAATGTTGTAGGTTGTATTAAGGAGTTCCTCTGTCTGGTGCCACACAGCCAGAAGTTCAGATTCACGGACACTGCCGACGTCCTGCATACAAGTGCTACTACAAAAGACGACTTCAGTGCCTACAAAGCTGCCTCGGCATGGAACGCCATTGGTGCATACGCTGCCAATCTCATGTCGCAGCCATGGCGGAAGGAATACCGCGAACTCAAGGTGAAGTTTGCTTTCATAACAGCCTTAAGTATTTGAAGTGTTTGTTGGTGTCTTAATTTTATCTTGGCAGGTCTTAAAGTCCTACATATAAATACCGATGCGTTATATAAAACCATTTAAAATAAAATGTATTTATTGACTATTACCTCAAATAACAAGAGGTTTCAAAAGTGCTCACTTTACTGTGAATAGCTTATACCAGCCAGTAAAATTTATAGTATTTGCAACTGTTAAATTGCATTCCATTCTCAATTTACTAAATTCTTCAAACACTTGTTGAATCTACTTAACAGAATTGCTTACTTTTGACCACTGGGTCTAAAAAAAACCAAAGTGCCTCATTCTAAGAAGCCAAAAATAGAGTTTGTAATTAAAATGAAGATCAAGCATGTTATCCAATCACAGTCCTTGACAATGAATGACAGAACTCTCTTCCTGCTTCTAACAGTCTGCACATTAAGTACTTTCGAGAGAATCTGATTTCTAATGCAGTCCACAAAGTCTTTTATATTACAACATATCATACCTGTAGACAGTGAAATTTTATTATTTTAAGTACAGTTTGTATTTCATGTTTGTTTATGTTTTGGAATCTGTTTTGTAATTTTGTGGCATAGGAATGTTTTGCATTGAAGCTAGACATGTGATAAGTAATCTAATTTTAAATAAAGGTTTGTTTTGTGACTTTAAAAAGAAGACTGATGGAATGTAATATTATTATATTTTATAATTTTCTGTATGGTTAAGGTAAGCAATTTTCTTTTCATTATTTTGTTACTGTTTGAATTAAAATTGTTGAAGTTAGACTGATTGTCAGGTGCTCAGCATTTAATTTTATTTGTGTCTGTGATGAATTGTGTGTGAGCAAAACTTTATTTAATGTTGTTTATTTTAATTTCCATTAAACTTGGAACGCTTGCTTTCATGATTTATTGTGTACATAAATTTGTCACGTGATGTTTGAAAAGAGGTTGCGGGCGAGACCCACCGACTTTTCGAATGCATGGGCAGAATGTTCTATGTAACAGTGAACGGACGTGATGTGTGTCGCTCCACTATTAAGATCAAATTAAGGAATGGCACATTATATATGGAAGTTCTGCCAAACCTATTTATTTACATAATCATGCCCAGTTGTGTCATTGGCATTAATTTTAAGTATAAATAAAATAAATCATTTTCTCCTTATCGAGTATCCCAGTAAGGAACTGTGTTCTTTTAGCCTGTCATATAAAAAAATTGACACTACAAAAGGTGTAGATATATGTATTTGTATGAGAAACACTTTTTTTTAATGCCAATAACAAGCCCTGATGAAGAGTTTCTTATGTTTTATTACTGAGCACCGGTGAACATTAGGAACGGTTTTACAGTTAAATGCTACAGACATTTTTTTCTTTTGTTAAAAATTTTATTTCAAACTATCAACACTAATTATTAAGTAATTTACTAGGCAAGTTATGAATAAAAGGTAATTTCAATTCACTTTAAATTGGTTTGAATAATTGTAGAAGTTAAAAAATTTATTTTTGAATATAAATTATTTTTTTTACAAAAAACCTTCATTCTTTTATTCATGGATAGCATATGTACAGTCCTACACCAACACCACTCAGGAAATAAATAATGTTATTTATTAGCAATTTTTCTTTTGCAACAACTTGCATGATGTGTTTTGTTGAATGAGGTTTACTGTTGTTTTTTTTAAATTTTTTTTTTATGTCGTGCTGTATTGTGTTTTCGGTCCCGAATCAACATTTGGAGTGTCCTATGTTAAACTCGTCCATTCCGTCACTTTGAATATAATATTCATTATTAAACACACACGCATTATATGGTGGAATTGAATTAATTCATTCACACACTACCAAAATATCTACTTTCTTGACCACACAGAAATAATCTGGGATTTGAACCAAGTTTTACCACTGATTGCGAAGCGCTGAGATTAACATTGTGTGACCTATAAGATTTTTTTTCACTCTCTTAATGTTGATGTTGGGGAATCCTTATTGTTTGGTAGAATTTTCAGTTGACATTGGTTCCCGATTGTTTCGAGTGGCAGTAGTTACTCATGTGTTGGGGCCGCAGTGGTGTAGTGGTTAGACTACTCAAATCACGCAGAGACAAATTTGGTTCACGTCCCAGCAGGGTTGCCTGTATTTGCGTATGTGAGAAACGTGGCAGATGTTGCCATTGACTAGCGGGCAATCCCATTTTCCCTGCTCATACATTCCATTGCTGTTCCATCTTCACCTCATTTCATTCTCACAGGCAATCAAGATTTCGCTATTAAGCGCTGACCAGCTAACTCTCAACTTGTGCTATGTGCATGTGGTGAGAAGGCTGGACTGGCGATTGTTTCTGTCAAACCCCATACATAACTCTGTAAATAAGTGCTGCTTACGCAGGTTGTTGAGAATGTTCTGTTATCATCATCATTTCTCTGCAGATTGTGGAATGTTAAAAGCCAATGCCCTTTGTTCCAGATGTACTGTGGCTTCTACAAACATGAAATAGATAGCAACCTGGTAGGAGCCGAGAGGATGCTGTTGGCAATGGGCTACAAGCCCACCTCGCAGACCACGATGCTGCTGGAGGGGCCAATTGACCCAGACAGGGTGTCCACTGTCTCCCGTGATTCCCTCATTGCTTTCGTCGAATGCCAGGTACTGTGGTGTACTTCTTGTTTCACACCATCTGTTGGCCTCAGTGCTGCTGCTGTTATTCAGAAAAGTTGATTTGGGGAAGCGACATTACAAACTTAAGGGCATTCAAGAGTCAAGAATTATTTTCTGTATTTTTAGGAAAAAGAATGAAATGAAATACAGTATAGAATTAATTTACTGTATTTACCTGAAAGGAAGATGACCCCTTTCTAAAAAAATATTTTTGAGGGAAAAATATTTGACCCTGAATTCAAGCAAAGTGCTTCCTCTTTAGGGCGGAGCGAAATCAGATAAGGAGACCCTTGTCAAAGTTGATAGGTCCAGTCTCAGCACTACAAAAATATGTACAACCATAGGACACACAGTATTTAAGCATGAAAAGCCTTTGTCAAAATCGCCTAGGTTTTGAATTGGAGACTCCCTGAATTGTAGATAACCCCTTATTTTTTCTATTCCTTTTCTGTCAAAAAACCTCTTTTTTCTTTCGGGTGAATAAGGTATATCTTTTTTCAAACAACGAGAATTGAACAAAGGGAATATGTTAGGATACAGCACAAAATAGTTGTCTATGTTATTAAAACGTCATGAAAAATAATTTTTGGAAATTTGTTTTACAGTTCACCCGTATTTTGATTTTATTTTTTGAGATTAAAATTCAATTAATGGAATTAAAGTAATTGGATTCAATAAATATTTATGGGGTGAAATGGCATTAGGTTTCTTTGACTCGCAAGTTCGCTTATTGGAAATGAAAATAGGTTGTATGAATTTATTAATTCCTTTGTCAAATTTTCGGAAGTAGGAAAATTATGAACAGAATATCCAAGTTTCTGCAAATAACTGAGGTTTTTGCATGTGAAATAATTGTACACATTTCTCATTTTTTTTAGCTGTTAATCCTGTAATGTTTACTGATACCTGGTCTTTTATGGTTTCACAGTAGAACTTGTGTGAAATAATTGTAGTGCTTTCATGTAGTGTGTCCAGTTCAATGCCTTGGGTTTTAATATGCTGCTGTTGTTGAGTTTGCTAATTGTAACTTAGCATTTCAGTGAACAATTAAATAAGTCATCCAAAATATAACCTTAGCTTCTTTCTGATATCAGATTCAAATGGAAATTAGTCATATATTGGGCTGTTTGTGTGGTGCAACTACAATGGTTGATGTCTTTAAGGACCAGCAAAATTAATGAAAGAGTTAAATTTAATGTTTATCTTTACAGGATAAAGAAAAATCACCTGGCATAAGGTTTTGAAAAAAGCATGTGCATGTATAATAATTTTTTTACTTTCAGAAATTGTGTGTTAGGGGAGTAGTGCTGTCTTGAGACTTCACAACACTGTAAAAAAATAAAGAAGGCCAGCTAGCAATAGTAAGAGTAGTTTTGTATTGTATTTTTTTTTACTTCAAAGTATATGATATTCTAAAGATTTTTTAGTGTTAGAAGTTTTTGTTGAGTTTGATTGTACGTATATTGGAAATACATGTTTTGCCTCATCTTGGTAGGTGTTGAAAAGCATATGGGAAGAAGTATCAAGCCGGTTCAACTGCGGGTGGCTGGAGGTGCTAGAATTCAGAGAGAACCACATCTGTTCTCCAGAAAATGCAGTGCGTGGTCTGATGTACCAGTACCACCAACAGCAATACCGTGAGCAGCAGCAGTTGGCAGGGATGGATGTGTACGGCACTGCACGGTTCCACCATGTTCCTCCAAACTGCTTGTATGGCACCACCCAGTCAATGGGGTTCTACTACAACAACAGCAGCAACATGTACCCTCACACATATACCCTGCCTCCACAGGCGAGGTACATGCCGTACCAGTCGTATGCCATCCCCACGTACCAGCCGCTCCCTACACCCGTTCAGCCACAAGAACTGTACCACACCAATGGACACTATCATCTGCCTCACCCAGCACCCGTGCAGAATGGGTATGCCCTTCCGCCTCCAGACCCACACGTCAACCACAACTACAGTGTGTCTGTTCCCACAGGCAAGCTAATTGAATTGGAGGCTTCTGCCCCCTCCCAAAGCAGCCCTGAAACACAGAGACAGCACACCTACTCTGCCACTGATTCCTCCTCATCCGTCCTGATCCCCCAGAGTGTGCGTCAACACACCACCTCTTGTAAGAAGGTCTTGGGTGACAACCGACAGAGTACCAGCAAGCCCAGGGAGGAGGGAGTGGGGACGTTCGACAGCTGGGACTATGTGTTCCGGGACCTGGAGAACCAAGGCTACAACAAGGATCTGGGAGAAAGGCCGGACATCCTTTCCCCTGAGCTTGACCATGACGTAGAGTTGGAACAAACGTTGATGGAGCTCCGGCTTGAGGAGTGCAACAAAAACATTGGCCCCGGCCACAGGAACCTGAAGATCAATGAGGCGTTGCAGCAGATCAAGCAGGACAATTGTGGAGAGACAACAAAGCCTCCAGCGAAGGACAAGTTGGAGAGCAACACAAGTGTTTATGACAATATGTCGTCACCCCCGAGGGACAAGCAGCCAAGGCCCAACCCTGCATCAACCGTGAAGCACACCAGGACACTGCCTCGGGACGTGAAGCGGCAGCAGAGGAGTGAAGAGAAGCCAGCTCTCACGCTGGACCATAGAAAGCTGCGAGACCACAGCCTGGATGCCAAGAAGGGGTGTGGCAAGCAAGACGACCGCTGGGAGTGCAAGGTATGCACGTTCCTGAACGTGTCTTCACGTGATGTGTGCGAAATGTGCAGTAAATCACGAGGGCTGGGTGCAGAGATCCAGCCTTTGGTTAGTGGTGGCCGCGAGTGCCCCAAGTGCACTCTCGTCAATGAAAAGGGTGTTGATGTGTGTGTGGCGTGTGATAGCAGCCTAAAGAATTCACCCACCTATATTTAGAGATGTTTGTTTTGGTGTCCATAATTTTGTAACGTGACAGAGTGCTATGTGCAGTTTGATTGAAGTTTTGTTTTGTGTTATAGAATTGTAAATTAGTTTTCAAAACAAATAATTGTGTTTATGTATTGTTTCATAGAGTTTGCCCCAGCGTGTAACTTTAAGCTGTTTTTACAGAAATAATTGTACAGTGTAAGTACTCAAGACATTGCAGAGAAATGTGTTTTTACATAATATGTAGTATATTTATGGAAATGTCTGATGTAGATATATTAGAAACATTATCTATTTTAATAACATCACTAATTTGTTATATATTATATGTGTTTACCCTGGTTTAGAAATGTGTACGTAATAGTACTTTCTTTGGCTAGCACCCTCAGCAGAGAATGTTAAATACAAATTGAATCCAGACCGTGCTGCATGTAAAGTGGTTATTAATATGCTGGCCTCACATCAATAACTCCTCATCTGAGCTCATGTCAATTTGTAGCCCAAATTCCATGCTGTGCTTAGATGACAGCTATATGGGGATTTTATTACCATATGTACTTGTGTACCACCTAACACATTTTTTCTCCAAAACAAATTGAAAAGTAGGGCTGTGGGTCTTACATGGAGATGATGGTTTTAGAAAAAATTTAAGGACTGAAAATAGTTTAGTTTGTCATAACTCAGACTGCTTTCTCCTCCTGCATATGAATGCACGGCTATGACAAGGATACTATCTGGTACTGTTTTTATAGAAACAAAGCGGACAGCTGTTAGTGGGATGGAGTGGATGGTTGACTTCCAAGTAGGTCTGCAAGCAGGAGGCTGTTCCAGTATACAAGCAGTCCACATTTGAGGGTTTTGTTAAAGGTGTTTATGTTTACCATATACAAGTAACGTTCAAAACTGTAATTACTAGGGATGGGCTGATGCCAACGATACAGATTTTCAGCTGCCGATGCTGATACCAGTTTTGTTGAGCACAGTTATAATACCCGTTTCCAATATTTGATAATACTGTAAACTTTAAGCACTTTGTATTAGGTCTCTACAGTGTACGAATTAAACACAACACGAGTTTATTAAAGACAACTTTCAAAACCTCAGGCAGTCTGTTGTGAACTTGGATATTAGATCTAAAAAAGATTATACGTAACCTCAAAATGCATGTTTGTTTAAACCAACAACCTAAAGATGTCATTCAAAATAACTCATTGAAATCAATTTAATAGTAAATATTCACTTGAAATTGAGCTAAATGGTATTTTTATTTATAATCATATTTTTGCTCAGTGTTCCTTTGTCGGCCAAGCCGTACTCAATCCCTTAGTTAAAATGATAACTGATTTATTTGAGGCAATGTTTGCCAGTTATTACTTGCTAAGTCTTATTTAAACCTTTAATATTTTAACTAAAACCCTGGCAGAAACTTTCTAATAATATTACGCCCATCAAAATACCATCACAGTTTTCCTTTCTAATTCCATTTACAATAACATCACCATAGATAGTTGAATACAATGTCATATAGTGTGTGATTCGTTTTCATCGTCACCAGCCTACGATTGCAGTAAATGTGTAAGAAGAATAAGAATCCCATTTGCTTTCTCATTGTCGCCAACCTATGTCTGCAGTAAAGATGTAAGAAGAAAATAGAACACAAAAACTCTTGCGGATGTAGCACCAGTTGTCGATTATTCATATTGTTTTGCATTCATGTAGTGTTCAAAAACTAATGATGCACACAATCTTTGGCGAATGTACGGACAGGAAAAAGTCTTAAACAACGGAAACAAATCATGAAAAAATATTGTTCCAAATATATTTTGGGTTTCAGAAAGAATATCTGATGGATGCTGTGAATTAATGCTTTACGAGATGTAACATACCTATGGGTTTATTTATAGGATATTTGTCCAGATTGTCCCAAAAGAACTACTTGTACAGGAAAACTGAATAAACGGAATCAGGATACTGACCACGAGGTGCCACTGTATTACGAGCCCTTGCACAGTGAACAGTCTCACGTTCGTTGATGTGGCAGTGGTAAGTGCCGCATACATTCTACTGAAGTAATTAATAAAGTGCTGCTAATTGGTGAATAATAATCTGCAAATAATGTCCAGATGCTGCCGATGCCTATGGTCATATCTGCCAGTTCATCTGTATCAGTATCGTTTTCTGCCCATCCTTAGTAATTAAATTTTTTTAAAAATATGGCATGTTTTCATATTTATACATTTTCGTGAGGTCGGGGGGGGGGGGGGGGGGTTCCAGGAGATAATTAGCCTTTAGTGTTAAAATGCCATATTTATGCGAGTATAACACCCGCATTTTTTTTTTGGCAAAAAATATCTTTAATTTGCGGCACGGGGGGGGGGGGTGTAATGAGATAATTTGAATCCTAAAATCATTTATCCCAAATAAAAGTACTGGTTATTACTTTTAACTTAAAAGTGCAAATTATAATTATTAGGTTCCAAGTGTGATATATTAAACAAACCATTTAAAGGACATATGTATTATTTTCAAACACAACATTTGGTTAGTTACTCGCGTAAACAAATATGGCGGCTGCCATATTCAGTTTTCATAAACAAAACAAAGTGATTGTGTATGTTTGTTGCAGCCATAAAACAAAAGTAATAAAAACTCTAATCTTTTCATTAACTGTGGTTTTCATTTCCTATTCAATTAAAACACCAGAAAAAATTTGCTCCAATTAATATTAAAAATAGTTCTCACGTCCATCGCTGCTAGAGAATCACTTTTTGAAGATGTGTCTATTCCTAGCAGCATGTCATCATCTGTGCTTTCTAGTTTTCATGAAATGCTTGTCATTTTGAAGCTTTTGGCAACCATTTGTTTGGAAATTGATGGCCATGCCTCCAAGGTCCACGCGTGCACAATTGGCAGCGGAGCACGCTTAATTTTGCTCATCGGAGAGGCACAATATTGTGCTGTCGTCATCCGCGTATTATGTTGGTGTCAGAGGAATGCTGCTTTGAATGGTCGAAAATTGTCTTGCAGCAGCATGTTTACCATTTTCCGCTGTGTATCGCACTATTTTTAACTTAAATGCTGCAGTATAACTCGTCCGCCTTTTCCCTATTTTCAAGCCATGTGTCGTACAGCATTAACAGCTCTAGTGCTAATACCAGTAGGCTGAACTCAACTTCTGCTATGGGCTACAGCGCCAAGTTTGTAAAAATAACTTGGGAGAGTCCATTCTTAGTTTTCATGCTCGAGGGGTGGCGTTAATTGATGCACAGAGAAGGTTGTTTTTTGCCACAGGTGTTGTACATGAATATTTTTTATTTTTGGAATTCAGAATTATGATGGGGGTTATACGCAGGTGGATGTTATACTCACGTACACACAGTATGTCTTTTTGCATCGTTTTCAGACTGTAACTAATAACGGACAATTTTTGCTAATATTATGGTATGGATTGCCCAGCAAAACAGCTTAAATTGTGAATGTTAATACCTGTCCTATTTCCAAGATGCCATTTTTTTTGCAGATAATTTGGGGCATTTATTTTGAGTAAATAAGGTGTAGCTCATGCTACATGTAGTTTTGTAGCATATTGTTAGGTGCTCGCTGCCTCGTATCACAGAGCGAGCAAAGAGACTGAAATAGAGTTGTGATGCGATACTGACGGTGGCAGCAGGAGGCAATGATGGGCATCGAATTGGAGATGCTCGCTGCGGACTCTGGTCATATTGTATTTGGCGGATATCTGAACAATACTCTGGATTACCGATCTCATTCTCCCAGCACGTCTCGGAGTGTGTTGAACCTTCCAGATGGTTGCCGGAGCTCTATAAATATTGCAGCAGGCCTCCGGATGGCAAGTCTGAGTTGGAGTTGGAGCTGATGAATTCCAAGCGATAGAAGCGCGAGCGGCACGACCAGGAGTGAAGAAGGGAAGGCGGCCTCTGTGAGTGTTGATGTTTAGAAGGATGCGGCTGGCAGGATTTACTATTGGACTAAATGCGTGAATTAAAAGGCATTATAAATGATGGAAATAGGTAGACTGAACACGTGCTAATAATGAGTATGAGTTAATTGACTGTAACCAACAGAGACAATTAAGAAGGATGTTGATTAGAGTTGAAATAGACATTAAATACTGCACGCACTGTTATATAAAAAGAGTAAAAGTGGAGACAGCTAATTAATACTGTAGTTAATCGCAGAGTGAATAAATTAGAAATCAAATTTAGTTTCTTTTATTTTTTGTATTAAGACCTCCATCCTCACAAACTCGGATACGGCCCTCAGGCGTTCTCACATGTAGTAATATGTATAGCTTGTGCAACACAGCTGTCCGCTGAAACACTAGTTTTTAGAACTGAATATGTGTGGTACACGGGTAAAGACTGTAATTTTGGGGGTGCTCTTTGAAAAGGTTGTTTTTTAGCATAATGTCATTAAGGGTAGATACTTGCTAGAAATATTGTGTGTAAACCAGCGTTTACACGTAAATGCCTGCCTTGGCAAATAAATGTTCTGTAAATATATATATATATATATATATATATATATGCGCGCATGCACGCGCGCACACACACATGCGCGCGCATGCACACACACACACACACACACCACTTTTTAATTTTATCCAATTAAATATATTTAAAAAAGAAAAATAGTGAAATAGAAGTATATTTTTAAGGCTTTCCTGGGCAGTTTTCTTAAGGGGAAGAAGAAAAGAACAAAGTGGCATTTGTAGTTTTATACACTGGCTTACATTGCATGTAGTGATATCCAACTGTTACAGATGTAATTTGAAGTGAACTCTGCTTCCTGAATCTCACACAGTTTTGGGAGCGCCCATAGCAGTACTTCAGTATGGCCATTTGTTACTAGTGATTCCTCTTAATTTTCTGGCTTCATTTGGAGTGAAACATGCTAGGTAGCTGAAGTGACAAATGCCTGATTGAGGTTGTAGCTTACTGCAGTGGTTGACTTGCATGGATCTGGGTTTTGATCCAGCATTCAACTGATCAGTGCCTTGTTGATAATGGGGTGTAATAGAACCCCTTTCTTTTAAATCCCTTCCTACGCTATCTTTGGTCCCATTTAACATTCATACAGCATAAATTTCCATCCTTTTACATTCATCCTGTATTTTGCAGATATTTCCCCCCCTGGTCTCTTACTGGTAAAAAAAAAAATTTTCTCCAGTGTAGTTAAGAGAGGCAGTGCGTATTACCTTGGCTTTGAGCCAAGGGTTGCTGCTGTTGTATTATTTTGTTGTTCACCCCTTGTGCCACACTAGGGTGTGTTTGAGAGACATTTTAAATGCTGTTTGCTAGATACATATTTCCCACAGCCACACCACTTTTGACCATAAGGAATCATGTGCAATTTGGACCTAGTTCAGTACCAAGCAGTTGAAATGTTGAGGCCATCAAGTGTTGAAACTCGTAGTGGGACAGTCTTTGAGGTTCACGGGATACCACCAATACAAGCTTGGAGCAAACCATTAGCACGTGCAGCCAAAATAGACTTCCCTAGTGCCACAGTTATCAACTTCTGCTTTCTTGTGAATCAGTATGGAAGTATTGCAATGTTTTTGCAACTAGATTACCATGGATGGTGACAGCCGTTCTTTATTATTAAAGTTTTGGTCACGCTAGCCAAATTTATCAATTTAGTTTCATTGGCAGCTCATGATTCCGAAAGTAGGTGAAGTGCCATGAGAAAAGGGCGATAATAGAATTTGAAGTTAATCACATTGGAAAGGGGTTGCTGCCAGAAGTGTCCAGTATGCAAAAGTCTGTTCAGTAAGTCATTTATCCCCATGACAAACGTTAGTGATCAAATTTAGGTTCATCCATCTTGGAAGACACTGCTCAATTTTGCATAACATTTAAAAAATCATGCAGTGAAAAAAAAAATGCATTGAAAAAAATTGTCAGTAACCAAATTGCAGAAAGTAAATATCTGTACAAAATTTTTCACATTTCAGACACTTTTGAGTATATCTGCAGATAGTAACTAGATATTTCTTGTTAGATATTTGTGGGTGCAATTGTCTTAAAACTTCAGAATTTTACAGTCCACAGTTTGTGCATCAGCAAGTCTTCTGGTTATCATCCTACTAACAATTAAAAGGTGTTTCTGTGAAGTTTCACACAGTCTCATGTCTCGCACAATATTAACCATGCAGGGATAAACAGGTAACATACAGCATCAATGCACATGGATTAGGAGCCAGGCATTGCTTCTTTGGCCAGGTTCTGTTCTTACAGCAAAGCCTTCAGATTGAAATAATACAGTACTTTATGGGTTGCCAGAGCAGGTCAGCTGAAAAGAAAACTTGTGTAGTTTTCAAGCATTGTTCCCATCAAAAACAGTTTATATCACCATATTTTCACTTTTCATTCTTGCGTCACTGAGGTGATGTGGCTGTTGGTTCTGTATTCCAGCTGTGCTCAATCCTTTGGTGAAAGGCCTTGCTGAGAACCAGTTTTTTTTGTCTTGAAATTTGTGGAGGAGTTGGGTAGAATAATGAATTACACAGAAATATTACCAGTAATGTAAATAATAAATTCTAAAACGGTTAAGCAGTACACCAAATGTGTCCCAAGTGCCACCACATAGCACCTGAAAGGTAAAATGGAATTGTAGACACCAGCATAACAGTCAGGGGTGAAGTATGTTTAATACAACTGAGGAATATAATAAAACAGATGAGTGGGTTATTTTGACCGCAGTTTTATTTAATTTGGACAACATAGTGAATCTCTCTGTGGTTGTTGTCCCTTATGGGTTACTGCCCATAATGCTAAGCTCTAAAGATAGTAGTTTGAACATTTTTCCTTGCTTATGACTACTGTTCTGAAGAAGAATTGCACACAAGTAAGAACTTAGGTTGTGTCCAAATTCGTCTGAAGTTGCGCATGCTTGGCTGGGATGGGGTTCTACATGTTCGGCAATTAACATCAGGTTCAGACTCGTGACTTGGGATGATAAATACTACACCAAACTTGGCAAAGTATGTTTTAATGAAAGAAGTCTTAATTGTGGTCACTTGCACAATTTTATACCACGATGCCAGTATTGCGAGAAGCACATGTGAGACAGGGGCCTTAAAGTTTCTGGGATGCCCGGCCAGTATACAAGACTGGTTTGGTGGCCTGTCTTGTCAGCACGAAATCTACAGCCACTGTCACGGCCCTTTGCACTGACTGATCCTTGGCCTGTGGTTTGCCGGGAAGAGGGATGTTCCACCTCGGTGTCTGGCTCAGATGCTTGGTGGGTGGCTGGTCAGCTGCTGGCCCTGGAAGATGTGAAGTGCTGGTGTCCTGGTTTTCCAAGCTCTCTGGGAGCTGGGATGCCTGCAGGTTAGCCCTTAACCAAGGGCAGGGAAGGCTCAGAAGTAGCAGATGGTCTCGACTACAGGGTGGGGTTTCCCAGGAAGCTTAAACAAGAGCAGGAATAAAGGCTGTGAGAGGACTGAGGAGTGAAGCCTCTCAGGGCCGTATTAATAGTCGTTTCTCAGATCTCGTCTTGAGATTGTATCACGTGATGCAGTCTTGAGATGAGTTTCTAGTCTTGAGACGCATGCGAATTAGTAGTCAGTTCTTGAGTCTACTCAGCTGAAATTAGTTTTAAGTTTGTGTTCTCAAGTGATATTAGATTGTGAGATACAGTTTTTTTTTATCTAACCTTGGAAAGGACCCATGAAAGCAGAAATTGAGCTGTTTTTGCTGTCGATCGTGTTTGTCTGCAGGCTACATTCAGCGTTTGTTGTGTTTAGTTATATTTTCTCCTCTCATTTTAAAAATACTAAAAATTACACAATGCTGAATAAACATTAACAATTCTACTTGTAAAGTTCAAAAACAGTGGAAAAGTAATGTTTTATAACTAGTAGTGAAATATAGCCGTACTTTCACATAATAGTCTTCAGAAATGGTAATTATCTAACTTAAAAATGGAATTTTTTGTAAAATAAACTTAGTTTAATAATTTATCGCTAAGTAGCGATAAGTATTATAATAAGACATGTAAAACAATATTAAACAAACATTACTATCCGTTACTTCGGATACACAGCAGTAGAACTAATTTTGTCATTCGCTATGCTTCCAGCCAATAACCAAACAAAAATAATCTATTGCTGTTATGCAGTGTGATATTTTTGAAATAAATATAAACCGTACACAATTATTACTATTATATTTACCACAACAACATGTTTTGTATGTTCACCCAGGGACCCACCACCTCTTTACTAGTATTTCATCCCTCCTAATAAATAACATGATTTTCCAATATTTGTGTCCTGTAGTATTTCTTTAGACTAAGTAATGCACGAAAGATTTTAAATACTATTCTGTCGAAAGGGGTTTTTATTGTCCTTTACTGGTTTTTCCCCTTTCTCTTCTTAGCTATAAGTAATATAGGTACACTTAGGTAGTCATGGCCTCAATTGTTGGTCATGGCTGCCCAATCCTCCTCTGCCGCGATATATGCCTCCTTACTTGATTCCCTTCCCTCTTAGGCGTACGGGGTTAGCCCTGACACGCAATAAAATCCTGTCCTACCTTCGGGCGTCCACTCCAGCCAACACTTACATATAAGGTAGAGTAGAAAAAAAATGTTTGTATTTTCATGCACATTACAATTCTTTACTTCAGATAAATGGTTTCTATAATCATATTGATTGTTAATTATGTACGTCGCACATTACGAAGCAAATCCTATTTTCGCAATCAAATATATGACATATAACCAAACAGTACACAAATTTGAGTCTCTAGTGACCTACAATATAACGACTCTTGTCTATTTTCTTAACATGCACTTATGTGGTTATTCTTTTAAAAATATATGTGGTTACAACACTTACTTTAAACACATCTACTTCTTTTTCGCTGAGGACAGTACGCAGCATTTAAATTGCAAATTTATCAAAAACGACACACTGGTTTTATGTTTATTTTTTATTTGTACTGTTGATCCCATATGAAGTAAAACCATATAAAATAACTACATTTTCGTATTTAAATGTATATATAGGACCATCTACAAACGAATACCGGTTAGAAATCATGTCTCAAAACATCTCTCGACATCAATTACCTGAAACAAGATTTATTTATTTAACTGTCTCTCTTGATACTAGTTTTGGAAGAGCTGATACACGACTATTAATACGGCCCTCAGTATTGCAGGCATCTTGAACTCTGCTCCGCGGAGTTAAAGTACTGCTGAAGGCAGTAATGAAAAGGGGTTGGTAAGCTGTCTTACCTTTCGACGAATGTAAAGCCTTTAACTTTCTCCGTACACCTCCCTGCCACGAATACAGCATGAGAAAAAGAACTGAAAAGCCCGCAGAAGATAAGCCGGTTCCTCACTTCTCTACTGTGTACTTCTGAATACCCATTCTCTTGTAACGAGAAACAGCACCCAGTGTGCCTTTCGTCCTGCCCTTGCGAGCAGTGGATAGAACGTGGTTAGCTCTAGTTACTTCCTGACCAGCAGGTGTATCCACAGGGAGTCAATCAGCCTAAGGTAATTCCAACTCCTTTCCAGCCCCAGCAGAATCGGTGGCTGAGTATTGGATACCTAGTCTGCTCGATTCACGTGGTGGAGGAGTTTCTAATGCATTGGGCTCCACTCAATCGTACCAGTTTGGCAGAGTTTGAGGGTCTCTTTAGATGTGTGGCTTTAACTTTGTGCTTAACGGTCTGCCAGTTTCAATTTTGGTGGTTGTGTTTACGAAGGAGTAATTTGGTACTTTCAAGAAAATTGGAATACAGAGAATAGATTGAAAATCTCGTTTTATGTTAGAAAATTAATAGTAACATGGTGGTTCAGCACTACCTCCTAAGCTAATACCACTTGCGACGGAAGTTAAACTTAATGTGAACAGCCAGGTGAAGGCGACTTGGAGAAAAAGCTAATGGTTATGAAGGCGATTACTACTGGCTAGAAAAGTTACTTGTTAGCTAAAGTATTCAACAACGTCTAACAGGTGGTGTTCTGAAAGAAGACTAGGAGGGACAGCTACCAGAAGGGTAGTATCAGCATTGCCATACCGTCCGGTGCAAAGGGACGACGACATTGTGACCTGCTTTTGAGGTTCTGGGTTCAACACCAAGGGATGGTTGGAGAGAGCGACGTCTTCAGGAGCCTCTGGAGGGGTCCAGTGTCCCAGAAGTAGTGGAATCTGTGGTGGCTGGCTTCTGGTCGGCAATGTATTCTGCTTGTAGAGATTCCGGCCCTTGTGAGCTGTGGAATCTGCGGACATACCAGCGGTCACGCACCACGATGCCTACCTCCGGCACTTGCAAGCAGTGTAGGAACAGAGGCTGCGGGTTTCTGGTCATGCCAGACCTTTTATACTTATCGCTCATAGGTACTCTTGGTGAGGGGTGCGAGGTATGATAGCCTCGGCCGCAGGGGTTGAGAATTCTGGAGTGCTGAGGCGGTGCTATCATCACCTATGTTGGCCGCAGGCACTGGTAAAATATGCGCTGCCCTCCAGTGGTACGCTCGCTTGCCTCTCACCAAGGCAAACCAGGTTCAATCCCCAGCCGGATCACTCCTGGATTTTTACAAATGGGAATCATGCTGGACATTACTGCTGGTTTTCTTGGGGATCTCCAGTTTCCCTTCTGGCACTGCCCCATTCGCACCTCATTTCACCCACATTGGCTCTCAAGACCCCTTTTAGAGCTGCCTAAATCTCTCACCTCAACAATCATCTGGACTGTCCACTTTCCAAATTAATTATGATGGTGCACAAAGGAATGAACATGCATACTTTGTGCACTTTTATGGAATAATTTATGGGTTTACCAATTTAATATATATTTCTGTAACTTTTAGGAGAATATTCAGTCTTTTCCACCAAAATACAGTTTTCATGTCTTATTAGTTGTTTGATAGAGTTTATTGAAGCCAACAGATATGCCTGTCCAAATGTGTGAAGTACACATGTACCTGAGGATGGGTAAAGTATGCAAGTTTATGTTTTAGTTTGTGGTTAATCCAAGCATTTTCGAAAGTTCTGCTTAAGCTCTACTTTTTTTTTTTCCATATTTTGTATTCTCCTGCCATGATTTAAGATTTACAAAGCCATAGGCTAATGACTTTCTTAATGCATCAGTCAAGTGAAAACTTAAATATAGCAACCTAAACGTGTTGCTACTCTTAAGTACCATGAATCCTGACAGCTGTCCAATTTTTTTGACAGAAGATTTTTGTTGTGAATTTAACACTATTAGAATTAAATTGTCACTAGTGAACTGTACAACAAATTTCAATAAGAAAACAACCGACTGGCGGCAGTTGCATACGACTAACTTACCACCATGATGTCAAACACGAAATTACATTCTTCTTCCTGTAGCTCAGGACTGCCAACCCTTGAGACAGTGTTGGCAATTGATGAACGCGCACCAAATCAGGCATGCAGGAAATTTAAAATGGGTCCCCGTCGCCGACCGCTACCTGTCGCCTCGTCCTGGCTCATAAATACACTTCTTGTCTCCGTCCATGTATTAAGATATCAGTAAAAGAAACTACACAAATCTATATTTACAAGGTCACAAGTCCAAACATACCACCCACCTTGAAATGCTAAAATTTCAGTAAACTTAGCACTGTTATGGTAATGTGCACAATGAACAATTAGACGCTTGAAGACTTCATATGCAAGATGCCACTGCAGAGGAGGTATTCGGTTATCCTTGATCAACACAAGTTGATTGGGAGTGATGCTTCCTCCTGGCTTCTGCCACTTTGAGCATTGCTGGAGAGTATGGGGATACTCTGGTGCCAATGCTGCCAGAAGTCTTGATGCAGCCGCTCGCTCAGCTGCCAGTGCTGAAACCGGTTTAGGGGTCACATTTTCGTAGTTGGGTTCTGGCACAGCAAGATGCTCAAGTGTCAGGACGAGAGGGCACGGGAGTCTGGACTTCAGGACAGCTTCCACCTGCACAATGACAGTGTATAATTCCTCAAAGGTTAGGATTTATTCTCCAATGACAGGTACCAAGTGGGTTTTAAGCACTTGAACCCAGTTTCCCACGAGCCTCCAAAGTGAGGGGCAGCAGGTGGGTTGAAGTACCATGTCACTCCAGTGGGTGTGACTGCATCGAAAGTATTTTTCTGGTGAGAGGATGATGTCAGAAGCTGCTGGAGTTCCATCAAGTAGTTGTGGGCCCTGACAAAGTTCATCCCACAGTCACTGTAGATCTCGGGAGATCTTCCTCGAGAGAAACAAAATGTTTTTAGGCAGCCAGAAAAACATCAGTGGATAGGTCAGGGGCAACTTCCACATGGATTACGTTGGTGGTACAGCAAATGAATGTACAGAGATAGGCCTTAAACACTGATGACTTGCGAGTCCTGCTGGCCCTTATGAAAATGGGCCCTTCATAATCCACCCCTACCTTAGTAAATGGCTTCACCTGCTGTACCCTCATGAAGGCAGATTGCTCATTAAAGGTGTGTACGATGATGGTTTTGCCCACCAACAGTGCACACACAGAGCAATCACAGTGTGATGGTATGTTTATCTGAAAGGACCCAACATTTTTCCCTCAGAATGCCTTGCAAAGTACGAATACCAGGGTGCTGGTTCCTTTCATGGTAGTGCCCAATGAGATCATTCAACACATGGGTCTTGGGGAGAAGCTCTGGATGCTTGTGATCGAAGGGGAGGTCACAGTGCTGGGGTCTACCGCCCACCTTCAACAGACCTGTATCATAAACAAAGGGAACGAGTTTTCGAACGGGGGAGAAAGACGTTGACCCATATTTACAGAAGCAAGCTCTTCTTTGAATGCCACAGACTGCACATGCACAGTAGAATACGAAAGGACTATTCTAACTCACTAGGGGTAAAGTGCCCAGTTAGGCAATTTGCACAAGAGTTAACAGCAATTGTGAATAAAAACAGCACCAATGACATCACTCAAAGCAACTTCGTCAAACCACTAAAATATGATAGCAGATTGTCAAACTCACTAGCTGAAACAAATGTTGCCAAAATCTGAACCTCCTCCACATGCAGGATTGGGTCAGTGACTAAAAGTTTCAGAACAGGAGGGCCACTGAGCAGGTGGTTCCAGTAACCATGCTGGACCGGTCCACTACAGCGAATGCTCTACTAGCTAAGAGGGCAAGAGCCCACGAGATGCACAATCAGCAGGATTGGACTCTGATGGGACGTACTTCCACCAGGATGGCCTGGTGAGCTCCTGGATCTCACTCACCTTGTTGGCGACAAGTTTTCAGTTAGTAAGGAGACGAGTTCACCCAACAAAGAACAATCTGCGAGTCAGTCCAGGCATTGATAGACGACAAGGTGATGGCATCGATGAACAACTATATCACATGATGAAGTAGATGAGCCAACAATAAAGCCCCATAAAGCTCCAAGTGTGGAATGGACTGAACTAGGGCTGGAGCAACCTTTGATTTACCAGCGACTAAATGTGTGGTGACTTCCATAGGTGTGGTGTGACGAGGCATAAATAAACCACTGCAGCATAGCCAATCTCTGAGCTATCAGAGAAGCCATGCATTTCGTATGAGGAACCTGCAGGGACAATTACTTGTCTGGAAACAACAACTGATGCTAGCAGTAGTAGCTCACCATTGAACTGGCTCCACTTCTCAACAATATTACCTGGAGGCTTAGGATCCCAATCAAGTTTCTCCAGCCAGAAAGTCTGGATGAGGTGTTTCAAAAACATGGTGAGAGGAGAGCGTCGACCAAGAGGATAAAAAATCTGTGCCACTTCCGACGAGATGCTTCTCTTGGTGGTTTCTTTGCAACTAGGCTGTATCTTGTATGAGAAGTAATCAAATTCTTGGATTCCATTGCAGCCCTAACACCTTTACAACATGACTGTCTTGATCCAATGACAAGGCTCTGGGGCCTCAACATCTTCCATTGGGAGCCAGTCAGACAAGGCAGAATGATTGCTGAAAAACATTTGCAATTTACAACCACAAACATAATTAGAGCCAGTGACCACATCATCAATATATACGTCTGACTTCAGCACATTTGCAGCAACAGGAAATCGCTTTTTCTCACCCTCAGCCAGCTGCTGCAATGTGCAAAGTGCAAAGTATGGAGTGGAGGAGACACTATATGTCACTGCCTTTATATGATAATCCTCCACCAATTCACTGTTATCAAAACACCAAATAATATGCTGAATATCCTAATGGCTAGGACATACTGCTGTCTGTCTATACAATTGCTTAATATCAGCTATTAAGACAATAACATGCAGTCTGACCTTCAAAAAAAATCAATGATGTTGTATTGCAATCTAGGTCCAGTTAAGAGAACATCATTAAGATACACGCCTTTTGAGCTCTTTGAAGATGCATCGAACACGACACAAAGTTTGGTGGTTGTGCTTTTGGGTTTGATGACACAATGGTGTAGAATATATGTAGACGAGGATGACAATTCTGAAATGGGTACCTTCTCCATATGCCCCTCTGCAAGGTAGTCGCTCATGAAGTCAGAATACATCTGTTTCAATGGTGGATCCCCCTTGAAGCACCTTTTCCAAACAAAGCAACTGGTTCACCGCTTGCGGCCGAGATGCACCCAGCTCCGGCATCGACAAGCGAAAGGGCAGACACACCACATACATACCTACAAGCAGCATCACGCCCGTGGGTCTCATAAAACTAATCCTCACAACGAACCTCTTCGACAGATTTGTGTTTTACTGGTGGGAACTCCTCAACCTCCCAAAGCCCCCTCATGGCATCCTCCAAGGGGCTCAATGTCAATAATGAAATGCAAATTATGCTGAAGACACAGCAGGAGGTTCTGCTTCTACCTTACCCAACAAAATCCACCTGAAAATTGAATCTAGAGCCATAGGAGAGTCATCGATTTTACCTCCGGTAAGGAACCGAGGAACAAGATCTGCCCCTATAAGTAGATCAACATGTAGTGGAACATCAAAACCTGGTTCAGCAAGCTTCAAATGGGCAACTGAGTGGTGCGCCTCACTGGACAACTGAACACTTAGGAGCTTACTAGTTATGAGGGACAACAAACATATCAAGAGAAAACTGCATGTCAGGAGTTCCACAAGGGATTACTACAATGTACACGAATGAACTTGGCAACATTGACAGCTGCATTAGACAATCCTTGGATGGGAAGATGCATCTTGTTACGAGCCAAACCAAGTCTTTGGCAGCAATGTACAGAAATGAAGCTAGCTGGGCTGGCTGTGTTCAGTAGGGCTCTGGCGACAGGTGTTCCAGCTGCACCAAGGATGTGTATCTGGTCTGTGGACAAGAGCACCTCAGAAGATGGTGTTGAAAGCACTGGTGTAACAGCAGACTGAGAGGAACCTACTTCAGCCTGCAATGATGAGTTGCCCTCTTTAGCCTCCTTGGAGTCAAAATGTAGCAATGTGTGATGGCGAGCACCACATCGATAACACAACGAGGATGATGGACAACCTTTGGAGCGGTGTGAAGGCAACCGAGAACCACTGCTTACGGTTACGACTACCAAACTCCGAGCACTTGTACAGCTTTTGAGCACCTTTACACAAACAACACTCTACTGGGGTAGAACTCACCAAGCACTTCAACGACAAGTTGGTTGCTGGATTGGGTACAAGGCTGTCTCCAAAATGGCACTGGAGGTGTAGGTTTGGTCATCGCAGAGTGTGTCCCAAAGATCTTGGTGGCTGCTGCACTCACTGTCTCCTGGAGTTGATGTGTATGTTATGAATTTGATGACTATAGCTTCTGTAGATGAGAAATTATGAGCTTATAAAGGGGTTTAACTTGTGTTTGACCCTGTGGTCCTGTTGTTGGGGTTTATGTGTTTGTTATGAATTTGATGACTATATCTTCAATGGTTTGGAAATTATGAGTAACAATGCTTGTGAAAAGATTTACGGCATAATTGACCTTACCATCATGATGGATATCAGGTACAATTTGTGTGTTTTTAATCAGATGACTATAGCTGAAATGGTTAGAAAATGATGAGTAACTATGCTTATAAAAAGATTTACAGCATAATTGACCATATCAGAAAGGGTTTAAGGAAAAATTGACCCTTCCACCGTGATGGATATCAGGTATGATGTGTATGTTATGAATTTGATGAGTATAGCTTCAATGATTCGGAAATTATGCATAACTATGGTGATAAAAAGGCATAAGGCATAATTGATGCTAGCAGTCGACTCTAGAACCAAAATGTTGGTTGGAAACAAATGACAAACGAAGACGAGAGAGGAGGAAAGGAGAAATACAGACATAGAAATGGGAGCACTCGGAGAAAACCTCCAGATCGATAGAGCATGAAAAAAACATGGAATGATAGCACATGACAAATGACATACTGACCACCAAAATAGCAGAATCCAATATTGTGATGTACTGGCTAACAACATGGCCACCAGGAGCAGCAGGGTATATAAGAGAAATTTTGAGGGGGGAAAAGGGAAACCTAAGATGGCAGTCATTCCTCGCCCCCAGCCTCTGTGCCAGAACCTACATTATATATCTACTCAGGAGCCACTGGTAACATCAGTGATGGCTTCTGAAGACTGGTAGACAGTAGGAGGTCCCAACACGTGAAGTGTTAGAGCAAGCTACTGGAGAAAATAAATAACTCCGCCGCCGCCTTTTTTATCATTGCCGTAGCTCAGACCAGGGGTAGTCCGGGCCCTACGAAGCCATGGCCTCTAGGAGTAGCATGTTCCTCTCTTGCTTGTCAGATGTACACCACATGACGAAGATGTGGGGGCGGAAATGCATCAAGAGGGACTGAAAATCATACTCCTGTAGGAACTCCACGAGTTTATGAAGTTCCAGCAGAGGGTCATTCATTCCTCCCAGAAATTTCTGTGGGAGGGAGTGAGATGGATATGCAGATTGTGTAGTTATTTTCACTTGATTATCAAGTGTTGATGTTGGGTGAGGGGTTTTTACAATTGATGATTTGAGTGCCTGCGAGTAGGAAACTTCCTGTTGCGATTGCCTGAACATGGTTTTGTTAGCTAGGTTCCTGGATGGTGCAGGTGCTGCCTTTGAAGTTGTGGTGGTTTTCGCAGCTGTACATTTTTGCACCAAGTCTGAAAACTTGGGGCAGGCTTTGGAAGAGGCAGCATGATCGCCTGCACAATTACTGCACTTGGGTGGGATGTCAACTTGAATGCAGGCACTCCCAGAGTGAGGACCGGCACAGTGCAGGCAGACTGGTGGAATTATACAAAAAAAAATTTTGTGTGGCCGAGAAGTTGAGAGTTGCGGCATCTTGCCACATCTGAAGGGCGTTTCTGGTACAGCCTGGAGTGTACAATTGTCATGTTGACCTTGGTGTTGGAGTGGAGGGGGGGGGGGGAAGAGAATTGTTTTGCTCCGCAGTGACACAAAAGAATTACTAGAGCTCCGGTTTGTATTTGTTGGGGTCTTGACTGTGTGATGTTTTTCCTTGAATGGTAAACATGGTGTATGTATCTCGTAGCTGGTGCTTTCTAGATCCTCCTGAATTCTGTGATGTCAAGAGGTGAGGGTGAGATCGAAGATTACCTTCCGAGGCTTGTCGGAATTCTGCCAGAATGTGAAATGGGCAATGAAATTGGCTGCAAGCATGGTGTGGGCTGCCTGGTATTGCTGAGGGCATGAGGTGATGATATGGGTGCCTTGTGAGGTAGAGAGGAGAGAAAAGCCATCCTTGCTTATCGCTCGCAGCTTGTGGGCCAAAAGGTTATGCTTTGTGGGGTCAGGAACCACAATTTGGAAGTTTTTTTGGAATGGAGGGGGAAACAGCCGGCTGTGTGTGGGTAGGGGTTTAGCCTGAAGGGACAGGGGCTGACTATGGAAGCCACATCTGTGATGTCTTGCAAAACAGAGAACCGGTATTGAAGGTGTGGACACCTCGGATGGCATCTTGCAGAGATGCTTGTTCTCTTTCATTTGGTTGTATTTCAGGTGTTTTCCTTCCCCGTCGCTGTTGAAGTTGGAAATCTGTTTCGATTTTCTCAGAATTCTGTGGGAGGGGGGAGGGGCACAGATTAAGTGGTGTTATTGCTGGTGACTGTCGCTGGAGCCCATGTTTGTGACTGCATAGCGGACAGGATGTCGTAGAGAGAAGGATGTATGTTGGCAAGGTTGGGATTTGTTCGTAGGAAGGCAGCATAGTCGATGCCAGCTCCTGAGGTCGCCAGTAATTGTAGCAGACTACCCGCCAACTCCATGACACTTGAGGAGGAGGGGAGGGGGAGGTCTGACTGGAGCGACTCTGATGTGTTGTTTGAAAGGTCCATGCAAATGTTATTAATTAGTCTACCTAGTTCAGTGCAACGTACTGTGGCCGCAGTCCCTCTAGGGACTAGGCTCGATATGACCTATTGCTAGGCCGACCACAGTACTCAGGGTGTGTACCACGAGCTAAGGGTTGTTGAGACTCCGAGGAGCACGCTGAGGTACTGTCTGGTGTGCCGACGTGTGCCGGTGAATAACTCCCGAGCTTGCATGGTCTGATAGTCTGCAGGACAAGTGCAACACCGGGCTGCGGTGGGAGGTGTGATGTCACCTCACGATGTCCCTCTCATGCGAGGCCGGGGTGGGAGTAGCTACCCTCTGCCTTGCGCTCGGTTTTGCCCCAAGGCAGTTGATGGCTTGTTGGCTCTCCTTGGTGGTGCATGCTTCTTGGTTTTCGCAATCTTATTTTCTGTGTGTTTAGAATCACCCTCCATGGTACAGGTGATCTAAGAACACTCATGAAATCTGTTGCTGGGTTTGACCCTTCCTCTGGTTACGTAGAAATACGCGAGGCTGATGAGTCCTAGTCATTTAGTAGATAAACAGGAAAGCAGCATGCATCAATTTGCCCCCCTCACCCAGTGCAGTGATGACTATCGGTAGAATTTGGCGGAGCAGGGAATTATCCCTCACATGAACATATCTCGTAGTGTAGGAAGTTGAAGAAAAAATTTAGGATTTCTAGGCAGGACCTGTAACTCGGCTGCTTGGCTGCTGTAATTGTGCTCGGTCTGTGTGCTGGGGCCCATCGGAAAACATCGCTGCGCTCGGGACGCTGGCCGTAGTGCTGTCTCACTCTCTCTCTCTTTTGCTTGCCCTGGCAGCGGGCCAGAGCGATAGTCCGCTAATGTATCCTCCCCACCCTGTGGTGAGAATTAGTGTCGGGGGGGTGACGCGATGTACCGGGTGTCCCACAGCCTACTTCATTACACGTGCCGTTGACAAAATGCAGCATAATACTGGCATTACGTACAAGTATATTTACAAGGACCTGTGGAAATAAATTACATAAAAAAAACAATGACATGTGAAAAGATGATTGGGAATTAAAATATGTACAAGCCTTAATTGTGGAAGACAGGATGGAAAAACAAACTATCACAGAGCTTGCTATGGGGTAGTAGTTAAAGAAAGCCTAGCATTATATCTTGGGCAACCTGTGGGTCTCACAAGCAAAACTGGTACGTGTTGCAGTATGGGAGTTCGCCAACCTCAGGCTCTCCATCACCTGGGCTGATTGGCTAGCAGAACAAAATGAGTACACTATAATTAATTATTTGAATTGGCAAATTTTAGCCTTTTAAGATAACATATTTACATAAAATCATGCATTCGTTATTGCACAAGTTGTACGGTATAGAGTGCGCTATGAACAGTAACGATTTGTTTGGCCCGCCGCTCCACCTTTGGATCACCTTGGTTCCATTCCTCTTCCTTTTTCCAACCCTTCTCTTTGTTCTCCCCTTCTACATGCATGCACGATGAAGTGTACTCTGATTGGTTTGTTGTAACTTTTCTATTTGTGAGCTTTTGCTAAACTCCATGGCTCGTTCACTTCTACTCTGACCAGCTAACTGATATTACCTGTTCTGAAATCAGCTCCTTGTCCGAATGGGACTCCTGTTTGATTTGGCATGGCTACACTTTCCAGCTTTGAAGTGAACTTGTATAAGATACATTATGGTCAAGTGCCAAAGCACAGGTGGGATCGCTGATATATGCATTGTGAATTTTAAATGATTTCCTGAGCTAGCTGAAAGCTTTTAGGGTGTGCATGGAACTGTAGCATATGAAATTCTGTTTGGCGTTTTAAAAATTCTGTTTGGCAGTAACGTACTCAGTTTGTGTGGTTCCCATAGTAGATATTTTAGTGTACTTAGCTAGTTTGGAATATTTGCAGTATTTTGTGTTAGTATTAGCAAGCTGCCTAAAAATGTGATGGCTTTGTCAAAAGGGACTGCGTCGGCTTGCGCAGTATTTGTAACCCACGTGTGTCAATATATATTTATTTGGTGCTAAGTAAGAACTTCTTGTTTTAATCAATCAATTTTAGCTGTGTTCATTCATAGAGTTTTATTTCAGAGGGCTTTGATAGGCTTTGTGCGCCCCAGTGGAAGTTGAGAGTTTTAAATGTGGTTTTCAATCTTTCTGGTATAAAATGTCAAGTTGAATAAGGTTTGAAGTTTTTAAAATATCGGCCAGGAAAGTAGCGTTGGGCCTAGTTCAAATAGAAAGTATTTTTTTAATATTTTAATGTTGTTGTATTATGCGCCATAGCTTTGTTCAGCTTGTTTCACATGGTATCCGTGTTGCTTCTTCAAGTGTTTTAGTTTAATATTTTTAATTATCCATGTTTTTGGGTAATTGCAAACGTTGTACAAACAGGAGTGTCAAAATAAATTAATTTAACTTGGATTTTGTGAATACTTGTGTATGACATCACAAGTAAAGGTAAAAATAACAGTACGCTTATTTCGCCATGTTGGTTGAAAACAACAGGACTGCACAGTATGAAAATGAACTTTGGACATCTTAACCTACTTTGGGTATTTATTATCTACATAGATGTTATATGCGATGTAGCTTAACCATACTGAAACTTACACAAGTACTTTTTCTTCATACATACCTACACTATTTGTGGAAACTGTTTAATTTCTTTTATCTTTCTAATGTAACTTTACGACACATACCTGCTAGCGATTCACACAGTGATATTACCACTAATAATATATTTAGTTCACTGTCATTTTTTGTTTTACATGAAATTTTACCTTGAATGATCAGTTTGTGCATTCATTCTTGAATTATCTGTAGTTGTGTTCCCAAGTAGCGAGTAATCTATATTCCCATCATATAAAAATTATCGTAATGAGACCAGGTAAATTTTTTTAGTAACATGGATTTGTATTTGGGTTTCAGATTTGAGAATATTTTATTGGATATGAATTCAGCTGAAAAGGATTCGACCCATCCCTACTACTTTTGGTAACAAAGTCTGCATCATGTTTTCCTTTACAAATGTCGTGATTTTTAAAGAGTACACTAACTTTCTTGTGTACTTCAGCAGAATTGTTTTTCTTGCCAGTTTTCTACAGCAGTTTAAGAACCTTTTCTACACATTGGCCTTATGTTTATACCGCAGCACCACATACATATTGCAGAACATCTGTTATTGGGAATTTTCTGGACTAAAAGCTACTCAAATTCACCTTTCTTACTCTATGATGTTGAACTTGGCTTGAACAGAGACATGATCACACAGGCAATCTTTATAATTGACACATTACTTTATAAATACACACTCCGTGTGAAATTTTTGTTTGATCGATGCGGATTAAATTAAATTTTGAGTTCGGCAAAAACTCACTTTTTTAGCATTATTGACATAGGAAAATACTCGTTGTACACGGACTTCCGGTTCCACACTTCAACAATTAAAATGGCTGCTATGGCACAACCCACTGTAGATGTACAAGGAATGAAGTGGTGCCATCAATGAGCAATGCAAAACAAGCAGAATCTGAACATCATGGCCAATAGCAGGTGGGGTTTTATAGATGGGGAACAGTGACATAATGGTTCATTGATAAAATAATATTTCCTTTTCGACAAAAAAATGATAACATGGGAAAACTGTAAAATTTTTCTTCTGAAATGACTAGCATTTTCCCAGTGACATTTTGAAAATGCTGGCTAAGTGGCAACCTTGGCTTTTGCTCCCCACATACGTAACATTCATACAGTAGAATCTTGTTGTAGCGAGCATGGCAATTGCAAGAACACGGGTATAACGAGGTCTTTTTTAGGAACCGTCAAAAAATCGCAAAAATATACCATTAAAAATTTTAATTTTAAGAGTTGAAACACGTGTGGCGAGATCGTTGAAGCAGGCTTGTGGCGGGTCTCGTGACCGTGTGAAGTGCGCTTTTGTTATCTGTCTGCTGTAATGCCACTCCCTCGCCCCGCAACCACGTTTCCCCAATTATCTTTTCCGCTTTCATGTGTCGCATTTAGTGGTGTGCGGGATCTGGAACTTCGGTAAAAATTTTCGGAATACATAGCGATTTTCTTGTCGGGCATAATTTTTTTCCCGATATTTTGGGGAAAATTTATGTTCACATTTGTAGATTGTTCCAACTAAATTACAAGTCGGATTTCGTACTATAAGCTTTATATAGACTCTTACATATGCGATTATGATTTGATGACTCAAATTTTGTTGAGAAAATTTATTTTTTTCTTCCCATTCACAGATTTCAAAGTTTGTTGCATAAGCTAAAATAATTTTTGTAGGTCATATACTATGTAACATTAAAACTACGTGTCTATTGCGAAAATTAAGTAAAACTTGTTGTAAACTTGCACTACTATGAAGTTATGCTGAACCGTGCGCACTGCATTTGTCTTATATAAGGCAAGTGACATTGATACATTGCAAGTATCGATTGATGGTTGATGTTTTATGCGACTCCAATTGTTTTTGACTGAGATCTAAAATGATGTTTTTTAATATGGGTGTGGTTAAAACTATTTGAAACATGCCAACAAATTGTCTTTGCTTTTCGTTCGGAATGTGTTTGTTTTTAATTGTGGGCTGTGCTCATTTGTTATCGCCGAGATGTTAACAAACTCCAAACGTAACAAATTTTCTATGAGGGAAATATAATTTATTTAATTAGCTACTTTTGATTTTGTTATTGATAGAGGATTAGCTTTGTTAGCATAGATTCAGTATGATGAATTCATAACCTGCCCGTTGCGAATTGGTTTTGATTGCAGTTGCACTACATGATTAGAAGCGTAACTGTATTCATGGACATTAAAACTTCCACTGAAAGTTAATTTGAGTATATGTGTGTCAATGTGCACACATTTTACTACCAAAACGGAACGAATTATCCAAAAGTTCCTTAGCAGACATCATGAAATTATAAAGAAAATAGCAGTGAACTGAAAACATGAAGGCAATGTTTTCAAACAAATTTAAAGTGAAATTTTTGATTTCATGTCGTGAGATCAATTCTTTTTGTTATTTAAAAATTATTATAAGGGATTTTCCTTTTAAAATTGAAACAAGTATTTAATAAAGAAGTTCTCCAAACCCAGAGGATTAATTCGTAGTGCAACAACTAAATGTATAAAAATATAGAACAATGAGACTTTTCTAGCTCAAATCTAACTTTTAGCACATACAGTCATTATTCTATGTTTATGTTTCATTTTAATGGAATAAGCCCTGATATAATGTTATTCACTAGGTCTAAAAACCCACAAACATCTTTACCTAACTTAAAATATTTTTTCCAGAATTCCTGCAGGAAACTTAAGTTTCCCTCCCGAATTTTTCCAGATGGCAAAATTCCATTCCCGCACACCACTAGTCACATTCTTCTGCCTTGCCTCCTAACCACCCTCTCTTTCAAATCAAGCGCATTGTTCTATAAATAGAATACCACCCTTTCTACCTTTCCGTAGTCGTTCACGGTCATTGTGCTGTCAACTGTGTTTGGTTTCAAACAACTTGGCGTATGTGGGTCGAACGTTATTGTTAAATGAAAACAAATTTCATTTAAACATAACAATCCAAGTGATAGTTGGAATTGAATAAGTACAGCTACATGTTAACAGATTTTCGCAGGTTTTTTCCCCCGTACTGTGATGTACCAATTAAAGATAGGGACACAACTACTACTACATTTTATCGCTGTGCTATTACGAACTAAATTTTAATCCATTTTTATAAAGATTTCTTGAATTTTTGTTGGTTTTGAGTAAGTCTCGCACCATGCAGGTTTTGGTAGTTGAAAACGTATCATTTTCCAGTGACTACCGTATTTACTGGCATAATTCTCGCACTGGCACAATTCACGCCCACATTTTTATGGTGACAAATTAGATGAAAAAAACTTTTCCTTTCATATTTCAGGCAGCATGTTTCAACAAGGTATGTAATGCTAATGGGCATGTGTGGTGCGCACTCTGACTGCACCAAGTCGCTGACACTTAAAGGTCACTGGTCTCGTTATCGATTTCTAGTTAGCGCGCCCGTGCTGCAAACATGTAAATAAAATCAGTCACTAAGTTTATTAGTATGCGGGTGGTTTTTTTAATGTGAAGAGAATAGTTTACATTTATATTAATTTTTGTTTAGTACGAATGCATAATGGGTAAATATGCCAGTCAAACTGCTACATTTAAACTTCAGGTATGCAGAGGAACACGGCAATAGAGAAGTGGGCCGAAAATTCATTGTTTCTTAGTTTAACATGCATGTCATGCTTTCCCGATACCGGGCTGCTGTTATGAAGTGAACCGGACCTGTAATGATGGCAGTGGCGGGCAGTGCGCCCACCAGAATAATCGTGTAGCATCTGACCGACGACAGCTGCCCCGCCTGAGGATCTAGAGCCGAGCAACAGTGGCAAGTTGCCCGCCCAGCCACGGTGCAGAAGATCTAGGAGCTTGCCCAGCTACGTGCACACAGCACTGTTTTTGCTGCTAGCCCCAGCACGCAAGTGATTTCATTTTGAATATGTATCTTCATATCTATTATCAATAAATAAAGTGCTGCGTTTTTAAAAACTTATCCCCCATGGCTGGCAAGGGATTACTTACAGTAGACCACAGTTTAATGTTTACCAAAGCAAAACCGGCACTAGATTACTTGTATGTATTCTCAGTTACCTTGTAGTGGTCCTTCCTTTTTAAAGTTGCCGAATGACCTCCCTAAATTACCATCTAGTGGATAATTTCTGCAAAATGGTGATAAGACCTGTATTACTATATTAAAATCTAAAGGTTTCAGTATATATGAGGCTGAAAATTAACACATTCCTGCTAAGAGCATGAATTTACGGAACTGAAACCCAACATTGCAATGTGACTGCCATGTAGCATATGTCAAAATCAATGTTTACATGCCATTGTGTTCCTATATTTTCGCTCCCCTAAACATAAACATTGAAATGTAACTTCTACTTCTATACCTGTCAAATGTGTTGTTTACTGTTTACAGCTTTTCAAAGAATTCTGTCATAGGTCTTTCAAAAAAAACTATTTCGTATGAATATTTACAGTTTAGGCCTATAACATTATTTAGGTCAACTTTATGACGTTTTAAAAATGCCTGAATTGACTATAGTTCTTACGGTTATGTTACATTAGCAAATTTTTGTTTTCCACAACATAGCACATTACACATAATGCACGTTAATATTTTGCCGCAACTGTGTTTAACACTGTTGCAACTGCAGGTTAACGAACTGTAGTATTTAACTTTTTGTATTGATATGTGTTGGGTAATTTCTTTAAAAGGACGGCCTCAGTTCGAATAACGAAGGAATAACCAGTCCAGCGAAAAAGATACATTGAAATCAAGCACGCAACTCGTGTCACTCATTTTTTGTCATACAAACTTAAAGTATAGTGGTGAACATGCACACAAATAAGCCTACTATAACTTTTATTCTGCTCATATTGATATGTATTGCTACTTACTGTGCATTAGTTTTATTGACATTTATTGGGGCTGGGCTTGGTTATTTTGTTGGGATTGGTGGTAAATCACATTACATGACTGTTTCAAACACCCAGGGCAAAGGTACAACACTGTGATAAATAAACATATAATTAGTTCACATCAAATATTTGAAATCACGCACACACACAGATCCAGCATAACGATCACGCAGCCTCGCCTTGCTGTTTCACACGCAGTGGTTAACGAAACACATTGTAACTGCATATTTATTACTGCCACGGAAATATAGATTTATCACATCGCAATTTGCTTAGATAGGTTTAAAAATTACATTATCTACAATTGTGATATGGTAATTTGAAGTATTTTTCGGGTAAGTATAATTTACGGTTCATTTGGTAAAAAAGCAACATGCCATGTCATGGCTTGCCACCTCTGCCAATTTTACTTTGTTTCTGCCCTGCCATCATATCTAAATATATTAAAATAAGTATTCAAACATTAAAATCTCTTTTCAGTTGTAAATTACAAATTCAAAAAATCATTATTTTGCTGTAATAAGTATGAAATATGCTACAATTGAAAAACATGTATAATTTGAATGCGTACTAGCAAAGTGAAACTTCCAGAATATGAAGGAGACAGAGAGAGAGAGAGAGAGAGAGAGAGCGACAAGCCTCGCTCAGCCAACAGTTCCTTTCTCGCTGGATACAACACCACCATTCCATTACGGCTTACTCACAATTTTTTCCGCTGTTATTGTAAACTGTAAAAATTAAATATGTTGCCATTGGGCCTACTTAAATAGTTCAATAGGCACTGTTTAATTTACAAATAGTATACCAAAAAACTAGGTTAAAATAATAATTTAATTGTGAACTATTTCTTACCAGCCGTTGCCAACACGTTGCTGCTCTCGCTGTTGTTAATTCATATTTAAAAAGAAATAAATATTACAAGTTATAGAAGATATTAAGGTAAAGTTTCATTTATTCAATAATACAGTACTCTAAAAAGTTAACCACAGTGTTATATATTTGTGGAATATAGGTTATTGAAAAAACAGGTTGATATTTTATGCCTAGTGTTCTTTTTTTCAAAAGGTTGATTTTCATAAGTCTCTTCCAATTGGGAATTGATTATAGTTGCATTGCAGTAACTATACTGCGCCAAGTTTAATATACTACAGTCGAAACTCTAACCATAGAACTCGCTTGAACTGGAAGTCTGTGTACGAGTGTTTTCCTATGTCAATAATGCTAAAAAAGTGAGTTTTTGCTGAACTCAAAATTTAATTTAATCCGTTTCGATCAAACAAAAATTTCTGTAGCATCATTGAAAATTACAGCTCTGATCATTAAACAACAAAGTATTAACAAAAAATAAAATATAAGTCAACTGTACTCGCCAAGACATACAGTACATATGTATGAGAAATATCTACTGTAGAATTTTATTAGATTATCAACAAACAATTTCAATGTTTTGTCCGGCAGCCACGATGGTAACGATGAGCACGAAGCAGCGGGTTCCATGTTTTCGAGATACTGATCTGCGATGCGACATTGCCAACACACGCAAGTTGTTTACTTGAATATTTTTGCATGAAAATTATGAATGTATTATGTATAAAAATGTAACTAATAAATATGTCCGGAAAGTTAGAAAACGGAAACGTAAAATTAAGGAAACCCTATTCACTGCACTTTATCAATAACTGTTCAAGTCGTACACGAGAAAAATTTTTGCCACTGTACAAGAGAAAGATATTGTATCTAGTTCCCACGGCCGCCGCCACTGTGCCACAAATACATACATTGATATACGTCATTTTGTGTAATGTTGCCGTGGTTTTGCTTTCTCAAGTCACATTATTATCTGTGGAATAGTAACTGAGTAACATATATTTGTTTTATATTTGTTCAGAATTGTAACAACAATATTTACAGGAATATTAATATTCAGTGCAGCATATACATGCCAAAATAGGTATTTTGGAGCAAGTGATTTCAAAAGATGTGTTTAAATATGGTTTTTTTACTAAGTTTTGAGTGTGAGTGTACCAGAAAATTTTCTTTAATATTCCCATTTGCATTTTTAAAATTTTACTATAACTTACAAATACTTAACATAGGCCTATCAGTATGTTCAACATAAAGTTTAATGAGGTTGGTTTTTTTTTGTGGTGACTTGTGTCTAGTTCACATCTACAGAATGTCTGCATCTATAGAATTTTTAATGCCAGTCCCCTGAAATTTGATGGATAGAGTTTTCACTGTTTATGTCTGCAACTATAGACTTTTATGTGTTCTTAAATGGAAGTGTAAATCATATTAATGTATACATTTCAATTTACAAACTACAGAAGTTTTACGAAATGTCTCAACTTACAAAATAAATTACTATGTGTAACATTTTAAGTGTTTTACGCAAGGACAAGTTAATAATTAAAACATACATGTATGAAATTGTTGTTATTAAAAGATTTTGAAATTTTGCCACTTAGTGTAAATATTAATAAAATTCCTATGGACAATGATATATTTTAGGCACTGGAGCCGTAAAGTATTGCTAATAAATAATTATTGCCTTCCCTCATGAATGCCTTTAAAAAAATCTGGTAATTATATTATTTCATAAACTTTCGTTAACGTCTTAGAAATGGCAATTCCGCATATAGTTATTTGTAAACTGGCATTATATACTATATTGTATATTACAGTAGTTTCTGTTGATCCCTGTAAATAAATTACATTTTTAAACAGTATAAGAATAATATGTGTATTTCGAGGAGTAGACCTCTCTAATTTATTTCTTACGAGAAGGCTCGGACATCATAGTTTCCACGACTTCCTATTGGTCGAGATCTACTGACATCATTAAGCTTGAGCAAGCTCGTGTATCTTCGTATTTAATAACCATCCATACTAAACTTTATGAAGCTGCACTATGCATAAATTAGTGATGGCTCGATAGCTGTAACCTATATCGGTATTATCGGTACATTTACCATTATCGAAAATCTGCAAAAAAATATTGGCACATCGGTAATGGCCATTTTAACCTCAACCTAAAGTATTTTCTCTCCTCTGCTGCACATTTAATTCAACTCGTAACATCTGGATGCTGCAATGCGACTGAGAATAATAATAATTTGAAATGATGATAAGCAAGTAACAACAAACTATACCTTAAAAAAACTGTACGAATTTGCGATGGCCATAGCAATTTTGCTGGAAAAAACAATATTTCCTTCAGATAAAAACAAATTAGAATATAAATGCACATCACTATTTTTCACTTCAGGGATGAAATTTTTATTTTTGGTGAAGCAATCTCACATTCGGCGTACATTAACATTTGTCAAAGTAAACAAAATGATTGTGACTAGTACCAATGAGCGAACACCGAAATTATGACCTAAAAATAAATATTGTAGATAACTATTTAAAAAACGGAAGACCTGTGACTCAGTGGTATTTGAATGTTGTTTTGGTGCTTCAATTGTAGTTTACTTGCACAAGTAAATTTAATGATTTAGTTTTTATGTAAGAATTAAAGATACCAGAAGAAAGCCACCTCTACTAGCGCTATGCAGCGACAAGTGTAGTAGTGTGTTCAGTAATGTTACACAGGTTGGCATTTCTTCAGAGTACATTATTTACAGAATACAAATGCCGCCCAAAAAGCTATTTTCATGTTTACATTTGGTAATATTTGTTGGTAAAGGTTGAAATGTTTCAAGTAACCATTTTTCAGAAAGTAAATTATTTTCATTGTTTTGCTGCCAAGTCATCATCATAATGAAAGTTATTTTTGTATGTAAATGTTTTAGTGCGAGTTGATTCGAGTGAATTACCACTACCGGTAATGAATTATACAGATGAACAATGGCACCTAAAAGTGATATATGGTTACATTTCACAGTAAAAGCCAGCAATAAAACAAAAGCTGTATACACCCATTGCTCAAAAGAAGTGGGTCGCGATGGCAAAGCGTCTCGCGATTTCAACGCAAAAAATCTTAGAACACGCATGCTCCAAAATCATTTCTATGAAGTGAATAATTTCTGCCATCCTTAATCTAGCGTACACTGTTCAACTTCAAGTAATATTGTTACACAGGGTTCAGATCAACCTCACAAAAAATTAAAACAGTACGATTTAAAAACATTTCAGAAAAGTTTGCACGTTGGAACAAATCAGATCATAGATCTGTGGAAACGGATAAGAGCATTAGGCAAGATGATGCACTGACATGCAACCTGCTTCGATAGTGGAGGATGAAGGGGGTAGTATCCACTCCATATTCAAATTTTCTTACAAATCTTCGTAATGAAAATGCATGACCAGAAATAAAAAATCAAAGCTAGACATGATATGCACGACTCCTTAACATTTTTTTATTTTGTAGGGTTTCAAATATACCTGTATTTTCTCATGTGGGACTGAAATGATTAAATAATTATATAATGTTTGATTACGGTTACAGATGTGACACTAATCATGTAAGAAAAATAAGTGGAATTTAGAAATAACTGTTAAAATGTTCCTTATGTCATTACTAGCTTGGTTTTTAAATATTGACTCCGAAAATTGAGTTAATGAGGAAAATATGTAAATCCAAAACAGCAAGGATATTTCCCCCTTAAGGATTTAAATCTTTCGTTAAAATTCAACTGAAATATCAGCTGCCTACAAGGAAGGACATAATGGGTAAACAACTTCCTGAACTTGCAGAAAATGTCACAATCAAACTGAAGGACATTTTAAAAACTGCTGATGAATCGGCAGTTACCACAGATTTGTGAACATCTGGAGCTGGAGGTGATTTCATCAGTATAACGTCACATTTCATAGACAGCAAGTGGACCTTTTATTCACTATCATTGGAAGTAATGCTTTTTTGTGGAGCAAGCCACACAGAAGAGCTAACTGCTGAAAATATTTCTGTGGCATTTGCTGAGTGGAAAATAGCTGGGAAAGTTAAAGTTATTATCTCTGACAGTGCTGCAAATATGAAGAATGCAATCACTAAGCTACCTAATGTGTGTGTCTCATTTTCACGCGTCAGTGGTCTCCACCAAGTTATTGAGAGAAGCTCAAGTGAAATATGGATTACCACAACATGCTCTAGTAAAAGAAGAGGTAACAAGATGGGAATCGTGCTGGAGAGATTGGTCGAGCAGCAAGAAGCTGTCCAAAAAATCACTTGCAAGATTTCAGGTTTGTGCAGCTTTAAGCCCCGCGGACTGGACACTCGCTGAAAATATTGTGGAACTGTTACAGCTGTTCAAAGATGCAATACGGGCTCTCAGCAAGGAAAACTGTATTGTGTCTGAAGTAATACCTATCACAAACAGTTTGCGACGTGGTCTGCAAGGAAAGATACTGCTCATAAAATCTTTTCCGAATCTAAAACTGCTTGCACAAAAGAAACTGGGCATTCCCCAGTTTCTGTTGCATCAGAGATGTTATTTAGCACTTCTAATGGACTTTTCACCAACAAACCAAATCGCCTCTCATCGCAAAATGTTCAGATATTAACATATTTACATCAAAACGTAAGTTTAAAATCCTAAAGCACAGTTAACAGCGTAGTATCCCCCCCCCCCCTCAATTGTTTATAATTTGAAACAGAAGACACAGTGGTATATTAACTGTGGTATTTTCAAAGTTTAATGACTTACATACATGTAGCCTACATAGTATCATGACAAATTGTTAGCTTAGTTTTCATAATGATTTCTAGTTTTGATATATATATATATATACACACACACACACACACACACACACACACACACACACACACACACACACACACACACACACAAGGGCAGAAATTCAAGTACTCGCAGAGTAGTGCTTGTCGACAGGCACACACACACAAAAGAAGGATGAACCATTTTCCACTCTGTTGCGTGATCGGGTTGCAAATGTGTCTTCTGCTTAGTGTGTGTGCTTGTCGACAAGCACTACTATGTCAGTACTTGAATTCCTGTTCTTTTTATATATTTTTGGTAGCCTAGCACCTACTTGCAACTATATTTTAGTTTTGTAATATGTTGTAGCTAGGTATAAATTTCTATAATGTTGAACAATTTTTCCTATTTTGATGTACCAGGCATAAAGTAAATTCCACTTAACAGCCAGTCTTTTTTGCTTAATGCAAACCAAATTTTTCCAGGCAGCTGTTTTCTCTCATCCACTTTAGTGACAAATGTCTGCCTACAGTATGATAATTGAAAATATCAGTTTACATGTTTCGGATAGGTAAAATTCTAAATATCTGAGCCTGCATTGGTATCTGGTTTTTTTCAGTATCGGGCCATCACTAGCATAAACCAAAGCAGACTGAGCATACGAAATCTAGTGGTGCTTGAAATTGTGCTAGTGGTAATGGTGCTTCATTTCTAGATGTGTCTGTGCATATAACCCTATGTATGCTACTCGCAATCGCCAAATTTGTAAACTGGTCAGAATTTTTACTCACAATGCAATTTGGATATTGATAAACTTCCACAACACATTATGTGCAATTATTTTAGCCACTGAGCATTTGAAAATACCCACTACGTATTGCGGCAATTGCACTTTCCTCAATAGCAGAAACAATATTGCTTTCCACTTTGTGGCCTCTACATATTACCCAGATACACATATAAATATTTAAACCTTTATTTAAGTGCCCAGATAAAAATACTTCTTAATTACATCCCTAAATTCTTTGTTGAAAAATTGATTTTCCCATACACCAAAGTAAAACTAGGAAGGGGGTCCTCTTATATTCAGGCAAATATAGTATTCTACAATCTCTCATGTACATTTTACATAAATGGACTATTCAATTTTCATGACATGTATTTGTTTCCATTTTAAGTTTTTCTCACCCGCATTATTACTATTTTCAAAATCTCACTGTAATAAATTGATTGTGAGATCAATTTGAGATATGTTATGCATACACAATCACAAATCCAAAGAGGAATTAGGAAGGGGAGGAGAGATGAGAGAGAGTTAAAGAAATGAACTGCAACAGAAAATTAATTACTGGGTACCTAAGAGTAGCAGTTGTTAAATCCAGTATTGTGTCAAAGTAAAATGTGCTTCATTGACAACCTCAAAATATTTAGTAAATGTGGAGAAAATGACAAAAAAAATTGCTCCAGGCTGATTATAAAATTTTTGGCACATTATTTTTACACTCATTTAATATCAAGTTTTATGCATGATAAGAAAAATGGCATACCACGAAAATAAATTTTTCAAATTAATTTCTTTACTGTGAATAAAAAAGTCATACACATGATGTTACAAACCAAGAAAGACAGTCCATGTGATACATTTATATTTCCAAAACTTGCGAAGCTACAACTTGTTTTCTGACACAGAAACCTAACTCCAACTGACAAAAACAAAACATAACCTAACAAAAATAAAAAATTTTAACATTAAAAAAATTTTCTTCCACTTTAGGTTTAACATGCACATACTGTAGAGCAAAAATTTACCATGCTAAATTTGTGTCACAAAAAAATATGACTTATCTCTAATTAGAAAATAATTTTGCTGTCTGCAAATATAATTATATACTTATGTCAAAATACATGCGACTAATCATTTACTCTTTTCTGGAAATGATTTAGAGGCTGTATCAAGAAATACATTTATATTATGTACCAGCAGACCAGCAACATACTGTGGCTTTGTACACTTCTTACATCACTGCCTAGTTCAGAATTAACACATCACATGTAGGTACACAAGTTTGCTGAAAGCACAGGATTCCCTATACAATGTTTCAAAGATATACTGTATTTTGCTAAATCCCAGTTTTATAGTTTTTCAGCTTATGCTCCTAATTCATTCTCAAATCTGTGGTAGATTTTTTTGCATTCCCCAGTTTTATACAATTTGTTCACAAATGACATCCCTAATAGAAAATTTTGCTCACAATACAACAAAAAAAAAAAAATGCTAAAAGGCACTATGATTCTGCATGCAATGTCTGAAGAACAACACACCTTCACAGAATCATTATAAAGAAATTTTTAATGTAATATTAACAATGCATTACATTTCATTACTATATACATTACAGTCATTTATGTACAAATAATAATTTCTGCTCTCAGTCTTCTTATAACAAAGCTTGAAAATGGAGAGGGCTTAATGCAGTAAAGAATCTTAGCACTAATTTGTACAAGCCAGATTAAAAACATATGCGCACAAACAATACTGGAAGTTAGGGTGGGTCGCCTATCTGCAGTCGGTAATATAAAAAACAAACACATAATACACAGGCAAAGTGCAGCATATGGTGGTGGATAAAATCGTCATGAAATACAAGAGCATAAATACTCTCTTAACTTTTACGCAAACATAGTATGTGCTACAATATTAAAATCACAAGAAAATATGTTCAAAACACCTGTAAATATCACAACTTCTAATTGCTATATGACACATATAAGCGATATTAAGTAACTAAGTTTGTGCTGAGAATTATATTTCCGACTATAGATATAAAGAATTGTATGTTTATTCACATTTCACTAACATATCTGTATAACTTTGTCACTCACTCTTACAATCATGTTCCCTAATACATTAACAAATTTGTTTTTCCATTCTGTTTACTTCCCTATCATATTACACAAGATATAGAGTTCATTACTTTGAGCTCCCCATCACTTTTTAAATTCCGATCACGTCGGTTCTTGCATCCACTCACATTCAGTTTTCTTCTTGGAATGTAATTTCATTCTCCTCGCACTGAGACAATCTTGTATTTATTGAGAGATATTACACAGAAATATTTGAATACTAAGTTATTAAAGCTGCTTTCACCAGCTGACAAATCGACAATGCACTGCATGTTACACAATCTTTCCTATGGGCACTAAACACTGCAATATACCGATCGCATGTTTGCTAATCATTTCACAGTAGCATCTATGATAGAACTTTTTTTTTTTTAAGTCTAAATATTTGCTTGCTTTCCTAAAACATTCCCATCAAAGCAGAAATCAGATTTTTTTTCACAATTTCTTCACTTTTCTCAGAACATTTTTCAAGAGAGTTTCAGTAAAATGGATGAAACGGGTCTGCATTAGGAAAGCTACAGATTTCTGCTAAATATACGTCTTCTTCACCTTCTGGATGGGCTTGTTCTCTGCGGAGGAGTTGGCGTTTTTTCCGTTGGCATTTTTTGGCGGGACATTGAGCACCAAGTTGATGGCTGCTTTGTTGTTGGCACAAGGTGGAAGGTATGCTGCATCCGCGTTCAACCCTCCCTCCGTCAACCTAGGGAATACAGACAACTGGTTTCATTAGAATAACACACTCCACTAATTAACAAATTAACTCCTAAACATGGCAACATGAATCTTTAATTAATAAATATACAAAATTATTGTCAGTTGGCAAACTTGTAAGAATTATTGACAATTTACAATTTACACACACACAGTTGAAAATAAACACTCCTCAATACTATATACTGGAAGAGCTACGAGGACATAGCTAACAACACAAAGTGATGCTAATGATGATTTGAAAAACTGAAAAATTGAATTTCCCGTCCTTGTGTGCAGTTTTGACAATAAACTCAAAACATAATACAATACATTTTCAATAAACTTAGCAATTAAAATTCAAGCAGAAAATTCATTTAAAAAAATATTAAACTACTGTAGTTTTTTAAACTAGCATCATTTTTACAATTCTGGCAAGGTGGTTTAGGGTTAACTGTGACCGTTACTAACTTGAGTTCTAGATTCAATATTTCATATCATTACAATCATTACACATAGCCTTGAACTGCATACTGCATAAATTTTGCATGGTAGCCATAGTAAATAAACTACCCCTTATTTTCTTCTGAAAATGTGACAAGCTTAAAATTCCATCGAAAGACAGCAATGCTACCAACTACACTGCACTGCATATGTACATTTTCGGATAGGCACAATGTCATGCTTGAGTAGTACAACTAGCTGCACTATGCAGTATTATTCTACAGTGGTTCACACACTGCCTTCTGTAGCAGATAGGTGAAAGACCCAGTACTGAACTAAAGAAGAAAATTTTCCATATAGGAAAAATAATAGCTGGGAACTGAACCATTGGAACTTTTTTGTGTTTTAGTCATGCATCCTTACCACTCCATTAAGGGAAGTGGAGATATTTGGGTGTGTGTTGACATCATGGTCAACGAGGGTGAAATGAGGTGAGTATGGAGCAGCACTGGGACCGTGTTGGTTTAGTGGTTCGACTACCACGCTTCCCACCGAGGAGAACTGGGTTCGGTTCCTGGTGGGGCCGCCCCTGGATTTTCACATGTGGAAATTGTGCTGGACGATGCAGCTGGTTGGTTGGGTTTCCTCTGGGATATTCCATTTCCCCCACCCTTACATTTTGGTGTTGCTCCATACTCGCTGCGCTTCACCCTCATCAGCTCTCAAGACCTCAGTGTTAAGAGTAGTCCAAATCTCTTCACTTACTCACTCATGGAGCAGCACCAGAATGCAAGTGTGGGAGTAATGGGAGATCCATGAGAAAACTCATGGATCCGCGGCATTGTCCGACACAATTCCCACACGTGAAAATCTGGGAGTAACCCTGCTATGGATTGAATCCAGTTTGCCTAGGTGGGGAGGCATATATGCTAGTCACTATGCCAGTAATGGCCCTTACTACATTACGTGAGACGACATTTAACAAATAATACAAAAAGATAGTTGTTAGGTTCGCTGATGGATAACGTGCACAAATTCATAAACGAACTTCACTTTCCAACATACATTCTTTTGCCACAAATTCCAATTATAAACTTTTCGAGAAAGCAGAGCATAAATAAGAGCATACATATTCAGTTATAAAATCATGACATCTTTGCTACCTGTATTAATTTCACACTGGTAAGTGCAGAGAAAAAACAATTATTATTTCTTGCAGGCAATTAATTATATTTATTATTTTATATTAATATATTATATATATATAATTATATATTAATTAATATGATATGTAATGCCCTACGCCCTGTCCAAAACCTACAATATGAAACCTGCAATCCCAGGTTATTGTAAAAATTTTATCACCCAAGATGGCTGGGAATTACAAAATAAGTTTTTCCGTGGTTTCAAAACTGCACATCACTGAACTGAAGCAGATGCTCACCTGTTCAGTTGGTGGTGCTGGTCGTTGAATGCCATTTCGTTGTAGTCGTCTCCTCTGCACCGCCGGGAAAATAAAAAACCAGACACAAACCCAACTGCAAGCGCTGCAAGGCAAGAGGTGGCCACCGCTATGCTCAGGGTTTCCGCAGTGTATATCGGTAGCTTCTCCTGGGAAGAGGGAAGTTTGGAACCTAAAACAAAACAAGTCGCAGCGTTCATCAAATTCACTGCAGCAGTACACTTTAATTTGCAACAGCAAAATTATGTAAACATGCACATTGATGGTACACTTAGCTGAATAAAACAAAATAAAAAAACTATGACAACAGAATGACTTGAGGAATCAATATTAAAGGGATATGTGCATAAAAACTGTGTAAGCAATTGCCACAACATAGATTTTCTTACTGTGCGAGAAGGACCCAGAGTGAACATTGCATGCAGTCATGCCAGAACACCAAAACAAAATTCCACTACAATGAAAACCATGCATGGCTAACGTACGAAACTGATATGATTTTAATGATTTTGTGTATCAGGATTTTGGAAGAACTAACCACTGCACTAAATAGGCTACAGTTAAAGACACCCACTACAGCGCTACTCAAGAGTTAAAATTTTATACAAAAAGTTGTAAATAAACTTAAATATTGGCTAGAACAAGATTTAAAAAATCTTATCCGTTTCAGATTTTACTAACACTGTAATAATTTTGAACACATTTAAAACTTAATTAATAAATTACTATACATTAATACAATCATGTACCTTATTTGGCAGCACTGTGTACAAATATACTACATACATACATTTAAAAGTTTCCATTCACTTTTGGACAGACAAGCCAATTAACGCCAATGTGTAATAAAATGTAACAACATGCAGTATTTACAATTTTATGCCGATTCCAAAGGTAGGCATCATGCCAAATTATGTTGACTGCTGGATTACCATTTGCTAGGCAAGACGTAGTCACCCAATATTGATGATCTAATTACTACCTCTGCTGGTTTCGTTTCAAGACTTTCCATTTGTTAAGTTGACTGGATATTTTTTATAATAAACCATAATATAGAAGTAGAAAATATCTTCCATGGATATACTGCCCAAGTTTTTACGTCACAAAGATACCTCAAACTAGCTCAAGCGAATGTTCAGGGTGGCAATATATCATATTTGAACATAATCAATTACTGTAAATAGACATAAAGTTATTTTATTACAGTTTTAACAAAGCATTCGTGACATGTAGGTGTAAAAGTTTTGATGTTATATTTTGGTATTTTCCAGGCAAACCAATTTGCCTGTTATACGGGACAAGCTATTTTACTACTGTATGTGACATTTGCGTCATATGCTGGTGTGACAGGTACCTAACAAAAATATTAAGTCCAGAAATTATTTTTCAAAAGCAAACAATATACTTTGCACACCTATAATTAATTTATCATGAATACCATATTACACATAAACCACGATAAACTAAAAAATTGTTTTATGGTGAAAATTGCTGAAATTAATGTTTTACAACAATTTCAGGTGTAAAAATTGTATTATATAAAGTATATGTGCAGTGCACATTTGTCTTCATTTATACACCACAAAATAATACAGTCACTGCTGAAACCAGTTCAGTGTCATAAGCATTACACCCACACTTCTAGGGGTTGAACATTACATGGGAGCAAGGATATTCCCTTTATGTGTATAAATATATTTCTAAGTAGAGAAGGGTCCAAACCCCATTTTGCCGATATTACAGATACCGATACATTGTGGCCGATCCCGCCGGTACAAATAATTTAATTTGTAATTTTTTATATTGTCTAACTTTAAAATACCCCTAAACTTAACTTTTTGCATTTACATTGCGGTTTAGCACTTTAGTCAGTTTATAAAAAAAAAAAAAACTTCGCTTTATAAAACTCTGGGGCACGATTTAAAACTGTAACTATTTGTGGCATTCTTAACCAGTTTTGCAACGCAAGTAGCTGGTTACAATCACCAATCTCGCCCAATAGTTACAAATGCCACATTTGTCAAGAATATAACCACAAAACACAGAAGACAGTGTTAATAAATACTGCGTACGTAAATTACATTCATATGCTTTATATATACGTATTGTTTAATTTTGTCATATCATAAACATTTTTGGTTAGAGATGTTCGTTTATAAATAAAACACACATTGTTATAATCCTGCCATTGAACAAGCATCACAGCCATAGCGATTCAGCTCATATATTGACATTCTACCTTCCTACTAATAAATTTATAAATCGTGTCATGCTGCGAATGAAATACAGATACACGATGTGGGAGCGATAGATCAATATATAGTTGACGTTAACGTGAATAAAAATGTACGACCATGAATATTATAGTGGTAAAACATTTTTTTTTTTTTTTACAAATTAATTTTAACTACCTGAAAAGCAGATACCAGTATTAAACACATTTTATTTTACAAATTTCACCAGGTATGGCTTATATAGAGTTTACTATGTAGCAACACAAAAGCCAGCCATATTAGTTTCCATTTAAGTTCGAATCACCTATTAGTAAAAGATAAACATTAAACTAAGAAAATAGTTTTTTTCAATTGCAGAAATAAAATTCTTTGTTTGTGAAAACACGTCCCGCAAGATAGCCAAGTGCGGTCATTTCCATGATGATTAAATCATTTGGGTCAATGAAATGAACGGTTGATGTATCAGTATCGGTATCGGTCCATCCCTATTTCTAAGCATATTGATTGTGAGTACAGAGTATCGCACTTGTGATACTCATGAATATCACCCCATTAGCACTTTCTTAATGCAAAAACTGAAGACAATTTTATACTGGCCTTACAAATCATTTTTTTTTTTAATTGTACATTCTCCCATTATCTAACTTATCACAAACATGTAGTTTTAGTATTATAATATTTCTCTGTAGAAAACAAGTATGCAGAGGACAATCACACACAAATATTATCCGCACCAAAAAACAGGCAAGAGGTTAACTTAAAAAGGAGGACAAAATTCTGCGACACAAACCACATGCTGCACGTCTGACCTTACCTGGTTGGTTGATCTCGGCCAGAGTGTTTGGTATCTTGTTGCTTTCGTCCCGCTCGGTGACAATCTGATTGTTGAATATCTCAGAGTCATATTCACTGGCTGGGTGGTTTGGGTGGGCGTGAGCGGGACCAGTGCTGCCTCCTGCCGGGAGGAGGTTAAACGCAAGTTAGCAAACAGAAGTAGTCCGGAGAGGGTGTCTGACCAGCTAGCCCACAACACAACACCCAGTGGCGTAACAACTAGAAAGGGGCAGGATACACATTGCCCCTCCCTAAATTTAGGCAAGGGTGCCAGAATGAGAGAAGATTCTCCATCCATCGTTTCTCACGGGACTAACAAATTATTTCAGTACATGTGGAATTTCAATGCGTGTGGTCTTGAAATGCAGATAAACCTAAAATGAGACCACAGAATATGTTCCATGCATACGGACTTTCAATCCATCTGGGTTCAATACATCGAGTTTCCAGTGTAAATGGCAATCCACACTGGTATTATTCTCCGAGATGCGTTGATATATTGTAAAAAAATCTCTTATGAATTTTTGTAATGCATTTTTTATACTTATATGACTCTTCAGTACTGGGCTACAGAATGGAATTTAGGTTTTGACCACACCAAAATTAAATTTATAAGAAAAGCAAAAATATCTTGAGGCATGACCCCTCCTAATTTGGAGACGTTGTTTCGCCACTGAAAACACCAACTAGCAATACAAAACACAGCTAGGGAAAGGCCTGCCCAAAGAAAAAAAGGGGGGGGGGGGGGGAAGAGCAAATAGGTGTACTCTGCCCCAGGACCCATGAGGTGGAAATTTTTAGGGACCTGCATGTTTGTGGTTAATTAAAGTAGGTAGGTACCTACAAACTACTGGTGCCAATTCCTTTTCTCCTTTGTCATAATTTTAAAAAATGAGTGTATTTTATAAATTTTATTTACAAAATTATTTTAATATTTTTTAATATCACAGATGTTTGCCCCAGACCACTTAGAAATCTCTGAGTCGGCCTGGCTGAGATAATAGTTCATGTGGCTTTTACAGTGAACATATAAGTGTGTACTTTTTTAATAATGTAACTACATGTGTACTTAACTTTACTGGAGGGGAAAAAAACAGGATTTGAGACCTGCTGATTACAATTGTGGCAGAATTAACACGGAAAAAAAAATTATTTATATCAAAATTTACTTTGAACAAGTACTGTACATTAGAAACTGAAGTGACAGTTTTGTAAACATTGAATATGTACCAAATGCAGTAAAGGACACAAGATGTTTATTTCACACACATTCCAAGAAGAATAAAATCTGCCAATGTGGAAACCTAGTAGAGATTGCTTTGGCTATTGGTCAAATTTGAAGTTGCTGACAGGGTACAAAAAGAGAATGGTTAGTTTTAATTCTTTAGTAATTAACAATAGCTTTGGTGAGTTAAATTGCAATTCTAGAAGACCAGTGAATCTGTCAAGAACAGCCGAGCAAAGCAATGCGTATACTAACACAGTGGTGAGTAACTTTAAGGCTGGTATTCCAGAACGTTTTCATAAGGGTTTTGGTACAGCTCAAGTCATACCCAGGCCTTATCAGTATTCCAGAACGTTATAATGCCATCTAAGGGGCTAGATAAGCCACAGCCGAAGCCTTAATCCTAGGGCACCGATATAGCTGATTTATCCTTGGTGCAAATGAAACCTATGCATGCGTAGAACGCATATCATTTTGCCAGAGCCGGTAGCATGATGAACGTTCATAAACTATATGATGCGTCCAGACCGTTATGTGCTTTGATGTAATTATTTATCCAAAAATAAGGCAACCCACACGTTTAAGTTATTTTGCAAATAAAAGGTCAAGTTGACAAGAATACTGTGCAATATGATGTTTTAAAACCCTCCACGATCACAAACAACGCAAAAAACATATCAGATTAGAATATATATATCCTTTATTGAGCCCAACTGAGCGTGTGTCATGTTAGCGCAATTGGTAGCGTGTCTGACTTCCAAACGTAAATTCCAAGTTCAAATCTTGGTCGGTGCAAACTTTTAAAAGTAACTACAAACCTGCTTTTCACAGGTATTATGTTGAATAAAGTCTATTTATTTTAATAACTTCGGTAAGTATTACAATACTTTATGATGGATTATTAACAGTACAATGTTATTGCAATTATTTGACAATACAGATGTTTTATTGATATGATAATAACTACATATCTCAGAATTTATTCAACAAATGCCACTAGTCACATTCGAAAGGCATTTTGTATGTTTTATTTGAAGACCCTAAAAGGCAAAAGAAAATAGTATAACGTATGTGCAAATTTTTTGTGAGCTACGCCTCAGTGGCGGGATGAATTAGGACGTTACATTGGCACGACTGACGACATGGCTTGTTGACTGTTGACGCTTGATGTTAGGAGTACCCTTTACCCCGTGTGAAACTCAAAATTATGTTACAAACATAGTATACGTTGTTTTAAACTATTTGCATGAGTTACAAAGTTGTGTTTCTAACGTTTCAATGAAGGCTTAGTTCAGCGTGTGTCGTGTCAATGGCAAAAGTGATGTGTGGGCATACGTAATGGCGCTGAGCCATAGAGTAGGCTTTGGTTTCATACGTGACAGCGAAAACTGTAGAAACAACGTTTACATCCGTGAATAGCTGTTTTGGCTGTAGTAATTTTTTAACAGTCACGTTTGTATGTGTATATCACAACTTTGTAACATATCCATGCAGGTTTGAAACACAATGAATTAATTTGCCTTGTCTTACCTGTGATTTGAACATTTGCCACGGCTTAACAATTTGCAAAAATGCTGAATTCCAGCCATTAAAACTCATGAAATAATTCTTCAATAAAACTGACGTATGCAGTACAAAGTGTTTGAAATGTGTATTTCTGGGGATTTTTAATACTGCACATATATTGGTAGATACATTTTCATGAATCACAGGGGCGGGTAGCAAATTTTTATTACCAGGACCTAAAATAAGGTTACGTATTCAGTTCCCATGCTACATACAGCACAAATGAGACAGCATTATTGTTCAGTATTTTCACATTGGAGTTATGGACCATAAAATATCGTAGATTTATTTATTAGCATAAACAGATAAATATAGTTACAATTTTGCTGTTAAAATGCATGTCCACTATTAAAAATATACATATATATAATTTTTCCACCGCAAACACGAAACATTGACGTACCATATAATGTTCCATAAGTTGTCACGCAATATAGAAAGAAATGAATATATCATGTCAGACAATAATAATCATTATTAGTTTTTATTATTGTATGTTATATTATTTTAAGTCTGTAATAACTGCCAGCGCTACAGGTAATGTAATAAATAAACCGTGCAGGTATTTATTTTGGCAAAAGCTGTAAACAGTAAACTTCTGTTTCACTTTCATTTGTTTGTAGCCTCGCACGAGGCGGCGAATAATAAACCGCGGCACATCCGATACCATCACAGAACATAGATAAGACACGTTCAGAAATACGTTCCACAAGTTAAGGATTAGTCATGGCTTATCTATCGCCCGAGATGGTAGCACTTATGTAATGCCAAACTGAACATTCTGGAATACCGGCTTAAAAGTGCTAATAACCAGACATCAGATGAATTTCACAATGTTTGTCTATAGTCATTGGGGACATCTCATTTCCTCACAGACTATACACTAGCATACATGAACCCTACACATGTTCTAATTCATAATGAGCTAAAAATTTACAGATTTTAATGAATAAGCATTTCTCATTTCTCTATGTGTGTACACTAAACTGTCCATAGTCTATTCTGTGAAACCCAAATTTTACACTTTTCAAGGGACTCTGAAAAAATGTTGCAATGAAGGAAAGTATAAAAAGAGGGAGATTTATGCTGTAAAAACAGACATTGGGACCAAAAAAATGTGTGTGTAAAATACAGGAAAGTCTTAAATCAGGAGGTGTAAAACACGGGTTCCACTGTATGTGTTTGGTTGTTCTTTATTTTGGTTTTGAACAATCTGATCTGCTATCAAAGTGCTTGAGGTCATATGCACGGAGTGGGATTATGAGCTGAAGACAAATGATGGGGAGTTTAAAAACAGTAATTAATTAGCTGTTTAAGAGAAGAAGACACTGTCAAGTAAATAAATACCTTGTGTGTTCACATAATTACTAATGAATGAGTGCAGGTATCTGACGGAAGTAACATGATCACACAACACTATAGATATCTTATACGTAGTTGAAATAACCTATCAGCACCATACCTCAATCTGATGCAGCAATTTGGTAATGCTTTCAACCTATCTATCAATTTTTGAACCCTCCATAATTACGTATTGCTGAGATTTTTATTCCTAAGACCGGCAAGGTGGTAACAGTATCTTCCAGTAAAACACTAAGATCATTCTGTGGAGTGTGTTCTTAGGTATTTTGCCGAAATATTCAAGTGCACCTCGTAACTTGAACAAGTCTACACCATCAACTTCTATTGACAGCCTAAACTTATTAGGCCGACCAATAGATTACATTATCATCAAAGTTTTTGAAGACTTGATCACCTGCATTCTTAAACAGGAACTAAATGACTAATTCTGTGCAATTAACATATGTTGTCATATGAAAGTGTTTATTTTATTTAAAAATTAATTTGCAGAAGTTTTTTCAACACAAAACAATCACAAATCTGTAGGTACTTATTACATGGCCTACATAAATTAATACAACAAAATTTGGAGAAAAAAAACAGTTTTGAATGGCAATATTTTTGTTGTTAATTTTTTATCTGGCTACATTCTTGTTACTGACATCTTGAACATAACTGTAAAGGCTGTGATTGTTTCCACTTATAACACTCCTGTATTAATACCACGGGGGAAAAAGTTCTGAACCAAGTACAGTATATAGTTTTAATACCAGGGTATTTTTCTTAAGTGAAACCTAACAAATGCAAATTCTTTGGGTGATTATTTTTTATACTATGTTAGCACCACAGCATTCAAGGAAATACTTACCACAAAATAGTACTTGAAATTTAAAATATTTGTTTATAGTCATACTGCATTAGCTATGTGGTGAATCTACTGCACTTACATAGTTCACATGTATTACACAATGTGAATGTTTAGTTCAACATCATAAATAATATGCAAAATCCATGCACATATACCCCCCTCCCCACTCCCCCAATAACAAATGAGTGTTAATGAATCCTCCACCAACATATACACAAAACAATACGTATAATTCAATTAAATGTTCAATCTTGTGTAAACAAAGCACACACTACACGTTAAATGGATGAACACCGGAAAACAAATTTGGAAAGAGCAGTCTAAGCATAATATGTTTTATGCTGGCTATTTGTAACATGGAACCTCCCTAATACCAACTTCAAGGAACCACTTCAAGGAACATGAATTTTTGTAGTTTGTAATAAAGACATTTTGTATTAACTTATGTGTTTGAGATAATTATAAAAAAAATCTAAAAAAAAAAAAATTAAATAATTGACTCAAGTGATTCTGTATAGTGGAAAAGAAGACATTTTCACCAGCATTAATACAAACTAATAAATATTTTTACTAAGCTTACAAATTAACATTTAATTCCATATTTCACTCAAAGGAGAAAGAAGAAAATTTACATTAATTGTTTTATATTAAAGAGGTTTCATTGTACGTATAACAATATTGGTGATCTGACGAAACTGCATGTAGTGGCTATAATGAATCCAGCGAGAGCTAAAATATTTGTATTCTAACTGAAGATTTTTTACACAGTGAACTTTGAATTTGTTTCACAAGATTGACCAGAAACGACCTGCTTGCAAGCGCAATTAAATACAACTTCAAGACAATTTGTACTAAAACTGATGTACACAGTATGTACTGTGCATATACATATTTTAGGGACACATTAAACGTATTTTCATCAGGAAAAGTAATAAGGTCTTTGTTCAGGTTTGACTGAATTTTTTTCAAAATTATATCTGCATGTTACATATATGCTATAAACACCCTGTTTATAGGACAACTTGAAAATAATCCTGTTATTCTACCAGAAAAATTATAACAAATGCTTTGGGCATTTTAGTGCATCGATCAGTGATGTCAAAAACAAAAAAAATAGTCGAAGTAAACTTTCAAAAGTTGATGATGCTAATACTAAAAAATTGTACATAGTGCACTTAAGCTAAATATATTGAAAGAAAAATTTTGTAAAGAAATAAACTGTAAAATTTTACTTATATGAGGTTGTACAATGAAACTTCATTAATCAACACTTCTTTAAAATAAGTTTTCATGAGTGCAAAGTTGCCTTCTTTCCACTTTGAGTGAGATAGGGAATTACAGTAAATGCTAATTTGTATGCTAAATAAGACATATTTATTAGTTTGTATTAAGACAGTGCTGGGGATACAAATGTCTTATTTTGTAACATGCTGAATCACAAAGTCACCACTTTAATTTTTTGAGATCTTTTGTAACTATCCAAACACCTGTTAATACAGAGCTTATTATTAAAAACTGCAAAAAATCAGGTCCTTTGAAATTTGTAGCAAAGAGGTTTTACTTTTTTGGTTCACCCCTCAATGTGTTACCGATTACCAAGTTCACATTCTGTTCATTTCTTGACAGAGTTTCATAACAGGTTCGTACTGTAACCAAACACACATGTCCAGTTTGAAATGTTCGCCACCCTTTACTGATGCAGAAGCAAAACCACCCACCTTTAATTTCTTAGTTCACTCAAATAAGACAACCTTCTATATTCTTTTAGTAAAAAGGGTTACGAAACACAGTCTTATATTCTGATAAATAAGGTATTCTCCTTAAATTTGTGTGCTATTATTATTTGTCTTGTTGACTTGCCATGCCAGAGACACACCCCACCAGCACCACAGACCCACACCAGCAAAGTGTTAGTGCATGCAGAGATCCGACCAGAAGGCCGCCCCGGCACAGAAAGCAGAAGGAACAAGCAGGCAGGTACAGCGGCCGATCTCATTGCTTCAGGAGGACGGGACGGGACTGGGATAGGATGGGATTACGCACAGTCTTCCTCCAAGTCATCCGTCACTTCACTCATCATGTCAACAGTTCTAATCCAGCTCAACGGTCACACATCAGCGTGTGCCCGCACAAGTTCCCTCGACATCCATTTGAAGTAGTACACACCAACGTGAACATCATCTCACTATACATGTTAAGGATGTCCAAGCATTAACAAGGCATGATTGTTCAGAAACACGTGATGTGTGTCACAAGCAACCGGTGGTGTTGGCAGTTACGAGGAAGGGAGAAGGTCCCGCCACCTGCAAGCGGGTTAGTTTACTGATGTGGAAACTGACCGGCAGTATTGGGCGCAGGGCCTTCAGCGCCCGAGCATGGGCAGGCGCACGGAGGACAAGTTACCGGCGCCTCATCTGACCACACAGCAACCAGATATCATCAGTCGCAGAGCCCCTCGTATTAACCACTTAACACTACACTATAGCAGGCTGCATATGGACCACAACTAACACGCCAGATAAGTTTCCAAAGCAAAGTGGTTGTTAGAGCACAATAACTAAGTGTTGACATCACGCCATGGAAGTGTGGTCCATCTGCACTCTGATTTAAAATTTAAAATTATACGGAGCAATAGATTAAAGTGCTGTGAGTTACATTTTGTATAAACTGACACATCCTCTCCTCAGATAATTCCAATAACAGTTTTATTCAAACAATGACCAAGTACCTGATTTCACATAATGAAAAATTCTAACTTTCAAAGTAACTATCAGTCACCAGAAAAATGTAACCAGGGCAAACCAGATACATAAAAAGTCAGGCTGTAAATTTGTCATGAAGTGCTACGTTATCAACCATTTGCTGTTATAAATATGAAGCAGGGCTGGGTATTCAACACAATAAATGAAACAAATCGCACTCTACCATTATTCGTTACATAAGCTCATTAGGTGCATTTAAAAATGTATCTTTTAGACCAACGTAAAGTCTAATGTGAACAGCGTAAAAACATCACTTTCCTTCAAATTTTCTGTGACCAAAGACAGCTTACTTATGTATAAATGCATAAATACAATAGTACCAGGCAGAACACCCAAACAATTCAATTAAAGTGACAAACACTTAATAATTATAAACGAAACCATGACATTTTGGTATTTGTTGGATAATTTTGCATTACATGTGTGATTTGTGACAAGACAGGCACTTGTTCCATCGTGTGTTGGTTACGCTCTGTTCTCATGCCAATGTTAAACTTATTGGTTCACATCTCTTGCACCTGGAGAAGTAATAACTTGCTTACATGTCAAGATTGTTGCCAAATACAAATCTCACGAGCTACCACTGACTTCCGCAAAGCACTGATCAATGCATGATTATATCAATGCATGCATATATATATATGTTTTATGCCTTATAATTATGTAAAAGAGAGGCTAGACATGATGGAATCTCCTAATATTAAGCCCATAACAATTTATTTGTATACGAATGGAACACTCTTTGATCACGAGTCATGGTGGTGGTTTGTTTGGAACCTTCAGCAGTTCAAGTTTTCATCTACCTGACCATACGAGCATGACTGACATCACTAAACTTTGTCCATAAGAACCCGTTAAATACTTTCATATTGTAGAAATACTGTATTGAAAAAATTTAGGACAACCAAATGTTAGGAATTTAACTGTACCCAACTAGAAGTGTGGCCAAAATATACCCACATATGTACAGAAGTGGCAAGAATATGAAACAGTCTGGAAGATATGTTTGTACCCTAACCACCTCCTCTATATAGTATTACATATTTACACAAGATTTTCATTTTTATACACAATGAAGTACACACATTAATATTTTTTTTCTTCAATTATAGTATAAAAAGAAGACAGAAAAAACCAAGTAGGACTGTTAACGTTAAAATGAGCACTTTTGAAGGCCCTGCTTAAGATCTACTTTTATGCACTTTGTGTATTCTTCCGCCTCATGTAAAATTAACATCGCCATGGGCCTTGCCACTTTATTCGTATGTCGGTTGAGTGAAACTGTGATATTATTAGAAAAGTAAAGATTTTACAAATCCACTCCCTTTTACACTTTGATGCAATACAAAATAAACGGAAAGCAAAAGAAACAATTTAATTTATCACAAATGGTTATCTAACACCTTTTAATCAACATTAAGACATGGAACTACTTTCCCTCCATCGTTACCAATTTTACTGGGTGAATGTTGCTCAGTGTGCCCGTTAAAATATATGCAGGTAACGACAGTGACATTTTTCTAAGGTTAGTTTCAAAAGTGCTCACTTTATCGCAAACAGCCCTTACTCACAAAGTGGTACTTGTGGACGCATGCACGTGCACACAGACCGAAGTCAGATGAACACATTTTCCACATGGATGTGTGGTCACAACAATTTACTGGCTAGGCCAGCTTTGTCAGGTAGTGAGTGGTGACACACTGCTGTCTGTTGCGCAGTGGTTGGCAAACCTAGCGGCCAGTAGGTGAACTAAGGTGAGGCAAGAAATTTTAAATGTGGTGCAAATGTTTATCATATGTTTAAGCTAGGTGTCTGTCTGGATTTGGTGACGTATTGGTGGGCCAGTTCCCAGCGTCGCAGTTGTGCACTATCATTGGAGGGTGGTAGGGCACTCTCCACTCTGGGGTTGTGTAACATAATGCTGCAATCCGGCAACTAGCTTCACCTATAAATCTATGTTTACCCCATCTATGGCTTGTTTAGTGTCCACTATAGGGATAAGCGCGTACTACATTTTCTCGATACTTTATACCAGTTTCGATACCAAAACATTCTCTCGATACTGATACATTTCTCGATAACAAATTAAAATTTTCATGAACACGAAACAACTTGGCCAAGAAAACTGCTCATTTTACTAGTGTCGTTGACACACTGAAACTATATAAAAACCCACATTACACTGGAAACTGAACTCACGAAGGCTTTTTGGAATGCTTGTCGGGAAGCTCTGGAATGCCCACTATCAGCAAAGATAATTATGGAACACATTTAAAGGTTGCTGTTAATATCTTGCGCACCGCTGGACCTAGGTCAAATTTTATGGGTGCATTGGAATGCCCAAAGGACGCAGATTAAATTATGTTACTCTCGTCAAAAGTATTGTACCCATGAGAAAATATGTATAGTCCATTCCCCACTGGAAGCAACTTCCTCGGAGTCCTGCCCAATATCTACTTGCAGGCCCGTTTCGTATCCTTCTGCCCAATGGAAACAAACATTGCCATGTGACTTTCATGTAGCATCAGTTAAAATCAATGTTTACATGCCATTGTGTGTGTACATGTGCTCGTATACTTTTGCTACACCTAAACATAAACATTGAAATGTGACTTCTACTTTTATACCTGTCAAATGTGTTGTGTAATGTTTACAGCTTTACAAAGAATTCTGTGGTAGGTCTATTTCGAAAACTACTTCGTACGAATATTCACAGTTTAGGCCTATAACATTATTTAGGTCAGCTTTATGATGTTTTAAAAATGCCTGAATTGACTATAGTTCTTACAGTTATGTTACATTAACATATTTATTTTCCATGACGTAGCACATTACACGTAATGCACGTTAATATTTTGCAGCGACTGTGTTTAACACTGTTACAACTGCGGGGTAATGAACTATAGTATTTAACTTTTTGTTATTGATATGTGTTGGGTAATTTCTTTAAAAGGACGGCCTCAGTTTGAATAATGAAGGAATAACCAGTCCAACGAAAAAGATACATTGAAATCAAGCACGCAACTCATGTCACTCATTTTTTGTCATACAAACTTAAAGTATAGAGGTGAACATGCACACAAATAAGCCTACCATTACTGTTCTTCTGCTCATATTGATATGTATTGCTACTTACTGTGCATTAGTTTTATTGACATTTATTGGGGCTGGGCTTGGTTATTTTGTTGGGATTGGTGGTAAATCACATTACACAACTGTTTCAAACACCCACCAGGGCAAAGGTACAATGCTGTGATAAATAAAAAGACGTGGATGTAAATAAATAACTTTGTCACAAAAACAGTTAACATTTAAAAAGTATAAATAGTTCACATCAAATATTTTAAATCACGCACACACAGATCCAGTGTAACGATCACCACGCAGACACGCCACGCTATTTCACACACAGCAGTTAACGAAACATACTGTAACAGTATATTTATTACTGCCGCGGAAACACAGATTTATCACAACATCACACAGATTTATCACAACATCGTAACTTGCTTAGGTAGGTTTAAAAAAAAAAGTCTACAAGCGTGATGTGGTAATTAGAAGTATTTGTTGGAATAAGTATGATTTACCCTTTATTTGGTAAAAAAGCAACATGTCATTTCATGGCTCGCCACATCTGCTAATTTTACTTTGTTTCTGCCCTGCCATCATATTAAAATATATTTAAATAAGTATTCAAACTTTAAAATCTCTTTTCAGTTGTAAATTACAAATTCAAAAATCATTATTTTGCTGTAATAAGTATGAAATATGCTAAAATTGAAAATATGTATTATATTACCCCTTACTAGTGAAGTGAAACTTCCCGAGAGCGAGGGGGAGGGAGGGGGAGAGAGAGAGAGCGAGCGAGCGAGCGAGAGACACGCCTCACTCAGCAGTGTTGCTTTCTCGCTCGATAAAACAACGCCATACCATTGCGGCCTACTCACAATATTTTTCGCTGTTATTTTAAACTGCAAAAATGAGATGTTGCCATCAGGGCTACCTAAATATTTCAATATTTCAATAGGCACAGTTTAATTTACAAATGGTATACTAAAAAACTGGGTTAAAATAATCTTTTAACTGTGAACTATTTCTTACCGGCCGTTGGCAACAAGTCGCTGCTCTTGCTGTTGTTAATTATTATTTAAAAAGAAATAAATATTACAAGTTATCGAAGATATTAAGGTAAAGTTACATTTACTCAATAATACAGTACTCTAAAAAGTTAACCACAGTGTTATATATTTGTGGAATAGAGGTTATACAAAAAACAGGTCGACATGTTATGCCTAGAGTGTTTTTTTCAATGGTTAATTTTCATAAGTAGCTTCCAATATTAGATGATTAAATTACGGTACACTTTTCAAAAGTATTTTACATATTTCAAATTATTGGTATGGTCATGCCATAATTATGGCAGGAGAAAATGGGTTTTAAAATTTGATACTTTTGGATTTTCTCATACGATACTATTAAGTATCGAGGTATCTCGGTATCGAGGATCCTATCCCTAGTCCACTCTATGGCCATTCATTCTCTGTCTGAGAATGTTGGTTGTAAGCCTAGTGTACTCTACATTGTACTCAACATACTGTATCTGGTAGTGTAGTGTGTTCACTGCAATGCAGAGTACATTTGCCTTACTACCAACACACTAAGACAGAGAATGAATGACCATAGAGCGGACACCAAACAAGCCATAGCTGGGATAAATGTAAATTTACAAAGGACGCCATTTGCAGAACATGCAGCATCTCACAACCAGAACTTTTGATGTCTGTTACACAACCGGAGTGGTGGGGGCCCAAACACCCTCCAATAATAGTGCAGAACTGTGATGCTGGGAACTTGTACACCAATACGTCACCAAATCCACACAGACACCTGGCTTAAACATAAGATCAACCCTCTGCAACATTTCAAATGTCCCGCCTCACCCTAGTTCATCTCCTGGCCGCTAGGTTCACTGTTCGCCAACCACTGTGCAACAGATTGCAGTGTGCAACCACTCACTGCATGACGAAACTGGCCTGGCCAGTGAAACATTGTGACCGCGCAGCCACGCGAAAAATTTGTTCGCCAGTTTTGTGCGCATGTGTATGTCTATCCAAGAGTACCGCCTTGTGAATATTTGTCTATTCTGTTTACTTTTTATAAAATACTAATTAGTAGCCTAGTGGCCAATTCCCACCATTTTTTTTTTTCTTTGATTCGTTCAGGGATATCCATTTTTCTTATCAATCTGAACAATCACTTTAATGTAACAAAATTTCACTATTATCCTCAGATTTCTTTGCATTTTCACTCTTTAGTTGCACAGCAGTAACATACTAACACTATGTTCAAACACAGATGGAGTAATGAACCTCAGCTGAAAGGGAAGTACATGAACAGTGTACCATCAGAACCATGTAATAATGGATGTTTTTTGGCAAATCTATTTTTAAAAGCTGTACTATGTTACATGTGTCCAGCTCTCCAGTTCTACTTTGTGATTCACCAAAAACCAGTGTTAAATTTGAATAATACTGATTTTTCAAGGCTACAAATTTAAAAGAAAAATACCAATTTTCTATAATGCTGAAGAGTACAGCAGTTTACCACCACCCAGTATTTTAAAGTCAACAACACAATGCACAAATTCTACATTATTTTAATTAATTTATCCTTTTCTTTTGTTCTTGTTTGATACTGTTCCAAGTATGAATTGAATTGACTCGTATAGATGCATATAAGTCAACTTACTAATTAATTAACGAGATAAATTTTTAATTTGTAATAAAATAATGGAATAGTAAAAATTATTAAAATTTATTATCACCATTATTTATTGTAGTAAATTTTTCATGATAAATTTCTGAAGAAACCTAAAGATTTCAGCTTGTTAACAAGGAAAACTTCTTAAAAGTCAAATTACTTTGGTGTTTACAGACCAGGTACAAAATTATGTAAACTTATTAAGCAGGAAAACCTATTAAAAGGGGAAAATTGCAAAAAGGGCTGTACTTTCATCTTAGAAATGCATCATCTCTGTTGTTTTAATTCTCTTTAATTTTCATACAGGTTTTCATCAATGTCCTGTAAAATGTTATCTTGTAAATCATCAAGTTCATTGGTGGCCTGAAATTTTTCTGAGGTATCTACAAGTCGAGTCTAAATTTTGAGCACAAAATTGTACTGATTTATATATTTTTTTTCGTATACTTGGTTTACACACAGCAAGATTCAGCACATTGGCCAGTTTACAACTTGAAGTGTTTTGTCAAGAAGACATTTACAGTGAACATCGCTAGAATAACACTAAACATTTGGAATACAATGACAAGAGTGGTGTATTACAAAGCAAATCTAATACAGCTGCACATTAAGTTAAATATTAATAGTGTAAAAGTAAGGAATGAAATGAATAAAGTAACCAGTATAAGTGTATTAATTTATTTTAATGAAATGGATAAAGTTACCAGTATAAGCATATCAATTAGTTTATATTATATAGGTACATGTTTTTAGTGTGGAATCACATCATTTTCTTGTTCCACCAACAAGATAGCCCTACGATTTTTGCTGAAATTATTAAGCGAGTTAGTCTGCTTGAGAAACGCAATTCACTCTAATAGCGATTAGTTAAATGGTCAAAAGAGTTTTGGAAGGCAGCCTTTGAATGTTTCGGTATTTGTGCATTATTTGTGTCTTGTGCTGTATCCATGTATTGAAGCACCGACAATGACCTTTGAGTACATATAACTGGGTGTGTGACGAATCAATTATTTTCAGTTGCATAATAATGTGCAGTTTGCTTCTATGTGCATTGTTAACTATTTTGATGTTTCTAGTGCATGGCTTATGTGATACTGCTTTTTCAAGTTGAATACTATATACATATTGTAAACGGTAACTTTGCAAGTTTTGAATTCTATTTCAGGACAGTATGATGTACTACAAATATAGTATGTCACGAAGATTAAAAAACTAACAGACTTATTTCATACTACTGTAGTAGCATTACTAAAAGGTGACTAGAGAAAATATCAAAATAAATATTTGTGCTCCTTTCATCTTTATTGATCTCCTATCCCCAGCGGGTTCCGGTCAATGCTGCTGCTCGGGCTCAGCGGGTTTTCTTGGGAATCTCCCATTTCCCCATCTCTTGCATCCCACTGTTGCTCCATACTCACCTCATTTCACCCTCATTGGTGTCAGGACCCCAATGTTAAGATTTGCCCAAATCTCTTCACTACCATCTGTAGTTCATAAATTTGGTAAAGTTGAGATTTATGAAATAATTATGGTGCTCCATAAAAGTGATGTTATATCAAAATATATAAAAAAAAAAACATAAATAAACATTTTGATTTTGTCAACAAAAAAAATTAACTCAAGTTTAACACAAGCTTGCTATTGAACACAAATCTACAAAAACAACCGTAGCCTATGTTGTAGAAAACTTTTTTCTATAAAACACAATTAATTCAGACATCTGTAAAAGTTGTCTAATAGCAGTTGCCAACTTTCACAGACCTTATTACTTCAGTAATTTCCAGTGAATTTCAGTTTGACTGCTACATGATCATCTGCTTCACTGCGCAGCTAATGATAGAGGGTTCTCCAACTCCAGAGCAAGCATCAGCAACCAAACTACTCAGGTGAGCTAATTAAGGGGCCTGGCCTCCTGGAGCTATCGTATCTTGGCGTGTCGCACATTTTTTCCAAAGGAAAAATTACTACAAAAAGTGGGGTGCAACTTATTTACAAGATATTGGAATCAAAAATCTTTTTTACCCCCAAAATATGTTTAGAAATATGTTAACATGCAGTACATTTTAATGTGTTAACTTTGTTTGTAAGGAAGTAAAAACAATAAGAACAAATAAATCACTTTTCGCTCTTGCAATAATTTGTTCACACTCACGTTCTTAAACAAAATACCGTATTTTGGCATGTATAGGTCGCAAATCTTTACAAAAAAAAAAAAAACTACAAAAAGTGGGTGCGGCTTATATATGAGAGATTGGCATAACATTTTTTACATTTTTTTTCCCCAAAACATTTTTGAAATTTGTCAACGTACATTTTAAGGTTTTTTAAGGAAGGAAGGGAATCAAAAGGGGAAAAAAACTCTTTAAAAAAAACCCTTTGCAGTTAGAATTTTCTGTCACGAATGTTTTGTAGGGGTGAAATTAAATAGGAATTTATTATGCTTGTACAGAATCTTGACTTTAAAATATTTACAGGAATACAAAAATTCAGTGCGGCCTAGAAATATTAATTATCCGTCACTTTCCATCAAAAACTTCTGGTGCCAAAATATGGTATTCTCTGTGTTTGAGGCAGAGAAATTCGTTAGCGATAAGTGCGACTCTGCCTTGCACATTAACTGCACCATCGCCATTATGCACACTGCTCGAAACTGGCATGCAATGTTCTCATCGTACTGTATGTACCTATGGGACTTTCAATAGTGAATCATTTAATTGGCGGAACGTCTGTAGTAGCAAGGTTCAATGTAAAGCCCTGAAGTATTTTTGTATGTATGTATCTATCCAAACCATATGTTTACATGTTCGAGATACAGCACTTTGAAAAAGTAGTCTTCAGTTAATATGTTGGAGTGCTCTGAAATGGAATTTCTAATGTGCATGACATCTCGAAAGCACTTAACAGGCCTCACACTAACACGTGCATTTTTACAATCAGAAAATAAAATGTAGAAATAGACGAAGAAAGTGTGACTTTCTTATGTTTTAATGCATTTGTAGTGTAATAATACTGTGTACGTATTAAATTAACAATTTGCTTACATTAAACTGTTGTTTTACGTTTAAATAACTACGCTGTATTACTTGTCCAAATAATCTGTGGAGAAATAAACTTAAATTTTTCCTGTGGACAAAAGTAAAAATTTACGTGTTGTCTTATTTTTGAGATGATTCTATATTCAGATAAATACAGTAATTTAAAATTCACATCAGCAATACGTACATTTTAATTTCAAAATTGAAAAAATTTCCGTAAAAAAGGTTGCCACAAGCATTTGAAATTAGTATTACTATAAATGTGTTACCCAAGCTCTGATCTAGAGAATGTAACAACTCGTGGAAACAAATGCTTTAACATTGTTTACATGACAATTGTTGTGCTTAGAATTTGTGCGAGTTACATACATAAAGAATGGTATAATGTAAGCCACATAAAAGGGCAGATTTTCGCACACATTTCTTTTGCAGTATGAATATGTCGTATAACCAGAATAATTAAAAGGCTTGAGTACCACAGCAGGAACCTTTCACTCCAAAGAACAACTCTACTGTGAAAATTAGAATTTAATACTTTATATTTTCATAACACAATAACCTCTCAGGTATACAATCAGTCACCAATATACCAATAAGTGGCACAGTGGTAAACCATTGGACTTTCATTTGGAAGAACAGCGGTTCAATTCCCGGTCTGGCCATCCTGATTTTGGTTTTCTATAGTTCCCGGCAATCCCACCAAGTTAAGACTAAGGCAGTGGCCAATTATGTCCCATTCCTGATTCGTTGAGCGGCTTGCTTGTCTTTAATGACCCCGCTGTTAACAAAACATTAAGCCCAACCTACCTACCAATACAAACTGCTGTATACTAGTTTATTAGAATTCTCTGCATACAGCAGTCGTCAGGCAGCTTGAGATGACACATCAACTTGCAGCAGTTTGTTACAGAAATGTCTGAATCAATTGTGAATGCACTAGTCACTCCCAGCAAACAGAACACAAGTCGGTCATGCACGTAACATAAGCTAAGCTGACAGGGTGGTCTGTACTCACCAAGATCTTTGTTTGACTGGTGTTTGGAGACGTCTGGCGAGGGAGGCTTTTCCTCTGCAAGTAATGGGGAAGCAAGCATTCAGACATCAGCCTGTCTAAGAAGCTTAACTACATGAAGCACGTACGTGCGCACACAAACTAATGCTAATACATAACTGCACTATTATTCCTGCAAATTTACGGTTATAGTTTAAGGCACTGAACTAGTCTAAATACACAAAAGTAATATTTATGCAAGACAGCTATTTTAATTAGCGTTGCAAGGATAGGAGTAAAATTACAAATTTCTTATTTTCACTGGAAAAAAAAAAAACATTTCATTTATAAGATACTTTACACACAGCATAAAAATAAAATAAAACGGGTATTAGTGTTACACTTGCTAAACTTCTATGTTAAAAAATTGTGCTATTAAAGCAATTGTTTGTTAATTAACTGTTAAGAATTTAAAGCCAGCGATGGTAATTGATTAATTTCCATTTCCAGTTAACTTGTCACCTTATAAAAGATGTTCAGACATACGCTAGTGACAGCAAAGATAGTTGGAGAGCAAAAGCAATGATGAAGAATCCATAGAAGCTACAGACTTATTTCTCATAACATAAAAAGCCAAATACATACTGTACTTTCATTTCTTCTAAATAGCAGAAGCACAATTTTCACAGAGCACTAGCTGGAACAACAAGCTCTTTCCACAATACTCATCACTTAAATAATCATGCTTCCAAATTGTGGGAGGCTGCTGATGAGATAACTGTACGACAGAGTCTTGTGCAGGAGTTATTATTAATTTATGAATGGGAAACAGAGATGTAAGTATAATAAATACCCTTGGTATTAGTATGTCAATGGTATTAAAAAACTATTAGGCCCAAGTGTACAATAAATTTTTTTTCCTCCACTTTATTCTCCAGTGATAATACACCTAACATTGAATATGCTATGCAGTTTCAAAATTTTTTTTAACAGCAAAAAAAAATTAATAAATAACTCTATAATCAAAACAGACAAGAAAACGAGCATTTTGATGGGGACAACATCCCTTCCCCTTTGCCCTTTAAGTATATCTGTACAGGGATCCATGATGAGAGCAAATACAACATTTTGGGAAGCAACCGAAGCAAATAATTACAGAATGAACATAGTAGCTGAATAAAACTACATTCATGTGGAAGAGTGATGAAAATTCTAGTTTGACTGTCTCAAATTTTAACATGCCACTAAACACCAACTTTGTAAAAATGCCCTCGAGTTAACATAAACAAATATTCCAGCATAATATTATCATATTAATCACAATAACAAATCACTTAATTTTCTTGGCATCACCATGCCAAGCTGACATGCAGAGTTTTATGAAATTCTAAATTTAAGTTACCAATTTGCTGCTATCAAGCAATAAGTAGAGTAGATACAACTATCTAAAATAAACTTCAAAAGCACTACAGCTAAAATACCGTGGCCTGCCATAATATCACATGACTGCATGAATACATAAGCCATAAGGTTGTGTGAATGAAACTTTTTTCGAACGAAACAAAAACAGAGGATATGTTATGTACTTTAGTGAAACTGAGACTAAAATTGAAAATAATTTCATGAGAGCTCAGTCTCAATGAAAGCTTAACAAATTGCATAACATATTAGCAAGTATTTCACTGTAGAAAATTTGATCAAAACCAAATCAAAAAAAGTGTAGTATATGGAGTAGATATTTACCACGGGGATTATTGCCCACATTTAAATTTCTGTTTTATGTAATTATAGTTATAAAACAACAAAAACAAGCACAATGATTCACAAACAAAATTTCCTTTGCTAGTGCACTAAATGAACATTCAACGACATTGAAGAATTTCAATTTTTTACACTTATCTGTAACAAAATTTCCTACCGAAACAAAAATGAAAGTTGTAATTTTTTGTTTTCGTTTCAGTATAGCGAATATTCGCACAACCCTAATAGGCCACATTCCACTACTGCTCAGCACCTCTGAGATTACTGAAGGGTAGTCGAGATGATGGTTTATAGCGGGACACTTGACTGTTCCCTAGGATTCAACCTAATATGTATACACACTACAATTCAATGTGCTATGTACACACATGTCCAATAGTTTTATTTCATTACTGGTAATATCTTATATTCTAAAGTAGGATGTTTGGGATTGGTCCGGACAAAAACTTAGCATGGTCAAATCTTGGCCATTCAATCATAGGAGGATAAACTAGTGTGTTATGCAAACTACATCGACTGAATTTCTTCCCCCCCCCCCCCCCCCACTATGTCTGCTGATGGCAATGGTAGGCATCAGGATGTCAGCTCGTCTGAAGTTGAAACTTTTATTACAATTGGTAATATCCATAACAAAATAAGTGAACACTACTTACGACCTGATGAATCTGACCTAGCCAGTAAATCTGTGTGGGAAAATGCGTTCTTCCGACTTTAGTGTGTGTGTGTGTTTTCCGCAAGTACCGACCTGTGAGTACTGGTGAATTCTGTCTTCTTTAAGAAAGAAACCAAAATGGATTTCTCCATCTGAAGTTTTTCAGCTTAAGTTAATAAGCTACCACCACAGCAATAACCTGTCCTCCACTCCCTAATTAGGTAATTATATGAACAAATTGTAGCATTGGCTAATATATAAGTGAATCATTCATTAATATGTTAGCTTACGGTAGTGAAGCATGACTTGCCAATCTACAGATAAATTCAGTGTGCTCCAGTTATAATCCTTGTTTCACTGCCACACAGCATGCAAAATTCACTGAAAACCAAACAAACTCCAGAAAATGAACAAGAAGAAGGTACATTTTCCCGTATCCAGCGACCTTTTGGTCCTGGTGTCAATAGTTAAGTGAGTCCATTGTACTAATTTTTACTTCCTCATATTTCTGATTTATTATGGAAGCAAAACAAAAAGACCTTATGTACTGTTATGAGGTCTCAAGTTAAAGATGCAGGAAAGAAGAATTTGCATTTACTTAGGAGAAAAACATAGATTTAAAACTGAGAGAAGAAAAAATTTATGTAGAAGTATAGTTTGGAACAGGTTGTGGTCAAGTTAAGCTACAGTCATTCTCGCCTGTGTAAGTAAGCTACCAGAATTTCTCAAACTAGGGTATTTTCAGCCACTCGGACAACAAATTTATATGGAATTTTTTTTAAATTGCAAACTGGAATAATTAATTGTTTATTCTATATTCAATGCAATAATTATTTTTGAGCTACAAGAATTATTAAAAAAAATTGATATACACAATTGAAATTTACAGGAATACTTTGTGATAAACATACAGTAAAAGAACCATGTATCATGTACTGCATAAAAATTGGATTTGATAATTATTTTAAATTAAAATCAAGTAAAATGACAGAAATTCACGTACTCACAGTCTAGTACTTGTCAATAGACACACACACACGAAGGACGATACATTTTTCACTCAGTTGCGCTATTGTGATGTTTTGCTGGCCTAGCCCAGCTTTATCATGGATTTTGTTATAGATTGGTGAGCTGATTCTTAGTGTCGTGAATTCCGAGCCATTGCTTGAAGGGCTGTAGGGCTCACAACTCTGGTGCTGTAGCAGGAATCAAAATTCTTGTTGTGTGATGTTGCATGTGCTACAACTGGTTTGTCTTGTAGGTTATTGATGTTACCAGCTATGGCTTGGTTAGTGTTTGTACAGTTTAGTAGCCACAGAGCATACAGTAAACAAGCCATAGCTGGTAACATCCACAACCTACAAGACAACCCAGTTGCAGCACATGCAGCATCACAAAACAAGAATTTAGATTCCTGCTACAGCACCAGAGTTGTGAGAGCCCTACAGTCTTCAAGCAAAAACTCAGAACTCACAACACTGGGAATGAACTCATCAATCTATAACAAAATCCAGGCTGCAGTCTGGTCTCAACATCAGTTAATCACAGCTTCTAACCATGCTCATCAGCTATACTGGCAAATTTCCAATTTTCCCACCGCACCCAAGTTCGCCACCCGGCCGCTAGGTTCACTGCCAACAGTGCCCGCACTTTCGCCATATTGCAGTGTCCTACAACACGCAGTCTGATGAAACTGGCCTAGGCTAGAGCATCGCGATTGCGCAACCACATGAAAAATATATAGTTCTTTGTGTGTGTGCCTGTCGACAAGTACTAGACCGTGAGTACTTGAATTTCTGTCCTTTTACATATTTTTGATAGCCTAGCGGCCTACTTGTAACCTAAACGCAAATGTTTATTTTAATTTAAGATATTACACTTTTTATTTACCATCACGTTAATGCAGAAAGCTTTCTCACTGGTGTGACATCATGGCACATGATGTCAAGCTATTAGAGTGAAAGAACAATTCTATGATGGTCTTTGTGCAACTTAAGTCTTATTTACGACTGCAGTAAGTTTAATATCTTTTCAGAATTACTGTGCAATTCCAGAATTCTGGCCAATCCTACCTGCACCTATATTTACAGGCCAAACAAATTGTAAGTTTCTTGTTTCATGTGCTTTGGTTCTCCTTGAAAAGGAACTAACATTTTTTTTATATCAGCATCCAGCTACTGGCCATCACTTTTAAACATTGAGGAAGATTATTTACTTGGTGGTAGTAAAATTATAATTTGTGAGGTATACACCTCCTGGTTTTCTTGTAATTTATAAATAGTTCCTTCGGTAGTACGTACAAAAAAAATTCTCTCTAAGACTTTCCTACATTTCGCAGGATAATTTTCTGGTCCCTTGGGAAGTACAGAATAGGATAAAGCACAGGGAATCTTGCTCTGACCCAACCTTGTAGACTCTGATAACATACTACAGTACAGCATGTAGGATGATAATCTACCTTTCTTGTAGATGCCACAGGCCGCATGCTCCCCACGCATGACGCTCTGTATGAACCTGGACTTGTTGGTGCTCCAGTCAGGGGAGCCGACGCTCACACACTGTTGCTGATTTGTATCCCATGCGCAATACGGGTCCTGCAGTGCCACACACTCCCTGCGTGACAGAACACAAAATACACATAAGTGTCCAAGATGCTTCGCAGGGAATTACGGAAGTACAAGATGAAACGCCTTATTTACATCAACATGAGACTATCATTACTTCATAGTTTCTTCATAGACGACTGTTAAAGCATCTGCGGCCCATCATTTTTTAATCTTTAATCTGTGGATCATCATTTTTTAATCTTTAAAACATTTACTGCAGGGTTGCTCCTCGTTGCCAATGTCCAGCAACAAACCACCAAAAATACTTTCTTTAAAATATACACTTAGTAATTTAAACAGAAGCATAAATTCTTCTTCTTTAAAATCATCAAAATCTGAAATCGCAGAGCTGGAAAACTGGCAGGTATGGATATTTTATGCAAAGTAACCACTCACAACAACTTATTTCATTCAAAATTAACTACAAAAACCCAGTGCCTAATACATAAAAATGTTTTTACCTTTTTTATGTATTTAACACCGACTCAAATAAATTCCATACAAAACATATTACATTCAGTAACCTCCAGGGAAAACAGTTTAATTTATTAGCTTCCTGTCTTACCGGCAGCTAGTAATTTTGTCCGAGTCACATCTGTGTAGCTTGATGCCCAGTATTTCATCGTCAGAAACAATGACCAACTTGCTCTCATCACTGTCCATGCGGACCACATACAAGTTCTTCACCGGGATGCCGACTGGAAACACTTGCAGCTCTTCTATTACTACGCTTTTGACAGTGTCATTTGAATCGAATGATGCTGCGTTCAGCGCCTTGATCACTTTGCCGTCATCTGGAGGTAAACAGTAACAGGTTGTTTAATGCTTTACTAGTTCCTGCCAAATTCTTTGTAAGACTGTCCAATTTAAAAATTCAAAACTTTTAACCACTATAGTTCTGGGACGTGGGGAAAACAAATGTATATTAGCACATATTTATAACTGCAATATAATGTAGATCAGGTCTGGCCAACAAATCAATCACTGCGTCATTTCAGGTAGACTGCTAAACGTTTCATAACTAATTTTAAGTCTATTCAACACCCAAAATATGATAGATAAGGTGATGCAATCAAGACTTCAGTAAATAAAAATTCAATTATACAAAACCACTATAGTACTATGATTAATTAGTTTTCTTTTACAGTTCCTTTACTTTATTCTCCTTTCCTTGAAAAATGGGGATAAATATCAAGTTTTCTGTCTAATATTTACCTTTTACATTTTTTGACATAAAACAGACAAAACATGTTTTGAACAAATTATATGCATACCAATATTAATTTTACAATAGCACTAATGTATTCTTCCTTACCTGTTCCAATAAATAAAACGTCAAATGCCTTTCCATCAGGAGTTCTGACTTGTGGATCAACTGCAATTTTCGTGAACCTGTACCTGCAAAAACACAGCAATGATACTGATGACTAATCTGCTTCGTTAAGCCAACTTAAACTGAAATTTATCTCTTTAATACAGTTATAGAAATAAGGTCTGTTTTGGCTGCTGGAAGTGAAGACAACTTACTCTCCTGTTATGGCCACAGCTCACTGAACAAAACAGTAATTACAAAATCCAGTTATCAAATAATATGAGGACTAAAGCATTGTAATGTGACAGATTAATGAAAAGCAAGGTTTTGCTGACAGCATTTTGAATTCCTGATGTGAAACCAACATGAAACGCAATAGTGTTCATTAGCGAAGTGGGGAAACATGAAGAAATTAATTTGTAGGACTGTGTTTTAAGCCACATAAGGACTGAATACACGTGCACTTACTGCAGACTGATGCGGATGATAAGTGGTCTGGCAAAGTAGGCTGGCACCGCCTCATCCATGAGCGTATGGGACTTGACAAAGTTGACGGCGACATCGGGAAGTGTGCGGCTGTCATTGACGCACTGTCCCGGCCTTGGCTCCGCGACCTTCAGCGTCGGCACTGCCAGCCAGTTAGAGTTCATCGTCTCCTGCTCTTTGAATGGCCCAGTGAATGACCCGAGGACTGACCGCAGGCTGAAGGCGCACACCGCTGAACCACCAATCGAGTTCACCGGAGTCGTGAACACTCCATAGATCATCTTCTCTGCATGCTGACCGTACGTGCCATAAATAATCTCACTGGTGGATTCTGAAAAATAGTTCCATATGATAACATTTCAATTGGAATTTTTGTGTCTACATGTTACTAATTAACAGGAGGGGAAAACTTACTCCTGCATTCATTAAATTTCTACAATATAGTCTATTTCATATAAGCAGGGTAAAATCTGACTGACAATGTGACCAATCTACACACTATGTAAACAGTAAATGCTCTCATTTGTGAAGTATTGTATCAGCTGATGAATTGCTGTGGGATCCATGTTGTTAAGTTGGCGATTTTTATGACGGTTTTGGAAGAAAATAGTACTCAGTACTAAAAGTTACTATTCAAAAATCTTACTTATACTTACAACATTTATGGTTTAAATTATGTTTTTAAATTAGTATTACATTTTCTGGGCTATTAGTGACTGGACTTTAAAAGCATGTTTAGCAATTATGCTATGTACCAATAGTAAACGTTTCCAGCCAATGGCAAGCCACGTTTATGTTTTTTTCCAGTTTCCAGCCAGGCAAACGCCGTTGTGCATGTGCCTTTTTTTCTCATTGTGTTTATTATACAAATATTTTGTTGGTGTTGTGGGAATATTTAATCTGTAGTTAATTACTTTTTTATTTACTTTTTTCAAGCATAGTTGTAGTGTGTTTTCTTGAGTAAAATGTAATATTAATTGGCACGTGTTTACAGTTTTGTTAAAACTGCTCGTTCCGCCATTTTCCTTACAGCCTTCCACAATGAAGTGACACAAATATAATTTACGTATGTAAATTTAAGTTTGTTTGCATTAGAAAATGCGTGCAGTGTTAATTTTACTGAATAATTCTGCAAATAAATTATATAATGCTAGTGACCAAAACGTGGTTTTAGTGAAGTAAACTCGCAAGGATTGCCATAGAAACACATCTGTTCAAGAGGTTCCAAATTTTACAAACAGTAAGTTTGCATGTTTTGTAAAAGTATTTGTAAACCGGTAATATAAATATTAAAATGCAGGTGGTCTGAAAAAGATGCACTTTCCACAATTTTGTAGTGAGTTAATAATATTTGTTTATTTGTCTATATCGCATATTCAATGGCTGTAAGGTTAACTTCAGTCGAAGTGTGTGTGTGTGTGTGTGTGTGATGTGTATTGCTGCATCTGTACAAATACGAACAGCCACGTACGTATAACATTTTGTTTTTTCATTATAGTTAAAATTTTCCAAGTTAAATATTTCAAATGTTATTTTCGTAAGAGCAAGATTTTCCACTGCACCATCAAAACAAAAAGTACTCAAAATGCCACACATACTAAGAACATAAAAAAATGCAGTCTTACGAAAGACTTTAAACTAAAAGTCCCCACCCCCAACCATATTTATTTTTTTCCTCAAAATAAAATAAACAGAACGCCAACAAATTTAACTCTGTAACTACAAAAAAACACTGTTGGCAGGCCAACCTAGCTATAATATCCTACATTAATTTCTGGACAGAAGTTGGTTTAACGTTAGTCTTCAAGTGCCTGTGATGACAAAAAACTCAAGGAAAGAGGAAAATGCAAGTGTCAAAACATTTGTTTACAAATGTCTTTTCCTTCGGTGACAAAACAGCTGTGGTGGAAGGATACATTGCGGCCACGCTACTTTTTGAGAACTGTTAAAATTTTCTCCACTTACATGAAATAAACTATATCTTAATTTAAGATGTGATCAGTCATGTAATTTTTATCCTTTTCAATTATAAATGACAATAACAAATTGTGTGACAGTCATAGAGAGACATTTTGAAGTGTGTGTGGGCAACATTAATTAAGTCTTATTTATGACTGTTTTAGGGAGGAATACTGTTACATGCTGAACATCTGATTTAGGTAGTGTTTCTACTAGGATAAAAAAAAAGGATTTACGAACACTGTAAAAATGAAGCAGAACCTTGATTCTAGCCAGAATTGGTACAAAACGAAAAATATATACTCAGAACTGTCTCATTGCTATAGGATTTTTTAAACCTGGGAGCACAGGCAAGTCAGGAAACAAGAGTCGAAACTTCCATGTTGTAACAATCTTCTTATTTTAAGGTCTTTTCCAGGGGTGGTGGGTGGGTGATAGGTTCCTGGATTAATACCAACAACAGACACGTATTACGAAAAATAATCACTTAGTATAATAGAACAAAAATTAAAGATTTTAATTATTATTTTGTGATAAATATGCTTCATTGAAGTAGTTTAGTTGTGTTCAATGTTTAGTAAATTAGCTTATTTACAAAAAAATATTATCTTGTTTTTTTTTTTCTTTTGACAATTGCTGGGATAGCATTTACAACTGTTTACAGCTTGCATTATTCTTGAGAGGTTCTAGAACTAAGTTTTATGATTGCGTAATTAGAACCTACTTGACTAACAACATTTAGTTGCCAAATGCTGTTTTCGGCAATAATTAAATATATACCTGTGCTGTTTGTGTTAGATCTGTCTTTGGAATAGTTAAGTTACCTCCGATTGTGACCAATAGAATAGAATAAATCTTGCACAAACAGTGCAAAAAAATTTAATACTGTATTTCTAATCCTGTTAGCAAGTTATTAAATCAGCACCTAAAATATAAGTAAGTTAAATCAGTATGTTTCAGATAAAAACCACTCATAATTTTGACTCAAAACTGATCTTGATCTGTTCCATAAAAATCATTCATTCTGGTGGTGAAATGTGTATGTTGATAATTCCACAGGAACTTACTTCAAATAACGTGATTGTAAGCCCTATCTGCTGTCACTCCCATGTAGGGTAAATACATGCTATCACTACGTTGAAAATTGTTGAAAAGCAAACCGCTTTATGACATTCTCTGATTGTGTCACTTTTTGTTATTTGCTAGCAGCATTACTGCAGGTAAGTCAAACAGGAGCGCATATATATATATATATATATATATATATATATATATATATATATATATATATATATATATATATATATATATATATATATATATATATAGAGAGAGAGAGAGAGAGAGAGAGAGAGAGAGACAGAGAGACAGAGAGAGAGACAGAGAGAGAGACACACAGAGAGACAGACAGAGACAGACACACACACACACACACACACACACACACACACACACACACACACACACACACACATATATATATATATATATATATATATATGAGAGAGTTTTTAAAAAGTTTATTTCAAGAGTTTTCAACTATCCACAACCCACCACTGTAAATATCAACTCCCAGAGTACCACACCAACTGTGAACACACACGTGTTGTACTTACGTATTTCATTGAAATAGAATGGGTAGTCCCCAGGAACGGAACAATTGAGGCGAGACTTAAGAAATGAAGTCCATCTGTCACCAAACTGGTGAGGGCCGCCTTTATCGTGCTTACACACTCGAGCTACCCTCGAATACACCATCTGAAAGTACAGAGAACATTACTACACACTGTGGGGTGGGAGCCACACTACACTACACTAACATGCATGTCATACACTGCTTCACTACGTATCTTACCTCAAATGCTTCTACTAATAAATATTACTACACATTACAAGACTGTTCAACAGAATCATTATATTTCTGCCAAATTTTTCGACTGTCTTCAGATGACCACACAAAACTGTTAAAATTTAATCCCACACACTTGTTAGCAAAATTAATAAAAATGTTACATTTGCTGATCATTACAATAAAAGTCATTTGTCACATAATTAGTTGACATAAAATATGTATGGCAATGCCTGTCATAAATTCAATCTGTGGCCATAAGAGTGTTTTATTCTGACTTATATACACAATCTATTTTTTCCCCCCCTAAACAAAGAGAGAGATAACTACACTTGTTTCATGGTTTGGAGTTTGAGGAGTGTGGTTAATAATTCAAATTGTTACAATTTGAAATAACATGATCTATTAAATTACATTAGATTAAAAACTGTAATTACCTTTCCACAGTTAATGTACTCTACGGCTGTCTCACGGAAAAAGAAAAATATGAAGCCGCCATACTCCATGGAACTAACAAAATTGGGTGCTGAAATTCAAAAGTTGAAAACAAAGTTATCAGAATGCATTCAAGTAACGAAATCACTTAAATAAATTAGCAGACAATTTACAAACAGAATTAAGCAAGCAAATGAAAAACAAAAGTACTTTGTGTTTTTATTTAATCAGCAGCAGTGTCATGCGTGCTATCTTCAAGACACTGAATCATGCCGCAGTGCAAAATAAAAAAAAATATTATAAAAATGACACTAAAACTTGCTCTTTATGCAAACAATAATGGAATATGTCAAAAGAAACACATTATTTGATAATAATAACTTGGGAATTCAGCTGTCTGATTAATCTAATCTCTCGAGTAACATAAGTTGATGTAACCTATGCACCAATAAGTATATTACAGAATTCATTAAATATTAATATAACAAACCAAGGTATTTTACATAAAGTTTGCATGCAAGGTATGCATGAGGTGACCTGTATTTGGTGCTGCAGCACTCTGCACATATGTAAACTTGTATTTTATTACCATGCAAAAGAGGAGGTAGGTAACAAAAATAAACAGGGACATATTATTATACTATTTAAACATATTTTTGACTTATGGTTATATGTTTACAGTATTAAATTTTTTTTTTTTGGATGATAGTAACATTTGCATATGCTTAGAGGATTCCCTCCAAATGCAGTTAATTTCTGGGAGTGATTCAACCATGACTCACGTACCATTAAGCTGCTTGAGATCGGAGCGCTCTGTCCTGAGAGGTTCCCTGTATATCAGAGGATCCGTACCAGAGAAGTCTGCTACCGTAGCAGAGTACAGCTGTCCGTCTGTAACATGAGACATATATTGGCTCCTGTTTATTGCAATACAAGAGTCTATGCTACAAAAACTAAAAACTTATTCGTTTGTAGAAATGAGGTAACTTACACTAAAAGAGAAGGCAGTGAACTACTTCAAAATGTAAAGTGCTATGGACACAAAAAATGTGGCACTGGAATGACATATTTAAATTTCACATGTCAGAATACACTGGGTAATAATCATCACTATTAGGAATGAACATGGGTGAATTGCTTACTTATATGGATGAAAATTCCTCTGTTCTCAGTGCACAATCAATTACAGTCGCCTGACCATTACTTTTTACTTTCCTTTTAAAAACACATCCAGTTTATGGATCTGGCAAAAAAAAAAAGACAACTGTCTAACTATGTAAGCCACTCAATCACGTACTTAATATCACTGTCTACAGAAATAACGTAGGCAATTGTGCAATCATAAGCAACTGTTTCTAGGATCCATGGGTGCACTCACCGCTGTACACTCCTGTGCTGTTGTGGTCAGGGTCGTAAGGACATAAACCTTTTCCTTCATACTCTTTTTCCACAACATAATCACCATTCTGAAAGACAAGTAACACTAATTAGTTTTCGCTGTACAACACATGAGCATATAATTTTGTAGTGACCAATAATCAACATGTGCTAAGCCACAACTCAGAATACAGCCTACAATCAAATCATTAAACTTAAAATATCACAGTGTATGCTTTAATGGAAATCTCAATTATATTATCATAAAAAAATTACTGCTTTGTTTTTAAGTTTTTGATATCATGATACTTGTAATTATGAATGTTAAAACCGTTCTTGCGGTGTTTCTGTACAGATTTTAGGTATGGTTTCCATTCTTCTAGGTGAAGTTCTGAAGAGGAATATTTGGTATGCCATACTTATCTGTAGCACGATTAAAAAAAGATTGTGTATTCAAACTGCGAGGAGGCCAAGCTGAACCCACTTAATACGCAATCTCACACACACACCCTAAACAGCGCAGTTGGATGAGGTAATAACTACGCCAACAGCTGCTGAATACGTAATTAGAGCAGGGGTTCAAACGAGCACCATCAAAGTTGCGAAGGTGTCCTGAGAGGGTGCGTCAGCCCGATGGGCCACCCTCGCCTTCGGGGCTATCTGCAATTTGCATGCCCCCTTGCCCGTGAATGGACGCGATAATGCTGAGCCGGCAGAAAAGCGAATCTGCCGACTGCCATCTTCCCCCGCAGTGGGAAGGGGCAAGGAGCCGGAGGACCCCAAGTGTAATGGGCGGGCACCACAATATTGGATAGGGAAGGGGTGAAGAGTGGGTGTTGGAGGGTGGATCTGCACATGCTCATCAGGGGTGGGTAGCACATGGCCGACAGCATTGAGGGGGAAAAAGGAATAACTTACGTTTGATCACTGTGTACATTAATTGCAACTACTCTGCATTCAAAAGCAACTATAATGGGTTTGAGGATGAATAAAATGTGAGTCCAGCTTATTTTATTCTTTCTACTCACTGCATACATATCATTGCCGTCGTCATGAGTTTTCCAATGGTCAGTGAAGTGATATTATGGAATTTCTAGAAACATAAATATCTAACACTTTCATTGCACATTTTATATCATTTAAATTACTGTGATTCCGGGGATGTGTGCATTAAAGTACATGTCACGTCTTTATCCGCTGACTTGCAACGCTATATGTGAAGTTCATTGAGAATTGCTTCCTCTCTTGAAGAAGCTAGGATGGACTGGTGACTTAACGGAGAGGGGAAAGCAAGAGTAGGGGGTGGGGGGTTGAGGGGTGTATGTACAGGATAAAAAAACGCTGAGTGCCACTGAACATAATTAGAAAATTTCACGGGAGAATGACAGCCGCCTATCCCAGCTGGTTGTTTATTCTCTCTCATTACCTTACCAGGGCCGCCAGCGGGTGGACGCAGCGTGGGGGCCAACGCCCGGGCAAAGCTTGCACAAGAACTGGATGGACATCCTCACAACCTGGCGCGTCCCCCCCCCCCCTTCTTCTACCACTACGCAGTCTCGCGATTAGACGTCGTCGGCGCGGCGACTTGATTGCGATGAGGAGAGAGGAGCTAGGATAAAAAAAAAAAAAGGTGCTTCGCTGCAGGCAGGCAGGACGGAAGATTTGCTCGGGGCCGCGCCAAAATAGGCGTCTCGGACCTGTAATAACAATGGCATCCAGCGGAGAACGATGGCCTCGCACGGGCGTGGAATGCGGCCAGGAGAAAAAACCCGAGCGTTTTCTTCCGGGTCTAAGGCATTTCATTGAAAACGGGCCGTTAGTCTTGGTATCTCGAGCGCAACTGTCACAAACGGGGGGGGGGGGGGGGCTGCTTTCATGTCAAAAGGCTAATGTATACGTACGCACACGCACTATCCTGAAGTTCAGTGTTCCATCATAAATACTTTTTTTTTAATGTGCAAGTTTACATACACTAAAAAATGGAATGAAAAACAACTCTGACAGTACGATGTTTTTAAATTTTGTTGAGGTTAAATGACCAACTTCGAAAGAAAAGGTAAACAGTATTAGAAGGTGCTTTTGTCCTTTCACTGACTATTTCAATGCGAAAATGTCTTAAGGATAAGCGGGTTATGTCTGCACCTGGATAAAAATAATTAGACAGTAATTTACGCAGTGGAATAATTTTTAGAAGTGTTTTATTTTAATGTAATCATAAATTTATTTGTAATAAGAAATATTTTAAAAAAAATGAAAATTTTATGCGGTTCCCGCCCGAAGGAAAGTCACGTATGGATGGGAGGAGGCTCGCGTTAAATGCGGCCGCGGTGGTGTAGCGGTTAGACTACTCGCCTCCCAGCGAGGCGAACCGGGTTCGATCCCAGGCCGGGCGGCCCTCGGACTTTCACAGCTGCGCGATACGATGGCTGGCAGGGTTTTCTCGGGGATCTTCCGTTTCCCCCGCCCTTGCGTTCCGGCGCCGCGGCAAACTCGCCACGTTTCAGCCTAATCGGACGTCAAAGAAGTCGACGTTGCGAACCGCCCGGACGTGTTGGCGCAGCTTTTGTGTATACTCACGCTGTGGTGGTAATGCCTGCAGAGGGGCTTGTAGGCGTTGGTGCCGCATATCAGCAGCTTGCCATCCGCTATCTTGGCCAGCACGCGGATGTAGTTCTGGCAGTCATCCTGCAACAAAAATACAGACACTCGAGTTAGTGCACGCTTAGCAGACGATGCTGCGGTGGTCTGGCGAGGCCACGCCTTCCTCGGGGGGGGGGGGGGAGGTGTCTGACGAGGCACAACACCCCTACCATCACACCACCGGCCTACGTGGCCCGCTCGAATCCACGCTTTTACGCCTCTTATGACAGATTGTTCTCGGTGAACCGAGTAAACTTTTTTTAAAACTCCTGCCCATCTGGAGATCCACCCCCCCCCCCCACCGCGCATTTATGACCGGGAAGTGCGGGAGTGAAAAGGTCCGCACTGCAACGCGACATTGCCCCTATAGGTAGACACCTCAAAAATCTGCGAGTTCAATGACCCGCAGGCTATAGTCTACAGTCTAATGTACAAATTTGTCGATGTCAAATGTGCATTGGTTGTCTGCTGTAACAGGTGAAGGCGACAATTGGGCCAACCTTCTCCAGGATGTGCCAAACACTGTGCGGACCAATGGTTAATGTTATATAAACACACATGTTTTGAATTCTAACTTATCCGAAAATGAATCCGCGAATCCTACAGGCTATTCACGGTTAAAATGAGAACTTTTGAAAGCCCTGCTTAAAATCAACTTGTATGCAAGTTGTGCATTCTCCCGCCTTATGTAAGATTAAAATTATCATGGGCCTCATCACTTTATTCATGCGTCGGTCACGAGAAACTGTAAAATTATTATTTAAAAAAATATTTTACCAATTTTTTCCGTTCTCCCCGTTGTTACCAACCTTACCGGTCAGTGTGCCAGTTAAGACACATGCGCTAGTGACATTTTTCAAAGGTTGGTTCCAAAAGTGCTTGGTTGACCGTGAAGAACATTTACAAAGAAATACATGACAAGTGGTTGAATAAAAAAAAAGTATCCACAGTAATTAGTTATTTCTTTCATCTTTCCATAGACATTTTATCGCCTAGTCAACACTGGTGCCTTTCTCTGCACCTGTAGAACATCTCTGCTATAGGCTATTCACGGTAAAGTGAGCACTTTGTGAAGCTCTCTCATTTGGAATAATAGTCAATAATCGTATTTTATTGTAGCCTTAGACGTTAACTTTCGAATCCGGTGATATATCAACACTGTTTATATTACTTACATTGCAATACTTATTTTAAATAGTGGTGGGAGGATAAATAATGGCTGATAAGAAAAAAATAACTCAGGGCTTAAAAAGCGATCGCTTTACCGTAAACAGCCTATAACAGAACTGAATGTAGTTTTGCAATTCCTTCCTCTCTCTTCCCTCTCCCAGCCACGTTTCGGTAACTTTGAGTATAGGCTGTTCATGGTAAAGTGAGCACTTTTGAAGGCTTAGTTACTTTTCCCTTTCAGCCATTTCTTATCCTTTAACCAACTTTTAAATTTAATATTGCCATGTAAGTAATGAACACAGTGTATATATTCCACCGCACTCGGAAGTTAATGTTTAAGGCTAAAATAAAATATATTTATTGACTATTATTCCAAATGAGAGGGCTTGTAAAAGTGCTCACTTTACCGTTAATAGTCTATACCTGCATATATTTTAACGGGCGCCCTATATCTAGTTTATTTAGTTATGATAGGAGGTATCCATGGCCTGAATTGTGGCCATTGCTAGCCCGAACCCAGTGACGCCACGAAACTCGTATTTTGAAGTTGGAATGTATCTATTCTCTGCTTGGCAATGCGTGTGGTACCGCTGCACTGAGACATCTACGCGTCAAATACGCTTTTAATGATTTAATTACGCGCACCGATGAAAATGTCTTGAGGGAGTAAAGTAATTCAAAATTCTGTAGGGAAGAACGTTAGCAGCCAACACACACAGTTTATTTCAAGTTGATAGGGTAGACGAGTTTGAACAGTTGGAAGTCACGGGTTTGATTTCCATTCCGGGTTCTTATGTTCAGTTTAGTTAGAAATGACTTACACTGTTATTCATTTTATTATTACTTTTCTTACATAAAATTAAGATTTTTCTTAAGAGCGTACGTACTATATAAAGTCGAATGATAAGGCAAAACGTATAAACGCACCATAGGATAAAGTAAAATAAGATAATCATAATTAACCATTTAAACGACATACCAACACTTTCTGGCTAAAAATGGAGATAGGCTTACTTTAAAAAATTGAACTTCAAGTTCCAACCAACAAAACATATCGTCAAGTTAGATAATTTCTGGCGATATGAAGCGACGAATTAAGACGTGACCCTGGGAGTTAGGCAGTACAGCAAAGCTCTGGCACAAGCGTGTTGTCTAATCACAGGCGCCCTGTATAACGTTAACACAAGTATAGGCTATTCACGGTAAAGTGAGCACTTTTGAAAGTTTTCTCACTTGAAATATTAGCCAATTAATATATTTTATCATCAGACGTTAACTTTCAAGTATGGTGGAATACACACGTTGTGTTTATTACTTACGTGTAGAGACCTGAAAATTGCGCAAATTCAGAGACCTGTAGATTAGAATTCGCAGTCTTATGTTCAATCGATCAGATATAAACCTATCTTTGGTTACCTAGTGCCACGGTAGATGGCATTGATTGGGCGCGCATTTTGTTGTAAGTAAGTTATTGACCCAAGAGATCTCAAGGAGGTGTCAACGTGTTTACCAATCGCAAAAGTGACATACGTTTATGATTTCTAGGTTGTCCCGAAATTAGCACAGCGAATTTTCCAGGGCTGAAAGGGAAAATAAACTAGGGCCTCAAAAGTACTCACTTCACCGCGAACAGCCTATAGCCGCACATAAGCTACTCTTCGCGCCGATTAGATGATACAATCGGTTCGTTACAATTTTAGTAGTTGCCGAATGTTGAAGTTACTGCATAATACATAACACGGCGTAGAAGACTCCGCAGAAATATTCACTAACTGATCTCAAAACCGAGCGAGGAAAGTCAAGTTGGAGATCGCCGAGGAAGAATTTCGCCTGTGACCACTAACCAATATACAAAGAAAGAAAAATCGTGGAAATTACGGTGTAGCAAAAAAAAAAAAAAAAAAAAAAATGTAGCTCGGGAATGAGATGTCCCGATGTACAAAATACATGTACAGCCCAATAAAAGGCTAATCATTATCAAACGGGCCACGACTGAGGAAAGATAACACTGAAGTTGATCGGTGGCAATTGCCTGCCAAAGGAAGGGAACACCCTAATTTCCGTATGCGAGTCACATACGTTATCGCATGAACCTGTTGTTTTTCGCGAAAAGACTTAAGAGGGAATTATTCTTGCTATCTTGGATTTACGTATTTTCCCCATTAACTTAATTTTCGGAGTCAATATTTAAAAACTAAGCTAGTCATGACATAGGGAACATTTTAACAGTTATTTCTAAATCCCATTTATTTTACTTACATGATTAGTGTCACATCTGTAACCGTAATCAAACATTATCTAATTATTTAATAATTTCAGTCCCACATGGGAAAATACAGGTGTATTTGAAACTCTACAAATTAAAAGAAATTCGTTAAGTAGTCGTCCGTGTAATGTCTAGCTTTGATTTTTTTTTATTTCTGGTCATACATTTTCATTACGAAGATTTGTAAGAAAATTCGAAGATGGAGTGGATACTACCCCCTTAAGGCTATTTCACACTATCATATATTTTGTTGATAATGCTGAGAGTGATCACATGCATTCCAATAGATTAAAATCCAATAAAAATAAAATTGTCATTTCCAAGTTTTGAAAGGCTTTTCACACATAGCTGTATATATTTACTGTGCATAAAATAGATATATGTAAATAATTTAATAGCTTAAATGCACATAAATTAATGTATAAAGTCACAACTACCCCTTATATTCATACTGGTTTAGTAACTGGGAGTGCTGGTTGAAAAAGTCGATTCAAGAAAACACAGAACATGTTCAGAACGAATATCTTTGACGGAATTTTCAATGGCTTGGAAGACAAAATGGCTGCGATTACGACGTCCCGAGTTACGTTGCACAGCGTTTAAGGAATTTAATTCAATAACCTGAAGGAAATTTGAAGTCAGAGTTGATAGTGTGAAAGGGCCTTTACTGTCCGCGTCACACACAAGTGCTGGAAGATCGCCGCCCTAGACGCCTGCGCTTGGGCAGTCGTCACGGCCCGGCCGGCGGCAGCTCACGTTAGCGACGGCCCGGCTGTGTACAAACTGTTACAAAAACACTGGGCGCACGTCGGCGAACGCGCAGCTCATTATACGGAGACTATTGTTTTCAGCACGGAATCAGGCTGCGCGCAGCTACCCCTCCCTTCGATGGCTCTATCGCCATCATCTTACATATATTCACCCGCCAGAAATTGTGGCACTAACAGTACACTCGTACGTACACACAAACAAAATTCATTTGGTTATTGGTGGAGACCCGAGAAATTCGCGAGTGCAATGACCTGTAGGCTATACTTCACAGCCTTATATACTCTCGTGCAGATATCAACTGTTTATTGGTTGATTGTTGTGATAGTAAAAGGTGGTGGTTGGACGCAAAATTTATTGCATGTTTGTTATTGGCTCATTTATCTCCAGGCGGTGTCAAATAACACGCCGACCAATTACAAAAGTAGCATGGACGTACAAGTGTGTGAATTCCAACTTGTCCAGAAATGAACCCACGAAATTCTCGGGTCTCTAGTTATTGGGCGCTCATCTTTGCGGGAAGACTTCATTTTCATCTGTCTGGACCAGTCGGAATTCAGTTACTCCGCCTTTGAACTAGGGGCGTATCAAACACCATCTTGGACTATGCTCGAGCTAAGTTCGAGCAACGCCAGTTTAAAGATTTCTTCGTCCTTGAAAATAAGACTGGCATGACGTGGTTATAGAGCCATTGTACCGCTAGTACTTTACAGGATCTTACAAGATCAATACAAAAATGTATTTTTTGCCATACCCTAAAAAAAGGACACGATTGACTGTAAACGTTTTACACAGTAAGAGACATTTGACTGGAGTACAATCAGCTCTACGACCCCAGTGGCTGTCGACCAGCCAATGACGAACGTTGTAGAGCACAATAATCACGCCCAGTGTGGTGTGGACCAATAGAAGAGTGGTGAGTGCGAATACAGAAACCAACAGAATAGACGTTCCTGCAGTGGTGTATACAGGTGATTCACTTCTAACCTGTCTTCAATTATAGTAAATATGCGTAGACCTGAATGTGTTAAGGAGGGTCAACAGGGACCTGGCCATCCCAGAAAATTGGGGAAAGAATACAACTTGGAGACAATTACACGTAGCAAGAACACAAATAAAATGTGGAGGGGTTCTGAATCTTGACACAGATTCTAAAACGCCTGCAGAGCTGAATGTCGCAATGCATACACAGGAAAGTTTATATCTCTGTAAGCGTAAAATGAACGTCACTGAATAAAAATTGTCCTGTCGAAGAACTGAGCCACGCAGGGTGCGTAAGAAATAGTTAGAAACACGAGACAAGACTTCTGTCTGCTGAAATAGAACCGTGCCAGCTTTAAAAAAAAAAAAAAAAAAAAAAAGCTATTTTGAAGAACATAACTGTTGTTAAAATGTTTCCAGCACACTAAATATTTCATAACATCCTACTCAGCCACGAGGCGAAATAAAGTTTTCGTGATTGTTCTAACATAAACAATTAATTAAATTGGTCTAACACAGAAATGTAATTTAATTTCAATGTTATTCAGAGAATTATTTAAAATGATATGAGAAAGGTTTTTTTTTTATTTCTATAATATTTAATTACATTCTTCGATTAAGCATTTGTAAGAAATTTTACTTGTAACTTCGTACCATCTAACGCGAAGTTCCAATCGTATTTGCTCTCCCCAAAGGGAAGTCCCATATACGCACCTGCATCGAACGCGAAGTTCCAATCGTATTGGCTCTCCCCAAAGGGAAGTCCCATATACGCGCCTGCATCGAACGCGAAGTTCCAATCGTATTGGCTCTCCCCAAAGGGAAGTCCCATATACGCACCTGTATCGAACGCGAAGTTCCAATCGTATTGGCTCTCCCCAAAGGGAAGTCCCATATACGCACCTGCATCGAACGCGAAGTTCCAATCGTATTGGCTCTCCCCAAAGGGAAGTCCCATATACGCACCTGCATCGAACGCGAAGTTCCAATCGTATTGGCTCTCCCCAAAGGGAAGTCCCATATACGCACCTGCATCGAACGCGAAGTTCCAATCGTATTGGCTCTCCCCAAAGGGATATATATATATATATTCATCACAGGCGTTCGGTGCAGGTGCGTATATATATATATATATATATATATATATATATACACACACACACACACACACACACACACGCACCTGCACCGAACGCCTGTGATTCGAGGTCAGAAGCCTAAAACGCGCGATGTTTTAAAACAATCCAATCACGAAAATGGACGTGAGCTGAGTCTGGGATATAGCCAGTAGTGAAATAATTTCACGAAAAACAAATACCAAATCTCTACGGTTTCAGGTGCTGGAGCCGAGAATAGCATGTATACATAGAAGTAATGTTTATAAACTTTTCGTGGAATATAAAACTTTGAAAAGCCTACGTTTGGCAATCCTGGACGACTTGCTTTCTAATTACAAACTGTCTAATGTGCACAGTTCATTCGTTTTTATTTCTCCCGTGTGTATTTTTACGGGGCGGTTCCTCAGGCCAAACTGTTTATCAAAAGAACCTGCATTTCAGTAGTGAGAAACGTGAAGGGAAAAATATACCACTTTCTCCTTCATGTTTTACTGAAACTATGATTATTTCTCCCGATGGAGAAGGTTGGCACAAATGTAGCATCTGTTGCCTCTCAAGGTATGTACGACTTCGGCATCTTTATAAAGTTTATTCCTGAACCACCCATACAGAGGAGGGTGGAAAAAGCGAGATCGCTCTGGGCTACGGGTTGATTTTTCACTATTTTTTCCCGTCCCACCCGCCGATTTATTTCCACTGCTGGACAGCTTCTCGGCAGAAAAACGAAGTTTCTCGAATTGACGTCACGTCACTGAGTTGCCGCCGGGACGAGAAATCCCACTTCCTTCAAATTGCGCCATAAATTGCGTCTTAAACTGACTTCGCCATAAGAGTGCCGGATCACTACGAGCGTGCAGACGCCCAAATAACAGTTTGTTCAGCGACAAAACTATAAAACTAGGTGATAAATGTCTAGGAGACGTTTATGTGCAAAGTAAAATGCGTCTGTAAAGTCATAAATAAAAGAACGTACATGAATAGTAATAAATACAATAATACACTAGTGTTACAAAAAATTTCCAGCTGGTTTCCAAACAATTATTTATAAAATATACAAAAATATTTTACTGTGAAGTGCTTCAGCCAGATTCGTTCATCGTTGACCTGATTTTTTTTTTAATAAAGGCGGCGGGGTGTTTTGATATTCGGTAATAGTACCCATGCAGGCATTAGGGGCGGTACTACATAAGGCCTAGTGTTCTTGTTGAGCACTATTAAATACGTATATACAAACATTGGTATAACACACATGTATCTGCTTATAATACGAAACTAATTAGCTTTGCTAGGAAAAGACATGGAAAACCATTTCCTGTTTATGGAGCGCGTTTAATCTGTTTTAGTGATGTTCCTGTTACTGAATCTGTATGTCCGCTTCGTGCTCTCTGGCACTACGATTCCTTTCAACTACTTTCGAAGGCTTATGAACGGTTCATTAAGTTATTAACAAACCAATATTGCTATACATTTATTAAGATGTTGAGTGCTTCGTTTTGATAATTCTAACATGTAAGTTAGTGCGAAAATTTTCATCTTCCTCAGCAAATGCTTTTACAAACTCGTGGTTTCTCAAATATTTTAGTAAAGTCCTTTAATAAATACGTTAATGCAAATTAGTTTTCCAGAAATTTACTATCTATAAGTTTTTATGAGCTTATCATAGTTATATACCATCTATGCCATCCTGAAAAATAAGCGAATATCTCTCTTTAAAACGTGAGAAAAAATATCTTTGCTGGAATATATTATTGAAATGCGTTCGTAACATTTTCGCACCCATCATTTTCTTTGATTTTGCAAAGGCATGTTAATAGGAACTATATTTCACGCTGTGTGGTTGACAACATAAAATAGTTAGTAGACCCAGATCCGGTCAGGAAAATAAAAACGAGTTCTAACCTGGAGTGCAAACTCCCCCTATTAGATGCTCCTTAGATGCGCGCATTTCATGAAAAAATACACGCACACCATTTCAATGATACAGTCCGTTCACACTTGTTCCCAACTTTTCCGAAGCCCTGCTAAATTCCTACTTTTAAGATATTCCTCCGCCTCATGCAAACAAAAGCTTAATTGCGTTTAGAAAAATACAAGCTGTTCAGGGTAAAGTGAGCACTTTTGAGCACCTGGTTACATTTTTACTTTCGGCCATTTGTTATCCTTTAAACACCTTTGTGCATCAATATTGCCATGTAAGTAATAAGCTCTGAAGTTAACGTCTACGGCTAAAGTAAAACATACTTATTGACTATTATTCCAAATGAGATGGCTTTCAAAAGTGCTCACTTTACCGTGAATGGCTTTTACACTGAAGGAACAGCGCACAGCATCCGTGCGCTCCAAAAGAGCAATGGCTGAATTGGTATTACCAACACACCTATATTATCCCTGTTTTTTTTTCGTACTAATTATAAATTAAATATCGCAATTTATATACAAAATATAATTAAACGTTAGAACTAACAAAAAATAAGATACTTTTATGCCTACATAAGTATAAAACGCCTGTGATACATGGCATATTCATGAAACAACCAAACACGTCATACATGGGGGAATTTTTCAAAGGTTTGATTACAAAGTAAAGGGCTTTTTAACGTCCCCCGGTTTCATGCATGAAGGCTTAGCAGGGGACGGCTTACAGACTAGTTTATAGTCTAACTTAAATTAACGCCCATGCCTTGCCCGGGATTCAAGCCCGCAGCTTCCTACACGTCAGATCGGTGGCGCACCAGCTGACTGGGCCACGGGAGTCGGCGCGAGTAGACTATAGCCTGCCATTCTATGTAAGGGGGAAGATGACCCGGGGGGGGGGGGGGGGGCTGCAACCCTCCCAATAATCCCTTTCACAATACGTCCGTGTGATCTCGCAAACGCGTCACGGAGGCGCGCGGAAGGAATGGCGCGCGCGAAGGAAAGCGATGCGTCGACAAACAATACCTTCAAAGACGGGAGAGGAGTGTCGCGGGATATCCCACGCGGAGGAATACATCATGCGTCGCGAGAACTCCGACGCTCCCGCGTCGGAAATGTAACACCGGTCTGCACTCGCGCGATCGAGCGCCTGGGGACTTGTGACTACATTTCCTTTGTTCCCCCCCCCCTTTTTTTTTCAGTCGGTGGGTGGTGTTTTTTACCCTCCTTCGCCACTACCCCTTTAAACCCCACCCCCACTCTAAAACCGCGGTTTAAGAGAAAACCGCACGTGCCAAGAAACGGTGTCCATTCATCGGCCGTCTCCGTTGGGGACTCGCCAACAATCGCCTTATGGGGTTCCGCGTTTGGATAAGTCAAGTAAATGGGATGCTGGGGAAGGAGCTTTCAACTGGGAATTCTGTACCTCCTACTGGGGGGCCGCGATGGTGTCGGTGGTTAGACTGCTCGCCTTCCCCACCAAGGCGACCCGTGTTTCGATTGCCGGCGTGGTCGCTCCTAGGATTTCCGTGCGTGGGAATCGTTCCGGACGATGCCGCTGGTCGGCGGGTTTTCTCGGGTATCTCCGTCCCCCCCTCCCCCCCGGTTGCTTTCATTCCGGCGCTGCTTCGTACCTCGCTTCTCCCTCATCGGCTCTCAATACCTCGGATGTTAAGGTGGTCGCCTGGGTAGGCCGCAGAATGGTGTGCAGAGCTCCAGCAGAAAAAGTTTTATTAACATACAGTCCAACTTGTCTGAGTGAGGCCTGCTTACGAATACCTTTAAAGAAACGTTACGCGGCTTTATATGTTTTCCAATTCCTCGATTTCTCTCTAAAGCACGTTTTTGTGATAGTGAAGATGGCTCGAACTGATATTTTCGCGGTCATTTTTAGGTATGGACATTCTAGTACTAAACATTAAAAAAGGAACAGGGACGTGCGAAAAGAAAATTATTACACGTCTGAATAATGTAAAACATTTAAAACCACTCAAATAGTCATAATGAAACGCGACCGTATTAATGTTTCCTAGCTACACAGAACTCTTAAAATGAAATAAATGTACTTATTATTCTTAACCGTATAACGTCATTAGACCTAATATGTTGTAGATACTTGAGGTTATATTTACTGTACAAATATATTGTCAGTTCGTAAGCCAAGTTGGTCTTGTGGTTTACGGTGACTGCTAATAATGCAAGGGGTGTGGGTTCTAGTCAGTGTAATATTTTTTTTCTAAAATTATATTCTGAAATAATTATTTTAAAGTTATTCTCTATTATTAATTTTCCCATTTGTAGGGATAGGAAAATTTCGCGAATTTAATTACCTGTAGGCTAGACTACTCAGTCCTCTGCATACTGGAGCCTCAGCTGTGTGTTCATTGGCTGTTGCCCCGCACCTGGCAGTTATGGGATTCACAAGGTGTTTCCTTGCAAGTCTACTATTGGGCCAGAGGCGTGCAGGGCGGGTCTAATAAACTGTGATCCAATTACGAAGGTGACTTCACTATATATGTGTTTGACGTCTATCTTGTTCCAAAATGAATACGAGAAATTTTCCAATCCCTACCCATTTGTTGTCTAGAAGAAAAAATAATTTTATGTGCACCTCTCAATAATGTTATACAAGGTTATAATTTGCAATATTTAGAGACCTGAAAAATTCGCGAGTTCAATTATCTGTAGGCTATACTCCATTGTATGTAAGATTATGCAAATACTACTGTTCATTGGGTGCTTGTTGTATTAGTGGAAGACTGTGATTGCGTCTGCATTTTATTGTGTATATTATTGGCTTAGAGATGTACAGGAGATGTAAACTAACGGGTGCACCAACACCATATGCAATCCAAACGTACAAGGTTTCGAATTCTAGCTTGTCCCAAAATGAAACCTCGAATTCTTCAGGTCTCTAGTAACATTACGAATAAATGTTTTGCAGATTTTATAAGAAAACTCTTTGTAGTTTTACAAAGGATTTTCTTAGCACCTCGGTTTCCAAGGACTTTTCTTGTGAGTACAAAATATTTTTTAGAGTGTACTTGAACACAGGTGAAAAGTATAATTAGAAAAAGAAGCCCGCGGAGAATCCGATATGGGGTCGTTATTTTGTACGGCGTCGTATTATTTTCTTTAAGCCGCTCAATCAGCGCACCGGGCCTATACATGGCTGGGCATTTACGTCATTAGTGAGAGGTATCAGCCCGCCAACAATCAACAGTAACGAGCTACCCCTCCCACCCTTTCTCGCATCTTGTCCGTCCCGACATGCTGCGAAGGCCGCAAAGAACCATATACAGCGTGTCCCACACTCTAGGCGACCTTTCCTTAACGCCCACAGCCAACGAGAAAGGATATCCGCGATGATGTAAGCACTTTTCAAATAAACCTTTGAAAAAAAAAAGTTACTTTCCATAATAACACATATGCTACAGTTCACGTGAGTACGCAAGCTCCTATAGACTGTTCGAGATAAAGTGAACACTTTTCAAGGCCGTGTACTTTTCACTTTATTTCTAACCTTTCGCCAATTGTTTATATAAAAATGGACATGTAAATTTGCACCACTCAAAATTTTTGTTCTGGCGACTTTTGGCGAAGAACCAGACAACTGTAGATAATTATTTTAAAATTTTAGTGTTCTTTACCCAGGTAATGTTTGCTAATACTTCACCAAATTTTCCCCCAGCACGTGCAAAGCAACCCCGGATTACAATATACATTTTACAGCTCTCAAAAGTTAACATATGAGACCACAATAAAGAAACCCGATTTTTTGTGTTATCATGCCTGTTGTGAGGGCCTAAAACAGTGCACAATTCACTGTTAATAGCCTAGAAGTTGGCAAGGAATCAATAAAAATACTACTGATACCTGACTTTGTATATGTATGTAAAAATGTATAACTACTGTAGTCGAAAGTTTTTTGTCTCAAGGGAATGAATTTTCATATTACTAACACATTTACTTTCATAAAATTCCGCGGTTTCCACCGGTATGGCGCATGAATAGGGACCTGCAAAATTCGCGTTATTATTTGGCATCAGGCTAAACTTCACAGCACTATATATACTCGAGTTGGTGTCGTTTATCCACTAGCTGCTGCATGGATATGAAGTCACGCCCTTTCTGAGTGAACTACACTTGATTGGGGCACACGATTGTGAAGTGTTCATTCATTGGCGCAGAGTTACCAACGGCGTGTCAAATTAATTATTGTCCAATGACAAACGTATTGCAAAGCTATATGTGTTTTAAGATCAAACGTTTCCCCAAAAAATAACGCGAATTTTGTAGGTCTCTACGCATGAACAAAGTGAAACGGTCAATGGCTAAGAGTCCCTGGCTAGTTGAATTTCAAAACAGTTTAGCTGAGCTCCGCTTTCGTGAATGAGTGGTTTTAATTGTCACGCGCCTTATCTGCCTGACCACAGATCACACAACGCATCACCGGAGCAACGTAAATATGATGGTCCAGTGAAATGCCAGACTGTATTCTCACGAAGACACACAGTCAATGATCAAAGTGAAAGCGCAGGCGTGCATGTCACATAGGATATCGAAATCTAGTCACGTCTAGTCACATCACTCTGGATACTGAATTATAGTCACGTTTGGTCACACCACGTCGGATATCGAAGTCTAATCATAGACTAAATATGAGGTAGACCGATCTCGCTGGCTGCGCACAACCAATCTCCGTGTCCCAACATTGAACTGCTTTTATGCCTACACGTCTAGCAAAAATGGCGTGGTTTTGGATTTTAGGTTAGAAAACTGATTTGTAAACAAATGCTTTGAGATGAATGTATACTTCCTCTGACCAATTTGTAATGCAGTTTGATTATATTAAAACTGGTAAAACTATTTTATTAATGTAATAGTGTTTGTCTTTTAAAAATTAAGATGTAAACAAACACGTTCATCACTGTTTACCATGTGACTTCGACAGGTGTATAGGTGTTTTGTAGGATTGGGATAGGTCAATGTTGGGTACATGCGCAGAAGACGAATAAGCGGTCTACCTCACATTTAGTCTATTTGGTCTAATCACGTCACATCAGCTATCGAAGTCTAGTCACTCGTCGGATATCGAGGTCTAAGTCACTCACGTCCGTTATCGGTGTCTAGTAACTACACGTCGGATAAGGAAGTCTAGTCACGTCTAGTCACTGACGTCGAATACGGAAGCATAGTCACGTCTGGTTACCCAAGTCGGATATGGAAGTCTAGCTCTTTTCGCGAAGATCAGCATCAGGTGTCTCTAGAGATTAACTTTCGAGGACTGGTGACCCTTCGTCCCTGAAAGTGCGACATTAGATGACACCCCACGAGGGTAAAGGGAAAAGGGGAGACCCCGAGAAAACCCGCCAACCAACGGCAACGTCCTCCACGTTTCCAAGCGTGGACCCGCACGGAACTGAACTTCTGTTGTTGGTTGGTTCTAATACCGCGGCCCCAAGGGTGGAAAGGCACACGACGGCCTAAGAGAAAAACCTTGCAGCGTAGAGCACGACCTATCTCGTCTAACGCGGTCACACATCGTATAAAGATCACAAGAAATCCCAGAGTGTGCTCAGGCGTGTACAGGAGAGTGAGTTTCAGCTTGTCCCAAAATAATAAACGCGAGTTTTGCACGTCTGTACTCATCACGCATCTTGGGCGGAAAGTTCTCTCTAAAATGTTTATCTAATATCGGTTCTTAACACACAGTGTAAATATGACACCATTCCTACTCGGAGTAAATAGCAAATAAAATTGAGTTACTACATTAGACGAAAAAGTCCCTTCCAAAAATGTTTTATCTTAATATTTCTCTGGCATACGAACAATATTTTAATTAAAAAATAATCAACACTTTACGAACGGTGCTTTCTTAAGGCTTATAATCATATAAACACAGGTTTCATTGAACTTGTTGGGGGGTGGATTCAACAGTGATACAAAACGTAGCAGTTAAGCTACTTGGAGTCTGCAATTCACTCAAACATTCCGCCAAAATAAAAAATCAGGAATCGCCTTGCGCGCGGTACATTTCTCACCACTCAGATATGTATTAGTAAAAGAAAGGCAAATATGTGGTAGGCCTGCTTACCTCAGACTTGCCCTTGAGGTAGCACATGTCGCGATGTGGACCCGAGGAGTGCCACTCGATCCTCTGGAACAAACAAAAACACTTCACATTAGTGCCACAGCAGCGTCAAACATGCCACACTGACCACACAACAGCACATGCACAACATATTTCTCTATCTACCCTGTGCATGCACCAGAATAAGATTGTGTGTAAGAACGTTGCGATAATAATGTAGGAAATAATTTTACAGCTATTTTTATGTACGTCCATTTGTCACAAACGTATATGGATGAAACTGACGTAAAAAAAAGTTAATTATAAAATTGTTATAATATATTGTTACTATGAATTTATTTCACATAGTCGCAGTAAATATTATGACGACCTTTCTTGAACAAGATTTTCTTGCAAGTTCTGCTTTCCAAAGCATCCAGAATGGAAATGCACTTAACTTTTGTTTAAAAAAATACAGATTATTTTAATCGATTTTTTTTTTTTTAATTTTTAAAAGTACATTTTAGTAAAATATTTTATAATGTTGCAAAATATATACATTCTTCTTTCATATACACCATAAATGGCACTTTTCTGACAATTCTTATGGTGTCTGCACTACTTGTTTTACGAGTTCTTCGCATTGTATAGTCGGGTGCAGTGCTCCATAGGCAGTTGCTTTACTTCAACCTTAAGTAGGAGGCGTATTACTCGGCATTTTAAATATAAGTATTGGCATTCACAGTTTGGCAGACAGGCCGTACAAGGCAAAGTGCAGATTAAGCAAGAATGTTTCATAGTAAAAAACTGATGTTAGTACAAACAATTCGTCGGAAAATAGTTGCCAAATTTTTTCTTGTAGCACAAGTGGAATACTGCATCTTTACAACACATTGTTTCACGAAACGTGCAAAATTATTTATGTACGTTCATTTTCACAATAAACCCGAAGTCTACATTACTCACTTGTTAAAATTCGACACTGGTTTTGCACATTAAACGCAAATGTGTTGCCAAATTCACTCTGATTTGCTTGTAGTGTAATGGAAATTGTCTTGGCAACTTGTTTCTAAAAAAAAACTGATTGTAAAAATAATAAGAGTGTACTCGGCACAATCTTTGTCAATATTGTTGAGCGAACATACGCGTAAAACGAGAGGCATAACTGTTATTTGTTGAAAAACATTCAAAACAATTCTACAAGTTAGTAAAAAAAAAAAAAAAAAAAAAATTTGAAATTGCAACACTCTGGTTAAAGCAATTATTGTTTCTGCGACGTCAATTCTTGACTTTTTAAAAATACTCTTTGCTGTCGAACACTTTGGAACTATTTCACTTACAGTCTGTATGCGCTTATAGGAATATTAAACTTGAAGTGCTTTTCTAATAAAAGCAAAGAAACAAAAGAGGTTGTTTAGTCAGTTATTTAATTTACACTGCTTTGTCGTTCTCCTTATTTACTTTCTACGCTCCTTTACAATTCTCGCTATCTAAGTAAACAGTTCCGTATAAACTCATTCTATCTATAGCTGTACACGGTACAGTGAGCACTTTTTAAGGCCCTTATAAATTTTTCCTTTCATCCAATTTCCATCTTCCTACTGCTTTTAAAAATAAACATTGCAATATTACCAAAAAAAAACACAGTGTATTATACATTTCACCACCCCAAAATTTAATGTCTGAGGCTGCAATAAGATATATGTATTTATACTCACTTTACCGTGAACAACCTATAAGAAGTTTAGTAGAAACTAAAGGCCCCTTATCGGAATCGATTACTCAAAAATCACACGATGATATTGCGTAGACACGATAAGTTTTGAATGGAGAAGGGTTTTTTTTATCATACGTACTTAGGTTTAATATAACTCGTGATACACCGTCAATTCACTAGCGTGCTGACAGCCAACTGTCAAAAAAAGTCTGGCTGAAGCAGCACTTCTTTTTCATAAATAAGAAGCAAATTTCTCTCCCCACCTATTCTCCTCCTCATTCGCCGAGAAATGAATTTCGTGGCACGCGATGGCAGACATGATGTTTCGGGATCTATAACTTCTGAAGCCCAATTTCCGGCGCGATGAAAGAAAGAAAGAAAAAAAAAAAACGCAAAACTGAAGTTTAAAAGACACGAAGAAGTATTGCGTGATGCCTGAAGTTTCTTACCAGAACACTTGCGTAGTAAACCTCCTCCATTCTCTCTGCTAATGCTTCCGGGTTCCGGGGTCTGTCGGCTTTGCAGCCAAGTGGCATAACTTGTTCAGGGAACTCTAAGTAAAGCAATATCTGCACAAAATATCATTTGCGCCAGACTTTTCCCAGGTTTAATAAATACGACTTACAGCTTTTCCTTCTCAAAACACACACACACACACGCGTATGTATGTATGTGTGTGTGTGTTTATATATATATATATATATATATATATATATATATATATATATATATATATATATATATATATATATATATATATATATATATATATCCAACTGACGTTACCAAACTTTTAAATTTGTTTAGTGCAATGAGACATTTAAGTAATTAAGTTAAAAAGGATTTAGTTTTTTTGTAGTCAATGAATCTTAATTAAGCAGTAATTTTCTGACTATTACAATTTCTACAAAAAAAATATGTATCGGCGTGGTCTTTATTACCGTACCGACGCCCAGGTCCGTGTAACAGCGGTATGGATGGTACAAGCTATTAAAAGTAAAGGAATTACTTTTTAAGGCTCTGCTTGATTTTTCCTTTCAGGCAATTTCTATCTTTCTGCCACTTTTAATATAAACATATTTATTGGTGGTTAATTAGTGAGGCAGCCTTAAGGCCCCCGCTTTTTTTCCACGTTTGAGGCAAAGAAGCGTGGGAACGAAAAGGTCGACATTGCCACGCGTATCAAGTGCGCCATCGCCACTAAGCGCAAGGCCTTGAACTGGCGTGCAGTGTTTTACAGGCCGTTCGCTGTAAAGTGAGCACTTTTGAAGCCCTAGTGACTTTTTTCTTTCAGCCAATTTATATCCATCCACTACTTGTTAATGTAATCTTTGCCATGTGAGTAATAAGCACAGTGTATACATTCACCATACCCAAAACCAAAAGCCCGACGCCACAATGAAATGTATTTGTTGGTTATTATGTCTGATGAAACAGCTTCAAAAAGTGCTCACTTTACCGTGAACGGCCTATAGTCGCATTGCGTTTACCTAACCTATGGGTAGGGGACAGGTGTTTTTCGCGAAAAGATTTCAAGACCAGTTGTACTCCAAAACACTTTTTGTTCATATTCACTTTCGTTGGATGTCGCGTGCCTCACGTGTCTGTCCGTGAATCATGGACGTTCAGTACCGGAGTACTTTATTACGATTGGTCCAGCCAAGTAGGAACAAGTCTTCTCACGCAGACACGTGGCTAATAAACAAAGGAAGTTGTGATTGTGGAGACAGGATATTGAAGTCTAGCATGGCCATAAATATTTTCGCGAAATACACCTGTCCCTACCAATGGGACTTCCAGCGATGACCCTATTATTTTATTGGTGGCAAGTCTGTGGGGAGGTCCAATGAAGGGCTCCTGAGTAGTTTTGTTAAGTATTTAATACGTATATTTTATTCGGATACAGACATTTGAAAAAGCCGTTTTTAGCCATTTTGGAGTACTCTGAAGTGGTGTTTATAATGTCCTCGACGTCTTGACAGCACTCAACAACCTTCGCCAGAAGTGTATGTGCGTTTCGTAGGTCAGCTCATTGGACGCTTGTTTAATAGTTACGTGGGAATGCGAGTATTTCAAACCCACTGAAACGCAGTTCCAAAGCCGTGTAGGCGGGAGCCTTACAAACCGCTCATTTTACCTTGGATAGCATATAGGCAGAGACATGCTAAATTCGCGTTATTATTTGAAGACAGACGAGACTTCAAACGTGTTCAGTATTGCATTTGTCGTTGGACTACAGTTTGTTAGGACACGCCCAGGACGGATTTGGACCAATAGGAGGCCACTAACGAGGAGCTGGCCCAATCAAGTCGAAAGGGGAAATGTGTCCTCACTGCTGCAGAAGCCAATAAAGAAGTGACACCGGCTATAATATGTATAGGATGATGAATTTTAGCGTGCCACTAGTAAATAACGCGAATTTTGCATGTCTCTATCTATAGGCAGTTTGTAATTTCTGCGGAGGCAGCGCCTCCATCGTCTTAAGGGCTTGACGTGTGGTGACAAGCAGATGTCTGGTCCTTATCTATCACCTCCAATTACCATCGCACCGGGATGAGAGGGAGATGATGTGGTTCCAGTAGGGGAAACACACCCCCGCGCGACAAAACTTCCTTTGTTTGTCGTGGGCTCAGGGGACACACCCCTTCTTATCGCGGAGCTAGGCGCCATGTCCGGCCAAAGATAACCCGAGGGTGGGCCGTGCTGGGTACACAAGGGGGAGGGGAGTATGCCCTGGGGACGAGGCTCGAGAAAATTAGCCCCGCGGTGGTAGCTGGAAGAGTGGGGGGGGGGGGGGGTGATACCCGGTTACCCCAGCCGTAGCAGGAATATGTAAATGGGGATTACCGTGCGAGGGCGGGCAGCGCGCCCTTGATAAGGAGATGAGGACACGTGGAGCTAATAGCCCGCACGCGGTTGAAGCCACGTCCAAGAACGACGGCCGGGACATTTTCTTTTGGCGAAATTTCGGGACGAGCCGGAACATTTAAAACGCGTGAATTTCGCTTCCCGTTTGTCATTTGGTCACAGGTCACTATAGTCTACACGACCTGTGCGCACGAAATATGAAATTACAGGAAAACCTCTTTTAGGCTGGGTTTCGCCCCTTCCGCAGAAACTATTCGTTTCCACGTCGTAATCTTGGATTCGCAGTAATCACTGACAATGCACGATTATGGGAAATTTCCATTTCAAGAGTTGTTTTATATTTTTGCTCGTAGTAATTTTAATTTCGTGCTATCTGCTTGTCGCAAAAAGTCGAGAAAGTTGTAATAAGCAGATCTGCAGGTTCCTGCCCGCGAATCACGGACGCTCAGTGTTTCTGACTAGCCCAGTGAACTCTCTCACGACAAAAGACACGTGGCCGATAATCAAGAGGAAAACTGCATTGGAGTCCAGCCAATCTTATCGCGGAGAAACAGGTGGCTGGCTCCGTGTACAGGTCACTGCATCTCCAGCCACGACAACATCAACGGAGTCATCATTTGGCACGAGACGTGTACATTTCGGCTTCCACCCGTTTGGCCACGCATTAATTTCTGAGTTCCAAGGGGCACGCCACGGCGAACCGGAAAGTTTTAACCCCCGAATTCTACAGCATACTAGGCTTTGCTCCTAGATATTTCTTTTCCAGTCAAACTGCATTTAATGCAATCTGTATGGTGTACAGGACATACTTATTCAGTATGAGTGCGATTATATAAAACGGTGAGCGAGTATTGGCACACTGAATTTTGTTGAAAATAGAGGTCAGATTTGTCATAAATATATTTTTGTTCATTCAAGCGAAACTGTTAATATTCATTCAATAAATAGTTTAAATAATAAACTGTAGATGAAAAGTTGTTTTTTTCTAATTTCGTAGCTTGTACCACAAATGCTGTATGCCGCGCTTAAACTCTAATTCCACACTTTGAACCTTCATGTAACACTGTTGTGTCGGAATCTGAGTGTTATATTTTGAAAACTATAATGATTTGACAACTAACAACTGCATTAAGGGGGCACTTTTCGAAACCTCTGTCAGATTAAAAAAAAAAAAACTTACCCCTTTCAGACCCACTTTAATTTACGGTTTTAGGTGTCGCAAACAGGACATTTTATGATGCGTGCTGTACTGAATTTGACACAACACTTGTTTCGTTGTGTCACAGCCAATGAGCTGTAAGCTATATGTTCCGCTACAGTTATACGAACCAGTTATGACCTAGACCAGTAAAAATGTTTGCGAATCATTTAAACACCGGTAAGATCAATGGTCATTATGATTCGCAGTGTGCAGCACTACCAAAAAATACCTACACGTACCTAATGTACACAATTGTGTACATTGGGTCTGAATGGGTTAAGGTGTAAAGCTGGGCTCACAACTATCCGTTGCACCCGTCATTCGCCCGTCCGTCAGTTAATCATCCGTCTGTTTTTTTCGTCCGTCAGTTGAAAGCGACTCACAACAATCCGTCGTGCGTCGTACAGAACTCAACACCGCACTCTTTCTTTTGTAGAAAGTATATTTTGGTTGGAGATAATTTTCAAGAGCAAAACGTTTTCGGGAAATAGTTTTTTTTTTTTTACGTGATGAAAATTTTAACTGGATTATTATTTACGTTTTAAATTCCTGAATTTACACCAAGATAAATAAACACATCCACCACCTTGAATTTTATTTCAAAGTCGGTCGGTACGTCGAAAGATAGCCTATATTTGACGGATTGACAGATAGAAAAAAAAAAAGTTGCCCTGCGGTCGGGCGTCTGACGGATGGTCGTGGATCTATGGAGCACTGCACCCGACTATACAATGTGAAGAGCTCATAAAAAAAAGTAGTGCAGACGCCATATAAATTGTCAGAAAAGTGCGCGAAAGAATGTGTATATTTTGCAACATCATAAAATATTTTTCTAAAATATTCTTTTTAAATGTAAAAATTAATCGATTAAAATAGACTGCATTTTTAACAAAAGTTAAGTATATTTCCATTTTGGATGCTTCAGAAAGTACAATTTGCAAGAAAATCGTCATATAATATCGTAATAATGTTTACTACGATTGTATGTAAGAAAAATGTAATAAAAATGCAGGAAATAATTTTTATAATGGATTTTATGTGTGTCCATTTGTCACAAACATTTATGGCTGAAACTGATGTAAATTAAGTTAATTATAAAATTGATATGATTATTTATTACTACGATTTTATTATATATGATCACAGTAAATATTATGGCGATCTTTCTTGAAGAAGATTTTCTTGTAAATTCTGCTTTCTGAAGCATCCAAAATGGAAATACGCTTAAATATTGTTAGAAAAGCGCACTCTATCGTTCGTATAATTTTTTTACATTTCAAAAGAATATTTTAGTAAAATATTTTACTATGTTGCAAAATATATACATTCTTCTTTCATGTACAGCATAAATTGTACTCTCTTGATTGTACTACTTTTTTTTTATGAGCTCTTCGCATTGTATAGTCGGGTGCAGTGCTCCATAGGCAATTTGCTTTATTTCAACCTTAACGTACTCCAGACGCACGCGGAAGTCGACTTTAACGACCGTCCACACACGCCACGCCGCGCTTGCTACCTGACCCCCCCCCCCCCCCATCCACGCACGCCGGCGCGCGAACTCGAAGAAGCCTGGCCCCGCTAATTAGTTCTCGGGTGCTCGTTAGGCGGCGCGCGCGAGGCTCCGGTTGGGCTCATTACGTCACGGGAGAGGGGCGTGGTCGCCCTCCAGGACCCCACTGTTGCCAACTTGCTGATTTTCTCACCAGACGTGGTGGTTTCAGAAAACGGCCTCGTGGCCAAACTTCATATTCGCGACGGGTCGAAAAGTTAGTGGAAAGGAGCGGTTGGGATATCTCTTAAACCCTTCCATTACCACGTCAATATATGACTTCTGGTGATGCAAGTAAGAAAAAAATGTATTCGTACTGTACTTACGGGGAATCAGTCCCCGCCATCTTGGATTTCCGGGATTTTCGTCGTAAACTGTATTACAGATTTTGTATTTTATTTTGGGCTTCGACAAAGCGTAGGGCATTATGCACATGTTCTAAAACGTGTATTGCTAGACTATTGTTGCCAGGTCCATTTCTGTAACCGAAAGCAAGAAAAAATTATTCATTTCTTGCCTTCAATCACTAGTGAAAAAATAATAAATTATGTAGAAATTTAAAATGTTGATTAAGTTTAAGGAGCTATTATTTGTGTCATGTCGTGCGAAAAATTTCATTAAATATTCTTAAATTGAACTTATGAAGAAAAAAAATAGTGAAAACCAAAGACAGTGGCGACTGATCCTCCTTAAGTTAGTTAGGAACGTCTTTCTCTATCGCAACCACTAATCTGTAGGTGTTGCGTTCAGTGGTTAGTACATGAGCCAGTCGTAACGTAAGAGTGGCGAGTGAAGAGATTTGGACGGCTCCATATTCACCTCATTTCACCCTCATTGGCGTAAAGACCCTAACGTTAAGAGGTTTTGAGAGCCGATGAGGGCGATTGATATGAGCATACAGCAGCGCCGGAGAGCTACGGATGGTAGCGAAGAGATTTGGGCAAGAAATTTGAGTGATTCCACGACCTGTTGTACTCCGAGACACTTTAGGGGCCGCGGTGGCCGAGCGGTTGGTCCACCCGCCTTCCACCAAGACGAGCCGGGCTCAATCCCCGGCCGGGTCACCGGATCTTCGCAAGCGGGAATCGTGCCGGACGATGCCGTTGGTCGGCGGGGATCTTCCGTCTCTCCAGCCCCCTCATTCCGGCGCTGCTTCATACTAACCTCAATCACCCTCATCGGCTCTCAAGACCTCACTTTGGTGAGTGGATGATTACAACTGTCACGCGTTTTGAGGTTCCTACACGCTAATTACCGACATTCAGTATCGGAGTAACTGATTTTCGATTGGTCCAGTCAGTTGTAAGAAGACAATGACTTCTCACAAAGACAGCACGTCAGTGTTCAAAAGACAGTCGGAAGTACCCGAGTAGCAAATCGACGTATATCATGAGCGTGAAAATTTTTGCGAAACAGGACGACCCTAATGATTTCTGGGAAAAAAAAAAAAAAAAAAAAAAAAAAAAAAAAAAAAAAAAAAAAAAAAAAAAAAAAAAAAAAAAAGTGGCAGATCTAGTGATTTGAAGGAACACAGGTAGTTTTTTTTAAACCCTATTTTCAGATTATCGCACTTTTCTGTCTTCAGTATTATTTATTTCCTCGAAATACACCCGGAAGGAACATGAAAATTTCCTCACGTGCGTATTACATGTTTCATTGCACGTGACTGGCTCTTCATCGGGAGTCGTGTGGGCTCTCTCTTGCGGAAAAAAAAAAACGATACTGTTAGGCCCAAGAGAAGTTTTGGGAACCTATACTGTGGAAAAGTACCTGAAGTGTCAATTTACACACTTTGAAGGTACTGTGCGTTTGTGTGTATGTCTAACAAATATGTTAGTAAAGTATTTCAATTGGGATTATTTTTTCTGCTTTAGATTTTGTAAGCTGCGAAAACAAGTATTTTGTACAGCTTGTCCAAATCTAATCTCAAGCTGACTAAGATTACAATCTGGTGACTCTCTGGTGATTTTTTGTATACTGATTAACCCTTTTAGACTTGCTTTAATGTGTGGTGTGAGGTGTTGCAAACAAGAGTTTTTATGATGCGCGCTGTACTTAAAAGTCAACCCACCGCTTGTTTCGTTGTCACAACCAATGAGCTGTAGGCAATGTGTTGGGCTACAGTTAGGGCCTATATGAACCAATCATGACCCAAGGCCAGTCAGACGGTTTGCGAATCATCCAGCAACAGGTAAGATAACTGGATTATTGAGCTCCGTAGTGCGCAGTACAGATCGAAAATTACCTACACGTGCGCAATGTACACAGATGTGTACACTGGGTTTGAGTGGGTTAAGAGACTTTCTGTTACAAAAGTTGGCAACATCGCTGCCCAGAGCCAACCGACCGGAGGATCTGGAACCTTGTTCCGGACCGGCGAGGAGAATATCCAAAGCACAAGTCACATTTCAATGGCGACTTGTGTCAAAGCAACTGTTAATGACTTCGCCTGACAAGGGCTTTTGTTCGTGCCACGGGACGCCATTTTGAAAGAGGATCCGACCAGTCCACTGTTTGTTGAAAACTTGTGAAACCAACCTTTGAAGGGGGGGGGGGGGGGGGGACCGGGGTATAGACAGTCGTGGGGTTTACGTGAATTTGTTCGCGTCAAAAGGGAATATTTTCTTTGGGATGTAGGAATGAAACGAAAGTATATGCTGTTCACGGTAAAATGAGCACTTCTGAAAGCCCCGCTTAAGATCTACTTGTTTTCACGTTGTGTTTTCTTCCGCCTTATGCACGTGCAATAAACATTGCCATGAGCGTCACGAACTTATTCATGCGTCGGTCAAGTGAAAATATGAAATTATTATAAAAGTAAATACTTTACAAATCTGCTCATTTTTACACTTCGATTCATTTTTGAAAAATCGAAGGAAATAATTTAAGTTATCATAAATGATTACCTAACACTTTTTATTCGACGTTATGGTATGGAACTACTTTTCATCCATAGTTACCAACTTTACTGGCCGCATGCCACTCAGTGCGCCCGTTAAAATATATGCATGTTGGAGTAGCGACTTTTTCCTGAGGTTGATTTCAAAAGTGCTCACTTTATCGTGAACAACCTATAAGCTAAATAATGGTATATGTATTATAACAACCGGAAATGATCAACAGTACTTTTAATCTGGCGCTCAGAGTTATAGCTTTTATTCGCATCATTGGAGTAATTGGAGTATAAATACAGGTACATCACTTATTTATAGTCACGTTACTAAACAATTCCACACATACTGTCACTTCACCGATACATTGATTTCAGCCATTAGGGCCTACGTAATATTACTTTTACACGTGGCGAGATCATGTGCAGACGGAAGACGGAGAATATCGAGCCGGGACTTTCCAGTTCAACCAGCCATGAATTTGAAACAGAGTTATGAAGTACATCTAGCTGTGAAATCTTTTCGCCGAATATTTATTGGCGCTGTATGTTCGTCACGAGAACTGCTTTTGCAATGCGGCACTGAAACGCGAACCCTGCAGGTTAAACACACGACGATGCTATTTATGCGTACATGTTGCTAAAGCTCGTCGCGTGCAGTCTACGCGAGATAACCCGTATCGTGTTTAAGATTCAGGCCAGGAGTAATAACCAACTTACAAAAGTTATCATATCTGCAAGGGTTTATAAACGGCGCCACTCGGCATGAGTAAAGCGTCGTTTAATTCAAACCTCCTTCGGTAATTAGCTTGTCAGGAGCCAAGGGGGCAGTATTTCAGCGGGCGAAAAAAAAAGGGGCGAAAACTTGGAACAACAACACGGCGATAAGGGGAGAGTGACAATAAAAACCCCCGTAGGAAATAAACCCTGGGTGGAAGCTGAGAAGTCGTGACGAGCTCGAATTATCAGAAAACAGAGCGCGGCGAGATTGCTATATTGCTATATTGTGCTGGTGGCTGTGAGAATAAAGGACGGGGGATAGCGAGGTTTGTGTTACTTCCAAGCCTGTGGCAGATATGCTAATGTCCGCATGCAACATGGGGGGGGGGGGGGGGTTCTACTTGCGCCTGAGTTATGAGGGAGATAGGCCGCACGCAGGGCAAACATGACGTCACCGACCTCCCGTCACTCAGCCCCCAGCGTCAGCCGGCCAATCAAACGTCTCCTCGCCAGTGTCAACACAACATGGAGAGGGGCGGGTCCCCTTCCCCCTCCCCAAACACCTTTTCAAACACGTGCATGCGGGTCCGCAGCGCTTTTGACACTTTCATGTCCGTTGTGGACAACCGGTAACATGTTGGACAGGAAACTTACATTTGACCACTGCAGCACTCTGCGAGATAGAGTGCCCAGTGATCTTCCCTGTGGGTACCTCAAACGTAAACCGTCATGACTGGCTGATATCACTGATCAGATCACTAGAGACATGCACACACTTGTGTTTTGTATTGACTTTTGTCATTGGACTACAGTTTGTTGGGACGCGCCCAGGACGGCTTTTGACCAATAGGAAACTACTGACGAGAAGCTGGTCCAATCACATCCAATCAAGACGAAGTGGAAAATGTGTCCTGACTGCTGCAGAAGCCAATAAAGAAGTGGCACTGGCTCCAACATGTATAGAACTCCCGACACTGAGTGCCCGTGATTCGCGGGCAGACAACTGCAAAGCGTTACAGTTAAAACCATCCAATCACGAAAGTGGATCCGAGTTCTAGTGTTTTGGAGTGCAAAAAGTCCATAAATCATTTCGGGGAAAAAAACGTGATTCTAACTATAATGAATTATTATGCGTAATGATAGAAGTGTCTAAGCACATCCCTAAGTTAAAATTTTGAATACAATTAACACTTTGAGGACTATACCCTGATGTAGTTCGGCCGAAACTTGTTTGAATATTTGTTTCCGCATAAAATAAACAGAGCTACTCCCGATATACTTACATCAATATCCTATATTATAAGGATTTTAAATTGTAACTAATACAACAGGCACTCCATTGGTTCACAGCTGGCCAATACGGACAGAATGGTGCCGTTGTCACCAATGGAATGATGGCGTTAAGTGACAATAAGGACCAATAGAACTTGGTATCCCTGCCGCGGTAGACGTAGGGAGATAACATATAGCTAGGGATAGGAAAATTTCGCGAGTTCAATGACCTGTAGACTAGACTCCACAGTCCTGTGTACACTAGGACCTCAGATATTTGTCCATTGGCTGTTGCATCAGTGTTACCTCACACCTGGCAATAGGGGATTCGCTACTTGTTTCCTTGCAAGTCTGCTATTGGCTCAGTCATCCAGGGCGTGTATAATAAACTCTGGTCCAATTGCAAAGGTGAATTCGCTGTATATGTGTTTGACGTCTATCTGGTCCCGAAATGAATTCGCGAAATTTTCCTATCCCTACATATAGCTTGTGTTTAAAACTAATAGAAGTGTGCCGACCTCAAAAGTGATAAGGAAGCATTCCCAGAAAAGATTTTTTACTGTGTTCGCAAGCCTCGCTGGTTGGTATCGGCGAATTCTCTTCGAGCGGAGATTCAGCAAGGTCGACCTAACCGGAGGTCACCGGCGGAAGAGTGCAAGAGGGTCCCTGCGGCGTCGTGCCGCTCTGACGTGACCGCCTCCATTATTCAGCGGGCCGCCCCGGGCCGCCCTAAGCCTCTCAGCCCTCATCAATACGCCCTGGCACACACCCTAAACACCCCCTTCGCAGCTAGCTGTTCCCTTCCAACACTTGTGTACACCTGGGGGTGGCATCCCAGCTCTAACACTTCACCCCCCCCCCCCACCGGGGGGGGGGGGGGGCTGTGCACACAGCCGTCGCTGTTTTAGTGCGACCGCGCAACACTTTCGACGGCTCTCGAACCTGTTACGGCCTCGCTCATCTCTAGACTATACCCTCAACCGCATGCCCGAGGGGCGTGCATAGCCAAAATATCACGGCGAGAGGAGTAGCCGCATTTCTAAACTCAGTGTCCTCTACATCCAGCGCACGATGTTTCTGTACGTTGTTCACGGAAAAACCGCGAGCACGTTTTGAAAGCCTATCTACTTGCATGAACACTGTATATTCTACCACCAGCGCGTGTAGTGAACTGTTTCAAGGTAAGCTGTGTTTTGCTCTTAGCTGTACATACCCAACAGTTTGCTCGTTCACACATAGGTCACTCAATCGTAGTAATGCATTTGACGTCACAGCACGTGTGTAATGGGTAGAGACCCGATAATTTCGCGTGTTCATTTCTGGACAAGTTGGAATTCACACACCTCTACGTTCATGTTACTTTTTTTAATTGGTCGGCGTGTTATTAGACACCTCCTGGAGACAAATGAGCCAATTACAAACACGCAATAAACTGTGCGTCCAACCACCACCTTTTACTACAACAACAATCAACCAATAAACAGTTGATATCTGTATGAGAGTATATAAGATTGTGAAGTCTAGCCTACAGGTCATTGGACTCGCGAATTTCTCGGGTCTCTAGTTATGGGTGCCTCGCCGCTCTCTCGTGAGTGGCAGCAATGCATTTTGTTTATCCCGGCTCCACTTGGGTAACTGGTTCTTGCCGCGTGCGCTGAGTGTGTACAGCACCGAGCAAGCACAAGCTAACCTCGCAACACTTCCGCCACACGCCACTGTCTTCCACCATTATGTAAAATTGGCATTGCCATGGGCAAAGACCTGCAAATTTCGCGTTATTATTTGAGGACATGTTAAACGTAAATCACTTTTCATTTGAAATACGTTTGTCATTGGACCAGTCTTTATTTGACACGCCCTGGTAACTCTGCGCCAATATATGAACACTCCACTCAGAAAGGGAGAGACTTGCCTTCAAGGCAGCAGCCAATGGAGAAACGACGCCGGCAAATTATCTTACAAATTTTATAATTCTTACCCTTAGGTGCAGGACAGCCTTGTTTTTCGAGGAAAGAATCCACGACTAGTTGTACTCCATAACTAGACACACAAAAAATTCGCGAGTTCAGTGACCTGCAGGCTAGACTCTACAGTCTTACAAGTACAAATATGCCGATATCAACAGCACATTGGTTGTCTGCTGTAACAGTGGAAGGCGACGATTGGGCCAGCGTTCTCAAGAAGGTTTCAAACACCGTGTGGACCAATAGCTGAAGTTATCAAAACACGCGTGTTTTAAATTCCAGCTTGTCCCAAAATGAATCCGCGAATTCTTCAGGCCTCTATCCATAACACGTTAGTTCGGGACCAATATCGTGGTTGGATCGTTTTAACCCGCACCTGCCAGCCAATCACGGGCGTTCAGTGTCGTGGTAACATTATTCTGAATGGCCCGATCAAGAAGAAAATGTTTTCTCACACAGACACGCGGTCAATAGCCAAAGGGCATTTGCAAGCTTACACGTGAGAAGCTGAAGTCTAACTTGAGTACAAATCTCTCCGCGAAAAACAGATGGAGATGGCCCTACTTTCGTGAATTAAAAACTAGACAGCAAAACAAACCATTTCTACATTCACAAATGTTTATATGCTCACTCAAGTAGGCAAGGATTTGTCACGAAAACACGCGACCAATAAGGAGACGGAAATTGCTGTAATACTCGCAGTATTTTGAAATCCAAGTTGCCCAGAAATATATTCGCAAAAATCGGGTGGCCTTGTTTATGTTACGTTTGCATGCAACTGGGCCACGACTTGGATATCTTCTGGAGGAAACAAATTATAAACAGGCAACGAAATTCTAGCCTAACCACGGCCTCGCAGTGTGGCAGCAAGCAACCTATGAACACCGGATATCTGCTTCAGTATACAAATGATTGTAGACTCGAGGTCATTAGGCGCGCGAATTTTTTTTCCGATCCGTAATGATAATATTTTTAAAGGGTTGTTCACAATAAAGTGAGCACTTTTGAAAGCAACCTCAAAAAGTCACTGCTCTATCGGCATATATTTTAATGGGTGCAGTGAGTAACATTCGCCCAGTAAAGTTGGTAACGATGGATAGAAAGTTGTACCATATTTTAACGTCGAATTAAAATGCTAGGTAGCCATTTGCAATGACTTAAATTATTTCTTTTGCTGTATGCATCGAAGTGTAAAGATTACCAGATTTGTAAAATATTTACTTTTTATAATCACTTCGCACACTCACCTGACCGACGCACGAATGAAGTGATGAGGCCCATGGCAATGTTAATTTTATACAAGGCGTAAGAAAGCGTGCATGCAAGTAGAACATAAGCAGGGCTTCCAAAAGTGCTTATTTTATCGTGAACAGTCTATAGCACATATTTTGGAAAAGAAAGTGTATTTCGCAACTGATATTTTTATGGTCACTGTGTTAGATGTAGTTTTTGAAGAGCCTCTTTTTGATTGAAATTGAACACCTTTAATAAAAACAAATATCGATAATATTAACTTCTAGCTGTACAATTTTTTTTTTATATTTTTTTTTTCGATTTATTCCTCAAACTAGAGTTTCTGGTGGCTTTAGTCAACTCAAAAGTGAAACATAATGCCGAATATTTTGTAGAGTAACTGCCAAAAGACATAAATGATATACGCCGCCATTACATGTAAGAGTTGTTGTTAAAAAAAAAAATGCACGACTTTCGTTTTGGAATTGCCTCATCTTTGAAACAACCACATGGGCGTATTTCCTTGATTTGGCGTCCATTCCCTTCCCCTGCCAAAGCAGAAATCAACAATCGGAAAATAATTTCTCTAAAGACGTAGGCCTATATGGCGGGATAAAACCCTTCCTTTCATACCTGTGTGTGGGTGTGTGCGCGCGCGTGTGTGCGTGTTTCGTGTGTGCGCGGGTTCCGCATATGTTTGCACACTCACAAATAAACTACCATTCGTAAACTGTTAGTGTTGAAAATAATATAAATTATTAGTTACCCCAAAACTTTCTTTGCAAAAATTAAATCATTTTTGTAATCGCAAAGTGTTCAGAAAGCAATATATTTCTTGTTGCCTTCGCTCCAAACAAATTCGGCAAGGTGAGCCTTGTAAATGGCGTAATTTTTTGGGAAGTATTTTAGCTAAGATGTTAGGGTTAAAAGTAAAAATTACTATGAGAATTTCGCAACGAAGTCAACATATTTGTCTACAGAAATAACGTTAGCTACGGGTCACATTCTTAAAGTATATTTACGTTGAAGAAACTATCGCTTCAGCTTCCTGAAAAAAAACATCACCAAGGTAATTCCGTCGCTGCCAAAAAGGGCTTTGGTATCTCGCGGTTGCCACGAACCACGCTTGGATTGCGGTACTGGATTCACGGGCTCGTACGCCCAATCATAACAACCGTGAAATACGTGTTTGGTAGGGCCACCTGTTTTTCGCGAAAAGATTTAAACGGAGGCTAGACTTCAACACCCTATGCGCATACTAGCAGTCTTCAGTTAACTATTGGCCAGTCAGAATTAAGTTTCTCCGACACTGACCGTCCGTGATTCGCACGCAGGCAGACAAGCCGCGTAACAATTCAAATGACCAAATCACCAAAGTGATTCTGAACCAACCATAGTGCGCTGAACACAACTTGTGTCATGGTATCTTTTCGCGCAAAACAAATGCTCCTAGTGATTGGTGTTCTACGACAATGGCATCGGCCAACAGCAAACCGCAGCAGTGACCAAAGCCGGCGAATCAGAGAAGCTAAAAGGGGTCAGTCAACCATGCTTTGACTTTTAAAACAGTATGCACAAAGTAATTAATCTAAATTCATAAACAGAAGGCACATAAATTCATACCTTATGTGAGATTCTAACCCAGACCCTGTCACCTCGTAAAGCTGATGTACGAACTGATTCTACGCGGAGAATGGCAGTCAAGCACCACATTTGTAAGTAAAACTCCAAATACTTCCGAGAGAAAGTCTCCTCCGAATTATCTTCGAGTTAATGCCGCTTCTATCTGGAGCTATTCCCTACGTATTAGGCGGAGAAGACTATAACAGCGGACATTTAAGCGGTTCTCTTGTCGTTTAATTGATGGAAACTGTGTAGTGAAGATCGACGCAGGGGAATTGTAGAGGTTTAGCAGATAACGTCACACTCCGTTTTAAAATATTTTTGAGATACGGCGAGAGCAGTATTCCGGACTAGCATGAACCGTTAGATTTTTCTTATGAAAAAAAATTACTAAAGGGCGGGCACTTTTGGAATCAACATTTGAAAAAAGTCGCTCTTCCAACATGCGTATATATCTTAAGGCCAGGCTTATACATATGCATAGGCGTATAGGGAATTTTAATGCAGACAAAGATCTCTCGCTCACTTTTTGTGGTAGTATTTTCAACTAATGATTTTTTGTTGGAGATTGAACGCATCTAGATTTGTAAACCTTCCTAATTTTAATTTTTAAATTTTAAATGCACTTTTTAAAATTTCATAATTGTCACACGCCCAGTAAAGTTGGCAACGAAGGGGGGAGAGAGAGTAATTCCACGCGTTAACGTTAAATTACAAGATTTCAAGTGAACTTTTGTGAATACAAAAAAATTTAATTTTACTTTTAGCTTTTTTAAAATACCAATAAAACATTTGTATAACATTTATTCTGCTAAAAATTTTACACTTGCCCTTGACCCACGGACGAATAAAGTGGCAAGGCCCAAAGCCACGTTAATTGTATATATGGCGGAAGAATACACGATGTGTATACAAGTAGACCTCAAGCAGGGTTTTCATAAGTGCTCACTTTACCGTGAACAACATATACGAGCACGTAGAGTACTTACTGTGGAAATACGCGTGTTGCGGACGCATTTCAAAGCTGTCCACCGTGCAGGACTCGCGAACGCGGAAGTAGGGGTTGGTCGAGAAAAGAAAACTTCCCGAAGAAGCATTTCGTCGGCCAAGGCAGCCAATTAAAATTTTAACGACCTACACAGGGGAGATGCCTCAACCGCAGCGAGAATTTCCAGCCACTGAGCAGAGGGCATCGAATCTCCAGTGCCGCCTTGCTGGCAGTGAAATTCGACTGGAGGGGACGGCAGACGTAAGAAAGAAAAGAGAAAGGGAGGGTTAAAAGCTATTTCACATTGAAGTTAACGTTGCTATAGCTTATAACTAGAGACGTGCAAAACTCGCGTTATTATTTGAAGACAGACGAGACTTCAAACACTTGTGTTTTGTGTTGCCTTTGTTATTGGACTACAGTTTGTTAGGACACGCCCACTAACGAGAAGCTGGCCCAATCACGTCCAATTAGGTCGAAAGGGGGAAAAGGTTTTCCTCACTGCTACAGAAGCCAATAAAGAAGCGGCACCGGCTCGAACATGTATAGGAGGGTGACTTTTAACGTGCTGCCAGAAAATAACGCGAATTTTGCAAATCTCTATTTATAATACACGTATTTCAATTAACTGTGTGAGAAAGAGAATACATCATAAACAACCAACCGTGAAGATTAACTTCGTTTAGCTATTCTACTTTGAGTCCATTCGCAGTATCTCCCGACTTTTAAAATGAAACCGAATGAAATATCACCCCATGCGTGAGGTGTTTGGTTGTTTCCTACACTGTGCAAAATAGCGGGGAAAATTACCTGACAAGTGTAAAGTAATATTCGCAAACTTGTGGGGGAGACTTAGTTTCCCTTACAGGTAAGGTAAAATTACCGCATTCTGGAGTAAAATTCACGTACATGGTAGTGGAAAATCCCATAGCTGGATGAGAAAATTTCATTACGACGCGTGCATCTCTTCAAATTTGTCTCAACAGCATAAGTGGAGGGACGGGCGGAAGAAACAATCATTTAACACGCTAATATTCACTGATACTGTTACGCTGTCATCGTGATGTAGACAGCGCATTGGCCTATCTTGAAATAGGACAGTGGTTCGCGCCCACCCACCAGTAAGTGTCGAGGATTTTAGTGTTAAGAAAATTAACAGAACTAGAGACTCCGGGATAATTTTAAATTCTATTTTATTATACATAATAGTTGATTTTCCCTTACTTGTGTGGAATTTTTCCCCCACTTTTGTCAGGTATTTTTCCCCTACAATTACGGAATAGTAATTTAGTTGGTATGTATAATTTACTGATCATTTAAGGAATAATTTTACCTTATATGTAGAGGTAATTAGCTTCCCTTACATATAAGGGAATTTTACCTCACGCTTTTTTACAATGTAAATATGCCACGTATCGCCAGTATTTAAAATTTCTGTTAAATTAAAGTATCTTATTTTTGGTTAACCTGAATTATTACTTGAACAAAAAAAGTGTTGGTAATGCCTAGTAAGAAATAGCTGTAATGCCAAATATTGTTAAATTGAATGTGCACATACGCGGTGCGTTGTATCTTTAGTCTAATTTTCTAGACGTCGCCAAGATTTGTTTGCACGAGGCGAAGGATTACTATGATAAAGGCTGTTCACGATACAGCGAACACTTTTGAAACGCAACCTTAGAAAATAGTCGCCGCTTCTACCTTAATATATTTTAACGGGTGCACTGAGTGACATGTGCCCAGTAAGTTAGTAACGATGGCTGGGAAGTGGTTCCATATCTTATTGTCGAATGAAATATGTTAGGTAACCATTTTTGATAACTTAAATTATTTGTTTGACTTTCTGTTTTTTTTTTTATGCATTGAAGTGTATGAATGAGCATATTAGTAAAATATTTACTTTTCAAATAATTTCACAGTTTAACTTGACAGACGTGCGAATAAAGTGATGAGATCCGCAGGAATGTTAATTTTGAATAAGGCGGAATAATACACAACGTGCTACAAGTAGATCTTAAGCAGGGCTTTCAAAAGTGCTCATTTTACCGTGAATAGCCTATTGTAGCACTTCGGGAGGGCTTCAGAAAAGTTGGACGTGATCATAAATGGGCTATACAATATACAATCAATACCCCGGGTGATTCCAGATAACTAAGGCCGGATTCACACGTACGTCGATCATGCCAAACAGACAGAGCAGACAGAACCGATGGTTGTTCGCGCGCGCGTGTAAGTAGATTTTCTGTGTAGCCATTTGGCTGTCGAATTCGATTTTTTTTTTTAACGTCGAGATTCTAAAACAAATTATAAATATCAAACTAGATGCTGTCATCTTTCTACTCTAATTGATTAATTCCATTACAGTGCGACTTATTTACTAAAAGATTTTCAAAAGATTGTAATTTTATTTTCACATACAAAAATAATTTATACTTTCTGGTGCTATCTTTCGGTTCATCTTTCAAACTACGTTTATTTAATACAGTGTTGAACAAAATTAACGCTTACATTCAGGTATTTCATTATAAATACGTATATTGAACTACTCTATACATTTACATCTATACTCGTCGATTACACAAGACATTAGTAGTGTAAAATATGTGAACCAGTGGACTTCTGGGGAATATCGGCAAAGTCTGCTCTTTCCGCGAGCAGAAAATACCGCGCGGAAACCGAGGACAGCTTCTGATGGTTGTTCCGCTCTGTCTGTTCGGCGTGGTCGGCGTACCTGTGAATCCGGCTTAACACATTCCTAAAGCAAGCATTACACGATACCTGCAGCCGTACTTGGTTCTTGTACGAGCTTCTACAAGGCCTGGTACACGAGCCGGTATACCAGCCGCTATATGAGCCGCCATGAAAGAATCATATTACACGACAGCAGTTCGCGTACTAGCATTTGGCACCCTCGGTGGGTGAAAAAAGTGTGTGGTTCGTAGTAAATATGATCCTCATTCGTAGAACTGCTACCAATTGGTAACTTGCGTAGGCCTATGAAAAAAAAACTAGCTAGCACATATTAGAGTACGAGCGTGTTATTTTTTAACTTTGACGAAAATTACTGACCGGTTGCAAAGGATAATTCTATTTCTATATGTACCGGGATATTATCCGCATGTAAAATTAAAAAAAAAAACTATTTGGTCCTACGGAGTTTCGAACTCGTGCCCAAAAGTTCCCCACTACATGCGGGCGCTGCAACTTTTCCAGTTTGCCACCAGTTCACTTGTAAGAAATATAGTTTATGTACTTTGAATACCATTCAATTCTTGAATTAAGTTTTTCATGTAGTAGGTAATGTTTTAATTATTTAGGACAGTTTTAAACAGTAATTAAAAGTTGTCATCGCCAACATTATTCGTCGTCGTATTTTAAATCTTTTTCAAAGGGTTTCAACCTCACGAATGAATAATCAAGATGGAGGCGTCCTTTTCGGTCTCTGCATTAACTCGTTTCAAGAAGTAGCCACGGGGAGTGCCTTACGCTCTGAAGCTGCGATATGATTGGCCAGGTACGAAAGCAGGTGTGAAACCTGCCACGAAAAATAGGGCGTGTCCAGTTGCCAAACCTGGTACGAAATCTGCCAGTAAAAGGCGAGGAAAGGCCATGGCGGGTGCCACACTAGCCCGTACGTCGGCCGCTATGGCGGACCTTGTACAAGCTTTTAAGGGATCTGGTATCGTGTAATATCGCCTTAAGGAAGGGATCACAGCGAGGGGGCAAGAGAAAGGAGCTGGTCTAGCTCTCTCACCCCCACGGGTAGACATACACTGCCAGATCGGCGGGTCTGGCGACAGCTGCTCGTGATGCCCCATCACCGACCTGCTCGCTGTTACCAAAGCCGTGTCCGAAACGGCTACAAGACGATCAGTTAGGTTACTAAATCGACCACGTGACCATGTTTAGGCCCTAAATATTTGGGGATTTAGGGTTGAAATTTACTGAGGTGAAGTAGCACACTAATCCCCAAACAGGTCCGTAAAATCGTCTGCTGTTGTTTATTTACGTTTTATTTCCCGCGTTGTGGCGGAAACGTCGGTATTTACTATTCTTGAAACACTGCACAATACATGCACGTGAAAAATGGAGAATCGGGGATCTACATGATGTCATTTTAAAATAAAAGTTCGATGTTGTATTAAAAAAAAAACGATTGGTTATTTGAAATGAAATGTTAATAGTAGGGAGAGAATAAATAACGAGAAGATTGATATTGGCTAGAAGGAAATATGATAAGTTATTTACAAGACGTGAAAAAATGCTTGGGAGTAGAAATTTCATAAGCTTGTAGTTTCCAACTTTGTCACATGTAGCGCTGTTACAAGCCGTTCGAAACCACCCGCCATGAATTCCTAAACCATAATTCCCCAAGTTTGCCATTTCGGACACGGCTAAAGGGACCACGGTGGTGTAGCGACCAGACTACTCGCCTCCCAACCAGGCGAGACGGTTCGATCCCCGGATGCTGTCGCTCCCGGATTTTCGCACGATGCCGCTGGTCGGGCGGGTTTCTTCGGGGATCTCCCGTTTCCCCCGTCCATGCATTCCAGCGCTGATCTATATCCACCTGGTTTTACCGTTATCGGCCACTAATTATGATGGTGTCCGGTCGATAAAATTGGTGTTTTGAAAAGGGGGGGGGGGGGGGAGAGTTTGTTGCAAAGAGCATTCTAGGAGTGAAGGCGGGAGTAATTTTGGCCAGAGGTGGGTACCGTATTAACTCCCGAGGGAGGAGTGGTATGAAGGGGTGGTTATGGAGTGCCAGAAGGAGGGGGGAGGGGAGGGGAGGCCGAGACGAAAAGCCGAGCGAGCAGCGAGGGCCCCGGGTACAAATTGCGCCCCGTCAAAAACCCCCGGGTTAAGAGCGGGGCTGCGGCACTTAATTGTCGGTTCACGTGCAGAATACTTGGCAGGCTAGGGGCCAGCCAACACGAGAAAAGGGCTGTCGAAGGGGCGATGGGGAGGTAGGTCGAAGAGGGGTGGAGCACCCATCTAACCCCCCCACCGGTAATAATCCCTACATTCAGACGTCACGCCGGAGGCCGGGCTATTTATCCCAACACCCTCTTTCACCCCTTCTTTTCGACCATGTACATCGCGTGCGGAACTCCGGCGCCACGCGGAATAGCTGGATGTGAGGCTACTTCGAGTTTCTTAGCAACCTTGATAAAGGCTGTTCACGATAAAGTGAGCACTTTTGACATCAACCTTAGAAAAATGTCACTGACCTTGCCTGCATATAATTTAACGGGCGCACTGAGCGACATGCGCTCGGTAAAGTTGGCAGCGATGGATGGAAAGTAGTTACATATCATAACGTCAAATAAAAAGTGTTAAGTAACCATTTAATAATAATTTAAATGATTTCTTTCACTTTCTGTTTTTTTCAAATGCATCGAACTGTAGAAATTAGCAGATATGTAAAATATTAACATTTCAAATAACTCTACAGTTTCGCTTGACCGACGCAAGAATAAAGTGGCGATGCCCATGGCAATGTCAATTTTACATAAGGCGGAAGAATACGCAAATGCATACAATTAGATCTTAAGCTAGGCTTTCAAAAGTGCTCACTTTATGTGCAGAGCATCGGCATAAAATGTTTTATTAAAAAAAAAATCCAGTGTGTCCAAGTGAGGTCTGCTTACGAACAGCATTTAACAAACGTTACGCGTCTGTATGCGTTTTCCAGTTCCTCCATTTCTCTCTAAAGCATGTTTTAGCGATAGTGAAAATGGCTCAAACGGGTGTTTTCACGGTAAGTTTTACGTATGAACATTCCGGTACAAAACATTACAAAAAGAATAGGGACGTGCATCAAACCTTTATTTTTATTAAGTAATAAATTTGTAGGGTATACGTTGAAAATCTCATAGAGGTGCGTTATCGTAGGCACAACTGCATGCCGGTTCAGTGCTTGGCACGTAGAGGCGATGACAGAATTGATTCGCATGTCTCGGTCACCTTAAGCGCTCCCAGCGCTTCTAGCCCACATACGTGCAGAATTCCTTTAACTAGGCGGCCACCTGACATATAAGCTCTGATTGGGATTTACTTTTCTGCTCATTTTGTATTTTTGTGCCTTATGGAAAATTATTATTGCCAATGACTGGCTCATTTTATTCGCAGATCATGCGTGCGAAACCGTGGAATTTTTTAGAAAAGTAAATGTATTGGCAATTTGTAAACTCTGTTTCTTGTCCTTCAAAAAACAACAACTGAACTCGGTAGGTGTACATTTCAACATTAATCTTAACAAAACGTCAGGTCGTCAAACTACTATCTGCTAGAGGCCACAACTCATTCACTGGCCGTTGCCATGATAACATGACTTTTTCCTTTGAACTAATAATTACCACATGATACGTTCACCATTTTTTTCCTCTCTTTAAATTGCCGAATCATACTAGTCCAGTGTTTGTTAAAGCAATTGAAGTCAACTCAAAAAAAGTTATTGAATTATATGTGCTTTGAATCTATAAATTTGCGAAATCTACAGGTCTCTACTAACGGACAGAGCCAATCGTATTTTAAGAGTATGTCTGAGCATTTAGCATACAGTACACCTGTTGGAGCCTAGTCTTCGCGTAAATCTTTTCGCGAAAAACAGGTGTAATTGATTGTAAAACCCGTTTGACTGTAAATTGATAGAAATACATTCGGTACCGTAAAACGGGGCAAATTTGCTCATATGGGGGCTACTTTGGCCTAACGAAAAATATACGTTTCACAGCTCTCTAGACAGTAATCAGGTGACTACTGTCGATTGCTTGTACCGTGACAACATAGATGGCACCACATAACCTAAAAGTAAGTCTACATACACAACACAACAGGACTTATTGTGCTCCAGTAGATTTTTCTATAATGTTTGCATGAATTTACGAACTGGAGCAAAGCAGTCCACCTCTACGGGTTACTTTGCACCACTTTATAAGAATTTATAAAAAAAACATATGTGTAGTTCAATATCAGTTACATCTCTGTGGTGCCGAGCCAATGGCTTGTATCTAACATTTAATATAATAGCTAATGTTTTTAATCATTCATTAGAAATTCACAATGCTTTATATCAAAAAGTCGAGAATTTTGGAGCAAATTATCGCATTGGCTGATGAACACTCAATAACGAACGACGTATGAAGTACTCGTTTTTTATAACAAAACTATTAAACGTGCGTACAATGTGCTGATCTACAAAAAAACACACACACTTCAAACGAGGGCTGTCAAGTGCACCATTTCCGAGCGCTAAAAAAGGCCAAAAACGGCTTTTTATTTAGTACTGTATTTCCACATTTCCGCGTTAGATACATGCAAAACCACTCAAGGGCCGTGCAATGAACCTTCCTGCAGACTTTCAACCAATAAAATAATACGGTCCTCTCGACCTCAAACGCGGGAAGAAACGCTTGGTAGGCGGGGACCTTAACACTTTGACGCCGGCACACTTCTATTAGCTTTAAACGAAGACTAGATATTAGCTACGTATGTCCACCACAGCAGGGATCGCAAGTTCTATTGGTCCTTATTGTCACTTAACGCAATTCCATTGGTGACAACGGCACCAGTCTTTCCGTATTGGCCAACTGCGAACCAATGGAGTGCCAATGGTGCACATACCATCGTGTTCATTTAATTAACTATACAAACATTTGTCGTTTATTTACGAAGATCGTTGTTGACGTTGTATTAGTTCTAATATAAAATTCTTATAAAATAGGAACTTGATGTAAGTATATCGGGAGCAGCTCTGTTTACTTTATGCGGAAACAAATATTCAAACAAGTCTCGCCAGAACTACATCAGGGTGTAGTCCTCAAAAGTGTTAAGTTTCGCACGGGACGGCGGTAACATTGCACTGCCCTATCTCCCCCCCCCCTCCTCGCATATGCGCCTCGATTGTGCAGACAATAGCTCCAGGGTGACTGGGCGCTGCAAGGACAAATGTCCCGGTCACCAACTTTTTTTTTTTTTTTTAATTTCGGTCTCTTCGCACAGCGCGGCTGGAGGCGGAATTAATTAGCGCAGGACTCCCATGAGCCGCGGTGACGCCGTTCGCAGGAGGTAAGGGGGTGAGTTTGAAAGGGGTAGCAGGACGGTTTCGCCTCCCTTCAACCCCCTCCGCCACCAAAAACCCCGCCTACTAGAGGGTCGGTGCCAGGTCGACCCTAGCGCCGCCCCCTCGGCTCACGCTGTGCAATACGCATTCCTCGCAGGAAATGAAAAGAACACCGTGGTACAGGGGTTGAGAGAGAGGAGTTGGGGGGGGGGGGAGCAATCATACACCCACCCCTTGGGAGACGACCTGGCTTCATCCGCCCTGTCCGAGACTTTGAATTCTCTCCGACCCCCCAGACACCGCGTATACACGCTTGTAGGCTGTTCACGGCAAAGTGAGCACTTTCGACGACCTAGTTACTTTTTTATTTCACCCGCCTTTTATCCTTTAACATGCTTTTTAAATAAATATCACCATGTACGTAATAAAGACAGTGCTCACTCTGCCGTGAATAGCCTATAGAAGGCTGTTAACGATGAAGCGAGAACTTTATAAATGAACCTTAGAAAAAGTCACTGCCCCTGCCCGCATGTATTTTAACGAGAGCACTGAGTGGCATTTGCCCAGTAAATATGGTAACGACTGCTGGAAAGTAGTTCTATTTTAACGTCGAATAAAAAGTGTTCGGTAACCATTTGTGATAGCTTAAAATTTTCTTTCGCTTCCTGTTTTTTTTAATGCATCGAAGTGTAAAAATAAGCAGGACTGTAAAGTATTTACTTTCTTAATAATTTCACCCTTTCTGAATAAAGTGATGAAGCCCATAGCAATGTTAATTTTACATAAGGTGGAGGAATACACAATAGGCATACAAGTAGATCATACGCACGGCTTTCAAAATTGCTCATTTTGTCGTGAACAGCCTATAACTGGTTTTGCAGCCAATTGTGTTCATTTAAGAAATAATAAAAATAACTATTTTATTTTATTTTTACGAATTGAAATCTTTACTACTTGTAACTTTTTACTACTTGTATTCCGATAAAGTAGAGCAAACACTAAAATTATAAAGATGTTAGTTTTGTCTTCAAGAGCAAATAAATGTCCATATGAATGCAGTCCCGAGTATATACGTGCATACTCTTCAAAGGGTAAGCAGGTCTTAAGGGTCCTATGTACTGAAACGTTTTCTGTGAAATCATTGTTTGCGCCTAAACGCCTGTCTCGGTAAATAAATGTCCTGTGAATACCACTTTTTGTCAGAAAAGATAAAATAACAATTCCCTATGCTCCAATTTTTTTTTACTTTGGTCATATTAAGTGTATTGTTGGAGAACAAAAATTCGTGAAAATGGTCAAATATAGCATTTTTAAAGCTTGCCTATGCAGTTTCCTTAAGCGGCAAGAGAAAAGTAGAAAAATACGGGAGTAGTTTAATCTGTGGTATTTCATCGCGTGTAATAAAACCCCACTGTTACATATCTAATTTGCACAGTACGGCGTTACGACAGAAACACTGCACGCCTTGCGCGTAGGAGCTATGAGGCGCTTAAAGTGCGTGTTAGCGTCGCCCGTATCGCTCCTTCGCCTCTTGGCCTTGGACGTGCAGCTACATAGTCCTCTTAAAGAGTAAAGTTTTATGGTTAACCCTGACGCCCCACTTAAACAGGGTGGCAGCAGGTTTTGTTTGCAGCGCCCTTAACTGCAGCATTTCTTACTGGTAATGTCCTGAATTTTTCAGGTCTCCTCTATTTGGCAAAAAGAAATTGTTTTTGAATCAAGCTTCTATCCGAGATATACAGCTAAATTCTCAAGAGCATATATAGGCTATTCGCGGTAAAGTGAGCACTTTTGAAAGCCCTCTCATTTGGAATAACAGTCGGAAAAAAAATATTTTCTTTTAGCCTTAGATGTTATCTTCCGAATGCGGTTGAATATGCATTCTGTGTTTATTACTTACATTGCAATATTTATTTTAAAAGGTGGTTAAAGGAAGGAAAATGGCTGAAAGTAAAAAGTAACTAGGGCTTCAAAAGTGCTCACTTTACCGTGAACAACCTATATTTTCACCTTACTTTGGAGCGCCTCCCTTTGCAAACATGACAACTATGGATCTACTTAAACCTTTCAGAGCCACTTTCGCAGTGTGCAGTGCGGACCGAAAATTTCCACACACGCGTAATGTACACAGATATGTACACTGGGTCTGAATACGTTAAAACGTACAGAAAACGTACTCGTCAAATGTTCGCGGAACTTGCGTGTAGATAAGATCTCGCGAATATTCGACGGTAGTTCTACACTTCAAGAACGTTAACTATAGCGTAATTTTTGTGTTTGGACCGCTTGTGTTCCAACACCCAGTTGGTCGACTCATTATCCAGTATCGCCGTGCAGCCGAGTTGGTAAAAAAAATGGGAGACGTAAGTCTTTCACCGTCGCGACAGTAAATAAATAAAAAAAAAAATTGTAGCTCAAGTGAGCAAATAACTTGGATGTATAGGCTGCTGGATAATTGATTCGCAAACATTCACGTACCTACAGAAATCAGACGTAACTAACAAATCTACCACTTCGGTTACTTTACCTAACTTACGTCATCGTGCAGAAACTTTTGAAACTAGATGGCGCAGTCCCGTGGCAGTTTAAAGCTGTGAAGTCTGCACGCGATATTCTGAGATTGCGAAATGCGAGCAACTCAATAAACAAAAACTGCTGCAATCGACGGACTGGAAACGACAGTAAAGTTCGATAACGGGCCAACACTTTTCCCGCGCCTTACGTGAATTTCAAATTCGTTTCAATTGCTGAAGACGTAGTGCCTCGGACATTCATTCCTGGGGAATAACAGCCGCTCTTCGGAAGAAAGAAGTGAGAACAATTTCAAGAAGCACGAAGTTGTGGCAGCACCGTAAATCCAGACGGAAGGATTGCAATAAGAAGCGCGGAAACTAAAAAGCTATCAACGGTACGCCAGCAAGAATTTGGCCGTCAACCAGTGAAAGGCAAATACCAGACGGGGGAAAAAAAGAGAGCTCATTATCAGTCTTCCCCAACCGCCGTCGGTTCGAACAGCTACTGTCTGCACAGCGCAAAACATCTCGGAGTAAAAAATTTCATCTCGAATATTGAACAATGTTTGGCCACGACAGTCGGGAAATAATTATTTCACCTATTTAAAAAAAAAAAAAGAAAAAAAAAAAGTCCTGCTTCGTTGAAATAGTATCCTTATAATAATTTATATGAGATCGGAAAAGCTCGCAACGAAACAGGCGAATCAGCGAAATGCGCGGTAAAAACTGTTTTGCCGGGAATTCCAGTTTTCCGAAACGAGGCAGTTCCAGGTAAGCGACAACTGAAGCTCGACGAAAACGTTTTTGTCCACAGGCGCGAGTATGGACTTTTTGTGGCTAGTTAATTTCTACCACGTTGACTTATAGTTTCTGGATTTTTGACACGTGCTGTACTTAGTTGGTTAAGAACTTGTTCCTTTATCACAGCCAATAAGCTGTGTAGTCCATTCCGGTTTCTTTGGCCTTTTTGAATCAAACCTCTGAAAAATCTCCCCACGTATGACGTATTTAGTTATTTCCTATCACAAGCGTTTTATACTTGGTGTTCAGAAAAGTTACTTTTTTCCTGTTAAATTGAAATGTTCATATTATATTTATAAATTATATTGCTTCATTTATAAATAATTTGAATAAAAAACAGGGAGAAAAAAGGTATGTTGGTAACGCCTAGTGTGAAATAGTCCTTGTACAAAATACTGTTACTGCTGGGTGCGCACGAATGTGGCGCGTTGTCCCTCTGGTGTAATTCTCCAGGCTTAGTTAAGTTTAGTTTGCACGAGGCGGAGGAATATCCTGCAAGTAGAACTTTAACAAGGCTTCAGAAAACGCCGAAGTAACCGTGAATGGATTCTAGGCGTTGTGTTCAGTGGTTAGTAATATGAGCCAATCGTGACGTAGAGAAGTAGCATGGTTTACGAATCAGTAGGGATAGGAAAATTTCACGAGTTCAATGACCTGTAGGCTAGACTCCACAGCCCTGTCTACACTAGGGCCTCAGATGGCTGTTGCATTAGTGTTACCTCGCACCTGAAAGTAAGGGATTCGCTACTTGTTTCCTTGCAAGTCTGCTATTGGCTCAGAGTCGTCCAGGAAGTGTATAATTAACTCTGGTCCAATTGCAAAGGTCAATTCACTGTATATGTGTTTGACGTCTATCTTGTCCCGAGATGAATGCGCGAAATTTCCCTATCCCTACGAATCAGTTGCTCGCAGGGAAAATCATTGGGTGCTGAGCTTCTTATAGTACAGCTCCGGTCAAACGTTACCTACCTTTGCAACACGTAGACAGCTGGCTGCAATTGGCATACAAGAGTAAGATTACAGCGGTGAAACAGCCGCTTACACAGCGGGACTCCAGAAGCGCTCGCAAGAATAATGGCGCCACTTGCTAGCAACACGGCGGAACGCTGTTAACCAATCAGCTCCTGGTAACCTACTCGCCACCCGGCAGCCCAGCCAATTGGGAACCAATCGCAGCACGCAGTGGCCAATCAGTAGGGATAGGAAAATTTCGTGAGTTCAATGACCTTTATGCTAGACTCCAAATCCTTTGTATAGTTGAATCTGAGACGTTTGTTCATTCGCTGTTGCCCCAGTGTTACAAAACATTTCACAGTACGGGATTCACTTCTTGTTCCCTTGCAAGTCTCGGAGTCGTCCAGGGCGTGTCTAATAAACTCTGATCCAATTGCAGAGGTGACTTCAGTGTACGCGCGTTTCAAATCTATCCTGTCCTGAAATGAAGTCGTGAGTTTTTCCAATCCCTACCAATAAGACGCGAGGGCCACACTGTTAAAAAAAAATGTCCTTCATTTTACGGAAAAGCGCTGGTAAAAATTTATCCAGAAGTGTCCGTAAACTCTCCGTAAAATTACGGACACGTTGATTTTCAAAAACTCACTTTCCGTAAATTTCACGGAACCTCCCCGTTTATTTCCAAGTTAGTTTTCTGTACTTCCCGTTTAGAAAAAAAGAGATAATGAAAATCTTTAATTTTCGTTATGTGGGTCTTCTACCATATATAAAAATGATATTAATAAAAATTAAATCTTTTATACTTAAGTGAGGTTTGAACCCGAGTCAAAAAATTTTCAGACCACGACTGTAACCATTCACCTACTACTCTCACTTTACAATTGTAATATAACATTTATACTTATATTCAAAAGACAAAAGCAGAAATTCTATTTCTATTAAATTTAGTGTATTTTTAGTGTTGCCAAATGTTACAGACGCCTGATGCTATTTTTTAATGTTTGAACTGAATTGTTCATAGTCGCGTGGATAGCCTTAACTGCCGCAGACACGATAATTTTCTTGTTAAAATGGCTAAGAAAGCTTCGTGTAGAATCGGCATTGTTCGTCCCCGTAACTCGAAGCCAAAGGGAATACGAAGACTTTATTTTGTATTTACGGACTTAACTCCGTTTTTCGTCATTACAGATTGCTTTTCCGTATATACACCGTAAGTTTCCGCAAAACATTCCGTAAATATACGGAAATTTTTAACAGTGCAGTTTCCACAGTCTTCGCGTAGCCAGTCGGAGAATGGGCGCGCTCTCGTCAAAGGAGCCGCGACATTTGGCTTCTCTCAATTAACCTATACTGTGTTCGAGTATGTATAGGCTGTTCACGGTAGACTTTTACGAACGTTGCGCATTCTTCCGCCTTATGTAAAATTAACGTTGCCATGAGCTTCGTCACTTTTTTCCATGCGTCGCTCAAGCGAAACAGTGGAATTATTAGAGAAGTAAATGCGTTACAAATCTGGTCATTTTACTCTTTGATGCATACAAAAAAAAACAGAAAGGCGAAATAAATATTATAAGTTATCGCAAATAGTTAACTTACACTTTTTATTCGACGTTAAGATACGGGAACTACTTTCCATCCATCATCACTAGGGATACGAAAATTTCGCGAGTTCAATGACCTGTAGGCTAGACTTCACAGTACTTTGTATAGTCGAGTCTCAGATGTTTGTTCATTGGCTGCTGCTCCGGTGTTACCCTACACGTGAGAGTATGGGTTTCGCTTCTTGTTCCCTTGCAGACTCAGCTCCAATAGCAAAGGCGATTTCAGCGTACGCCTGTTTGAAATCGATCTTGTCCTGAAATGAATTCGCGAAATTTTCCTACCCTTAAATATACGCAAGCAGGGGCAGTGCTTTTTTTTTTTTAAGGTCGATTTCAAAATTGCTCACTTTATAGTGAGCAGCCTTTATCGGCATTTGTTCCCCTTTAATTCCGAAGCAGCTGTAGTTGCCGTGTTTATCAGGCAGAAGCCGGAACTTCCGCACCGGACCCTCGAGTTAAGCGATAGTTGGGTGTAAACACTGAACCAGAGAGAACTTCCTAGCGTGGCTTCAAGTTTAATAAGGTTGTGTGCTCACCCCCTTACTCCCTCCAGAGGAGATAAAAGTTAAGTATAATAGTGGTAGGGGTAACTTCAAGGACGTGAGAGGGATTGGAGGAGGGGGAGAAGAGAAGAGTGCAAGCGAATTGTCGATTGTCTCCCGACCATTTCTGCGGCGCACAGCACGTGCATACACCTCTCGCGAAACTGCTCTAGCTATCGGGCATCTTGTCCCAACCACTCCACATATTGAGAAACGCACACAGGTACAGATTACTATTTTCCGCAGTGTTCCTATAACTAAGCAAAAATTAAATAATTCAGTCTACTTTTGAAATAAAGTATCTGCACCCAGCTGCTTGTGTTTTCACTTAAAATCTAACTGGACTATTTACAGTTAATTTCACAGTTTATCGAGGAACTTGTTTCCGGCCTGTCTACCAAACCGGCAGTCGCGAACTTCAAATGGGGGATCAAGGTTAAACGAAATTCCTTCTCATTGTGTCAGTTTTAAAGATAACTATTTAAAAAAAAAAAACACACGTTGACGCAATTTTCTCAGAGAATATTGCTACATATTTTTTTTTATTTCTTTGCCTTTTTTTTTGTTCTATGTAGATTTCAATATTTACATTTTATAAAAGCACACTAGACTAAAAAATTGGCGAAATATTTTAACGTAGCATCATTTCTGAAGATATTTCACGTAGAATACTTTTTGTTTGAAATAGCTATCTTTAAAACTGGCCCAATGAGAAGGGATTTCATTTAACATTGATTCCCCATTTGGAGTTCGCGACTGCCGGCTTGGTAGGCAGACCCTTTAAGGTCAGTTCCAGTTTTTTTTTTTTTTTTTTAATAATAATCTGCACGAATTAGGAAAGTACTTCTAAGTATTAACGTACTATCAGTTGAGAGTTTGGGGGGAAAAAAAACTCGAAAAAATTTGAGTCAACATCTTCGATAACGGTCTATCTAGTTTTAAATAGTTATAACACAAAAATAATCGGCGTGTGTGTGTGTGTATGGGAATCCGCCGTGGAATATACGTGAATAAATACGTCACCGTTAGAGATGATAGTTTATCGCGGGAAAAGTTGACTGTTTGCTAGGATTCAACGTGCTGCATACGTTTCCGACAGTTTCCTTTTCTTATCAGCCGTCGTCAAGCATATATATAGCTACTATTCCATTTAACTGGGCAAACGAGGATTCCGATACTCTAAAAGCAAAACGTTTCTGATTGGCTTGCAAAGAACTTAGCAGAGTCAAAACCTTGGTCGTCCAATCATAAAAGGATAAACCAGCTATAGTGTTATCGAAGACGTGTTGGCTCAAACTTTTTTTTTTTTTCGCGAATTTCCACCATACGCAGTCGTCGTTATAGCGGCTGCTATATTCTTCGGGATGCGGGAATTAATTCAAAAGAACGAAATGGGTGTTGTGACGAGATACGCTACCCGGGAAATTTCCTCCAACGCCCAAAATTGCCGCCAGTCGCCGCGGGTCCCCGCCAACGTCTCGAGTACGCGAGGCGCCAACTCGACGCCATGTTCGCATCGTAGTCGTATACCTGATCTAACGAGACCACGTCTATTTCTATCATGTTATTAGTCTCACACGCTATAATGTCGTCGGAGTGGACAACCCTGCAAATGGTCACATCTTCGTTCCCGTCCCAGTATCCCATATACAGGCTGTTCACGATAAAGCGAGCGCTACCTTAGAAAAAAGTCACTGCTCCCAACTACATTAATTTTATAATCCATTCACGATTACTTCACACTTTTCTGAATCCCTTATAAAGTTCTACTTTCAAGATATTCCTCCGCCTCGTGCAAACTAAGCTTACCTAAGTCTAGAAAATTATAGGTTGTTCACGGTAAAGTGAGCACTTTTTAAGGCCCTCCCAACAGGCACTAGCCACTAATAAATATATCGCAATGCAGCCTTAGGTATTAAATTTCGAGGGTGGTGAAATGTATACACTGCGTTTATTGGTCACATTGCAATGCTTATATTAAAAAGCAGTCAGCAGGAAGATGGGAATTGAAAGAGAGGAAAAATTTAGAAGGGCCTTAAAAAGTGTTCACTTTACCGTGAACAGCCTATACACCGAAGGACAACACACCAAATTCGTGCGCTTTCAGTTGTAATGATATTTTGCATGAGAACTATTTCTTACTAGGCGTTACAAACACACATGTTTGTCACAGTTTGTTATACTTTAATAACAAAATACTGTCAAAACTCTAAATTAGGTACTTACATGTTAACAGAGGTACATAACGCTTGTGATACATGGAATATTAACGAAATAACCTAACACATCATACATGGGATGATTTTTCTAAAGTTTCATTAAAAAAGTGTGAGTAGACTATAACGGGCGCACTAAGTGGCATGCGCCCAGTAAACGATGGGTAAAGATGGAGGGAAAGTAGTTAAATGTCTTAATGTTGAATTAATAATGTTAAGTAACCATTTGTGACTGCTTCAAGTGAACAAACGAGCATATTTGTAAGTTATTTATTTTTATAATGATTTAACAGTTTTACCAGACTGACACACGAATAAAGTAACGGGGCCCATGGCAGCGCTAATTTTACATAACGTGGAATAATACACAAGTAGATCTTAAGTAGGGCTTTCAATAGTGCTCGTTTTTATATAGGTGTGAATTTAAAAGCGTGACCACACCAGAAAAATTAAGGAAAAAAACACTGTCGCTACGCAGTAGCATTCTTGTGCGAGACCATGTTAAACACTGTAAAATAATCTCCCTGCAAGTTTCTGTGTAAAGTAGCGTTGCACGAGCTATACTCGAGTGTGGCCCTCGAGAGTGTTAAGGCCTGTCTACAATTGCGCTATCCCCCCCAGCCAGTAGCTTGAGACAAGGGAACGCTGATTGGTGCACGTGGCCCTCCGACGCCATGGAGCGGTCCCAATCTCCCGTGTCACAAATCAACCTGTGCTCCAAGTTAAAGCGTTCAGAAAACTGAACTTTTGTCCCAAGATGTGTCCTAAGATGGGGTATAAAAAAAACAATGGACTTCCAATACGTTCGCGCGCATTCAAGAATGTCAACGTTGAGGATGTAAAGAATGGAATTGAAAGGTGTTCTTTTTCAATACAAACGTGATGCAATGCTAATTAGTACCGTACTCGTTCTGTCTGAACTATTTAATGTGAAGGATGAAACTTTTAAAAAAGAAAATTCTTGGATGTAATTTGGCAAAACAGCTTATAATAATACAGTTAAATAAATATTCAAATCTGCCACCTCGTAAACATTAAACAAATAATGTGATGGATTTACTGCGATCTAGTGTCAGATTCTGAAAGATCAATTTCGGGCAACACATTTGTAGACCATATTCGGACTGTGTCAATGTGACGTCACTTGACACCGAGAGTCGCGCACATCCATGGGGCCGCTGTGGTGTAGTGGTTAGACCAGTCGCCTCCCGCCTAGGCGAACGGGTTCGATTTCCCGGGCGGGATCGCTCCCGGATTTTCGCATGTGGGAATCGTGCCGGACGATGGCACTGGGCGGCGGGTTTCCTCAGGGATCTCCCGTTTCCCCCGCCCTTGCATTTCGTCGCTGCTCCATACTCACCTCGCTTCACCCTCATCGGCTCTCAAGACCTCGATGTTAACTTACTTTGGACATGTCCACGTCCCCAGGTACGGCTGACTGTAGACAAGCCTTTAAGTTGGTCGCCTGGTTGAAGGAATTTTGCACGTCTGAGGCCTATAAGCGTGGGAACGCTAAGCGTAGACCGAGACATGCGCATGAACTCTCTCATAGTTTCTATAGGCCGTTCACGGTAAAGTGAGCACTTTGGAAGCCCTAGTTACTTTTTTCTTTCAACCAACTTATACTCTTCCACCACTTGTAAATTTAAACCCTGCCATACAAGTAATAAGCACAGTGTATATATTCACCATACCCAAAACCAAAAGTCTGAGGCCACAATGAAATGTATTTATTGATTATTATGTCTTATGAAACGGCTTCAAAAAGTGCTCACTTTACCGTGAACGGCCTATACGCGCAAAGCACTGAACTGGCGTGCAGTCTTGCCGTCGAATAACGCACAACTGTGAGACTTTCAGCGGAGACCCGGCCATTTCGTGACGTAATAATAATAATAAAGGTTTGATGATCGTCCCTAATCTTTTGTTAATGTTCCGTACCGGAATGTTCATACCTAACAGATGACCGCGAAAACACCCTTTGGAGCCATTTTCCCTATTAAAAAAAAAGTATGCTTTAGAGAGAAATGGAGAAACCGAAAAACGTATTACACAGACGCGTAACGTCTCTTAAATGCTATTCGCAAGCAGACCTCACTCAGACACTATGTACGGTTGTTTAATAAAACGTTTTCAGGTGGAACTCTGCATACACGATGTGGCGTGTTGCCTACCCAGGCGGGGCCCACCTTAACATCGAGGTTGCGGATGGTAACGTGTGGACGCCACGGGGAGTCTGGAAGGGGCATGCAGCAACAGTTGCACTCTTTACAGCACCGTGGCGGCCCGAACTGTTGCACAGCACGCAACACACAAACACACACGCGCGCCCTTGGCACTCCGCCCCTTGGTCGATATGCCTGCCGTCAGGCACGCCACGACGACGCGATAACCCCCCCCCCCCCCCCGGCGACAGCGAAGAGTCGATGGGATCGCGACGTCGCTGCCCAGGGGTGCACGGGATGTTAGGGGGGGTCGTCACCGGCCTGCGCGCTGGGGCCACATTCGCGAAGACCGCTCATTACAACTACCCGAGTATTCCAGGATATAGTCTATTCACGGTAAAGTGTGCACTTCTGATAGCCCTCTTATTTGAAATAATAATCAATAAATATATTTCGTTTTAATCTCAAGACGTTGACTTCCGAATGCGGTGGAATATACACACTGTTGTATTGCTCACATGACGATATTTATTTAAAAAGGTGGTTAAAGGATTAAAAAGGGCTGAAGGATAAATTAACTAGGCCCGCAAAAGTGCTCACTTTGCCGCCTATATAACCTCGTTAAAGGCTTTTCACGGTAAACTCAGCATTTTTGAAAACCCCGCTTAGGATTAAATTTTATGCATGCTGTGAATTCTTGCGCCTTATGTAAAAAATAACATTGCCACGGGCCCCATCACTTTATTCATCCGTCGGTTAAGCGAAACTGTGAAATATTTTACAAATCTGCTCATTTTTAAACTTAGATGCATAAAAAAAAACAGGAAGCGATATAATTATAATTTAAGTTCTCACAAATGGTTAACTAACACTTATATTCCGACGTTAAGACATGGAACTACTTTCCCTCTTGTTGCCAACTGTACTGGCCACTCACGCCTCTCAGTGCGCCCGTTAAAATATATGCAGGTAGGGGCAGTGATATTTTTCGAAGGTTGATTTCAGAAGTGCTCACTTTATTGCGAGCAGCTTTTACAAGTGTTTACAATTTTTTCAAGCCCACGGCAAGAGTGCAAATTTTAAAGCCGTGCTTTAAAAAATTCCTTTCAGCTTATGTGTATCAATTCGCCAATCTTTAATATGAGGACTTAACTGTATGGAATATACTAATTGTTTCACAAATATTGTTGGGGCGGTACAGAAAAGAGCTGTGGTGATACTTACCACTGTGTGAAGAAAGGCATCGCCACGGCCACTTACACGGTAAAAAACTTTTGCACTAATGTAGTTTTTTCTAAAACTAGTTTCCAAGATCGTTTCAGTAATACTGCACGTGCATTAGAACAATGTACTACATATAACCCTTTGCGATTGAAGATGTACAGATACGTACTGGAGATTTCATGTCCATTAAAAACGTGGTAGTACATAATTAATGTTGTACGTTACATGTATGTCAGTGTTGCATAATATACAACAGTTTACACGAATTGTTACAAAAACTTTTCGACAACACTTTCCCAAGCATTTGTTTGCAAAAGGTACACATTTATCTATGTATTCTGGTGTAGAATACAGGGTTATTATAACATAATCCCAAAGGATAATGATGGCAGGGGTTGGGGGTAAGAACTGCAAGGCTTTTCCCCATTATTTTTTTAAGCTGGTGTAGGGGAGGTTTCTTGCTAAAGGCCGTTCACGATAAAATAGGCACATTTGAAATCAACCTTAGAAAGGTGTCACTGCCCCTTCCTGCATATATTTTAACGGGCGCACTGAGTGACATGCGCCCAGTAAAGTTGGTAACGATGGAGGGAAAGTAATTTCATGTCTATATGTCGAATAAAAGGTGTTAGATAACCATTTGTGATAACTTATATTGTTTCTGTCCCTTTCCGTTTATTTTGTATTGCATCGAAGTGTAGAAATGAGCGGATTTGTGAAATTTTCCTTTCCTAATAAACCCACAGTTTCACTTGACCGACGCATGAATAAAGTGACGAGGCCCATGGCGATGTTAATTTTACATGAGGGGGAAGAATACACAAAGTGCATAAAAGTAGATCTTAAGCAGGGCTTTCAAAAGTGCTCATTTTACCGCGAACAGCCTATACGTAAGGATAGGAAAATTTCGCGCGTTCAATGACCGGTAGGCTAGACTCATCAGTCCTCTCCATACTGGAGCCTCAGCCGTGTGTTCATTGGCTGTTGTCTCACACCTGGAAGTTATGGGATTCGCAAGGTATTTCCTTATAAGTCTGCTATTGGCTCAGAGGCGCGCAGGGAGGGTCTAATAAACTGCGATACAAATCGCTAAGGTGACTTCGCTGTGTATGTGTTTGACGTCTCTCTTGTCCCGAAATGAATCCGCGAAATTGTACTATCCCTGCCCGTACGAATGTGCGAAATGCACGTTGCTAAATACGGTGACTGATGCCGTAGAGCTGAACAGCCCCGGTCATTCTCTTCGTTTCCCCTCTTGGCTATTACGACTCTACCCCCGGGCAAAATTCCTGCGAGGCAACGAATCTCTGCGAAGACAGCGGGCGCGGCACAACTAACGACTGAGCCTGCTCGACTGGTGGGCGTCCTTGGCGCTTTTAATTAAGCGCCGGCACATAAAACGCGTGTCTTTACCCCCCCCCCCCTTTTCCACGAATCCCCTCTAACGCCAACGAAGTTCGGAAAGCAAGTGCGAAAATAACGTCGAGGCGGGCGCGGAAACCAAATAACATAATCCAATTACGAGCGCGAGCCTGAAAAGGGGGGGGGGGAGGGGGACGGGGCCGCGTGATAGGCGGACAACCCCCACCGGGGTAAAGACAAAAGGAACGACCGCCATTTCATTTGAATACCGTCGTGGAAAGGTTTGTTACGACGGATATGGTGGAGGGTGGGGGAGGGGCAGCGCCCCCCGCCCCTCGAACAACGGAGAAGATACAGCCACCACAAACAAAAGGGACGTTTGTGCGGACCTCCCCACAAGCACACGAAATAAAAACTCTTCGCTTTTAAAACTCATCCCCCACCCCCCGGGGCACAGGAAACCAGATCTCGAAAAACAAAAAACTTCCCGCTAACCTACTTTTTGCATCGCATTTTCCTCTCGGGACACAGCCGTTACGTGTGACGTTCATATTACGACTTTCCCCGGTTAGTTTTATAGCGGTGATATCCTTGCAATCTTGTGTTTATTCGCACGCTTTTATAAATGAACGTAAATAATTAATATTGGCATTCCAACTTTACATGCGGAATTATTTAACAAAATTTCTGTAACTAGAATGTACTGATTTCTCACTTTGAAAAAAGAATTGCCGTAGGGACAATATAAATATTGTTAACATAGATAGCAATACCAACAGAACAGTTTGTTGTTTTTCCAGTATGTGATTGTATTTGCTATAGGCTGTTCACGATAAAGTGAGCACTTTTTAAGGCCCTTCTAAATTTTTCCTTTCGCCCAATAGCTATTTCCTGCTGCTTTTTTCAGAATTAAACACCTAAGGCTGCAATCAGATATATTTATTAGTGGTTAATGTATGTTGGAAGGGCCTTAAAAAGCGCTCACTTTACCGTGAACCGCCTATACTGTACATAACGTTGCTGCAGCAGAGCACTGCCGAACAGCTTCACTGTACGTCGCAGGAAATTGCAAGCAAAAACAAGCACGATAATAAAATATAATAAAAACCAGCTACTATTAGCTGCTGTCAACAAATGTGTAGTAAACAACAAGCATAGTACTCCGCATAAGGAATTTATACGTGAAAAGGAAAAGGAGAGAGAAAAGACGCATTTTCCCCCCTGAGACTGTGTCCATGTGTCATTTTGTGTTTCGTGTACGACCTGCACCAACGCTTTGAGTGACGCAGGTCCGAAACAAATGTTCACTCAATAGCAAGGTATATAACACGCCAAATATAACGCTAATAAGCTTAAAGGAAAAGGAAGCTACACAACGCGCGTTTAATTAGACTAGGCGAAGTGCGAATATTTTTTTCTAATCCACTGCCTGTCAGTGGTTACGTTTCAAGTTGATTATAAAAGTCCAACAGTTATCCTTGAATCGTGAGCACACGTTTACTGGCATTTTAAGCATCCTGCAAAACATTATAAACTAATTAAACAGTCAACGTGGGAAAACCATGACGCGGGACTCCTTCAAAATACTTTTATGCGATCTTCTCGAGCTATAATTTAACAAATGTGACAAATTTATGTAAAGTTATTAGTTATTACAGAGGAAGCAGAAGTGTGGCTTCCAGTGCGGTTTAGAAAAAAAATGTGGCTGGGCAAAGTAAAAAAATACGTAATTACGTTCCTCCGGGCTGTCAGTTGTCAACAACATGGACGAACTCGTTAGCGAAGCCTGGCGTTACATCGCTTCTAGATAAAAATAAAAAAGGGCACTCATTTATTCACAAGTGATCATACCGGAAGCATAAGAACAACAAAGAGCAAAACTCCCGGACTTTCTTGTGTCGTGTTTATAAAGTTAAAATTTGTATTATGTTCACAAGCGGGAAAAATCGCATTCAACATCAAAGAGCTTTGGCACATTTGAAAACACGTTTTATAACAAAACTATTTTCCAACCCATTCTAGTTAGTGTAAAAGAGCTACAAAGTTTTAAAAATATATTTTTTAATGATTTTTTTTTTACTGTGTTATGGTAGTAGTAAAAACAGACATTTCAAAGAACGATGAAAAGTAAGGGGACATTCGCGGATTTGTTCAATGAAGTAAAGAGATCGGTTGAGAAAGGGAAAGTGGTTAATTTCCAGTTCTAGGGGAACAGTGTTTCTACAATCGCGTGCCAAGCACTGTGCCATCGAGGCAGCAAAATTATTCTAGACGTGTCACAGCAATATATACATTTCCTGCCCCTCTGCTGCTTCCCTCGCGAAACAAGCAACCCTAAGGCGGCGCGCGAACAACCAAACGCGCCGTCCAACGAAGCTGGTGTTCAAGGACGGGGTGGTATTTGTATCACTGGTGGTTTTCGATACCAGCGATTGGAAATTTTAATTTTATTTTTTTGTCGTCTCCCCCGCCAGAGCGCTTGTAACCGGGCGAATGCGATCACTGCCCCCCACCGCACCATTCGGAAAAAGCCAACCACCCCCCAGTTTCCCACCCTTGCACCCCCCCCCCTCGGACAGCGTTAAAACCACCCCTCCCGGCAGAAACAATGAAATCACACAACGAGACTGTCCGCAATTAATTCTTTCCCCCCGCAGTCGGGAGGGAAAGTCAGTAACCGGTGTTTCCCACAGCGGAATACTAATCATAAATAGCGCGAAGGGGGGTGGAGATTAATGGTCGGCATGGCTGCCAACTGCGAAACAATGGAGAAGCGGGCGCGCGGGGGTGGGAAGATACGCCCGCCCCGGCGGGATGAATAAACAAGAGTAACAGAGCCAGCGTTATCGAGGCGCGAAGGAGTTAGGGGGGGGGGGGGACCCGTATAGCGTGGCAGGGAGTGGGGCGGGTAGGCAACCCGCTCGGCGCGGCGGGGGCGACAGGCTGAGTGATGTTGCGCGCGCACGCCACCAGACCGCGCGCACGACAGCGCCCCGCGCAGCCAGGGATGCCACACGACCCAGGCCCAAACCAACGTAGCGGCCAGTTTTCGAGGACCGGCGTGCTCGGCTTTCAAGTAACAAAGGGACCCGCCCCTGATAACAACACAGCTGGTTCCCAGTTGGTTGGACGCCAACGTTTGTGCAGCTAAGAAGGAGGGGGGGGGGGGGCACACGCATAACTGCACATATTTCGAAGGTCCTACAGTAACCGGCACACTCCCAGGGAAAGTTGGCAACAACGTAGGATACGTAGTCCTCACGCTTTGGGGGTAAGAGAGTTGTTTCACTACTCCCGAGAGTACAACATGCAGAACCTTAAAGGTAGTACACTCACACTACCAAGTATTATCATAGAAGTACTTGTACATGTATATAGAATACATATATTTTGTAACAGTGTAAAATATTTTGCCAACATTTACTTATTCAAATGTATAAAATCATATAATAAGAGTATATGTTTAATCGAAATTTAAGCCTATTGCCATTTCGGAAGCTTCACACAGCACATTTTGCAGACCCCGCCCCGCATATGATTATGCAATACCCTCGCAATAATCACTCAGGTTGAATCTATGTAACAGAAATCAATAATAATGTTTACAAATGTTTTTAATAATTAAATTATTTCATGCACATTCATTTAGCCGCGGGTGTTATAATCTATATAACTGACATAACTGCATAAAAAATTTTTTTTTATGTTTGTTTAACATTAGTACCGAAATTTTTTATACTGTGACCGAGACGTCGGCTATCCCCTGGGCCCAGCTAGCAGCACCCAGAGAATACCCGTTCTCTCGACGCATCAGCACCACTGTTCCCCTTCATCACTCTTAAGGTAAAGGAGAACAGGAAATCGGAATTGGGATTAAGAGCAATCATTTGAAACCTGAATGATTGCTTGTGGAAACCCCACTTTTTTTTTCCCCATGTTTTATTCCTCGTGGGATGAGGATAACCTCCCCAAATTCTTTTACGACGGTTGCCCTCTTCTTAAAAATGAATACAAATGTAAATATGAGCATGCAATACAGTGATTAAGTGCGCTATCAAAAAGAACACGTGCGCATTTCATATGATGTTTAAGTTTGAATAATTACAATTTTTTCATTCTCATTTAAATGCTTTCTATGGTGTTACAGCGTTCAAAATTTTCCAATCTTCTTAAATGCAAAAATTATATTAAAGTGCTAAAAGTGATAGCAAAACTGACTTTAGAAATATTTACATCTAGAAATGCAAACATTATTACAACAATCCCTTCAAAAGCAAAAAGTATTTTAATATCTCAACAATAGTCAAGTTAAGTTACAAATCAGGACATCGTGTTCTGTTCCCATGCGAGGCTGTCATGTTGCCGCGCCTCCCACAGACGCCGTGCGTCACACGGGTGAGTTGGATCGCCGCTAACCAAATACACCGGGCACGCAGGGACGTAACGCAATACTTTTGATGCGATACCGTTACAATACATACAACAATACTAATTATTAGGAATTCCTTACACGAGGGATTTCTGGCAGCTCTATGCCTATGGCTCTCGGAGCAACGTTACGTGGCTTACGTTTTTATGACTTAAAACTTTTGACTAGATTTGCCCTCTTGAAGAAAGGGAGGTCCCTCCGCCAAGAGAAGTAACAGTTTTCTCGATAATCTTCTCTAGATTTCATATCCTGGAAAATTTTCCAATACACTGAACATGAAATCGCATACAGGCCATTGAACTCGCGAATTTTTCAGGTCTCTAATTATCAAGTTTGATTCGTGTAAACAAACTGAATTATTCTCCATTTTTTTTAACGTGTCACACGAAGTAAAATGGTTTTCCACAGGAGAAATTTAAATCTCTTAAGAACTGTATGCAACCCAATTCCCGGTTTTTTTTTTTTTTAATACTCCAACACCGTTCCTTCCTGTAGCTCGTAAAGTAGCGAAGGAACACGCTTACAATCCTGTAGGATCACAGATTTCTACAACCCCAGCCTCCTCGCCAATATCCAGTTATACCGTTTAGAAAAAAAGAGAGAGGTGGTGGGTGGGTAGGGGGCAGTTTGCAACAGAAGAGGGGAAAGTTTACTGGTAACCACCGCGGGACAAACAACCTCGCCCCTGAAAGCACCGGGAATATTTCAGGCGCTTGAAAAACATTCCTCCCAGAGCGTCGCTGGCTTATCGCGGCAACTGCTGGACCGTGGACCAGAAACACCCTTCTCCCTCTACTATACTCTGAACAATGGGATCACGAGGGCGGCTGCCTGGGAAACACGTCCCGCTTGCGAAATAAGCCTGAAACTTGCCCTTCTGCGATTCCGCACCTCGTGTATTCATATAAGCGACGCATGATAACCCCGGGCTCGCGAACAGGCAAACACACAACGTAATACTCGCGCTTTCGTGGCAGAGAAACCACCACACGTATTCCACACACAACAGAAGTTTACATTTTCAACACGCCGTCGTGGGCTTACCTGGGCCTGCATTTCAAAACACGATTCGTTCGCCAAATAACAGCACCTCCCAATAAATAAGAAAGTTAATTTATTAATAGCTGTAGCTCTTCCACAAGACTTACAAATACTACACTTAATCACCTACATTTACGCGATTGTAAGGATAGCGAGGAAATGCACAAATGGCCTTGAGTAACATCAACGATAACGACAAAGTGTTTATTTCCCCTGATGCACAACTTGGTTGCGATTGTAGAAACCTAGGTGGCATAGGTAGCTCTCGGAAAATGAGGTTCTGGTGTCGAATCACAGGCAACCATTAATTTATAGGCGGTTTTTGAACAAAGGTAAAAAATTCGTTTAGTTTTTACGCACCTATCCCGCCCCTAGCTTATATAAACGTATAAGCAAAGGCGTTAACAAAGCCATAAATTAAATAATAGTTAAGAGGGATATTATGGAGTTACACAGCACGTTTGCGTGAATTTGATTGAGTTAAAAGTGGGGGCAACAAAAGGGAAGGGGCATCCCTTATTCGACATAGGTTGTATGGATTAGCGGGCAAAAATTCATCGAGATGCTTTAAACTGGTGGCCTGGGATAGTGTACGTTTGGTGAATACTCCGAGCGTGTGGTTGGCTTGTCTATAGTCCACTTATAGTTACTTCGAAATATCCTGCAAAGCTATACTTTCAAGATATTCCTCCGCCTCATGCAAACAAATATTAACTAAGTCTAGAAAATTACACCCAAGGGGCAACGCACTGCATTTGTGCGCAATCAATTGTAGTTTTCATGAGAACCGTTTATTACTAGGCATTACCAACACACCGATTTTTTTGTTTTTATTAATGTCAATTATAAACAACATATTATAGTTTATAGACAGATCTACGCAAAAGTTCAATTTTACAAAAAAATAAAATACTTTTATGTTAACAGAAGTATAAAAGGCTTGTGATACACGGCATATAATAGGAAACAACCAAACACGTCATTATGTTTATGTAGCAATTTTTACCAAGTTTGATTCGAAAAGTGATAAGATACATACGCCAATAAGACTGTAGCGCATTCTAGAAATCGCGGGTTCTATCCCTACAAGCAAGAAGTTATGGAGGGGTGATACTGTTGCGTGTATTTGCCCCTTCCCGTTCAACGCGAATACTGGAGCAAATTTCTTTAAGAATACATCCAGAACGAAGATTTTCCGTATTATTTAAATTATTGTTTTTCAAGACGAATTCACTACTTAACTGGCTATTTCCTTAACTGGACATGATTGAATACTAAACGTGAAATAATTATATAGGCTATGAGCTTTAAAACTGAAATATATATACGAACAGTTCCGTAATTCTCATGGAAATGAAACCAATATATATTTTTAATGTACTATCTATATGCGATATATTTGTCTCTATTACATAAAATTATTCGTAACTTCCGAAAAAAAAAAATTTATTTCATGTTCTGAATAATGTCAATTTACTAAAAGAATTCGGTAATATTTTCACACCCTTAAGTAACTATTTTTTGTATATAAAACCTTTTTTTTTATGATTAATACGTATGAATTGTTACAGATACGAAAATTCCTGTACACAAAGAACATAAGATAAACACCGTAGCACACGACGTAGAGCATATATATATATATGTTTCTTTATAATTAATTGTAACATAACACCGTTGTGTCATCAATTAAAAGTCCCACTTGTACATTCTGCACGACAGCAAGCCAGTTCAGTATCTTACGTTGGAGGTAGAGTAAAAAATAACTCACTTATTATCTTCCATCATGTAGTGGATACAGCTGCCCCGCATTACTAAGGCATTTCTGTAAACATGCAGCAAGGATTTACAAAACCCCGCGCATATAAAGGGGACCGCCAGGGTACCCTACCCCAGCCCCCACTCTCTCTCTCTCTCGCCGACGACGAGCCATCGCGCAGAACAGCAGAGGAGGGCTGCGATCAAGGGGCGAGTCCAAGGAAGACTGCACGACTACCGCCTCCCAGACTTTGGCCTAGAGGAGCTCTGACCATCCGCCATATTAAAACAGTGGTAAGACGACTTACACGCATCGGTGCAGGTCTAGGCCGGGGGAATCCAAAGCGATACTTAACGTCACTAGCGCGATCATTACACTTAAGGCTACGGACAACTTTGAGAAGGTTTAGTAATTGTTGATAGTAAACATAGTAAGTAATTTATAGATAATCGTACTTGTGTTAATCTGATGGTAAATCCTGTAACAAGATTGTTGTATACTTTTAGTTCAATAAATTCTGTAGTGTTTTATAATAAGACTGTGTGGCCTACCCTACTTAAATACTGAGCTATAGCAACTCCCACTTAGCGGTACCTAGAGTGATATATAGGGTATTGTATTAAAGTAGAATAGCATTGTACAGAAGTAAGTATTGCACTTAAGGTAGCAGCGTTATAGTCAGCTTTCAAAGAATAATAAAGTTGGTGAATATCAATCAAAGAAAACCAAATGGCGTAGGTGACTATCAGTTACGTCTTTAAGGGGCTCGGCTAGCTGGCACTTGATCTGCGTTGCCGAGTGTTTTAAGTCGAAGTTCCCCAAAGAAAACTATTAAATGTCCGTCCAATGTACTGACCTACGAAAAGAACCTACACTTAAAGCTCAGATAAACCCCTTCTACAGGAATTCTTTTTCACGTCATAATTTCGGGTTCATAGTAATTACTAACAGTTAACGATTAAAGAACATTTTTGTTTTACGAATCGTTTAATATTTTTGTGCGTAATTTTAATTGTGTGTTATCTACTTGTTGTAAAAAGTCGATATATATATGTGTGTGTGTGTGTGTGTGTGTGTGTGTGTGTGTTTCTCTCGTAAAATGATGTACATTTTCTATAATCGCACATTGTCAGTAATTGCTATGAATCCGAAACTATGGAAAAAATTGTCTGTTGAGTACTGTTAAGACGTCACATGCATTAGAAACACCATCTCAGAGCACTCCAACATAGATAAAATACTCAAGGACTCTACAATGAACCTTCTCAAAGACTTCCCCCGACGGGCGTAACCTAGGGAGGGGAGAATATTTCGGGAAATAGCTTACGTCCCGACAGAAATTTAAATAAAACTACTTTTTTTCATATAGTAAATGTGTGGCTTCTCTTGAAAATGACGGATGTTTATAGCATTGTGTGGTTCCGTCTTTGTATACCAACTCATCGATTGTGGAAATAATTTTTTGAACTAAACATAATTTAACTTCCCTGCGTATCAACCCATTGGTTGTAAATAATTTTTCGAGCTAATAATTTTTAATATTACAGCTTTCGTATATTTCCCCAAAAATATAAATCTGTAAGCACCACCAGTAAATTTCTGGAAACACACCCCTGCTTGCCACTAATTTAGAGTCCCATAGGTTGCGCTCCAGTTGAGAGCCTTGCACTTAGTGGCGATGATGCACTTGATGCACGTGGCAGTATCGCCCGTATCGCTCCCGCGCTCCACGGCCACGGTCACACGGGGGGGGGGGGGGAAGGCGCTAGGCGAGCGGGTAGTGTTCGCGTGAGAACATGAAGCGTTAATTAGCGCGTGGATGCACAACCAGCTCGGCGCTGGAGTCCACGACACAGGCGCTGATTATTTGCAGAGCCGCACGAAGCCATAGCGCTCTCTCCGGAGACGACATTCTGAGAGTTAGCGGGGAGGGGAGAGAGGAGGGTAGGGGTTTTGTTTACCCGGGCTAATGTACCCGCCGCGGTAAGCCGAGCGGGGGCAGCCCGGAGATGGCGACCTGCCGCCAGGTAATGAGGTGGCGGCCAATTAAGCCCCCTGTGTGTGCGCGCAAGGGTCCCTGGAGTGGGTGTAGTCGCAGCGCGGGCCCGTGTTTCTGCCCCTCCGGCGGCCGCCACAGGACGTCGGTTGTATCCCGGTGCCTGGATTACATTGCAGTGTGTTTGAAATCCGAGTTGTACGACACCATTAAACGTGGCCCAATGATACCGATGTACAAAACGAAAACACACTTTAGACGAGGTACGTATAATATAGGCCGTCCACGGTGAACTGAGTACTTTTGAAAGCCCTGTTTAATATCTACTTGTATACACATATACAAAATTAACATTGTCATGTGCCTCGTCACTTTATTCACGCGTCAGTCAAGTGAAACCCTGAAATTATTATAAAAGTAAATGTTTTACAAATATCATAATTTTTACACTTAGATGCATTAAAAAACAGAGCAGAAGAAATGGTTACCTAACATTTTTAATTCGATGTTCAGAAGTAGAGCTATTTCTCCTCCATCCCTACCAACTTTACTGGGCCCATGTCACTCGAGCACTGAATACTTTCCAAGGTTGATTTCAAAAGAGCTCACTTTAATCGTGAATATCATTTAGGCTACTCTCAATTCATCGTGTACATTTCCGAGTCGTTCAACGTAGCTAAAAACAGCCTTCTCACATTGCTGTGTCTGATAATATACTGATCGGAAACATGGGAAACTGTAATAGGGACCTGCACTGAACCTGCATTCAAACTTTCCATCAATAAAATAATTGCGTCCGTTGCTTAAAGACCCACAGGTACACGTAGCGCGACGGGAACACTGCACGCCAGTTCAAAGCCTTGCGCGTGGGGGTGATGGTATACTGGAAGCGCGTGTCAGTGTCGCCCTTATCGTTCGCTTGCTTCTGAGCTTCGATCGCGCTCCAGTAGGAGGCGCCCCTAAAGACAATCTCTACCAAACCTGAAGCCACAGAGTTTCAATGACAAATCAACGATACAAAAATTTCTTCTCAATGCATTAATTTTAACGATTAATGTTTCAAACGAAACGTGTATTACTTGACATTTCCTAAGGAATGCTGGCACGTTACGAAATATTGCTAATTTTTGGGTTTGATATATTTTTTTCCTACAATCTAACATTCAAAATTACATTTTACAACGAGTAATGAATAAATATTGTTAAAAGCTGTTCACGATAAAGTGAGCACTTTTGAAATCAACCTTAGAACAAAGTCACTGCCCCTGCCTCCATATACATTAACGGGGTCACTGAGTGACATATGCCCAGTAAAGTTGGCAAGGAAGGAAGGAAGGTAGTTTAACGTCAATTTAAAAGTGTTAGGTAACAATCTGTGATCATGTAAATTATTTCTTTCTCTTTCTGTTTTTTTAATGTATCGAAGAGTAAAAATTTGCATATTTGTAAAATGTTTACTTTTCTAATAATTTCACAGTTTCACTTGACCGACGCATGAATAAAGTGATGAGGCCCATAACAATGTTAATTTGCCACAAGACGAAATAATACACAACGTCCATACAAGTTGAACTTAAGCAGGGCTTTCAAAAGTGCTCATTTTACCGTGAACAGCCAATAACGAGTCTTTTGACGTGGTAGTATTATCTTAGAAAGTTGCGTTGAGTATTTTTAATTTTGTTTAAAACAATTATCTTTGAAAAGTATATACTGAGAAGGGATTTCTGTAATATTGATTCCCCGTTTGAACTCCTTGGCTGCAGACTTGTTAGGTAAAGTCCTTTAGGTAAAATTTTCACATGAGAAGTTGACCCAATTTCTACACGACGTAAAGGACACGTGGTGTTGACCAATTTCATTTAAGGAACAATCCTTAATTTGGTTTTCTACAATCATTTTTATTCCTACCAACTTCCTTGTGAACTGCATATTGCGTATAATGTCATAATTGCAACAGACATTGAAGTTATAATCTCGTTTGTGTATTTGAACAATAAAGAAATAAACTATTTTATGCGACACAATCGTATCAGTTTGTGTGATAGATGACGAGGTTATTACTGGCACATACAGCCTGATGTTAAAATAGTAAAACAACTCTGAGAGTTATTTCCAAACATATAAATGTACGCACTATCTTATTTGCAGATCCCATACAACATATTCGGTAGCACCAAATTACAACTTATAAAGGACAAGGCTTTCTTAATTCCGATGTAAGCACAGATAATATTTAAATTAATTACATACCGAGCTCCGTAGTAAGTAATTTCAAAGTCAGTTGTTACGCTTCTTGTTAGAGGGCCGCCTACCTCACGCGACATGGCACAAGAGCGAGCGAACTCTAAGGGCGACACTGGCACGCGCATCAAGTGCCGCATCGCCACTATGCGCGAAGTATTGAACTAGCGCGCAAACTTTTCGTCGAACCGTTTTTCCTATGGGACTTTACGCGACGACTGCATTATTTTACCGATGAAAAGTCTAATGCAAAGTTCAATGCAGGATTATATCAGAGTTTCACGTAGATCCGGTCAGCAATTTTTGACATACGGCAGTCTGAAAAAGCTGTTGTTAACTATGTTGGAGGGCTTGGATATAGTGGTTCCAACAAGCGTAGTGTCATGAGAGCAACATTCCGTCATCGCCTGAAGTTTGTTTTATTTTTGTAAATTAGCACATTGGGCGCACATGGAATAGTTTCGTCAGAAAAACGGATTTCCCAACACTGAAACACATTTCTAGCGCCTAGTAAGCAGCTCAAGAGTTAGTTGAAGCTGCGCGTCCAAGGTCAAGAAGCGAGGGAGCGATACGGGCGACACGAACACGCACGCCTAGTGCCTTATCGCTCCTACGCGCAAGGCGTGCAGTGTTTCCGTCGTGGTCCTCTACTGTGCAAATAAAATCTGTAACAGTCGTATTTTATTTCATGCAATAAAAGCCCACAGATTAAACTACGTCCGTATGTTTGTACTTTTCTCTTTCCGCTTAAGGAAACTGTATAGGCATGCTTAAAAAATGTGATATTTGACCATTTTCACGAATTTTTTTCTCCATGAATGTACTTAATATGTTAAAAGTAAAAACATAGAATCATAGATAATAGTTTTTTACCTTTTCTAGCAAACGGTTGTGTTTACAACCTATATTTACCGAGACACGCGAATACGCACAAACAACGATTTCACAAAAACTGTTTCATTTCACACTCCTCAAGTCTCGCGCGGCCCCTGCAAGAAGCTGGTATTACAACCAACATAGCAGCACCGCAAAGCGGGTATGCAACCTCGCAGGCGGAGCGAGGAGCACCGGTGAGACAGGTTGCGCGCGCAGCGAAAGCCGCCACGGGGTGGACGCCCCACGCAACAACACCGGAGATTAGTCACTGCAGCGACATGCTGGTTGCGGCTCCGCTCTGGCTGTTTGCACACCGCCCCCCCCCTTTCGGCGAGAGTGTGTATGTTTGCACCTGCCACGCCTCTGGCTACACTAGCTAACGAGACTACCCTGGGCCGTCCACATGGTGATACTTCACTCGAGGCCGTTCTCGATCAACTGACCACTTTTGAAATCAACCTTAGAAAAAAGTCACTGCCCTCACATACATATATTTTAACAGGCACCCTAAGTGACGTGTGTCCAGAGAAGTCGGTAAAGATTGATGGGAAAGTAGTTCCATATCTTAAGTCGAATAAGAAATGTCAGGTAACCATTTGTGAAAAATTAAATATTATTTATTTCGCTTCCTGTTCTTTTTTATCCACCGAAGAGTAAAAATGAGAAGATCTGTAAATTATTTAGTTTCCTAATAATTTCACACTTTCACTTGCCCTACGCATTAATAAATTGATGAGGCCCACGGCGTTGTTAATAGTAAGGCGCAAGTATACACAGCCTGCGTACAAGTAGATCTTAAGGGTCCTATGTACTGAAACGTTTTCTGTGAAATCGTTGTTTGCGCGTAAGAGTGTATCTCGGTATATTAAAGTTCTGGAAATAAAGGATAAAATTCAATTATCTACGCCTCTATTTTTTTACAATTTTGTCATTAAGTGCATACTCAGAGAAAAAAATTGGTGAAAATGGTCAAATACCACACTTTTAAAGCTTGCCTGTGCAGTTTCCTTAAGCGGCAAGAGAAAAGTACAAAGATACAGGCTTAGTTTAATCTGTGGTCTTTCATCGCGTGTAATAAAACCCCTATGTTACAGATCAAATTTGCACAGTACAGGACCACGACGGAAACACTGCACGCCTTGCGCGTAGGAGCGCTGAGGCACTAGGCGTGCGCGTTAGTGTCGCCCATATCGCTCCCTCGCTCCTTGACCTTGGACGCGCAGGTACACAGTCGTCATAAGCAGGGCTTTGGAAAGTGCTCATTTTACCATGAACAGACTATATACGCTGCGCACGGTAAAATGCGCACTTTTGAAAGCCCTCTCATTTATAATAATAGTCAATAAATTAATTTTATTGTCCGTTTAACTTCCGAGTGCGGTGGAATATACACACTGTGTTTATTACTTGCATGGCAACATTTATTTGCAAAGGTGGTTAAAGGATAAAATATAGCTGAATGTAAAAAGTAGCTAGGGTCTCAAAAGTGATCACTTTACTGTGAACAGCCTATACAAGCGCGTACGCTCGTAGTGGGCGGAGGAGCTCAAGCCAAAGTACAAACTAATATGAACAAATTTGGAAAATTAATTGAAAATTATGTAATAAGTACAACTGCAGTGAGATCCTCTTGGGCGTGCGCTTGGTTTTTTTTTTTCCAGTGGGAAAAGGCGGTTTTCTTATTGTGCAGAAATAGAGGTTCATCCCTTCCCGAAATAAAATCCTGTGTGCGCAACTCCTCCAAGAGGGAATTTTTTTGTTTACATAATGGAATACTAACATTAAAACATGCCACATTAGACTCACATTTGATAGTTTCGCGGGGAAACGTATAGACCCAGAAGCACAGGAGCAATAAGGGGGACACTGACACGCCTACCTAGTGCCCCATCGCTCCTACGCGCAAGACGCCGAACTGGTGTGCAGTATTTCCCGTCTGCTGCGTTTACCTATGGGACTTTCAGCGGTGACGCTATTAGTTTATTGATGGAAAGTCTGTAGGGACGTTCAATGCAGGTCCCTATAACAGTTCTGCGTGTTTCCTATCAGTATATTACGAGATACAGCAATGTGGAAAAGCTGTTTTGAGCTATGTCGGAGAGCTATGATGTGAACTAGCGACCCATCCAGGCCTCGCTCGGGTGCAATTTACAAAATATGGCGTTGTTTAGGTTTACAGCAAGTATATACAATAAATGCTTAAGGTAACTAACATTCAATTAATACTGTGTTGTTCACAAAATCTTCGTAAGTGGACCCATGTTTTCAAAACGACAAAAATTGTTACTGTGGGTCATCCTTAAAAGATAAACATATGCTGTTACGGACATTTTTGAGATCTACAATTTTGTAGTACATTAATTTGGCGTGTCTCTTATGGTTTAGTCAGTGTAAGCCATGTAAGCACCCGAAAAGCGGCTTTTTCCGATTTGATAAGAAAATTAGGTATTTCTCTACTATCCTTAAATTAAATATTCATGTACTATATATCTAAACCTTCCTCAACAAATACTCTAAATGATGGTGAAAACTGCATCAAAATCCTTCAAGTAGTTTAGAAGCCTTATCTGAATACACAGACACACGCGGCCGGGTGACTCTGTTTTATAATATGTATATATAATGCTGTGAGAGGATTATTCGTGCCTAGTCTGAAGTGTGTGTTCTTTTCCTACATCGGTACGATGGGGACACGTTCAGAGGTTTTGTGGATAAAAGAAATTGGGTTTTGCTGTGTTGGGGACACAGCCGTTTGTTTAGCGTCAATACGTCTGTGCTCGGACGCCTTGATGTTTATGTTACGTTCCCGGCACCGCTTCAATCGAATCATAAGGTGTTTTATGGGTATCACTAGATTGCTTTTCAGATGCTCTTTTCAACCGTGTACGATTGCTGTATTGCGACTTAGCTTCTTGACGAGTATAAGCCGACATTGTGTTACAGTTTTCTTAATTGTTTTTACATTAAACGCAAACAATTTCACCATAACCACGCCGCACAAATGTTTTTATACACGCAATCGATTGATCTTGCCGAGAGGTGTCGATTGAAACTCATACGAGCGTCGTAGCATCTCCCTAGTCAAAAGTTATACTACGCGGAAGAAGTTAAGAGACCTGAGGCCTGATGCTTCGCAGGCCTCACTCAACGTAACATATTCTTTGATCCTTTGGCAATCGAGTGGTTTAATTGAATTTTGAATGTAGACAATAGATTCGGAGCTGCAATGCCAAACTGTATTCCCCTGATTTTGTTATGATCGGATTTTCTGGATTTCCTCCCACTACGGTTGCATGGGGCCACGGTGGCTGAGCGATTAGCACGCTCGCCTCCCACCAAGGAGACCTGGGCTCAATTCCCGTTTGGGTTACCTGATTTTCGCAAGTGGGAATCGTGACAGACGACGCGAGTTTTCTCGGGGATCTCCCGCTTCCCCCTAGATTCCGGCGCCGCTCCATATTCACCTTAATCATCCTCATCAGCTCTCTGAAGACCTCGAGGTTAAGAGACGCCCAAATCTCTTCACTTCCCTTCACTACGGTTTTTAATTTAAAGACGTGTTCATGTAAAAACGCGGATTCCTAACGCGCTGCAACACAATTCAAGCGGACAGTGTAACAGTGTAACAGTGTAACAGCGAAGAGCGCACAGAGGATAGCGAAGACGGTGGCTGGGGATTGTCGAGAGCTTGTGCCGGCGGCTCTGCGGCAGACGAGCTCTCGCGCGGGAGGTGAAAGGACTCTCCTGACCGCTATATCTCTCTCTCTTTCTCTAAAGCTGTCACTCCTTCCTTGTCGCACACCCCCACCTGAGCCTTCCACCCAGCAGCGTGATGAAACTTAATTCTAAATAAGTGCGACTACTCCAATTACTCTCCAATTACTTCCTGGAAATTATTTTATGCAGAAGAGGTGCTATGTCTCAGTTTAAGGCTTGATTCACCTCTTTTACAGAAATTCTTCTTTTCTGTGTCGCAATTTCGGATTCACAGCAACTACTGACAATGCACAATAATAGAAAATTCCCATTTTACAAGTCGTTTAATATTTTTGTACTTAATTTTTACTGTGTGTTATCCGCTAGTTGTAAGACGTCAGGAACCTACTTATCTGTGATCAGTAAGTTTCTGCCTTTTTGCAACCAGGAAATAAGACTAGTAAAAAATAGATACAAAGGTATTAAACTGATAAATTGTAAGTTTTGTGTAATAAAACATTTCAAATGATACCCCTGAATATGAAATTGACACGAAAACTAAGATTTTTCTGCCGAGCCTTAAGGGGTCTGCCTATCAAGGCTGCAGCCACTGAGATTACATGGACAATCGGAGTTAAATAAGTTTGTATTCAGTGCGTTAAATTTAAACAAAAAGAATATATTTAACGAAACTTTCTCAGTAAACACTGCCACGTCAAAAAAAAAACCACATTCATTTTTTTTGTAAAATGTAAATTTCAATATTGTAAGTTGGGGAAAGAAAACTATATACAGAATGGCCACTGAAAGTTCATTTATTTAAGATTTCCCTGACTTTTCCCTGCTACCGCTGACCTTTTTTTCAGGACTGAAACCTTCAACGCACTAACATATTTCTTCACCGCTGATATCAGTGAAGCAGAACTAAATTTCACTGCAGGCAGGGGCCAGCGATGTTTCTCGCGATACTCGCTCCTGATTTCACAAGTGTGTCTATTACAAACACACGAATACTTTATTTTTTTACATACATGGCCTATGTCGCTCGGCAAACGTTTATTATTCCCTGCTCACCAACTTAAAAATAGAAATTTCAAAATGCATATGCTCATAATTATAATACACTGTATTCGCACAACACCTTTTGCAGAGTAGTAATTATTTAAATTTTCCCTGACCCAGGTGACAGTCCCCTGTCGCATGCAATCCCTGACTTATCCATGTTTTCTCTGTGGGTGGACAACCTATATATAACACAGAAATCTGCCGGATATCTTAACGTGCCAGTATTCCTTTCAAAACGTTTTGTTTCTCATGGAATTTTCTTAATATTTCCGGATGAAATTTCTTATGCGACGCCTTGTACGGAGTAAATTTTGCGTACTGTAAAAACAGATTAATACAATAGCTCTCAAATTCGCTGTTAGAATACCAGCCAGTGCGGCTCTTGAAATAAATATAGTTTTGGCATGAATTTGCTTTAAAGGTTCGATTTGGAAAATGTTTAATTAACTGCGAGAGAGCTAAACTTAACCTGGAGCTATTTTCCACGTTTAAATTTGAAACACATATGCAAAAAAAAGACTCCTAATGGGATTCAGAGAGGTGGTCCTATAATTTTACTGGCGAATGTGTGTAGTAACGTTGAAAGCAATCATCTACACAGGATACGCAGACATTCATATTGTATATGTATTTCAAGAGATGGCAGTGTGGGAATGTAGTTTTTTTTGGCTACGTCAAAGGACTTGCTTTGGACACTCACACAAATAGTGAAACTGACAGTAAAATGCATGGATCGTGAAAATCAAACTTTGTGTTAATTGCTCCATCTGAAAAGCAGCCACTTATGGATCGGCGAAGTAGCCGTGTTTGCATGTGTAAACGCGGTTCGTAAATGGAAAGTTGCAGCATCCCCACAGAGTAAACTTCCCTATAGGCCGTTCACGGTAAAGTGAGCACTTTTTGAAGAAGCTGTTTCATCAGACAAAATAACTAATAAATACTTTTCATTGCGGTTTCGGACTTCTCGTTTTGGGTATGGTGAATGTATAAACTATGCTTATAACTTACATGAAAGGGTTTATATGAACAAATTGTGGAAGGATATAAATTGGTTGAAAGAAAAAAGTAACTAGAGCTTCAAAAGTGCTCACTTTACCGTGCACGGCCTATAGGCAACACGATATGCTATTCGTCGTTCCCCAATACATAAAATGAAAAGTTATTGCTACTATTACGTCGCTCATATTAATGTTAAAACTTCATACCAATGTTCAAAATCAGCATGAATTCAAGATTTTGCCCGTCTTAATACACCCTCGCTGAAAAATGAAAGTAGCTGTCCGTGACTAAAATTTGTACGCAATTCTATAAGGCTTACTAATACTACTAAAATTTAGCTTTCTGTCGTGACTTTTTTTTATAAATAAGCCTAGACATATTCCAGAAAAACTACACTTATAAATTACATGAAATTACATACATAGTCAAAGGTTTAATTAAGGCGTGCTGCCACTCACAATGATAATACGTTTTCTTTTAATTTTTAGATAGAAAATTCCTTCATGAACATGTATATTCAATAATACAATTCAGGTGATCATATATTGTGATATGCTACTTGCCACTAAGAAGAAGCCATTTTCATAATTAAATTTTGCGTCACATCACTCGTGTCTTACTGTACATGAAAGTAAAATATTCATGTTCATAATTCTAGGATATGTAATTAACCAAAGAGATGGAAAAGAATTTCACGAACATTTCTCTCAGTAAAATTAAAAAAGTAAAACCTAAAATATAGGTTTCCGCGAACTTGGAGAATTCTGGAGGGTATTTTGTAAGTATTATCACGTAGTTTCAAAGAATTTTTTTTTAAACATGGAAGCGGTTTCTCTTAGACAGAATATCTTTTGTACCGAGCGAGAACGGCGGAAACACTAGAGGCATGATTTCAACCTGCACACGACTTGTGAACGGGGATGCTTTATGACTGTCCAATTCGCAGCTGTGAGACGGCCTTAGGTTTACTAGCATAGATTCTCAGCTGTATTTTAATATTTAGTTTAGATACTAGGCTTTACATATTCCAATATTACCTCTCGCTTTTTTCTACCCACTTACGCCCAGTGTTGGTAACTTTAAATTACATAGCGCAGAGAAAGGATTGCATTGGCTAGTATTGTGCACTACGAAGATTGATGCCCACGAGAGGCCGCGGTGATGTAGTGGTCAGACTACTTGCCTCCCACCTGAGCGAACCGGGTTCGATTCCCGGCGGGTCTGAAATGACACGTGCAACTTGGCATGTAGGCAAGAAACATTTCTTAAATGCTTTTCGGGTTTAGACACCACTGTAAAATAGCCAACCGTTTTTTAATCACGTGCATTCTACCAAACTTCTACAAACCCACTTCATGTGCCACGCGTCTTAATGAATAGCAGTTGTCAAACCAATTGCTAGGGGTAGAGAAATTTCGCGAAAAGATTTCAGGGCAAGTTATAATTTAAAACACTGTACGATCGTTTACCTGTCTCGATTAGCTGGTTTGCTTTTTGGTACGTGCTAACTATGTGCAGACGAATCACGCAGCAGCCGTGCCGATGTTGCCGAATTCTGAGTGGCCCGGTCAAATATGAATACGCCTTCTCAAGCAGACAAGCAACCAATGGCAATATACAAACTGCTGCTTGGGTGCTTGTAGTATTGAAGTCCGATTCTTTTCTTTCGCGAAAAATCACTAGCTCTACCAATTGCATTGCTGTCGTCACACGCGGGTACATTGGGAAGTTGCTTAGTGAACATAGGGATAACGTAAATCTATGCTTCGATACTAACAGATACCTGTTATCAGAAAATAGACTGGTCTAGCCGCGGGCAAATAATTCTGATAAACAACTCTGTAAGAACATTGGTTAATTTGGGTATCACTCGTTTGCGGTTACTGCCGACTTTTCTGAAACCCTGATGAAGTTTTACTTCCAGGATAATCATCCACCTTATGCAAACAAAGCTTAACCGAGTCTTAAGAAAAATACACGAACGGGACAACGCACCGCATTCGTGCGCACTCAGTTTAATAATATTTTACAAAAGAACTATTTATTACTGGGCATTACCAACATGCCAATTTTCACACTGTTGTTACTCACATGAATTATAAATTAAATATGACTATTTATAGATTAAATATAAATAAGTCTTCGAATTAACAAAAAATTACGTGTACAAATTCAGTGTTATTCTAAGTAACAGAAGCATAAAACGTTTGTGAAACGTGGCATATTTAGGAAACAACAAAATACGTCATACAAGAAATGATTTTTCAAAAATTTTAATCAAAAATTGTGAAGAAACTGCGAATAGTAAGGCACCCTTAGTCTGGCAACGCTTCCCTTCTCACGTGCCGTACTGACTAATTATAACAGCCTCGTTCATAAGTCGTCTGCAAATTGAAAACCCGAACGCGAGAGTGGTAAGAAGGCGTACACACTCCGGCACGACCGGCAATCAATGGGAGAGAAAGAGAGAACCCACCCCGCCAATTGGTTCCTTCGCGGAGCCATACTTGGCGCACTCGCACCCGACAGCCAATCAGGATGGCCGTCTCTTCGCGCACTTCCCCCTCACCCCTCCGTGAAATATTTAGCGCCGCTGCTTCATGGCTCATTTGTATTCACCGCTTACCAGCTCGGCGTGAAGTAATAAATTATTTAAAACTCTCCGTTTTTTTTTCTCTCCCCATCTCCCCCCCCCCCCCCATTTTTTTCCCCAACCCTTCGAAAAGCACGAAGACACGTCTCGTAAGAATATGAGAATCTCGGCACGTAATCGCCTAAAAATACATGACTTGTTATACCCCGCACGTTACGTAGAAACACGATTTTTCCCCTCTTCATTCTACTCTTGCGCAATTAATTAGCAGCTACGGAATTTTACCTACAGTTATGAAACACGGCGCAGAATCAAATAATTTTACCGCCCTTGCCTACACAGAAACAATACTTCAATCAGGCGCCAATCAGCTATCTCTGTGGAAAAACAAATTAAGTAACGTAAGATCTTTTTCACTAGTCTTCAGTTCTCAAATATAACGTATGCGGCAATTTTCCGGTCAGATCATTATGCAGTCTCTCTTAAATTCAACACAGCTGTTACAATACAGATCTCGTCTGGGTCAATTTCTATAAATTTTTCTGTAAAATCTTTCATTTAATTACAGCTTCAATTAGCTCAATAGCTTTGTTTATCACTGATGCGAATTCACTTATTTTATTCCCTTAAGGGAGTAAGACCACGATCCTTCGGTTCATCATATAATTTTGTATGGTCCCTAGAAAAATACAAGGAGAATAAGTATCTTCCACCCATTAACTGCAGCGCACTTAAAATTACCCAGTAGCTACTTTTCTGTTATTGGTGCTTGTCCAATCTGCTTTATTTTTTCCGGATACTAAAGAAGTAGATAGCGCTTAACCCTTTCATTCCCACATTAATAATGGCTTCTGGTATTGAAAATTAGAAATTGTTTGATGCGTACTGTACATAAGCCGGTTAAGAACTCGTTTTTTTTAACACAACTAATTAGCTGTACACTGTAAAAACTTTTAGGTAAAATTCCCTTACATATAAGGAAAACTAATTTCTCTACGTGTAAGGTAAAATTACCTCTTAAATTTAGAGTAAATTTACATAACAAGTAAGTACTATTCCCTAATCGTACGGAAAAAGTACCTGACAAAAGAGGGGAGGAAATGCCCATTCAAGTAAGGGAAAATTAACTATATCGTATAATAAAATCATGTTTTAAAAAAAAACTCGACAGCTAATATTTTTGCTATCTATATCCTGCGACGAGTAGAACCCGAAGCCTCAACACTAAAATCCTCGACACTTGCTGGTGGACGCGCGCGAACCATTGTCTTATCAGACGATAGGCCGATGCGCTATCCATTACACCACAACGACAGCTTGACGGCGATAGTGAATATAAGAATGGTAGATGATTGTTTCTTTTGCCCGTTCGCCCACTTGGCTGTTGAGACAATGTTGAAGAGATGTCCACCTCTATGTAGATAAATTTTACTCCAGAGTGCAATAATTATGACTTACATATAAATAGCTATGTTGTACAGCTTGTATAACTAAACTATAAAAATTAATTTTAAGGTAATAAATACATAAAATGCAATTTATCAAATAGTTACCAATGGACAAGGAGTTCCACACGTCGTAAGGTAATTTTCCCATCCATGTATGGGATTTTCCACTACCATGTACGTGAATTTTACTCCAGAGTGCGGTAATTTTACCTTACCCGTAAGGAAAACTATGTTTCCCCCGCAAGTTTATAAATATTACCTTACACTCGTCGGGGAATTTTCCCATTGTTTTTTACAGCGTAGGCTTTGTGTTTGGCGGCAGTAATGTGAACCAATCATATCGTAATTCAGTAGAAAAATCAGCAGCCCACAGGGACGATCATCGCGGTACTGAGCCACGCAGAGTGCAGCACCGGTCAAATATACGCTTCCACCCGCAACGTGTTGACGATTGTCTACAACTGGCATGGAAAAGTGCAGCCGATGGACAACACGGAGCATACTTTAAGGCGGGCGGAGCAACGAGCCAAGGTATTTCCTCACCGAGACGCCGTCGGACCAAGATGGGGCGTCGACGTGAGTTGCGACCACCGTAGCCGACAAAAGATTCGCACGAAGGCCAGACTCCAATGTCCTATGGCGAACGTGCAGTTTTCGTTTAGTAATCGGCCACGTGTCTTTGCCGCCTTAATTGACTGCGCCAATCGAATCAGGTGACTCCGACACCGAGTGTCCGTGATTAGCTGCCAGGCACCTACAGCGTCAGACAGTTAAACTCGGCCAATCAGAAAAGTGGAGGTTAGCTCTAGCGTTTCGGGGAGTACAAGTTGTCCTGAAATATTTTCGCGAAAAACAGGTGGCGCCAATGATCAGCCTTCGGAAACATTATTAAGGCGACGACGTTCCACATAGTTCAACACAGTTCCATAGTTCCACGGAGACACCCGAGTTCCAGATAAGACATTGTGTAGCAACGTGGCTTAATTGACTAAACTATAAATACATAACTATTTCAACTACACATTCAATCATATAACTCAAGTTAAGCTCCCCCGAGGTATTAATGTAACGTAAAGTAAAAAGTACACCGTAAAAAATAATGGGGAAATTTCCTGACAAGCGTAAGGTAGTATTCGCAAACTTGTGGGGGGGGGGGGGGAACATAGTTTTCCTTACAGGTCGTAAGGTAAGATAACCTTACGATTACCTTACGAAGCGTGCATCTCTTCAGCGTTCTCAACAGCTAACTGGGGACATGGGCGGAAGAAACGCTAATATTCACTTGAAACTGTCACGTAGCCGTCATGGAGAAATGGATAGCTCATCGGCATATCGTGATAGAGGTCCGTGGTGCGCGCCCACCTATCAGCAAGTGTGGAGGATTTTAGTGTTGAAGTTTCGGTTACTAGTCGCCAGAAGATATAATAGGTAATAGAAAAATTAACAGTGCTAATACTCCCGGGTATTTAATATAATTTTATTATACATAATAGTTAATTTTCCCTTACTTGTATGGGATTTTTCGCCCCACTTTTGTCCGGTACTTTTCCCGTACGATTAGCGAGTAGTGCCTTACTTGTTATGTATATTTACTCTACATTTAAGAGGTAATTTTACCTTATGTGTTGTGGTGATTAGTTCCCCTTACATTTAAGGAAATTTTACCGCAATTTTTTTACAGTGTTCTTCCTCCGAGTTCACTTCCCCCACATAACTTGAACAGTCCCCATGACACTGTCACAATGGACATGACCAAAGTTTCTCCCTTCCAACAGCACGCGCGCACGTAAGCTACTACAAGCTAAGTCTATATAAACTAACAAAAAACGTGTGAAAACTATAAATATTACTCGAATACGGCTGCATAGAAGGATTTGCGAATGGCGTCACGAAATTATTTCGTGAAGTTGAGACACACAGGCTTCGCCCGTTGCCCGTACAGTCTGTCCCAGGATATGCACCCGTGAACTACGCTACACAATAACACATTTTGTAACTGCAAGTGACGCACTGTTGCAGAATTACAGACGTTTAAGGATGAGCGAAAAACCACTTCTTGTATGAAACCATAGAGCGTCTCCGCTGTAAAAAAAAATTATTAAAATACAAAAATATTTTAATCTCAGTTCGTAAGATTTATACTAATTTCAATGGTAAATGAAGACTTACAGACTACTTCGCACGAAGAGACTTGCATATTTCTCACAATTAAGTTAAAAAAAAAAAATCAATTTACCTTTACAGGATGCCAAAGATATCTAGAGTTAGTTAATAAGTAAACTTAAACAGAATTTTGAAATATTTGAAATTCTAAAAATAATATATTTTTTTGTAATTACACAGAATTTCGTTAAACAAATATCCTAGATTTTCTTTGAAATATTTTTAAAAATTAAACTGAGAAAGGACAATACTTCAATGATAAATTGAAATTCTGAAGGAAGTAAGTAAATATTAATAACACCAAAATGAAAACAGTCAAATGAGACTTCAACCCAGAACGCTCACATAACAAATACATTTTTTAACAGCCTAGATGATCCACAACGGAACGAAAAGACCTTTCATTCAAGATTGACTTCACTTTATTTGGCAGATTGCCAAAAATAACATATTTTGACTTCAAAAATTTTATATTTCTCATTGTTTGGCGATGGAAATTTTTTTTTTCCCCATCAACGTTTTTCCTCGCCGGGGTCTAAGTGATCTGTCAGCTCGAAGATAAATGACGGGGGGGGGGGTCCATGTCCCTTTTCACGGTAGAATCCTTCTGCTTGACATCTTTCACCGGTAATTGGGTCTTAAACGACGGGGAAGTACGAGCAGATAGAATTACCGCTCTGCGATAGCGAAAACCTTTCCGCTCCCTTCTAATTTGCACCAGGAAAGAACTAATAACAGTGCTGCTGGAATGTTTAAATCCATCTTTCCTTTCTCCACGGTTCAGAGAAATAATACTTAACCGCTTCCACGAAGGCAGACACTGGCGGGTCTGATTTATGTTCGACTATCACGTCTCCGTCAACTCGGTACACTGAAAACTACCTAAGCTGTGATGAAAGTGTTTAGCCTATACTAAGGCCGTGTCCCAACCTCTCGCTCACTCTTGACGTCACCTTCTGTGTACACTCGGTGCTCATTCTCGCACCCTCTCTGGCAGCCATGCTGTTTTCAAGTCTAACCTCTAATATCCAGACATATATTTTGCTGTGTCTAAAGCAGTGTTAGAAAAATTGATCGACTTGACTTAAATCATTGCGATTGTGAAATGTGTGATAACAAATTTTCCGTTTGATATGGAACGCAACAAATTACGATGTTAGTATGTTCACGTCTTATTTAGGTTAATTGTGTGTGTATATTATTAAATGCTGTGATTTGCACTTAATAATTACGTTTTAATCCTGCAAAAACAGTAACAAATTAAAATAAGTTACTGTTTCATAAAATAATGTACATTTATTCGAGGAAAGTGAAAGGCCAGCAATATTTTATTTTTCGCTATTTACTACCTTTGCTGCCGAAGTCTTACAGAGAGCACAAATCTCAATTCGCTAAAGTGAGCCACAGTGAGAGTGGCGAGTGAGAGTGAGCGCACTGAGAGTGAGCGCACTTTAGAGTTGGGACACGACCTGAGGCATATTATACTCTGGTTGGGAAGCTCAATGCTCTAGTAAGGCAACTAAAAATTTTCGTTTTCAAGGTTCGCAGGTTTCGCATGTCTATTTTGAATAAAATTTATACATGTGAAATCTCCCTATTTGTGTTGTAATAACCTACATAAAGAATATATTTTTTGGGGCTAGCACTGGTTACTCGGTAGGGTAGCATCAGATGGTCGAGTATGCAGAGGACTGCAAACCTCAACTGATGAAATTGTTCAGCATGTGGTCTCATATATGCTGTTCGGAACTACGGCAGGTGAATCCCTTTTGAAAAATGAAGTCGAAAATATACAGGACACCGTATACCTAAACCGAATATTAAAGGAGATACGAGCCTGTGAAAATTGGGTTGTGAAAACGTAATTTCGCCGAATGCCTTGTAGTATACTTTCTTCCAGCGGTAGGGATGGTGGCGATTTACCCACAGTACGTCCCACACGGTCGAATGGGACACGCCCATTTGGCGCGCCATGAAGCGTGTACTGATGGAGGGCATATCGCTGATATACTGACGTATCACTTCGGCCAGAATTACGCATGTGTCTCTGCAACATGGCAGCAAACACTTCGTAGGTGTAGTACGAGGCATTTGGCGAAAATACGTTTTAAAACCCCAATATTCACAGGCTAATATCTCCTTTAATATTCCGTTTAGGTATAAAGTGTCCTACATGTTTACGACTATTTTTCACAAGGACTCGCCTCCCGTAGTTTGGGCGTTTAGTTCCCGAAAACCTGTATACGTAAAGACTGTAAAAATTAACATGGATTAATTAATTGTTTTCGTTGTAGCTTACTTTTTAGATTAAATATGTAAAAACGAGCACTTTCAGGGTATAGGGCAGCTTCCCTTGCACTCACAGTATGTGCAGATCACGAGGGGTTCAATGACTGGCCGCACCTTTGGTATCATACAGCGAATAAGGCAATACGCCAGGTTGAAGACTCGGGCGAACCATTGCCAGTTTCGCCCTTGAAAACTGGTCAAGTGCTGGTGCGGCTTCTAAGGCGTAATATCCCCCCCTCCCCGGGAAATCCAAGGGCCAGGGTCACAGGAAACACGGTCTCCGACAGGAAGTGCCAGGACGACAGCACTGCCAACCGTAAAAAAAAAGAAACAAGTGGACAACCTGTGTGTGTGTGTTGGAGTGGTGTTGAGATGGAAGGTGAATCTAACCCGCGGGCTCCAGAACCTGTTGGGTAACTGGTGGCGCGGCACGAACAGGTGAAGTCGGGCTTTTATTTCTTCTGTTTGGTCCCGCTCTGTTAAACACGCCCCAGCCTCGCCAGGTTTCATTTCCACGTCGGCGCGGTCTTGTCTGCAGAGCATGTGTACAGCCATGCATCAACCACTTCCCCCTCCCCCAACATTGTGCCTGCAGGCCGGGCGTCGCTGCAGGGGTTCAACGCTCTACTCGCGAATGGAGGTAACGGACACGACTCCCCTAAGGGAGATCCACCCCGGAGATGGAGCTGGAAAGGCTAGCGAGTCCTGCATCGCAGGGTGCTTGCTTGCACTCGTAAATAATGAGACAAGACTCGGTCCTGGGGGCTCGAAACCAGTCAGCCGCCTCACCTTGCCGCACTACCTACAATAGCCCGTCCGTCATCCGCCCGTCCGTCATACGTTCGTCCGTCTCACAGCCGAACGATTTACAACCAAACTTCGCACGTCCGTCGTTAAGTTCATTGCTGCAAACTAATAAAAACAAAACTGTTTACAAGTAGGAAAAAAAATTCTCCATTATAAGTTAAATTTTCTGGCGATATTGAGTTTCTAAGCGCACATAGACGTACGTAACGTAAATTAAAAGATGCAAAAAAAAGTTTTTAAATCACATATAAAGAATGATTTTATTACTTTTACTATTGCACCAAAGGAGCTCGTGCTTCCAAATGTAATGGTCAATAATCGTCAGGAAAAACGTAACTTAATTTCATTTTACAGTGACATAAACAAACATATGAAAACAAAAGACAACCAAAACAAAACACCGCACACACTACACAGCCTTGTAAAGAACTCGGGATGAACGAGTAACAAAACGTGCAAGTTTAGAAAGCTGTAATTTCATCCGTTCGTCCGCCGAAAGTTAAAACTTGCCAATGTTTTGACGGACGGACGGATAGAATGAATGGCCACATCCGATTGGTTGTTGGTCACGTGATTGACGGACGGACGCGACGGGTCGTTGCAAATCCTGCCGTAGGCACAGAATAGTGCAGTGGAGAGGCTCTTAAAATCCAGGACTTGGGTGGAGCGAGGTATGGAGCAGCGCTGGAATGGAAGGAATCGGGGTAAAAGGGAATCCCCGAGAAAACCCGCCGACCAGCGGCATCGTCCGGCACGATTCCCACGTGCGAATATCTGGGGGCGACCCCGCCGGGAACCCGGTTCGCCTTGATGGGAGACGAGTAGTCTGACCACCACACCTCCACGGCCCCTTGGGTACTCCAGTACAACATTTTGCAAGAAAACCTTCGTCAATTAAGGTAATTATAATAATTACTGGTGTTGTATGTACGAAAATACTGTACTAATGTTAAAAATATTTTTAATAAATAATTTTATGTATGGTTTTTTACTTATAAAAATTATAACTTTCATGTCTGAAATGGTTGTGCATTAAATTAATTAATAAACATATTTGTAAATACGAGTATTAACACTGATTTTATTAAATACAACCGGAGTAGTAATTATTATAGTATTTCTTAATGAAAGATTTTCCTCCCTTCAGATCTTCTTAAAGCATCCAGAACTCTCATTGATTTTTTTTCTAAAAGAAGTAAATTGTAGTAAAATATTTTACAGTGTTGCAAAATATGCATTCTTCTTTCATTTGTAACATTGATCATACCTTCGCGACAATTTCAACAGAGCGTGTACTAGTTTTTAATGAGTTCTGGGTGTTGTACAGTTGAGTCGAGTGCCGCATTGTCAGCCATCCTACTTATAACTTAAAGCGGTTTCATTCGCGTAGTTACCCAGAACGTTTAACGACGATTGCTGCACGCACTTTGGTGGACAAGTCAGCATTCGAATTTTATTCACTCCGACAAAACCCTCGCGAAGAGGACGACGCCGAAAGCTGTGGGCTCGCTTCCGAAAAAACTTTCCGATACATTTCGTATTTCATCCCCCCTTTCCCCGTTTCCAAGCAAAGATCTATACGTGGCCGGATAGAACTGTGCGGCTTGTTTTTTATGTGTGTTGCCGAGCAAACGCGGGATTTATCGGCAGCGTCACAAAACTACACGAGGATCCACTGAAAGGAACTGCTTCTGCCAACGCAATATTGCCACTTAATCTGTCGACTGTTCTTCCTATACGCTTACAAACATCGCGAGGCCATTCATTTATACGGCTGTTCTGGAACCAATACTTTTCAAAATAAAAAACATTATCCCCTCCGTTACTTACATTTCCTCTGCTTACAAGCCAAATAACACAATAACTAGAGTAAACTCCTTTCAAGGAAACGTTTTCCAAAGAAAAACTACGGCATGGGCGACTTTCGAAATATTTATATTATGCTGGAATTTTATGACGTATTTACGTCGTTTGTGTGACGGGGTTGGCGATTTACGTCACCAAAGAGATGCCTCGCCTTGTGTTAAGGCCAGACACTTCAGGTTCACGGAAACGTAGGAAAGTCATGAATTGACGGGCCTGAACTAATAAGGCCAGGTTGATAATAAGCAACAGCTTGAAGGGGAAAAAAATGTTCTCGGTAGTGACGTTTTTGATAGCGGATACTTAAAACTAAACGCACAACAACGTTACGGAGGTTAAGCTAGAAACGCAATAATTACGGCTTTCAAATACCTGCGTTTATACGCAGACGATTGTGTGATGTACGTAAGCACATGTGACCCCCAAGCCCTATACGTGACCACGCAAACATACACGCATACGTAAACACACAATACAAATCTCATAAAAATTCCATTAGGGGCCTGAAAAGTTATACTTGATGCGAGGGAAATCTTAGTAGTAGAGTAATTTCAAATTTAATATAAAATAGGCGTGGGGAACAGTGTACGCGTGGCCAACTTATAAACAAATTTATTAGCAGAAATGTACATAAGGTCCGTGAAGACCCATGGGATAGGAGCCCTGACGTCTAGACCAAAACAGGTCTAATAGCCTAATCCAAGAAAGATGACGATAAGCCTAAATGTTTTATCAGGGTTGTGCTGTGTGTTTATGTATGTGCATGTGTGTATGTATGTTTGTATGAATATAAGAGTGTTCAACGCACACATAGGAACTGCGTATCGTCCTATCTCCAAGATATTTGTATGCGAACATTCCAGAGCGCTCACTCAATTCAACAGATTTTTTTTTTTTATGTAGCCGGAAACAGAGCAACGATTTGTCATGGCGACCGGGTTTCTGATCTCGGGTCGACTGTTGGAAGCATCCAACCGTATAGTTGGACCAGACAGCCGGCGACGTCGCATATTGCATGATGTTACTGAGCTGATGCAATAAAACCGAGATCTGCATCTCTAGAAGGGAGGTTGTTAGGCGGAGTTATGCAACTCGCGCAATTCAACTGCCACTAAACAGACGATATATTCATATTTAAATTATTACTTACAAATTAATATATTTGCGACGAATTGATACGGACGTTCCCCTAACAATTAGCAGCACGTGGAACACTCAAACATTACTAAAAATCGAGAAAGTAGAAATAACATTTTAAATTGTTGTACCTACACTTGTCATGTATTAAGAGTAATACACTTGCACCAAAATAAGATAATCCAACTTTAATTTTTTTTTAAATTGTTATTCACGGTAAAACACCACCATAACGAAAATTAAAACATGTTTTTGTAGTTTTTTTTTACCCGGAACCACAGGAAAACTATCTAGTAAACGCTGGTCCATGGAAACCAGTCACTGGCCAGCTGATGTTTTTAGTTTACAAATTACTTTACGGGACATGTCACGTCGATACACTAGCATGTATCGATTCGACATTGAAAAGTCGATACCGTGCAGCGCTGAACTTTCGAAACCCAATGGCGTGTAAGCGGCCTAATGCCCAGTCGCATCAACATCTTCCCCGATCCGACATCGAATGATCCTGGTTACGAACTAGGATCCAGTTTGATCTTGGCTGCAATGTAAAAGTTTTGCACCAACGATATTTCATGGTTCTTGATCTTCGATTCATCGATCTTGGTTCCAAAGTGAAAGATCGAGAAGTAGGCGTATTTTTCACTATAGATAAAACTAGATGCGCGATGTTTTATCTGTTTTAAGTGAATTATTGCTGTACGAATTTTACTGAATTATATTCAAGTACGTATAATACTGTTACAATTTCCCAAGAAAACAATCGAACGTAGTTCTATATGTTGGCGTATTTTTAAGCTACATTTGTCGACTATGGCTGCTGATCTCGGATCGCGATATCGAACCGCCAATTTCGGCTGTTCGAAATGAACTTCATCTCGATCTCCAGTCCAGTTCTGAACTCGAATGGTGCAACAGTTATCTGTGTCGATCTTAGATCCGATCTCGGATCGAGTTTCAAACCACGACGGTGCAACCGGGCACAAGCGAGGCGTAGATGGAGGTTCGAAGCCGGGAGCCCGGATACGGTAGGGCGCCAGTTTGTCCAGCAGACGTTCGCTTCGACCGCGTGGAGACATAACGTCGCACTGGGTTCCAGTGGAACGGAGAGAGCGTAGGGAGACTTCCCGACTGTTCCCAAGCATACATACCCCCAGAAGGGCGGTCTGATCTGCATAATCCGATGCTTTGTGCGTCTCCCGACGGTCGCCACAACACCATAACGCACCCTCTTCAACCCCCGCAACAGCATCCCTCGCGGAGTTTAAAAATCATTAATATACATGGGGAGGCGTGGCGCGTGGAGTAAGGGGTGGCTCGCGGGGGTGGAAACGGCTCCCAAGACTACTAGCGGTTCTGGGAATCTTGGCACAGGCCTCCGGATACGAATAGCATTTCCGCCACGCATAACCTTCCACACTCCTTCCACACTCTTCATCGGAGTTTCCGTATAGCTACACCGGCTGATGCTACTCTCGAGATTAGCATATTTGAAAGAAAAAAAAAACATCCCTGCCTGTTACTGCGTACGAACACTCAATGGCGTATTTTCAGTAATACTGTCAGCAAGTGCGGAAAGTAGGTTATCATATACTCTTTGCGCTGGACTCACAAGAATCCGTCGCATCCGTCAGTCCGTCTGGCCGTCGTCCGTCAACCCTTCTGTAGGGTAAAATTTCAGTGCGAGAACTTAACATCGCGATATTTCTTTAATTGGAGATGTATTTCGGTTGGGATTCCATTTTCAAGAGAGAAATATTTTTGGGAAATAATTTTTTCACATAATAACAATTTATACTAATTTTTATTTATTTAACATTTTCTATTTCTGGATTTATCACCAAAGACAAATAAACACAAATCCACAGTATTATATTTTATTTCAAGATGTGCATCCACATCTACGGAATGTCGACTGGAAGAGGTGACACATCCATACGTCTGTCGAAAGATGCAGTTTAGTGAATATCTGACGGATGGACGGATAGAAAAAAAATCTGCAATCGGTTGAAGATCGCGTGACCACCGGACGGCTGACAGATGCCGACGGACTATTGCGAACCCAGCCTTAATTAATAAATAAAACTGCTGAAATGTATTAATTCTTATGTTTCTAACAACTGAGAAAGAAAATGTTGCATTTCGAAACCGTATGGATACAGAGTCTGCTCCCGTTTCAAACTTATATAGACATCTCAACGAACAGGTCCTAAACGCTCCCCGTTGCAGTGTGTTTGAAATACACGTTACTCACCTAAACTATCAAACGTGCGCCAATGTGCTGATCTACGAAAGGAATACACACTTCAGAAGAGCGAGGGCTGTTTAGTGCTTTCAAGATGTCACGCACATTAGAAATACCATTCCAGGGTAACCCGAAATGGCTAAAAACAGCTTTTTAAATGCTCTGTATCTCAGAATATACGCGTCAGATACACACAAAACTAATCCCAAGAGGCCTGCATAGAACCTTCTTACAGACTTTCCACCAATAAAACAACAGGATCACCGCTGAGAGTCCCCCATAGGCACACGCAGTGCGACGAGAACAATGCACGCCAGCTTAGTGGCAATGGCACACCTGATGTGCGTGGCAGTGTCGCCTTTATCGCGCCTGCGCCTCTCAGCCTTAAACACGGAAAGAAAGCCCCAGGCAGGCGGGAACCTTGAGGCTATTGTAACTGGCGTCAGAGGCCGTAGAGTGTGCCATTCGCTTCGCCATCACGCAAGTAGAAATGCACTCTCGCGAGACACCCTAGCGGACTGTATAGGAAGAAAAGCTATACAAAGAAAGAGTTGAGTAACCCAGAGACTTGGCTAATTTGAATAGCAAATCATCTCGCAAGTTTCTCTAATGAAGTCGGCTCGAATTTGTAATATTCATAAATCCCGTGTCTTCACGGCCTGTTCCAGACTTGCAAGTTCTGGGCCCGAGGGAAAATCCTTCACAAAAGATAATGTCTTGCTTCAGTGCGAAGGGAATCGGAAATAATTCCCAATGTTTAGTTTTCTCTTCGGACAGGCGTGTGTCAAAACGACGATTGCTTTTCAATACAAAACACAACGCTCGCGTTATTTATAACAGCAGGAAAAAAATGCAAGTTCTCATTATTTCGTGTGGTTTCTGCCTTGGCTAGTTAAAAAATTTTAAATTACAACGTAATCTTTTCTTTTAAACTTCAACAAAATAATTTCAAGCCTCTGTTTCAAAATTTAACTTGTTTTTAATGTTATAACGCGACAAATGTTGTGTTTTGCTTATTTTATAAACTTATTTTAAATACACGTCACGAGACCAGTTATGGCCTTCGGCTGAGTACTGCTGCAATTTTAATGTTTTCTGTTCTGTTCTGGCTTGACTGGCAATTTGTGTGTCTCGCTTCGAAGGACCGATCTCCTATATGCGTCCACACGGAAATGACTTCATATAAAGTATAACTGCCAACTAACTGACGTCCTATTCTCAACTGTGCGTAAAAACCAATGAATAATATGTTATCACCAAATAACAACGCGATTTTTGCATGTCGTTACTTACGCAGCGTGTTGCCGCCAATCACGCACTTTTCGGCGCGGCCAAGCTTTGGCCACTCATTCGGATCTCCGTCAAGATGCTGCTAGTGTAATTAAAGTTTCAGTTAAATAACAATTTCACTAATGCGCTTTCACAACAGCATAACCATGGTAACATTCCAGGCTGGTCAGTTACATTCCAGGCTGGTCAGTTACATTCCAGGCTGGTCAGTTACAGAGCCCACATGCCAGGTTTATCTGTTGCGAGTGCGCCACTTAATAAAAAAAATCTATTTAAGGGCCACAACCAGCCGGTGCATAATTCCAACATCGCCTCTACCGCATGGCAAGCAGTCTTTTCATTCTTGCAGAGTGCAAATACGGGGCTTTTAAGTTGTAACAGTAATCATTTACTTGCAGAAAATCTGCAAATAATCCATCCTAGTTTCACGTGTATACAGTTCGTATGTTATAAAGTGACACAATCATAGAGGGCACAGCAGGATTATTTTATGTACGTTAAGTCTTGTAATTACTCACTCGCACGAACTGTGTGTTCTTTCCTCAGATATGTGTACTCCGATTACGTCGAGTGATGTACGTTAAGTCTTGTAATCACTCACTCGCTCGAACTGTGTGTTCTTTCCTCAGATATGTGTACTCCGATTACGTCGAGTGATGTACGTTAAGTCTTGTAATCACTCACTCGCTCGAACTGTGTGTTCTTTCCTCAGATATGTGCACTCCGATTACGTCGAGTGATGTACGGACGTGTAAGAGCTTGAACACGCCACAAGTGATTACACCACTCACCCTCCCACCGAGGAGCATCGGGTTCTATTCCTGGCGGGGTCGTCCAGAGGGAATCGTGCCGGACGATGCCGCTGGTCGGCGAGGTTTTCTCGGGGATCTCCGGTCTCCTCCGCCCTTGCGTTCCGGCGCTGCTCCACACACACACCTCGCTTCACACTCGTCGGCTCTCAGGACCTCGATGTTAAGAGCCGGCCAAATCTATCCACTCCCTCGCTCACTCGAGCACGCTACAGCGCAGAAAGTAGGCGAAAGTCTTGAGCAATAATTAGTTAAAAGAGGCGCTGTGCGGGCACGATTTAAAGCGAGCACCCCCACGGGGATGTAGACTGGAGAAAACGCTTCCTTACTTGCCTATACGGCTGAGCGACAGTACGATATATCAGCCTCGTGACAAATTGTTCGCGAATATACCACACCAGTGAACATGTATAGTGAGAGAGGATGGTAAAGTTTGTTCCTATACATCCATGATAGCGTTCCAACATTTGCTCAGGAAATTTCAAATGCATAATAGGGAAGTTGCCAATTATGTATTGTAGCAGTGCTGAATATTCCTATATTTGCAGCCTGTTATATGGTAGTATTTCCGTTTAACGTATAGGTTAAAAACTTCCATTACAGTTAAGGAAGTTTACTAGGAATTTTTTTACAGTGCAATAACGAAACAATGCCTATTTATAAAATATCTTAACTGCAATATGGTTCACAAATGTAGAGAAATATGCAACACAGACTTTAATAAATCTGAGTTAAGGAATTATTTTAGAATTTTTATTTAATTAGCAGTTATCTACTGGCGAGTCAGTATAATGCAATGAGGTTTTACTGCCAGCTCAGTACAATTAACTAGGAATCAACAGAAATCACTGATATATCGGTTAATACCAACAACTACATTGATCAATACGATTTTACCGATTCAATTTCAGCTATTTCATCAGATGTGCAGTCGAATTCCCTGGTTTGGAGCAATTTTAACCGTTTGGATTTTAGTGTGCGCATATCAATATGTTAGCGATATGCGCAGCTGGCGATTTTGCGATAACGATACTGCTATGTTGGGGTATCACGATATTTGAAAATGTTTTTGAATATTTCTCTCTCGAGACATTTAAAAATATTGGTAACTTTGATTTCAGCATAAGAGGTTACTCTAATTGAGCAAAAAAAAATTCCGATAACCGAGTTTCGCTTTTTGGAATATCAGTAGGAACACTATTTATATGACCGATTTTTTCATTATGAACATTTGCGATATCACTAGGACATATGTTTGAAATACCGGTATGAGCGGTATTTACGACTTTAGCGATATTCACGATATATCGACATCGATATTCGATACTTTCTGGAAGCGATATAGAGCACCGATGGCGATATGGACAGCCATTTTTTTTCGAATCGATATAGATAAATGGATATCGCACGGCCCCCTACCTGCCACCCTGTGAAGCGACACTGCTTGCAAAGAATACCGCGTGATGGATGAATGCTCGTGTTGTCCCAAGATCATGCCCGGGAAATAAAAAAAGAAAGAAAGAAAATAGTTACGGCTTCCTCTTCGACGGAGCCCTATCTCATGTTCGCGATCTGAGAGCGGAAAGGAAGAGAGAGAGAGAAAAAACTGCAAACAAACACAAAGAAAAAAAAGGGGGGGAGGTAGGAATTCATCCACCACGCTGCATGAAATATTTCTCTTGTTTCTCCCTTCGTTCGCTGGAAGAATAAATCCCTCCCCCTTTTTCTCTGCCTGGCAACTCCCGTGCATAATTATTTCTGCTGGGGGAAAATTTCGCTGAAGAAATGACGAGGAAAAGGTAAATTCCAACAGTACAGTTCGGACCAATTCCCTTCAGCATCATAATCACATTACAATAAGCTAATTTCATTCAGATTAATCTTTCTACGCTGCAATTATTTTGTTACGCGACGTGTGGCTACGCTCGCACAGGCAAAGAAAAACATTTTAAAGTAGATGTTTCCAGTGTGCAACCGAGGCAGTTAACGGCCGTAATTTTCCGTGCGAGACTGTGCTAGCACTCACGCAACTATCTTTGACACACTAGTGCCAATAAACGACGTGTTTCAAGGCTAACACTACTAAACCCTGTTCTAGGTGTGTATAGTTCTAAATATTGCTAGTCATCTCCCTGCGCAGTATCCTCTATCTTGGGCACCATGACACGACAGCGTTATTTCGCCAGTAAATTCGGAACTTAAAATTAACGCTAGCGCTTGATTACACATGAATGTGTACCTCAACATATACGGAAATTACTTTGTGTCGTACAAACCAAATTAATTCATCGCACCCGTTTTAAAAAATTTCTTTGATGTTTCACGGTCTCGGCCAATCAGAATCATGCACGACAAAAATGGACGTCAAGAAGCTTTTGAATAGCATTGCTGGAAACTAAGTATGTTATGTAGATAGTTAATTTATGTAGGAGCTACCAGGGCAAGAATGATGTTTTAAGGGAACATTGCACATAATATTATGAACTCAAAGGCATTAAATGTCATTATGCAGGAAACATCTATGATAAATAAAATTTGAAATTAACAAAGACGCAAAAATAAATTACAACATTTACTACACGACTTCTGGTAATATACTGCATGGAAAAATAAAAGCAATATTTAACAATGTAAATAATTTTTAAATAACAATTCAAATTATATTCTCCCAGTAAAATTTTTTTTACAAGTGCGACACATTCTCAAACACATTCAAGATTATTTGATAAAATTTGTCGGAAAGGAGAATTTGATGGCCGTATTTTGTCTTCAAATTTTATTGTCATATATAGTCGAAGGCGAAAATTCGATAGTGTGAAAGGGCCACCGTACACTACTATTAGAGCTTGGTTGGAATCCCAGACGAATGATGGATGTACGTACCATTTTTAGCTACAGGATTAGATTCAATGTTAGCTTTTAAGTCCTTACTTACATAAAATACGACGCGTTAAAAAGTTCATTCATCCTGCGGTAGGTTAAGTCGTTAGGCACCGACTTCTCACCGCCGGGGTCCCAGGTTCGATTGCAGACACTGTAGCGGTGTGTGGGTTTCCTCCAGGTACTCCTGTTTCCAGTCCATGTATTCCTTCTGCCGCGGTTCCTCCCTCATCTCATAGCCAGCCCTATACGTTCCCCGAGCTGAGCGCGAGCCAGTCTGGATCTCGGGTAGGGAAAGCCAGCTGTGCTTAGCGCCAGATCCCTCTTACCCGCGCTGCTACTGCTAAAGGTGAAAACGACGCGTGCTTTAGTGATATTTACGTTTATAATCCTCAGGTTTTTATGGCCTCAAATGATTAACTCGTTAAATGGGGCTGTGTCGTAGTAAAGCCCCAGCATTAAATTAACAAGAATCTCGTAACATGTAAAATGCTGCATGCTTCCACGTGCTGAATAAAAGTTCCTTTGAGATTTGAGGTGATATATAATTAGGCCTACCTGTCGCTTGAAATGTGTTGCGGGGAGTTTGAAATCCACGTCGTTTTACGAGACCATTTGACGCGTCTCCATGATACTAATGAACTAAAAGAAGAAGAAAAACACTTAAGGCGAGGTACGTATGAGGCCTGGTCCGCAATAACTGGTCCGCGGACCGTGCCTAGCTGCTGATTGGTGCACATGGCCCTCTGACGCCACAGTTCTCCGCCCCAATGTCCCATGATCATTCGCCAACTTCAACTTTCGCCCGCGTACCCCCACGCGGACGTGTTCCAATATTTTTCTTTTGTTTACATTTTATTGCGCGCAAACTGTGAAAGCAAATAATCATGTGTTAATATCTAGGCGTGAAGATTGGATATATAAAACTAGCTATTTGTTCAAAGCAATAACCAATCTAAGACACGCGAAAACGGAACTTTAATAAATAAAAGTACAAAAATGTACTTACTAAAGCAAACAAAAAAAATTAAAATAAAGTTAAATTAAAGCAAAATCAAAACGCACTCACTCGCATAAATGAAATTAAAATAATGTACAAATACCAATATTTACGAGTAATCGCATACAATTTATTAACGCGCCGATTTGAGTGCACTCTAGTTGAAGTTTCTGAAAGCTTATCTTCGGACGGCGTCGAATTTGGTGCACTCTGGTACTAGTATCCGAAAGCTTAGCTTCGGACATCGTTATTGCAGACACGCACGTTAGGATATGTGTCCGCGGAAGTAGGTCCGCGGGCCATTGAACTGCGTACAGGCTGTTGTAGAATAGGCATAACACTCAAAATATCTGTACATAATAAATGCTATTCCTGAGCCCTCCGACATAGTTTTAAAAACGGGATTTTCACATTGCTATATCACGTAATATAATGGTTGGAGACATAGGAAACTATTACAGTTATCTGCACAGAAACTTGATATAGACTTTCCACGGGAAAAAAAATTATAAGGTCACCGCGCAAAGTCCCACAGGTACTCGCAACAAGCCAGTTCTGCACCTAGCACGTAGGGACGAAGTGGAATTAATAGCTCGTGTCAGTGTCGTCCTTATCGCTCCTCCCGCCGCGAAAGCGATGAGAACCACCAAGTAGGCGGCACCCATAATTTGAACATAACATAACCATATTTTCGCGCGCAACCACAAATTGCGGGGCAATGCATTCTACCAGCACAGCACTCGTGTAATGCGGGAGGTCTAAATACGTACTCGCAGGCGTATTCCAAGACAACGAGGGCTACACTGCAGCTCCGAAATCATCAAACATGCCGTAATAAACTAACATACCTAACGGTCAGAAATAATGACTGAATTCTTCATAACCCCAAATTAATTACATACCAGCGACGTTGTACTAATTACATCAGTTTTTGTTTACTCTCGTTACGTCCAGCGCGCTCTGGAAGGACTTTTGTGATTAGACGACTGTTCGTATTACCTCATCTCTCAACCTGCATTTTCTTATTGCACAAGAAGAGGGGGGGGGGGGAAGGATACAAGACTGTCTGGATGCAAGGCTGACTTTTTCTCCATCCCACTGCTCTTATGGCCATCAGTCAACTAGACCCGGGCAGCATCAATGTCGGCTTCAACTCGTCTTGAAGCTACGGTACGCCGTAAGAGTGGGATGGACCCCGTGGGAATCCCACATCCAAAGTCAAGTAGCGAGGGAGCGATACGGGGCGACACTAACACGCACTTTAGCGCCTCATCGCACCTACGCGCAAGACGTGCAGTGTTTCCGTCGTGACGCTCTGATGTGCAAATGAGATCTGTAACAGTACGGTTTTATTACACGCGATGAAAGACCACAGATTAAATTACGCCCGTATCTTTTCACTTTTCCCTTACCGCTTAAAGAAACTGAATAGGCAAACTTTGAAAATGCTATATTTGACCATTTTTCGAGAATTTTTTTCCCCAATAATACACTTACTTTTTTTAGCTTCGGATATGATAAATGTATGATATGATAAAAGTAAAAAAAAAAAAAGTGGGCATAGATGATTTTTCTTTATATTTTCTGACAAAAAGTCATATTTGCAGAACACTTATTTACCGAGATATGCAAAAAAAAAAAGGGGGGGGGGGTGGAACCCAATGATGCAGTCGTCATTCTCCATAAGAAACTGAAGCTCTCAGACTAAGACGCAAGCACAAGTTTGCAGACGCTGGATGCAACCCAGCGCGGTTGCTCATTACAATGCCCAGGCTCCAAAATGTCAGTACGTGGTATTTCCTTAGCGAGGATACTCTTGTATCCCCGGCGTGATGGTTGTAAAGGTGAGAGAGCATTTGTTGAGAAACATATTGCAGCCGACCTTGTCTCGCCTTACCCTCCTCAACCAACACTTATTTTCTCACACACCTCCGGAATAGCTATGTAGTTGAGAACTTCTTTATATTGGGCTTGTGGTGGGGTGTACGGCAATTGGAAAAGGGGGGGGGGGGGGTTACCTATCTTGGAGGAATAGAATATACAGAACTAACGATCGTAACAGAAGTCCTAGTGGGCTTAGTAAATGAAGATAAATATGATGCATTTGCAGATGAATGCCAAGAACATGAAATAAGGCATGTATAGTCTATTTGAGGTTTCTTCATTATTTTTTTTGTAATCAAATCTTTGAAAAATCACCCCATGTATAGCGTGCTTGGTTGTTATATATATACACACACACGTATATGTATGTACGACAAGCGTTTTAAAATAGCGATAACAAAAAAGTACATCGTTTAAGATTAAGTTGAAAATTTTACTTGTATTTTACTTATAAATTATAATATGTAATTCATAATTAATACGAATAAAAACGACGAGAACAATTATTGTGTTGGTAACACCCAGCAAGAGATCCTTCTTGTGTATAATATTATTAAATTGAGCGTACCCGAATGCGGTGGAATGTCTATTTGGTTTAATTTTCAAAACTCGCTTAAGCTTTGTTTGCATGAGGCGGAGGAATATCCTGAAAGTAGAACTTCAGCAGGGCTTCAGGAAAGTTGTAAGTAACCGTGGATGGACTACACGCCTCCAGCACGACACGCCGGAATCACATAACTCCGACGCGCACGACACGACGGCCAATAGCCAATGAAATATAAGATAGATCGTCGTAAGCCCGACAGATTTTGTCGTCCGACCAGCAATTTTGGATTAGAAATGATCTCTATTCTTCGTCGTGTTGTGCGGCACGACGCACAGAATGTACAACCTTGCAAAATTAAATTGTATTGCAAGATTTCCCTACAAAGGTAAATGCGCAGCGCAAAAGAAAAATATATTGGAAATTACTGTATCTAACTCTTAAAATAATAACTTTGCCTTTTTATGCATTAGCGATACCAATTGGTACCATTATGTATTACAAATTTCCCTCTTGTTCGCCGCCTTTGAAACTAATGTAGCCTATCAGAGCCTTCTAAATAGTTAGGTTATAGGCCATTCACGGTAAAGAGAGCACTTTTCAGGCCCTCCCAACAGGTGTTAACCGCTTATAAATACGTTTTATTGCAGATTTGAACGTTAACTTTTCAGAGTAGTGTAATGTATCCACTGCATTTATTAGTCAAATGGCAATGTTTACATCAAAAAGTGGCAACAAAATAAAAATAGCCTCACAGGAAAAATTTAGCAGAGCCTTAAAAAGTGCTCACTTTGTCGTGAATAGCCTATAAATGCCGAGAGCGTAGTGTCGGACGTGCTGTAAATACAAGCAGTCACATTGAAATGTGTCGTGGTTGCGTTTTTTTGTCGTGCCGTGTGCTGCGTTGGTCGGGGCTATGTGATTCCGGCATCACTGTGAACACGCGCGGTCGTGATTGTCGGTGTGCATCAGGCTCCGCCCATCACGCTGGGTGGGTGAAGATGTGCCGGGCCGCTGAGCCGATGAACCGACTGTGCGCTAGTGACATTTCCCAACCCCCACCACCTACCCGCGCGAGGTTGCGCAAACACTTTCAAAGAAGAAGCCACTCGGCCGCCAGCCTCTCTCTTTCTCGCTCAACCTACCGGAGGCTACCTCCCTCCTCCCCGCACTCAGGACATGTTGGATTCGCCCCTAAGATCCCGCTTCGTGAGTAGGTGTGAGTGGCGTCACCTCAGCGCGCAGCCTGCTATATCGGAGCTTAAGACGGCTTCTCGCCAGCGATCAGGTCCTCGGTGACTCGAGCAGGGAAAACTAATACTTACCGAAGGTATAGGCTGTTCACGATATAATAATCACTTTTTTAAGCCCGTATACATTTTTCCTTTCTTCCAATTTCCACCTTCATGCTACTTTTTAATATGGGCATTGCAATGTGACCAATAAACACAGTGTATACATTTCACAACCATCAAAATTTAACGCCTGAGGCTACAATAAGATACATTTATTAGCGGTAAATGCCTGTTGCGAGGGCCTTAAAAAGTGCTCACTTTATCGTGAACAGCATATACCCGAAGTATATAGTCTACGATCTGACAACTTCCGGCATTTGTAAATATGTATCATTGACTACAGCATACCTGGCTAGCATTCGGTCGTGTCTCGTAAAACTACGGTGTTTGAGGGGGTTTCTTTGTTGTATTGGTCCATTGTGCTCCTGCATATTTTATCAGTGTTTGTTATAATTTTCAAGCAGGTTTCAAGCCTGTTTTCTATGTGCGATCTGTTTGTCGCGCGCGCGCGCGCGCGTGTGTGTGTGTATATATATATATATATATATATATATATATATATATATATATATATATATATATATATATATATATATATATACACACACACACACATATATATATATATATATATATATATATACACACATAGAAAACAGGCTTGAAACCTGCTTGAAAATTAGAACAAACACTGATAAAATATGCAGGAGCACAATGGACCAATACAATATATATATATATATATATATATATATATATATATATATATATATATATATATATATATATATATATGCTGTTCTGTTCACGGTAAATTTAGCACTTTTCAGGGCCCTTCCAAAAGGAATTAACCAATAATAAATATATTTTGTGACAGCTTCGGCCTTTTAACTTTTGGGAGCGATGGGATGTATACACTGTGTTTATTGGTCACAGGGCAATGCTTATTTTAAAAAGTTGCCGATAGATAGAAATTGGCTACAAGAAAAAATTAGCAGGGCTTTAAATATAACGCTCACTTTACGATGAATATACTATGTGTGTGTGTGTGTGTGTGTGTATATATATATAGACACACACACGCCGTAGCTAGTAGCTGTCCTGTTTTTATCTCTCCTCCCTCTAGGAATTTTCCAGTGTTACATACATATTTAATTTCTCGTCCATCGGTAATTTGTCTGATTAAAGTTTTTTTTTTTTTTTTTTTTTTTTCGTTCTCAGTCTTTATTTTTCCACAACAGACATCTGCATCGCAATGGGGAATGTACAAAAATCTCCATCTTGTCATTCACCCCCATTGCACTATTCATTCAAAGATCACAGCAGTTATCTTCGTATAAGCGGCCTTCACTTCTGTTTATTCGTGTCACAAGAACATTCAGGAATATACACATAAAACTGGTTTTGAAGTATTGTTTCACCTGTGATTATAGTTTACATTCAGTCAGCGACCTTAAATAATGAAATTATATGCGCATCAATAATACTGCCCATAAAACATACGCCATTCACAATAAAATAAAATAAAATAACTGCTGGTGAGATTGTCCACATTGCCACCAACGTTACAAAGTAATAATTTGTAGTTTACTCTGCGTTATAACTTTGGCAGTATCGTATAATCTACTTCGGCAAAGAAATGAATAGGACAAGTTTCTTTCGTTATACTGATGATTTACAACTCTCTATAGGATATTCGCGGTAAAGTGAGCACTTTTGGAATTCCTCTCATTTTAAATAATGGTCAGTAGATATATTTTATTTTAGCCTTACACATTAACTTCCGATTGTGGTGGAACATACATTCTATAATTATTACTTATATTGCAATATTTATTTTAAAAGGTGGTTAAAGGATAAGAAATGGTCAAAAGGAAAATGTAACTAGGGTCTCAAAAGTGCTCACTTTACCATGAACCCCCATTTACACTATGGAATGGTATGATATTGCCAAACGATTTTTCAGAAATGTGAATTCTACAAAACACAGTTCATTGATTTGTTACTTAATCGCAAATAGTTTCGGATATGTACTTTAAATGAAAAAGCATTTCAAAGTTCGATTTTGGGGGGCGCACAACTCCATTAATTAATCACTTGAAGGGATAAGTAATACACAGAATGTTTCCAAATATGTAGGAAGTCACCAGGGAGTGGATAGTATAGCCCAAAACTAAACAAAATTTCCTTATGAACATATGACCTAAGGACGATATTTTTCCGAGCTACAGACGTATCTGCTGGCAACATTGCTCCACTCGCTGGCGAAGGCCTGCTATGTCCGGAACTGGAATTGCATAAACAATGTTCTTTTTATGTATCCAGTGGATTGAAGTCTGGGGGCCAGGCGACTGGCCCTGCACGGCCTATCCACCTCTGTGAGACAGGTAATAAAACTCACCAAAATTCCAGCTGATCACCTTAATATGCACGTCACGTAAAAAAAAAAACGAATATTACCAATACATGTGGTAGAATGCTGGAAGGTCTGTAACTCGGAAACAATCGACTCACCGATTACTTCCCACATAGGGAACACCCTTATGTATGCGTTCGTCTGGACATTTTCGTGAGGAATAACAAGCCGGAGTTCGTCGGTGCTGTTGAATAAACACCCTGTATAAAGCCTAGGCCTCGCGGCTAAACGTGAGACGCAGCCACCGACCGCCGTGGGAGAGCGGTTGTGAGAACCAGTTGCGTGGGCGTACGCGGTCAAAGGTAGAAGGGGGTGGAGAAGGGGTTTTACCGGGTAGACGAGATTTGGAGAGAGTTCTCGCCGTCACACAAGATACAGCGCCGCGCATAGGACACTGCGACGACTGAACAGCTTCCTTCCTGGACCACACGGCGACTACAGTCCAAAATAGAAAAACTCCTCTTTAACGTTCTGACCACAATGTATTTTTTTTTTGTCACGAGTAGAAAATTATCAACTTCCATGCGTCGATCGGGTGACGCTGATCAAGTTCGTACGCCACCGATTTTTACTGCAATGAGTGTAATACAAGGGGAAACCTATTTCGGTAAACTCTCAATTTTAAGTGCGTTGGCTGCAAAACAAAACTATTTTATTCATTTCTCATGTAAACATTACGTGTATTAGCGTAATTGTATTATTTTAAGGGGCGGGGTAGTTTATGTTACGAGTGTAACAAAAAACTAATGAAATTGAGATTTGTAAAACTATCGTAAAACTGTGGAAAAAACTTTCTGTCGATAAAAGGGGAGGGGAATATACAAGTTATGTTTACATATTACATTGAGAGATAAATAGAATAAATTATTTGTTGGTAGCCAACACGCGTGCGTCATTAACCCTCCGCTATCTGCAGGATCATTTGTATACGCTGCTCACGGTAAACTGAGCACTTTTGAAGCCGTAGTTACTTTTTCCTTTAAGACTTTTTTGTCCTTTAGCCACCTTTTCTAAATAAATAGTGTTATGTAAGTAATAATCACAGTGTGTATAATCCACCACACACTGAAGTTAACGTCTGCGGGTAAAATAAAATTAATTTACTGACTGTTATTCCAAATGCCAGGGTTACAAAAGTGCCCTCACTTTACCGTGAATAGCCTATAGCAATTGTTCATTGGTCGCGGAAAGCGCGCTTGACACAAGTAAAAAATATAAAATGAATACAACACTTCAAATCGTAAAATAATAACACCTTAAGATATTATCCCGAGTGAACTCGTTCACGTCTGACATGTTACAGAATAAGTGAACTCATGGTCGGTGCTGTGAATGTTGAAATCAGCACGAATACGAACACCCCCCCCCCCCTTCCCTGGGCAATGCTAGTGGTTGCTGTCGAATCACCTATTATTTTATAATTGGTTACTTCTTTGGTAGTAGATCAACTGAAACCCTTGTCGCAGGTTCCAAAGTGTTAGTTGTTGTAAGAAATTTCTTACTTCTTTTTATAACATAAACATCCTCTTTTGGAAAACATGAAATAATAGATTAATTTGAACGTTTGGGGATTAATTCGTGACTGAAACAGAGCGACTACTGGGCCTTGGGGAAAAATTATTTGATAATTCCATTTTTTTTATCTCCATGATGTCCTATCACATAGGTATAACAGTTATGTACAGTACACACAACTTTTATTTAACAAAAATAAGTAAAATTGCTTTAACAACGGACTCACCTATGGTACTGTGTGAAAACTATCCAGATATGCATGTGCTGATCAATTATCTTTCACTTTTATAACGAATGCAATAATAAATCATACTCAAGTCGGGATTGAGTACAGAAAATATTTACATTCTTTTGAAAACAACACGGGCATGTAATAAAAACGCACTTCTTTTGTATGATGTTAATAAATTATATTAACCGACAGCAAAATAATTACTGATATGTCCGGATTTTCCCTGATTTTCAGGACAAAAATTCAATTCCCTGATATTTCCAGGATTCACAGGGCCAGTAAACATCTTGTGAAAGATCTAAAGAGTAATGGAAACAGGAGAAAGCTGCTAGTGACAGGGGGAAAGAAAAAAAAAAAAAAGTTAACATGGAATTCGACTCACCTGGTCAACAAATTCCGTGAGGTCGCGCAGGCTGATGTTGTACACGATGTTCCTGCAACAAACAAACACGCTAATGTAAAGAAATCGTTCGCCTCTGCGAACACGGTCAGTAAATTGACGCGGAACAGCAATAAACGAGTTAACGTCTCGTCCGGTAGGCGCGCAGCTGTTTGTTTTTTCCATGGTCATCCCAGCAAGCAACCTACCCAGCAGGACAGGACAGAACACATTAACAGTGCCCAGCTGAAGGCCATAACTGGTCTTAGTAACTAGAATTTAAAATAAATTTGGAAAATAGTCGAAACATAAAAACAGTCGCGTTATAAAAATTATAAACGGGTTAAAATTGCAGAGGCTTAAAATTATGTCTTGCACAGTCTAAAAGAAAAAGTCACGTTAAGTTGATATTCCTCTGCCTCCACCCTTGAACCCTCACCCCGCCATCCTCTCCAGAGACAGAGGGGCCGACTGTCGTCGTTTTCGTGAGGTGTCCGTCGTGTGTTTGATGTCTGTGTCTGTGTTGTGACGGTGTCAGTGTAATGTTGTTTGTGTGGTGTGTTGTACAGTGTAGGTGTTGTTCCTTCAGTTAGTTTGTTCTTGTTTGTGTCTGTAATATCGATATTTTTGTGGGTCGGACGACATCAATATACAAGATTGTTATTGTTTATAATGGTATGTGATGTATTGTTAGTGAGGGCTCAAGAGGTACATTTATTAATTTAGTTTCGAAAATTATACTAATAATAATTATTCACACTATCTACTATTTACTTAGCAGCAATCACGAAGGCCAATTGGGGCCACGGTGGCTGGGCGGTTATCCCGCTCGCCTTCCACCAAGGCGAACCGGATTCAATTCCCGGCCGGGTAACTCCCGGGGAATCGCGCCGGGCGATGCCGCTGGCTGCCGGGTTTTTTTTGGGGATATACAATTTCCCCCGCACTTGCATTCCGGCGCTGCCCCATTCTCACATTATTTCACCCTCATCGGCTCTCGATACCTTTTTTTAACAGCTACCCGAATCTCTCCACCCAACTCAACAGCTCCTACGCGCAAGGCGTGCAGTGTTTGCGCCTGTATGCGCTGTAGTGTGCAAATTAAATATGTATAGGCTGTTGACGGTAATGTAAGCACTTATTAAGGCCCTCACAGCAAGCATTAACCACTAATAAGCCCCAGGCATACAGTTTTGAAGATAGTGAAATGTATACACTGTGTTTATTGGTCACATTGCAATGTTTATATTAAAAAGGCAGCAGGAAGATGTAAATTAGATGAAAGGAAAAATTTAGAAGGGCCTTAAAATGTGCTCACTTTACCGTGAACAGCCTATAACAGCGAGACTTAACTATGAGGCGAAATCCCACGGATTAATCGACGTCTGTTTCGTTGCACATTTCTTCTACCTCTCCAGGAAACTTCGGGGGTAAACTCTTAAAATACTGCCTTTTACCATTTTTGCGATTTTTTTTTAAATACAAGCCAAAATATTCTGGCTTAATGGGCTTAAATAATTGAATTTTTACTATATCTGGCAAAAAGCCGTGTCCCTATAAAATTAATTTACTTAAGATATAACTATGTAACCGCGCCAGCAACGAATGAAACAAAAAAAAAAAACTCAGGACTAATAATTCTTAGGCAATAAAGGAGTGTTTGAAGGCCAAATCTACTAGGGCAAAGGATAAGGTCAAAAACACCGAAGGTACTATTCGTACTTGAGCGGGGAATCCGTTGTCATCGATTAATCTCGCAATACCTTTTCGAGTCGCGACAAATTTTGCACTATGCAAAATTGCCTTTCAGATTTAGTATACCCGCGCGGATGAAAAAAAAAAATCGTCATGCAGGCCTGAACATGATCGATGAAAATGAAGTGTCTGCACTAGGCTAGACGCTGTAGTAGTCTACTATGCATCGGGAACATAGAAAAAGGAGGTAAGCTGTGCGGGTTGTACGAGACCTACTTTTCAGCGCCATATAAGTATCGCATCGATATCGATGCGGAGTATCGCTGAAGTGAGGAATTGAAAATCGATGGCAACATTACACACTTTATTGCTGTCACAGACCAAACCATAACCTTACAGTAAATATCGTCTTATCCCTTACAAGATTGCTAGCAAAATCGGCAATACTGTAATACACAGTTAAATTTTCACTCATAGTGCAAGATTAACAAATAAATATTTTAAGTTCGGCATTTTTAATTTTTTAGTTTCCTGTTGAATTTGTATGGTTATTAGTAGGTTTAAATCCTTATTAACCATCAACATTTGCACTAAGAAACATAGTTGCTATCCTAATTGCCACAAAAAAACTGGGTTTGGCTGTGTTGGAGACACGGCCGTTTGTTTTGCGTGACGTTTTACATTGACGCGCTCAGACGCCTTGGCGTTTTTTTTTTTTTTTACGTTCCCGGCACCGCTTCACTCAATCATATGGAGTTTTATTGGCATCACTGGATTGCTTTTGAGATGCTCTTTCCAACCGTATACGATTCCTGTATTTTTAATAGGCCGAAATTTTGTTACGTTTTCTTAATTTTTCACATTAAACGCAAACAGTTTCGCCATAACCACGCCGCACAAATGTTTTCATACGCGCAACAGATTGATGTTGACGAGAGTTGTCAATTGAAACCTAAACGAACGTTGTAGCTTCTCCTAGTCAAAAGTTATACTACGCGGAAGTTATGAGACGCGGCGTCCTCTTTGATCGTTTGATAATCGAGTAGTGTAGTTGAATTTTGAATGTAGACGATAGATTCAGAGCTGCAATGCCAAACTGTATCCCCCGATTTTGTTATCATCGGATATTTTGGATTGCCTCCCACTATGTTCGCAAATTTAAAGGCGTAGCCTATTCACGTCAAAATTCAAACAAACATTCGAGTTGTATATTTTGGAACGAAGGCAATCAAATGAGTGGCCGAAGACATATACAAATATACGGTTGGTTCAACTAAATATTTTGTTGGCAGTCTAATATTTTTTGGCCTAACACAGAGGTTTTCTTTATGCAAGCGTGTGTTTGGTTAGATGAACAAAAGTAATTTTGTCGGTTTTCAACTTTTGTTTACTGAACAAAATATTTGTTGGGACAACTGAATATATTTCTGACCCTATACAAGCACATATTCTGTGGGTTGTTCTTTCGGTGTTTCACACGTGGATGAATGGCCTGTGCAGAAATGTTGACCCATGCCGTCTGGATAGCTACCCACAGCTCCTTGCTACTTGTAGGTGCAGGATCTTGGGTGCGAATCAATCTCCCTATCACGTCCCACAAATGCTCGATGGAGGTTCATATCGGGCGAACGATATGGCCACACCAGCCGTTGAAACTGTCAAACGAATTCTGGACAACTCGAGCCCAACGACATGGTGCATTATCCCTGCAACATCCCACCGTCGTGGATGTACGTTAAGTCCATGAAGGGCTACAATTTGTCACCAAGCAGGTCAACGATGTCAGGGAACTACTGATATAGCTCCGAGCACTTCTAAGACGCCACGGTACGGAGGTGCCACCAACTATTACCTTGACATACTGCAATATCATGCTCTTTCACACGTCAGTGTATGGACAATGATTAGGCCACGGAAATAATTATGAAAGCCGCCGCGGTGTAGTGGTTAGATTACTCGCCTCTCACCCAGGCGAACCGGATTCGATTCCCGGCGGGGTCACTCCCGGATTTTCACACGTGGGAATCGTGCCGAGCGATTCCGCTGCTCGACAGGTTTTCTCGGGGATTTCCTGTTTTTCCCGCCCTTGCATCCCGGCGCTGTTCCATGCTTACCTCACCCTCATCGGCTCTCAAGACCTCGATTTAGCAAGTGAAATGGGTAGCGAAGTGTTTGAAATATTGTTTTTCTAAGAAACTTGTGCTGATCTACGTAAAGAACACACACTTCAGACTAAGGCTGGCTGGGTACTTTCTAGACATCACGCGCATCACAAACACCATTTCACAGCACTCCAAAATGGTCGAAAAGGCTTCTTCAAAGCTCTGTATCCCAAAAACATACGCGTCAGATCCACACAAAACAATCCCAAGGGTCTGCATTGAACCTTCCTACATACTTTCCACCAATAAAATAGTAGTATCACCGCTTAAAGTCCCATAGGAACACGCAGTGCAGGCCAGTTGAGAGCCTTGTTCTTAGCAGCGATGAGACGCACTCGATGTGCGTGTCAGTATCAACCCTACCGTTCCTGCGCTTCTCGGCACCAAGCGTGGAAAAAATGCGCTATGTTCCCTGTGCGTCTCTGGTTGGAGACAGCACTCAGTATCACCACGCGGGGATAACATACAGCATGACGGGGGAGGGGGCAAGGGGTCAACGACTGCCCTCCGCAGGGAAGGTGCAGGAGAGGGGTTGATTAATACAGCAAAAGAGGACGGCCGACGCAGCCCCCCCCCCCCTGGCGGTGAGTAATGACGTTCTCAACGGCGGCGGGGGGAAAAAAAGATACCGGCGGCAGGCGATGAGCGATGACGAGGCCGACTATTGTCAGCCGCTAGAGATGACGTGGTTGATGAAGAGGTGGAAGGGGGAGGGGGCGACAACACTTCCCGCGTCGTCCCGTGATAGATCAGGCACTCGACGAGGAACCAACTCGCGAACGACTGTGCCCCCCCCCCCCCACAACATTTCACACCCCAACTACTAGGTCGATTCCCGGAACTATTTGCGGCGCAGTTGGCGAAACGCGGGACTCGGATTCGAGAAGTCCCGTGTTCGATTCCCGGTACAGCCATCCCTCCAGGCGAATACTGGGACAGTTCCTTGCCACAGGACATGGCGGAAAACCTTCTCGGTTGCTGCGTCTGTAGTGATCTTGCTGTTGCCATGACGTTGAAACCCCTAGTAGTGATCTTGCTGTTGCCATGACGTTGAAACCCCTAGTAGTGATCTTGCTGTTGCCATGACGTTGAAACCCCTAGTAGTGATCTTGCTGTTGCCATGACGTTGAAACCCCTAGTAGTGATCTTGCTGTTGCCATGACGTTGAAACCCCTAGTAGTGATCTTGCTGTTGCCATGACGTTGAAACCCCTAGTAGTGATCTTGCTGTTGCCATGACGTTGAAACCCCTAGTAGTGATCTTGCTGTTGCCATGACGTTGAAACCCCTAGTAGTGATCTTGCTGTTGCCATGACGTTGAAACCCCTAGTAGTGATCTTGCTGTTGCCATGACGTTGAAACCCCTAGTAGTGATCTTGCTGTTGCCATGACGTTGAAACCCCTAACACCATCGCTGGTTGGTGGTTGGTATTGATGATTGGTGGCTGGTCCCACACTCTAAATCTGAATCAGTGAGGAATTCACTGTTTCAATCAGTCAAAAGTATCTTACTGATTCAACAGTCACTTCAGTTATTTGACTGATTAATCAGTGAAAAAATGCCAGATTTCCCTTCACTTATTGATTCAGTAACATTTCCCACTAATTCGTCAGTCTTTTTTTTTTTCACTGTTTACTCAGTGGTTTATTTTTTACAAATGGATCAGCTAAACAGCGTGTAAAATGGCCGTCAAACAACGAATAAATAAATAAAACCAATAAAAATACTTTCTAAAACGTGTTTCGTCTTTAGAAACGCCATTTTATGAGGTAATCGTTTCGTTTTTTACGTGAACATATTTTTACTTTTTTTAAATTGCGGTTAATTGCGGGCGGTAGCAAACTATCGTAAATATGTTTATTTCACGTAATTATTTGGCTACATTCAATTTAAAAAAAATCATATTTGATTCGCCACTGCAGTCGGCCGCCACTTATTCAATCAGTAAAAAATTTCTCACTGAAACAATTAGTGGTATTCCACTGATTTTAAGTGGAAACATTTTCACTGATTCCAGGAGTTGAATTTCACTGCGACTAAGTGGGAAACCCTTGATTCGAATTTAGAGTGTAAAATCATTTTAACTCGCGGTTGATGGTTGATGTTGGTGGTGGTCCGTGTTGTAGCGAGTAGCAATATCTTGAACGTTTACCACCAACCGATCAACCGGAAATAATTCTATAGGTTCTGAACGTGTGACAGTGGTGTGAGGTGGTAGAAAATAATCGTGAAAATTATAATACTTATACCAAGCTGATAATGCATGCTGTTGCTCGGCAACCAGCGCTGTTCAATACTGAAACTCCCACGTGTAATAACATAAAAGTCAAAAAATTTTATGACAATTTTATGACTTGAAAAAAAAAAATTGGAATTAAAATTTGTGGGTGCAAATTTGCATTCGTTTAGATGAGATGAGAATTCTTGGATTTGTGCATTTTTTTTTTTACTATTAATTTCATTAAGAGCGTTCAACGAATTTTTTCTCATAGCACAGCATACATGTCATCGTCTCAATCTTTATCAGATTGTTACAGCTTCACTGTCGCAATTAATTTTTTAATTAATGACAGCAGGCAAGAAATAAGTAGTTTTCTTCTCGCAGACGATATACTAGCAAACAGATGTCGTGCGATACATGCGACATGTCCTATGCCCTATCGATAACTAAAATAAAACACAAAATATACAATGCAGGTTGCGGCGAAAATTTCATAAATGCAATATGGCGGAGTCTGCTACCACTTGAAGAGGAAGTTATCTGCAACGTTCTGTCCACCCTAGGTACGATGAGGAAGACGGGGTCGGGCTACCTGCCCGGTTAAAACTGATTGGACAATTAAAGGACGAGATTAGGGTCCACAAAATGTAATCTCCCACCCTGCAGCTTCGACTCCCAGCGCGGCTGCAAAAAGAACTCCCGATACAGCGCTGTCTTGCTCGGGTTAAATTATGGGCTCGCTACGAGGTACGGAAAAGCAATTTAACCGACGGGTGTGTGCCGCCGTAGAGGGGGGGGGGAACTTGTGACACCCCTGGCATGGCCGCCGGAATACATTTCGATTGTCGCCGAGAGTTGTTGGTGGGTGGTCGTGGCAAGTTCAGGGCCGGGGGAAGAGAGGGGGAGGGGGCCAGAAATACGTTCAATTTTCACGGGTAACCACTCGACCGACAGTGGGGCAGCGGTTGCTGAGGGGTGATTAATGGACGCGGGTGACCAATCAGGGGGCCCACCTGATTATTTCACGAGCTGTCGTTCGCATGCTACCCCCCCCCCACTCACCCCTTCGCCATACACGTTGTATCCGCGTGCCACTGAGCTGAAACTGATCCAGGGTGTCCGGATGACTAGGAAACCAAGTTCGGCAATTAGTCATATCGAATGATGAATAACCGCTTAAAATAAAAATAAATTTCTCTTGTAAAACGTATATAAGGAAACAATTTTTAATGCCAACAAAAAGGGCAGTTCTGGTTGATATGAAAAATACTTATATATTTATTACTATTTTATAAGCTTATACCATGCACATATAGACTATTCACAGTAACGTGGGCACTTTTTGAATCCCTTTCATTTGGAATAATAATCAAAAAATATTTTTTATTGTAGCCTTAGACGTTAACTTTCGAGTCCAGTGTGATATATAAGCTGTGTTTATTATTCACACGGCAATATTTATCTAAAAAAAATAATGTAAGGATAAAAAATTACCAATAGGAATAAAGTAACTAGGGCCTCAAAAGAACTTACTTTACCGTGAACAGCCTATCTGGATCTGCTAATCTACCTATCTACCTCGCTACCACCTACCTACCTAACTGCCTACTTCAACATCGTGATGTGACGTCAGATGAGCAACTACGATTTAGTAGCCAAGGAGAAGATAGTGGAGACAACCCAGTAAGTGAGTGAAAAGATTTGGACGGCTCTTAAGAACGAGGTCTTGAGAGCTGATGAGGGTGATTGAGGTGAGCATGGAGCACCGCCGGAATGAAAGAACGGGGGAAACGGGATATCCCCGAGAAAACCAGCCGACCATCGGCCCCGTCCGGCACGATTCGCACAATGCGATAATCCTCCCGGGATTGAACCCGGCTCGGACATGGTGGGAGGCGAGCACCCTAACCGCTCGGCCACCACAGCCCTGAAACAACCAAGGTCAAACACCGCTGCTGGAGGTCACATGCCGTCGCTGAACGAACAGGGTCGAACCAAGGGTGGGGGGGGGGGGGATGAAGTGGTGCGGTTAAATCAAGAGCATTTTTCACCGCCTTTATCAGATGGAGAAATTTTCAATTCTCACAGTTTCCTGGCCATTTTTCATTCCCCGTTCTCCTATTCAAGATCTGCGCTTGCACGTCCGACCTGCGCGGGACGCCATTACTCATTCGATTTCCAGGCGCGAACCCCCCCCCCCCCCCCCAAATCGCCCCGGCCAAGCCATGCACTTTCTTTATTTCTGCAGGGCACCTTCCAAAAGTACGGACAAAGGCTCCCACCCGGTGTGAGGGGGCGAACTTGGCGAGTTCGTCAGCCATTCACGACGGCAGAGCTGCCAACCTTTTCAAAACTTATGACTGCGACGCATATTTACACACTTATTATTAAACGTTCCTTCCTTGCGTAATTTAACATTTAGTCGATTACGTTCATTTGAGTAATTCTATCCTTCGGCATGTTATGAAGTAGCAGATAACTTGTGAAAAGTGATGATGATGTAATGCTACGGCAACGATGTGTTTAAAAAACGTAAGGCGTCGTAAAATTGAAACGTTATAAAACTCCGATGAAGCCAGGCAGCGTCATATTACATTGATAGCAGTCGCACTGTTAAAGGGTCGCGGCGGTGTAGTGGTTAGACTACTCACCTCCCAACAACAAACAACAGAAAAGAAATTACAAATTTGATCAGTGCTCGGCCATTGGCCATAGCTGAACTCTATAGTATATTTTTTTAATTAAAGTTAGTTAATCTACTTCCTATATAACGTTGTTCATTTCTCTTATCGAGTAGTAGCCAAAAGGGGATCGTTGGACATATTTTTAATCCCCCCTCCCCCCACATTGATCCCAATTAAAAGTCGTGAACTCTGTTACATAATCAGTTAAAATAAATTAAAATTTTGTTTTATTTTGGGGGACGAGGTTTAATTTTGAAGTAAATTATTAAAGATTATTTTTTTTAAAGATAACGCGATTCCAGGCGCATATAGGAATCGTGCCGGAAGATGCCAATGGTCGGCGGGTTTTCTCGGTGATCTCCCGTTTCCCCCGCCCTTTCATTCCGGCGCTGCTCCATACTCACCTCGCTTCACTTCTTTCGGCTCTCGAGACCTCGATGTTAAGAGCCGCCCTACTCTCTTCTCTCACTGCCTTGCAACCGTAAAACGTGATATTCTAAGCGGAAATCACGGCAAAGCCATTAAACGTTGGCAGGCCTGCGACGGTGGCAACACGGCGAGGAGGTATGGTTTATCCGGGGCGTCGCGTCTGCGAGGCTTCCAGTTGACCTGGGCGCCTGAAACAATGTGGAATATTTCCATTAATCACGGGCGGTGGGGTTGGTCCCAGGTCTCCCGGCGATAAAAGGAAGTCTGCAGAGGGCGACGCCACCGAGGCCCCGATATTGAAGGAAGACAAGGGGGTTGGCAGCACATAGAGGGGTGAGAGGGTGCAAGACGGATGGCGCGATGGCGCGGGGCCAAACTCGCGGGAGTGACCCCCCCTTCTCCATTGCTCTGCCGCAGTGCAGCCAACCGCGAGGGCGTAAATCTCCCATCGGCAAGATGCTTCTCCGCCATGCCCCTACCCCTAGAACAAAGACTTGCCAACCACCGTCGGAAAAATAAAAAAGGAGTTCCCCGGGCGTCTGCTGCAGTCCGAAATGGGACCAAAGGGTTGTCGATGACGAGGGGGCATGGACCGGTTATCGCTCGCCCAACCTATTCGACGACTCACGAGTGGTTCGGATCCGACAACGACTTTTGAGGTCCCGTCATTTCTAGATCTCGCGCGAGTACACGTATGACGTGAAACCAAATTCCGAAGGCCACGCTCCGGGGAGGCCGGAGAGTCCCTCGCGCGCTAATCGAATGAACATTCGTCTATACGATCCTGCGCATGCAATACGGTACAATACGAAATCTAGGCCCTTCGCTCCATAAAAAAAAAAAAAAAAAAAACGCGCCGTTCGAACGTTAAACGCATCGCAGCGGTTCTAACCACCTCTGGGAACAAAACAAGGCAGTCCAAAAATGTCTTGAACGAAATCGCCCTCCGTTTTCTTTCTGCGTACTGCTACCGTTGACATAATTTTTACTATCGCCTTACGTGATCAGGTTCTCGAGTAGGCGGAGTTAAATAAATAAACCTACATACAGTTCCGTAATACGATACTACAATAACAAAAGTCCAACATATAGACATATATGATAGAATATATTATCCCACTCTTTACATACTTCTGGGTGTGCAAGTCCAGTCACCGATTTTCACGATGAACAGGTACTATCCAATCACACTGATCGATAGGTAATTCATTAAGTAATATTATTGACATGAACTACTATCACCACTCCGCCACATAGGATCTTCACACGGCGCCACGAAATTAGACTTGGGGCAATTTATCTCCTGAGCCCCAACTACTTCACGGTGTGATGTACGTAACACATCTGACAGACAAGCAATCAGACGTTTGCTCCCGGGCTGCCACTTTTGTAAGAAAGAAACCTTCTCTGGCAAGGCGACGCCGAACTCGATTACTCAGTTTAATCCCGCGTCAAAAATACGTACAACGTCAATAACTTCAGCCCAGTATAAGCTGTTTCACGGCTCATTCACCATTTTTTTGAAAAGCAACCTTTGAAAAATGTCACTGCTCCTGCTGCGTATATTTTACCGGGTACATTGACTGACGCGCGCCGAGTAAAGTTAGCAAAGTCTAAGGGAAGGTAGTTCCACAAGTTGAATTAAAACTGTGGATACTAACATTATTTTTTCTGCTCTCTGTATTATTTTATGCATAAAGTGTAGGAACGAACAAATCTGTAAAATATTTACTTATCTGATAATTTCACAGCTTCATTTGACCAACGCATGAATTAAGTATCAGGCACATGGCGAATGTTAAGTTTACATGTGCTTTCAAAAGAGCTGGGTTCACAATGAACAGCCTATATCAGAGATGAGGCGAAATCATAAGTGTCACCGGAGCTGTGTTCGAATTCACTTTGCCGCGTACTATCGTTCACGTGCCTTTGATCTTTTCAGTACCCACAAATTCCCACATTCCCTTGATTCCTTCGCAACTAAGTGCGTATAATTTCGAACGCCCGTATTAGTTTCGGACTTGTTACAAGTTCCAACGCATATGCGAAAGCATGTAAATTGAAAACTTGTCTTGTGATGCGTTTAGATTGCGCGCGAAGAACAATAACCGGTTGCAGGCACGACGAAGGCGCAGAACTGTTGCCGCCAAATGATAAAATGAAAGTTACATTGTAGGGCGCGTGAAAAAGATGTCGCTCGTGCCCTCAGCAGAAGAGGGCACGTACTAAACTGAATAATTCAGCTCAGTTGCATGGTGCACAAGTGAGTTGCCGACAAATAAGATATAAGAACTCACAGTGTAAAATAGCTACAAAATAACCTCGCGTTGACGTACTAAACTGAATAATTCAACTCAGTTGCATGGTGCACAAGTGAGTTGCGTCTTTGTAAGGTGTGAAGACAGGTAGGGCCCCTTGGCTGATGTATTCAAACACGGCTCAAACCTACCTCCACGCCACACGGGGTGTAGAGTCTCCGAGGGTCCCCTGACGGAGCTACCCCAGACTACGAGGAGGGTTTGCCGAAGACACGCCCCCCCCCCTCCCGACGACGCCGTCACTTCGGCACGGACGCTCGGGCCGAGAAGCAAGAGTTCGGGAGTCCTCGAGAGCGCCTACCCTTGTTTCGCGCGAGGGGAAGGGTGAGATTCGCGACAAGCATCGCGCACTCTAATTACTCTCCACCAGGGAAGAAGGCGGGAGTCGAGGGGCTGCATGGAAAGGCGCTCATTAGGCACGCCACGCAATTACCGCCCTAACGAATCTCATTAGGTCCCCCCCCCCTTCTGGAACCCTTCTAGGATAAAAATCTCTCCACGACTGCCGTGGCTGTGTCGACAGAAGACAACAGACCGTGGCAAGAGACTACGGTGTCGCCAGAGGTCGCGGTGACCGCGTGGGTAGGACACCTGCCCCCCCCCCCCGGCGACGATCTGGCTTCGAATCCCGACGGGGCTACATGGCGGACGTTGCCCCCGACCTGCGGGTTTTCTCCGTGTGCTCCCGCGACTCCCCGCCGAAACGCCACCATCACTTCAATATATACCTAAATTCAGAAGTATTCGAGGGGTTGACACTGAATCTTGCTACAGACTGTCCACTGACAACGCAGCAAGGCGGGAACAATGCACACCATTCCAGAACCATGTACGTAGCGGCGATGTAGTGCTTGAGGCGCGTGGCGACGTAGCCCTTATCGCTCCCTCACTTCTTGGCCTCAAACACGCTAACCACCTGTCCAGGTAGACGGCGTCCTTACTTCACAAGTGCTAAGTTTACCAGGTGGCGGTACACAGGTACCCCGTCTCTACTTCCTTCAGTGGAACACATTTTTCCAACGAAACAGAGACCCTCCAGTCGTGTTGTTAAGGAATACTTAATTTTGGGTTCGCAAAGAAAAGTGGCGAAATACTTTTTTTTACCGTATATTTTGGGGTTCCAAATCATGGAAGTTCTTTTCAACGACCTTGAAAATCACACACAGACCAAACATGGTTAGGGACACCCGAATTTCATGACCAGTTGTATTTCAGAACACTTTAGCTCAGATTCACTTTCACGATTGGATCGTTTACATGTTAAACATCTTCAGGTGTGTGCCTGCGAATCGAAAATATACAATGTTGAAGTTACCTAATTCTGATTGGCCAGTTAAGTAGGAGAAGACGAAATCACAACGTCATGCCGCCAAAAAGCAAAAGAAAACAGTTGGTATCCGTAGGGTATTGAAATCTAGCGTGTGCGGAAATCTTTTCGCGAAATTCGGGTTTCCCTAAACATGGTTACCAAATTATTGACACAAAACGATTAATTAAAACCCCAATAAAAGTTACATCGAAATTCCTTCAGTTACAAAGCAAAAATACTTGAAATTTTTATTTATATTATTAAAATTTACAATATAAAAATGAATGAAGGCCCTATAGAGCTCCGTAAATGTAAAATACGAAAAGTCTACATATTTCCTATAGCTTCGAGTTTCTGGAACAAACGTATTTTTACGAAAAGTGCCCAGAAAATGGCAGGGAGAAACTGAAAAACTGTTGAAAAAATTTACTAGGGTATGAGACCATGTAAGGGCCCTTGGCGAGTGAGATCGGGCACAGCCGAGGTTTCGCAGTCCAACAGCAGAGCGGCCGCGGTGGTATACTGGATAGACTACTCGCTTCCCGAAAAAGGCCAACTCTTAAAGACGTTCGATCACGCATTCATTTCTGAATTGTGTCGCACAAGTAGTAAATTTTTTGTACGCCTTTGTACTTGTGTTAATTTTTCTTGCACTCGGCGAACAACATGCTCTATGACATCGGCGTTAACAATCCATGATAAAGGGCTGCTAGAGCCATAAGCTCTAACTTTTTGACTCTGGTTAATATCTTACTCAGGGATAAAATATTTTAAATATTAAAAAAAAATTTTTTTTTTTGCTCACAGTATATCACCCATATAAAGAGAATAGAAGTTTTTAATCACCTCTTTTCATTTTAACTGGAAGAAACAGAAAACTAAAGGCTGGTCACGATAAAGTGAGCACTTTTCAACTCAACCTTAGAAAAAAACACTGCTTCTACCTGCATATATTGTAAGGGGCGCACTGTGTGGCATGCGCCCAATAAAGTTGGTAACGATGAAGGGAAAGTAGTTCCGTATCTTAACGTAGAGTAAAAAGTGATAGGTAAGCATTTGTGATAATTTAAATTATTTCTTTCGTCTTCTGTTTTTTAATTCATTGAAATGCAAAAATGAGCAAATTTTGAATAATATTAACTGTCTTAACAATTGCACAGTTTCACTTGACCGACTCATGAATAAAGTGATGAGGCCCATAACAATGTTAATCATACAGTAAGGCGGAGGAATACACAACGTGCATACAAGTAGACCTTAAACAGGGCTTTCAAACGTGCTCATTTTACCGTGAACAGCTTATATCTTGGAAGTTAGTGGAGAGGTTCCATGAATTAAATATTAGCTACGAAGTCCCCCTCCCCTCCCCCCTTAGCACCGCTCCAATCCAAGACTGACTCGTGGACCCACCCCTGTTATACATCACAGCACGAAGGGCAGGTACATATACATCTTTGAAAATGTCGTCTCCATGTGTAGATGAGCGCCTGGCCTACACTGTAAAAAATGTTCTGGTAAACTTCCTAAATTGTAATGGAAGTTTTTAACCTATTCGCTGTATGGAAATAGTGCCACACATGAAGCTGCAGATACAAGAATGTTTAGCAGCGCTGCTATACAACGTTGGGAAACTCCCTGCTATAGGCTGTTCACGGTAAAGTGAGCACTTTTTAAGACCCTTATGAAGTTTTACTTTCACCCTCTTTCTATCTTCCTGCTGCTTTTCAATATAAACCGTGCAATGTGACGAATAAACAGTGTATACATTTCACCAGTATCAAAAGTTAGCACCTAAGACTGCAATAAGATATATTTAGTAGCGGCTAATGCCTATTGGGAGGGCCTTAAAGAGTGCTCATTTTACTGTGAATAGCCTATACCTGAGCAAATGTAGGAATGCTTCAATGAACGTATAGGGGAAAAAAAATTACCATTCTCGCATTCTCATTAAGCGTATACACTGGTACTGCAAAATTGCGAATATTTTCTTACAGTGCACTGTTGCAACCCCCTCGCGACTCGGCATTCTAGAAACTCTGGCGAGAGTTGTCGCGTGACCCCGGGGTGGGGTCTGGCGAGGGCGATTACTCAGCCCACCTGGGGGGGGGGGCGACTGATGTGTTCATCACACGCGGGGGCGGGGCTCGTCCAGCACTGCGCCCTCGTCCTGAGGGGACGCCCCCCGACGTCACCCGGCGCCCGTCGACGACCACCCTCCACCTCGGGGGCGCCCCCACCTCGGGTATAGTGTTCCAGCTACTGTCGCCTGCCAGCCGGTGGCGAGGGATAAAGCACCCGTCGGCTGTCGCGAGTTCATAAATATTTACTGTTCACGATTGTGACGGCGTGACATGTGCCACGAGAGCCTTTAAGTCCAGGCGTCACCATGCATGAGCGTACAGAGAACCAAAGGCTACATTCGGACGAAGATCTCTGTACAAATTATATTATTTTAATTTCAAATGTACGTTTTTATTATTCATAAAATTCTGACAGTATGTAAATAATTTAAAAATGCATTTAAAATTGTTTATAGGCTGTTCACGGTAAAATGAGCACTTTTGAAAGACCTGCTTACGATCTACTTGTATACACGCTGTGTGTTCTTCCGCCTTATGTAAAATTAACATTGCCATGGGCCTCACCACTTTATTCATACGTCAGTAATTGCAACCGTGCAATTATTTGAAAAGTAAATATGGTACAAATTTGCTTTTTTTTTTTACACTTCGATGCATTAAAAAATAGAGAACCCGAGAGAAATAATTTAAGTTATCCCGAATAGTTACTTAACACGTATTGTTCGACGTTAATAAATGGAACTACTTTCTCCGCCATCGTTACCAACTTAACTCGACACACGTCAATCATTGCGCCCGTTAAAACATATACAGGTAGGGGCAGTGACTATTTCTAACGTAGATCTCAAAAGTACTCACTTTATCGTGAACAGCCTTTACAAATGCAGATGCGTTAAATCTTCAACAAAAAAAAACCTTAGTTGAAAATACTAGCACAGAAAACGACTGAGAGATATTTGTCCGAATTTATCCTTTGATCCCCTACACGCCCATTCATGGTGAAGCTTGTACTTAAGAAAACCCGTGCCACAACATGTTCTACGAGATCTACGTGGATTGACTGCTGACGTCATGGTCATGGTATCTTATAGGCCGCTCACAGCAAAGTGAGGACTTTAGAAGCCATAGTTACTTTTTTTCTTTCGACCAATTTGCACCCTTCCGCCACTTGTAAATGCAAACCCTGCCGTGCGAGTAATAAGCACAGTGTATACATTCACCACACCCAAAACCAAAAGTCTGAGAACGCAATGAAATGTATTTATCGATTATTACGTCTGATGAAACGGCTTCAAAAAGTGCTCACTTTACCGTGAACGGCCTATACCTGGGTTCGCGTGTCCCGTCGGGCTCTCTCGGCGCCACCGCTGGTGTCGGCAAGTCACCTGAAGACTTACTGCACTGAAGTGCTCTGAAATGGTGTTTCTTGTGTACGTGGTGTATTAGAAGTAATCGACAGGCATAGCCTGAAGTGTATGTTTTTTTCTCAGTTCAGCATAAGGGACCACACGTTAAATAGTTTCGCAAAAAAAAAAAAAATTACCTGGATTTCCAAAACTCAGCAACGTAGTTCGGGCACCAGGTAGGTAGACGGGATCGTTAAGATCTACTTGTATGCTCATTGTGTATTCTTCCACAGTACGGAAAAGATAACACTGGCATGGGCCTGATCACTTTATTCTTGCGCCAGTCATGTGAAACTGTGAAATTTTTTAGAAATATAAATATTTTACAAATTTTCTAATTCTTACATTCGTATGCATAAAAAATACGGAAAGCCAACTAAATCATTACAGTATTCATAATTTACCTAACAATTTCAATTCACCGTTAAGCCATGGAACTACTTTCTGTTCATCGTTAGCAACTTTACTGGGCGCATACCAGTCGTGTGCCCGTTACAATATATGACATTTTTCAAAGGTCGATGGGAAACTGGAGCCTCCCAACTCTTTCCAGACAAACATGGCGTCGTTCATGACGATTCAGTGGCGTCACTACCTCCCAAACTTTACTTGACCAAACTTATTAGCAGCAGTTCGGCGGGAAAATCCGACAGTGTGGCAGGGGCTTAGCGTCTCGTCGACAGCGAGGCCATCTGAGACGGGAGTAACTTGCTCACTGGAGGAAGAATAACCGCTGTAAACCGGGATCAGGATAACCGGACTGGAAATCCAACCCGAGTCCTGCCGAATGCGAATGTGGTAGTTTTATCATTGTGCAACCTCGCTATAGTCTGTTCACGGTGAAGTGAGCACTTTTGAGGCCCTAGTTACTTTTTTCTTTCAGCCATATTTTATCCTTTCTCCGCCTCTCTAAATAAATATTGCCATGTAAGTAATAAACACCGTGTGTATATTCCACCCCACTAGGAAGATAACATCTAAGGCTAAAATAAAATATATTTATTAACTATTATTATAGTGAATCAGCTTTCAAAAGTGCTCTCTTTACCGTGAATAGCCCCTAGGTGAGAGAGGGTTGGTGTTGGTGTGCGTGTGCGTGAGTGAGACAGAGAGAGAGACAGAGAGAGAGAGAGAGAATTCGATCTAGCGAGGGAGGTAGGGTGTGAAGCTAAATTGAGAAAAGTTTCACGACTCAAACATCCTTTCTATTTTCTCTGTTCTGCTGCACATTCGCTACCGCTAGACATTGTGGAAAATTATAATAAATATTAAAAGTAAAATTTGCAAAGATATGAACCGGGAATATACTTCTACAGTCACTGCATGCCGCTACAGAGGCTAATATTTTCAATTTTTTAAGGAGAGGACCACTGGCTTCTCAGACCACATTACCTCGCCCTACCGTACGCTCCGCGTAATATTCAAGGACTGAAATAACAGCACGACAACTGTAATAGGCAGTTCGGGTCAAGGGGTAAATTTGTATGTCAGTTCGATAACGAATAACGCCAGTTAAGGCGTTTGCCCACACGACGAATCTATATTAAACATGTCCACTAGGTGTTTACCTACGAAATGAATCTTCTCCGTCACGGAAAGAATAGAAAAAGAATGAAATCGCAATCACGTGCAGCCACCATACACTCTACACAGTATTTATACACTACATTCATTATTATTTCCAACTTTTCTGAAACCCTACATAAGTTCTTCTTACAAGCCATTCCTCAACCTTTTGCGAACAAACTTCAACGAAGTTTAGAAAATTACTCCCAGGGGGTGAGGGGGCTGCGGTGGTGTAGTGGTTAGACTACTCGCCTCCCACCTCGGCGAACCGTGCTCGATTCCCGGCGGGGTCGCTCATGTGGGAATCGTGCTGGACGATGCCATTGGTCGGCGGGCCTCCTCAGGGATCTCCCGTCTCCCCCGCCACCGCACTCTGGCGCTGTTCCATACTCACTTCGCCTCACCCTCATCGGCTCTCAAGACCTCGATGTTAAGAGCCATGCAAATTCTTCCACTCCGCTACACCAAAGTGACAACGAAACGCATGTGTGTGCACTCAGCTTAATAATATTCTGCACGATAACTATTTATTTCAAAAGGCACTACCAACCAACCTATTTTCTCTCTGTTCTTATTCAGAAAATTTTTAAATAAAAAATGTTATCTATAAATAAATGAAAAGAAAAAGTAAAATTTTTTATGAAAAATAAGATACTTTTATCTTAACAGAAGTATAAAAAGTTTGCAGGAAATTACTTATTTAGAAAACACGATATACGTAGGGTAATTTTCCAACGGTTTGTTTCAAAAAGTGTGGAGGTGCCTATAATTAATTTTTGGGAGCGAGGAGACGAATGTAAGTAAGCTAAATGACTGGGTATCGAACAAATAATAACACATATGGCAAGTTCCACTCCACACACAGACCGTCTGCGCCGTACCTTCCATGCCCAACACGCTCGTGTTTCGTAAAACATTCGGTCGTCCGTGACAATTAGACCAGTAAGACTTGGGGGGGAGGGGGGAAGGAGGAAACTACCACACGAGAGTGCAACGTGACGGGAAGTGCTCTAACAACTTACTGCAGCAGGGACTGTTCCTCGACTTTCCCCCTCCCGAGAGGAGATAGGCATCTGGAAACAGCACTTCCAAGGCCCCGCGTACGGCTATATAAATATTACAAGCTCAGTCACAATGACAAGGGAGCGCCCTTGCATTACGCCCTTATCTGCCATCTGCGCTGCCCCGCGCCGCTTGCACGCGACTGTAATGGACACCGCTCAGACACTCGGACTGTCAGCCGCGCAGACACGGGTACAACCCCGCTCCACTATACCTATGGCGACTTTACATGATTGCCGCTTGATGATCACCCTCGAGGTAATACCTTACTTACATCTCTACCCAAGCTAGCATTGCCTCTTCCATCACCAGTTCTACTGTAAAATTAACTGTAATTCAGATCCGCTGTCGTGATTGGATTATTCACACGAGCCTGCGTCACCCGCAGTAGAATATTGGATGGTAGGCTTCCCCATCATTACGGACATATATGAACTTTTAACACAAATTTATGAAATAATTAACTTAATATAAAATTCTACATATTTATTCATTCTTCCATCTTAATGACAACCAGTGAACGCGTACTAACAATCAGGCACAAAAATTTCCACAGAAGCATGCAACATTTTCAGCAATGACCCTGAATCTCCTGTTATTACACTGAAAGAAACGAATAATTTCTGTATAAGGCCTGACACCGCCTGAGCAGATGCGTCTGTCTTATCTGTCCGAATTGACCCCGCTGTGTCGCCGATACAGCATCTGATTGGTTCATGTGGCCTGTGACGTCAGATGCTGGTGGTGCAGCGACGTGAAGTGAGCTGCTCGCCGACTAGAGTTGGCGAAACTTTCTTTTCTAACCGATACTGTGCGGCTAAGGACATTTTAATATATTTAATACAACATACGGCGGAAAAAAAAAAAAAAGCCAAAACAGACAGCAAATGGTAACATGGAAATGTAAACTATAATGGTGACCTGCTTCTCCAACTGCATCCATCATACCTAGTACACAATAGCTAGTCCTCGGGTGTCTAACTCCTGATTGGTGCACGTGACCCTCTGACGTCACAGCTTGCCGTCCCAATGTCCCAGTATCATTCGCCAACTTCAAATTTCGTCCGCGAACGCACGGTCCACGTGCGTGTTCCAATTATTATTTGTTTTGTTTACATTTCATCGCTCGCAAACGGTACAAGTAAATAATGAAGTATTGATAAGGAAACGTGACTTCAATCTCGTAACCACGAAAATAAAACTTGAATAAGTAAAAACTGAAAATTAACTGACTAGAGCAAAAAAAAAAAATAAATAAAATCCAAATGAAGTTAAATTAAAGCAAAACGTACTCACTCGCATGACTCAAATTTTAGAAAACAAAATAAAATAAAATAGAAAGATTAATATTTACGAGTTATCACATTCAATTTATTGATACGCCGATTAGGGTAGTGTCGAAAAGTTTAGCTTCGGACGTCGTTATCATAGCCACGCACGTTGGGGACATACGTCTGCGGACGAAGCAGGTCCGTGTACCATCCAACTGCTGACGAGCTGTTGCAGACAAGGCCTCGGACGGGCCCCTATTGTGGCATCCAAGGTCGCCGTCATCGGGAAACCTGCGTGGACTGACGGCACGGTCGAACGGCTCGGAACGACGCATCCGCACGATTGTAGCAGGACCTTCGCCGTCACGTCACCCAGGTGTCTGTCCTTGATTCACGGTCGCCCAGTCTCGGAATGAATTTAATTCCTGTTGGTCTCGTCAGTAAATACATACGCGCGTCTTCTTTCTCACGAAAAACAGGCGGCCAGTAACGGAAGTAAAGCTGCGAGCGTGAACGAAAGATACTAAACCTACAGCGTAAACAATTCTCTGGTAAACGTCCTAAACTGTAATGGAAATTGACCTGTACAGTGTACGGTAATAGTACTACGAACCAGGTTGAAAACATGGGCATGTTTAGTGTCGCTACTACACAAAGCTGGGACCTTTCCAACGCAACTGACTCTTTCCTGGGCAAATGTATGGGAAAATATTTCACTATTCGCGCTTTGCCACTGTACTAATACACCGATATGGTAAATTTACAAATAATTTCTTACGAGTGTAGCCTACGATTAATCTTTTTCCCGAAAAAACATGCGGCCCTGTGCATATCTTGGTAAACAGTTGACATTTTTTTAAGTTGACATATCTTCGAGAGCACTGTGTTTCTAGAGACATTGGAAACATTTTTGAGCCAATGTATCTTCGAAAAAAACACTATCGTTTCGTGATCGTTTTACGATTGGACCGTCAACAGAATAGCATCACTACCGGCAAAAATAATAGCTCACAATGTTGGGAAATTTATGTAGGATTTCCCTTTCTAAATTTTGTTGCCCTGTCTTCCGAAAACTGGAGACGTCAATGGTGTGTGTGTGTGTGTGTGTGTGTGTGTGTGTGGCGTTAACTTTATGTGTCACGCGTCCTGGAAGTATAGGCTGTTAAATTTTTCCTTTCATCCAATTTCCATCTTCCTGCTGATTTTAAATATAAGCATTGCAATCTGAGCAATAAACACAGTGTATACATTTCACAGTCCTCAAAATGTAATGCCTTAGACTGCAATAAGATGTATTTACTAGTGGTTAATGCCTGTTGGGAGGACCTTAAAAAGTGCTCACTTTGCCGTGAACAGCCTGTAACTGCTTGCCTGGAGAAACCCTACCGCGTGCACCTGACTTAACACTAACTCCCGAGGGCGGAGGCTGTCACAGAAGGTTGGAGTGGAAAAGTTTGAGTGAGGGAAAACGCGACGTGAAAGCGCCCCTTGCACGGCCGGGCGGCGTATGACCCTTGACCCGCCTCAACAGCATATTTTAAGGTGGGAAACGACGAGAGCTCTACCTTGACGTCCATGCACGAAGTGCCGAGATGGGGAGGCGTGAGCGAAGCGGCTTTCAACATCCGAGGTCTTGGGAGCCAACGGGGCTGAAGCGAGGTGAGTATGGAGCAGCGCCGGAGGGGGCGGGAGGGGAGATCCCCTGGAAAAAAAAAAACCTGCCGACCAGCGGCATCGTCCAGCACGATTCCCGCCTGCAAAAATCTAGGGGGGGGGGGAGAACCGGCTGGGGATTGAACCGGGTTCGCCTTGGTGGTAGGAGAGTGGTCAGATACCACTTCACCACCCCCCCCCCCTGCCCTTATTCATCGTCTTCTGCGCATGCACCCAACACTAACCTACCCCACACAACTGACTAGGTGACATGGTCAACGGTGTTGAATGTGTTTGTTTATATCTACAGCATATTCGGTAGAAAACGCTGAATCCTATGCTGTGGACCCGTCGCCCACATAATAAATTAGAAATTTAAGGAGCCTCCCTAATAAAAAATTTTAAAAGCCGTACAAAAAACATTGCGGCAGAAATGGAAAATATCATAAACAAGCTTTGCGTGTGTTTCCTTTCGTCGGAATTTTAAACTGTGATTATACGGTTTTAATAAACCAAACTGTTCAGAAAAGGTACAGAATTGTCGCTATAGTTAAAAACACAGTTTTACAGAATAATAAAATCTAACAGGGAGCTATTTATAACGATTTTTTTTTCTGATTCTGAATTTTTTTCAACCACCAATTTTAATTTTGTTTCAATAACCAAACGTATACATTGGTATAGTCTGTTCACGGTAAAGTGAGCATTTTAAAGGCCCTACTAAAACGCATTAACTCCTAATAAATATATTTTATTACAGTCTCAGACATTAAGTTCTGAGAGTGATGAATTGGTTAGTTTACATTAAAATGTGACGGAAAGGTATAAATTAATTGAAAGGAAAAATTTAGCAGGGTCTTGAAAAGTGCTCACTTTATGTGAATAGCCTATAAAGGCTGTTCGCGGTAAAGTGAGCACTTTTGAAGCCCTAGTTAGCTTTTCGTTTCAGTAAACCACCCGTTAACCATCATTTTTTAATAAATATTGTCAACAATAAACACAGTGTGTATATTCCACCGAACTCGGAAGTTAACGTCCATGGCTGAAATAAAATATATTTATGCACTATTATTCCAAATGAGAGAGTTTTCAAAAGTGCTCACTTCGCCGTGAACAGCCTATAACAAAATATCGGCTTTAATTTCTACTGTAAAAAAAGATTTACATAAATATTCCATAGCTTATTAAAAATTGGAATATGCGAGAGCGACATGGCATTAAGGGAGACCACTTAAGTATCTAATGTTCCCGCGAATTAAACTGATATAAGCTGATTGTGGCTGACTGAAAACATTTTTTAAAGCCCTGCTTAGTTTTACCTTTGTATTCCCGCCGATACCGTTATATTCCAGCTCGAGTGAAAATTACCATCGCCACGGGTCTACCGATGATACTCGTAGCTACCAATCGTCTTCCCACGAAACCGAAATAAAGCGATGTGATTTGTTACTAATTCCGAACATAAAGCGTTCAGCTATAAACTCAGTCCCTCAGTCCGTATACCTAGGCTTACTTACTATAACACGTTACCAACATTACAACACGTAAAGAGAAAACCATATGCCGTAATAGGCTCGGGAACTTTTCTTAAAAAAAAAAAAAAAAAAAAAAAAAACTACACTCAAACGTGCTCATTAAACCTAGACAGGTGACAGCCTGTAATGAGAGAGATTTTCTAATCCTACTTAGTATAAACACTAAGGTAATTCGCATCATTTTACTACCGCTGTAATAGTTTCGAAAGTGATATCTACATATTTCTTACTATTTGGTTCTGAGTACGAAACCCTATTTTCAAAAAGGACGCTGCCCTGAATACAGTAAATACTTTATTGCTTGTTGAATTAATTACTTTTTTTTTTGCATGAAGTTTCTAAAAAAAACTGCAGCCAAACAAAACTTGTTCGGTGAGAGGAGCGAACACTTCTGAAATTTCCCGAAGAAAAATCCCACCTCAGAGCCGGGACAACAGGGAATTTTTTTTTTTTTTTCGCCGCCAGCGCGGCAGCCGAAGCCCCTGCGTCTGGCCCTCGTACGTTCGGGATTAAAACACCGCCGCCGCGAGGAGACATTTGTGGTCGACGTAAACTTCCCTCCCGTACCAACGTGCCCGCCGCGAACTTGCCTCCTCGAGCCCCCACGCCGTGCGGTCGTGTAGGTTGGCAACAGGCCCGCGGCGCGCCCAGACGAACCTCTGTGGGCAGTCGCTAACGCGAACAGCGTTGCCAACCGTAGAAATATTTCCCTATCTGTAAGGATTTTTCGATTATTTTGGGTTGCTGCAGGGCCATAAGGAGGGATCAAAATGTTCAGGGAAAATGTTTAAGAGATGGAATCAGGACTCATTAATACTCTTTTGGTGATAAACTCTTCCCTTAAAGCACGTGAAGAAGACTGCAGAGTAAGTGATACAGGCGAGCAACATGATTTAAGTCCACATTACATTGAAAGGTACGACTTTGCGGAAAAGTGCAGGAGCAATAAGGGCGAAACTGCCACGCGCAGCAAGTGCGCCATCGCCGCTAAGCACAAGGTGTGCAGTGTTCTAGCCGCAACGTGTGTATAGGCTATTCACGGTAAATTGAGAACTTTTGAGTCCCTAGTTACTTTTTCCTTTCAATAATTTTTTATCATTTTAACCGCCTTTTTAAATACATATTGTCATGCAAGTCATAAACACAGTGTGTATATTTCACCGCGATCTAAAGTTAACACCTACGGCTAAAATATAACATATTTGTTGACTGTCATTCCAAATGAGAGGGCTTTAAAAAGTGCTCACTTTACCGTGAACAGCCTATAGGCCCTACCTATGGAGGGAGCTTTCAGCAGTGACCCTACTACATTATTGGTGTAAAGTGTGCACGAAGGTTCAATACAGGGCCCTTGAGTAGTTTTGTATCTGACGCGTGTATTTTGAGGTAGAGAGCATTGTAAAAGCAGTTTTTTTTAAAGCTATTTTGTAGTACTCTGGAGTGGTGTTTATAATGTCCTAGACGTCTTGACAGCACTCAACAACCTTCACCAGAAGTGTGTGTACGTTTCGTAGGTCAGCTCACTGGACACTCGTTAAATAGTTTCGCATAAAAACATGAATTACTATAGGCTTTTCACGGTAAAATGAGTACTTTTGAAAGCCCTGCTTAAGATCCTCTTGCATGCACGATATGTTGTCTTCCGCCTTATGTGAAGTCAACGCTGCCATTACCCTGATCACTGTATTGATGCGTCGGTCAAGTGAAACTGTGAAATTATCAGGGAAGTAAATATTTTACAAATCTGCTCATTTTAACACTTCGTTGCATTTAAAAAAAACGGATAGCGAAATAAATAATTTAAGTTGTCACAAATGGTTACTTACCAATACTTATTCAACGGTAAGATATGGAACTACTTCTCCTCCATCGTTACCAACCTCACTGGGCGGGCACATGTCACTCAGTGCGCTCGTTAAAATATACGGAAGTAGGAGTAGTGGCTTTTTTTCCATGGGTCATTCCAAAAAAAATGCTCATTTTATCGTGAACAGCCTTTAACACTGTGTAAATCAGTTCGGGCGCCAGCTGTGTGGGGGAGCCTCACGTGGCATTGGCTGTCGAAAGTTTGAACACGTGAGATTGGATAATCCGCAGCTCGCACGCGCACTCTAACGATGTTTCTTCCTCTACGTCGGCCACGGTGTATACTACAGCTGCCTGCGAGCGGCAGCGGTCTAGAATCACGTCGACACGGGGCTTAGCGAGGCAGGAGGGTGTTTTATTCAGCGGCTAGACGGGACGGGTGGTGACTGAGAAGGGGGTTTGATGGGGGAAGGAGGGTGGGCGATGTGATACCACCCCTCCCCCCCCAACCGACGCCACCACCCCTCGGACGACAACAGCGGAGGCCATTAATATTTATGGTTACCGCCCCTCGCGCGACAAACCAACCCTTGCTTTGCGAGGCGGCTGGGCTTCCTGTACACTCCCCGTTCGCGGTAATTTATATCTTCACGGTGATTTAAAAAAAAAAAAAAAAAAACTCAGTAATTGATACGACGCGGGAACTTTTTTCACACTTTTCGAATCAAACCTTGAGCAAATTATCCCCTGTGTGATGCGTCCTTCTGTTTCCTGTATATGATATGTATAGGGATAGGAAAAATTCGCGAGTTCAATGACCTGTACGTTAGATTCCACAGTCATATGTATACTCGAGCCTCGGGTGTTTGTTCCATTGTCTGCTGCCCCATAGAGTCACCAGTGTTACTTCACACCTGGCAGTATGGCACTCGCTACTTGTTTCCTTGCATGTCTGCTATTGGCTCAGAGTTGTTCAGGGCGTGTCTAATAAACTGCGATCCAATTGCAAAGTCAACTTGAGTGTGCACGTGTTTGGCGTCTATCTTGTCCTGAAATGAACTCGCGAAAAGTTCCTATCCTTAGTTATGTATCACAAGCATTTTATACTTCTGTTGACATAAAAGAATCTCATTATTAATTAAATTGAACTTTTGAGTTATATTTATTTATATAATACATAATTTAATTTGTAAATAAAATCACAAAACCACAAGGAGAGAAAATATGTGTGTTGCTGGTATTACTTAGAAAGAAATAGTTTGCTCGTACATCAACTGTAACTTCTGAGATAAAATTAAAAGTGAAATGAGTTATAAATTAAACCCACACTGAACAAAGTTATAGATCTCAAAGAAATCGAAAAGGCCACTCCCGTAACAACAATAAAACATTTTAGCTGAAACGTAACTTTGTGTTAACATCAATTGAAATACCGCGAATCAAGATTTTAATTTATTTTCGTATTTATGCTAAAGAATTATGAATGTTTTTAAAATAATTCGGTACGTCAATATCGTGCAACGAAACCATAAAATATCCTCAAAACCTAGGGACGAAAAAAAATTGCTTTCTGAACAGCCTTAATGCAACTTTTTCAGTTGTCAGCAATGGCTGGTGCTAGCCCATACGCGTCGTCAGTGATTCCGAGTTATTATCGATTATATCGATATTTGTCCGGCTAGCGTAACGCTCCACCATAACCTCTATCGATCTCAACGACATAATACCTGTAACGCGTATTCCCATTACGCTGGCTGAAGCCTGCGTATTACGGGCTGTCATAACGCCCCTGGCGTGACGTTAAATGTAATCCTCATGCCTCTCACCCAGCTAACAGCTCACCGCTACTGGAATAACGATCCTCTAAAACAACCTAGCCTGCGTAATAACACGCCACAGTACACTTTTCAACACGATTTCTCGCGTCAGTTTATGATTCCAGAACAAACTGTTAAATGTGTCCCTTACGTAAACGCACGCTGCATAGGCCTATTGAATAGTGCACGTATTTAAAAGCCAAACTTAATAAAACAAGGAAAACCAAATATTATTTAATCTTACTGTGGCCATACACTTTCCAGCATTTATGCTAGAATGCTAATCTGTCGGCAGGGAGCGCTCTTACAAACTAAAACAACCTAAAATTACGTCAGAGATTAGAACACGGAACTTTGTACGAACACAGCGTGTCTGTTAACTCTCGTAAAAAAAAATACGATTCTTGTAGAACCATTTGTTCTCTGCGTAAATTAGCAAGAACTTGGAGAGTGCGGAGATTTCGTATGTTTTTATTACTGATGCCGTACGCGTCCTGAACCTTCGGAAACGGAACTAATGGATATTCTTGCGCAGCTACACACTTCCGTGGATTCACAAGATCACGGCTTCGCTAATCAGTAGGCGACGTCACATCAATCATAATTTCTGGCATTCCCGCCCATTTCCAAGGCCACTGAAGACTCGCCATAACTCAACTGAAAATATAGCACGCGCGCACACGCACACACACACGCAGAGGCACGCACCCACACACACATATAACATATGGAATAAGTTTTTACCGCGACCGGAAACCGGAAACAGAAGTCGATGTTTTCTACACAACGTACTGAGTTAACAATTTACAATATTCGATCAAAATTTTTAAGCACTGGAATCAAACGCTTTTCTTTGGAGGTGCCTAGTGAAAATATTCCGACGAAAAATTTCCAAACTTTTGCTCGGCAGCTGAGTTGCGTTGTTCTAGATTTCAGCGCTTTCAAAGAAAGCACCCGAAAGGAGGCAAAGGGTGATTTCCAGAGAAACATGTTATGTAATAACAGAGATGTTCGGGATAGCATTTTCATATCATCTCCATAATTTGCTCCAGGCGGTAACTCTCTATAGGGATGCGTTAGATACAGATACGTCAAACGTCTCCCTTTCTAGTTTAAAAAAAAAAAAAAAACTACTAAGGTCGCCATCAAATGATTTAACATTCCCGAACAGCGCCCCCAGAATCACGACATTTGCAGGGGGGGAAAAATCAGCATTAAACTTACCCCGCCAGCCAGTTCTGGGAAGACGTACGCGGAGTTCCAATCGACGACGGGAGGAAACTTTTAAGGAAATTTCCTCTCGGGCTGATTTCCTTCGACCTCAGTTCCGGGACATTTTCCACAAAGACGTCTACAACTTTTACAGATCGCGCAGTTGCCGCGCGGTGAGGTAAGGTTTCGCGCTTGGTGGCGGAACGACATCGGGAATATTTATTTTCCTTTCCGCCGCTCGAATGTCACGGAAGAAGCAATATTGCCGTCGGGAAATATTTTCGAAAAATCGAGCTAAAGGCTGTTGAGGGTAAAGTGAGCATTTTTGAAAACCCTCTCTTTTGAAATGATATTCAATAAATATACACTTCCGAGTGCAGAGAAAATTTACACACTGTATTTATTACACGGTTATATTTATTTTAAAAGGAGGTTAAAGGATAAAAAATGGCTCAAAGAAAAAATTAACTATGGCTCAGAAAATCTCGCTTTACCGTGAACAGCGCATATACAGAATGCCTAGCAGTGTCCTCATAACGAATTCCCTGACATTTCCCTTGGCTTTTCCAGGTATCCTGCTAAATTTCTCTACCCAACTTACACGGCAAATAATAAAAATATTTTAATGTTTTTCCTAAAATAAATTTAAAAAAATTTTATGGGTAACGATAACATAGCCTTCATTTATGGATGCTTTCCTATGCAGAAACAAATATTTATATAATATAAAAAATAAGTCAAGCACTCTGTGTAAATGAAAGTTTTAATATGTACGTTCCACTGGATCGTTACAATATGCAAATAAATAGTCCACTGAATGATGCTTGTCAATGTCCTGTCTGTATGACCTGTTAGTTACAAGCAGCACTGAATGGCAAAGTTCAAAGTTATACCCGTTACCATAAAAAAAATTCCAGCAACCAACACTCTGCCTTTGTTACTCATATAAGAACACCACATTGTAAGGCGAACATGGTAAGGAATTTTAGTGTAACCTACAATGTCAAATAAGAACTGAGTCCATGCATTTGCACACGCCGGAAGCGCCATTTATTGAACACCTGAAAAAAAAAAACCAAATACAAAGTAAATAGCAAGACGCACGTCGCAGCCAAGCAACTCATGATAATCCTTGTGACCACTCAAGTTGCACCATGCAGCATTGAAACCGAAACCAAATACAAAGTAAATAGCGAGACGCACATCGCAGCCAAGCAACTCATGATAATCCTTGTGACCACTCAAGTCACGCCATGCAGCATTGAAACCACAACCAAATACAAAGTAAATAGCAAGACGCACATCGCAGCCAAGCAACTCATGATAATCCTTGTGACCACTCAAGTTGCACCATGCAGCATTGAAACCAAAACCAAATACAAAGTAAATAGCGAGACGCACATCGCAGCCAAGCAACTCATGATAATCCTTGTGACCACTCAAGTCACGCCATGCAGCATTGAAACCAAAACCAAATACAAAGTAAATAGCGAGACGCACATCGCAGCCAAGCAACTCATGATAATCCTTGTGACCACTCAAGTCACGCCATGCAGCATTGAAACCACAACCAAATACAAAGTAAATAGCAAGACGCACATCGCAGCCAAGCAACTCATGATAATCCTTGTGACCACTCAAGTCGCACCATGCAGCATTGAAACCACAACCAAATACAAAGTAAATAGCAAGACGCACATCGCAGCCAAGCAACTCATGATAATCCTTGTGACCACTCAAGTCGCGCCATGCAGCATTGAAACCAAAACCAAATACAAAGTAAATAGCAAGACGCACATCGCAGCCAAGCAACTCATGATAATCCTTGTGACCACTCAAGTCGCGCCATGCAGCATTGAAACCAAAACCAAATACAAAGTAAATAGCAAGACGCACGTCGCAGCCAAGCAACTCATGATAATCCTTGTGACCACTTAAGTCGCGCCATGCAGCATTGAAACCACAACCAAAACTACAATCATCTGTTATGCCTCTACAGTTACTAACAGCATCCTTAAAAGTACAAGTATCATCAGCTAATTTTTTTACATAAATCAGAAGAGTACTCTTTACAACGCGGATGAAACCGCCAACAAATTTTCTTATGATCATTGATTTTTACACTGACTTACACGTCCGTCATTCATCTGAGTAGCCTCAATATTTACAGTAGGGTCAATCATGAACGTAAAACGCACTTGATCAAACTGATTGTAAGGATCGACAGTTACTTTATCATCATAACTACTACTAGGTTCATCTCTAAACTGCTTAGTAATACTACTGTCAATATTATGTACAGCACAACTGGGGTTACAGCACTAAACTGATGTCCATTTCCTTCCAACCTTGTCTTATTATTACCACCTGGCTTCGCTTGAACAGGTATTTGGTAACGCTTCCATGTTCTCGCGTAAGAAGAGGTTTGAACTTTGTGATCAGATCTGGTTGTATCGCAAGCTGGTTGGCACGACTGGTGACATGCATATTCATGGTCATGCTGAATTGTATTTTAATCCATAATAAATATTTTTTGCCGTAATAATCGGGTTATGTTTTGTTATTGCTTCTGTTCCTTTTTTTGTTAGTTGGCCCATAGATAACATTTATTCGTAGTAGGCTGTTGGTGGTATTATAAAGTATATATCGTTTGTGCCATAAAGGAAGCCTGACTAACTCACCTACCATTACCCTTGCACCAAACGAACCAGAAAAATTAATTTGTACCTGCACCAATAAATACACACTTAAGTGACAGACAGGTTACAGTGAAATTACAGTTCATGACGGGAACTCACTAGGAGGAATACGCCATTGCGGTCTATTAAGATTGTAGTGTAATAGTTGATTTCAGATCCACTATACAGGATATCGATTCTGTATTTGGTTATTGTTCATGACAACTTTAACATTATTATCCTTGCTTCGTATTTGAATTCCTTTGTCATAATTGTACTGCTGGAGTAATTGTGATAACATTGCTGTTTGTTTGACTTAATTCGGTTCAGTGGTTCGGATTTTATGGGCGATTTTTTTTTTCAAGGTGATGGACTTGAATATTTCTGCTAAGCGTAAGAAACACTAGTATTACTGTGACCCGACGCGTTTAAAAGTTTTAACCTTGATTTTTTAACCAGGTAGGAATATGGGGCCAAGCCTTCGCCTGATAAGGGGGCGGTGCGATAAGATATTGTTTTTCTTTTCGTGCTTTAAGAGGGCATTTATCAGAAGTGCTAGAATCCAATAAATATTTAATTATTAAAGACATTTCAAACTACCACATCTACTAACCTCATAGAAATTTCGCTCATACTTCCGTGTCTTTTCCAGAAATTTCGAATTTCCTGACTTTTCCAGGTTTTTCCTATTTTCCCTGATGCTAGCCACCCTGGCGTAGTGCACATGGGCTAGCATTCTCCAAGTTAAGGTGGCAGAAATGTGACGAAGAAATAGTTCTAAAGCATGACGTATAGAGAGTACGATAAAAAATTCATTGCTACTAAAATGAAGGTTTCGTGTTTCATACGCACCAAAGAACAAATTCGCATATTACTAACACGTATTTGCTTACTCAAAAATATCTCACATTTTCACTTGGTTGGCGGATGAATAAAATGACTAAAACGAATGAATAAAATGAGCGATGTTCATCTTACATATAGCGGGAGAATACAAAATGTGAAGAAAAGTAGATCCTAAGCACGGCTGTCAAGTGCCAAATTAATTGTGAACGGCATATACATAAATGACTTTTTTCTTTTTTTTTTTTCTTTTGCGTTTCTTTCCGGGCAAATCTCGAGCTTCCACTATAGCAACAAGTCTAATCAGACATGAAAGGAACCCGACCCAACCGAATTTAAAAATCGCGGACAACGCATAGGGCCCAAAAGAAGTATTTGGCTTTGAAAAATAAAATGAAGTGGCGAGTAAAAAATAAACTTATTAACTACGCAGCGATGACGAAGTGGCATTTTTTTTTTTTTCAGTCACCAAGAGGGATATTACTTAAAACTTGAAACAAACGTGTGTGTACCACCAGCCCGCTTGAGAAGAAAAAAGTCATTATCATGCTCAGTTTTTAATTAGAAGATTTTTTTTTTTTTGTGTTTACAGCCACGAAACTTAGTTTTGACTGAACATTTCGCGATACACAATATAACTACGGCGGTAACGAAGTTGTTTTACTGAGTTCTCCAGAGTAAAGTGAGTTTCTCAAGAAAAAATAAAATGTTTGTAGGTATTACGTGGCAGCTCATAAACTTGCGTACTTAGCATGCATAATACATACTTTACAAGGCTGATATAACATTTCTGGAAACCCTTAACTCATGAAATGTTTTCATTGAGCACAACATTTAAAACTCACTTCCAAGCAATTTATATTAATTATATTATATAAGTCCTACTGTCGACACTACGGCCGCAGTTAGACAGTAATTTTACACATATTAAGGCTACTTCACGTCAAACTTGTTCAGGTCTGTACACGTCTCTGTATTGACTCCGAGGGAGCGAGTGAAGCGCAGGAATGCAAGGACCGGGGGAAACTGGAGATCCCCGAGAAAACCCGCCGGGAATCGAATACGGTTCACCTTGGCGAGAGGCAAGTAGTCTAACCGCTAAACCACCACGGACTCTATTTACTCCGAACTCGTTCCGATCACAAGACACTTCTTGTTCAAAGTAAACTGGTTGTTTAAGGGGTTGCCTCTCAAGCCTGCAGCCATGCAGTTTAATGTAAAATTCATTTTTAATGAATCAATTTTAAAGGTAAATATTTCAGACAAAAAAATTCAAAGCAAATTTCTCAGAAATACTGCCACGTCAAAATAATAAAAAAATTCAATAACTGTTTTTTTAATATTAAAATTTAAATACTAAATTTTAGAAAAGAAATATTAAACAAAAATCAGCAAGATGTCTTGACTTGCTAGTATTCGTGAAGGAATGTCATGTAGAATACATTTTTGTGAAGCAATTTTCTTTAAAATTGATGCGCTGAGAAGGATTTTAATAGTCAGTTCACAGTTACTTCCAACTTTTCTGAAGTCCTGCTGAAGTTCTACTTCCAGGATATTCCTCCGCCTCATGCAAACAAAGCTTAACAGAGTCAAAAAAGTTATACAGCAAAGAGACAGTTCACCACATTAATGTGCACTCAGTGTAATAATGTTTTGGATGAGAACTATTTCTCATTAGGCATTACCAAGAAACATATTTTCTCATTGTGCTTTATTTTAATTTCTTATAAATTAAATATTATAATTTAAAGAGGAAATGTAAATAACAATTAATTTCACCCAAAGGCAAGGTATTTTTATGTTAACGCAAGTATAAAATGTTTGTGGGAATAACGTCTGTTTACGATATGAGCACTTTTGAAATCAGCCTAAAGGGGAACCTTCCCCCGCCATTTTGGATTTATGGCTTTTCTAGCTTGTTTCTATTTTTAAAAGTTTTTATTTAGCTTCACTTGTTTGTATGTACGGCACGTGTTTGCGAGGTGTCTGTCAGGCGCCCCACCGACGAATCACTAGCAATCGCCGTGTATTTGGTGGACAAGTAGTCGATTACTGGTGGCGTGTAGAGTTTCAGTGCCGGGGAAATCCTCATTTGCATATGCTTGCGTGGGTAAAACGCCATCCAAACTTAGAAACACAAGAAGGAATTCGAATGGTCGACGGCGTGTGTGAGTGTGGAATACCATTTGGAAATTCCTATCAGCGTCAGCTCGTACTGATATGTCAGATACATCGATATGCACACACGTGTGTTAGATAAATAATGAATATTCAGCGGTTCAACTTCCCGCGAAAAGATTGCACTGAAAAACTCGCCTGATCACAAGCGATACCGATGACGGACGAGTCTGGGAATGTATAAATAATCTACCTATATAATTAAAAAAAAAAAAAAAATATGGATACATTCATATTTAGTATACAAAAGCTTGGCAAGATATCTGCTTACTACGCTTACGCAAATTAGGTATGGGTTCTATATTGCGCCAAGCTTTTATATACTAAATATAAATTGATACAAAAATATTTGTAGTAAAGTTCATTATGGCTGTTCGACCACATCTTACAAGTCCTGCAAATTCTGTAACTACTCCTATAATTATTTTTATCTTCTTAGTTCATTTACAAATAAAAACTTGGTTTTAAAGGGTTTTCTTTGCAATTTATTTATTTTAAAACTAAAATTCCGTAAGTAATGCTATAACAAACTAGCTATTGATCTTACACATCAGTACATACAGGGCTGAAATACGAACTCGTTTTTACGCCACAATGTCGATTTTCTCGAATTTTCGCACAATTCATATTGAGACGTAATTATTAGTGCGTAGTTCAGTCATTGCGTCTGTACTGCCGTGTAAGGTCGATAGCCATTTGGTTATTGGGGTACTTTCGGAATTTTCGTTTCAAATCATTAACAAGCTAGCGAAACCTAGAATGCAATATGACGTGGGAAGGTTCCCCTTCAAAGTACGTCAGAAAGATTTTTCTTCTGCACAATGTTCCAATTGGCTGCTATGAACTAAATACAAATTGTTACTAACATAGCTACTACAACGGGATTTTATACCTTCGTTACAATAAGTAGAAAGCCAGGTCTAATAGTAAAATACTTTGTGCCATTACAGTCAAAGTAATATGAGCTGTACTGCAAATAAAACTAAACTCAGCATTAGTGTTGGAGGCGATCATAAATATTTACAGGAGCACGTTTTTAAGGTTAGGTTTTCCTTTTGTTTGCATTCTGTTACAGAGGTGTAACCATGTGACCATATGAACATGTTCACTTTGGTATTTTGCAAGTGTATATGTGTGTATATGTATGTATATGTACGAGCGATTGTAAACCGTTTTCCGTAAGGGTTAGAATACACTGGCACGGGCAAGGACTCATTTTGTACAAAATGCACTTATTTCGAAGGAACTCAACCCAAACCGGGTGTATAAGCGAGTCGAGCAAGGCTACTGCTGGCGGGAAAGGCCACGTTCTGAGAAACAGAAGCCCGCCCTTTGTGAAATAATCGATGACCACACAAGCTCGCCTGACGACTAGACACTAGAGGCAGGTATAGGCCGTTCACTGTAAAGTGAGCACTTTTTAAAGCTGTTTCATCAGAAATAATAACCAATAAATATATTTAATTAAGGCCTCGGACTTTTGGTTTTAGGTATGGTGAATGTTTACACTGTGTTTATTGCTCTCGTGGCAGGGTTTATATTAACAAGTGGTGGAAGGAAATAAATTGGTTGGAAGAAAAAAGTAACTAGGGCTTCAAAAGTGCTCACTTTACAGTGAACGACGTATATTAAGGGGGAGGTGGCAAGGGACTGACCTGGCGCCGACCAGCAGGGAACTGTGGTCCTTCTCCAGCAGTTTGAAGTGGTCCTTGTGCGACTCGTTACCCAGGAACCTCTGCGGCGTCTGCTCACCTGCAACACACAAGAGACGCGCAGCTTTAGAGAGCGCCCAACCAAGCGCCGTACTTCTCACAGCTATGCTCACAAAGCCACACAGCCACACCGTCTTATCACACAGCCAAACTACTCTCTGCTCGCCTGCAACACACAAGAGACACGCAGCTTTAGAGTGCGCCCAACCAAGCGCCGTACTTCTCACAGCTATGCTCACAAAGTCACACAGTCCTGCCACACCGTCTTATCACACAGCCAAACTACTCTCTGCTCGCCTGCAACACACAAGACATACGCACGGCGTTATACTTGATTTGCAATGCCACGACGAGGTCTTCCCGACAGTCAGACACGACGTTACATCCCGACCATTTCCGCCACCAAAATTAGTTCAATTTGTACAATATCCCGACACAATCCTTCCGACAAGGTGTTGCGTGGGCAAAATCCTAGAATGGCCAGTAACTTGCTATGGAGTGTGAAGAAATCACAGATCATTGTACACTATTTTGTTTTGATAACTTTGTAAACGAAGTATTTTTGGATTTTGGAGCAGTTATTTTCTCACGAATATTTATTTTCGTCAATTCATCAGCTTTCTGTTACAAGAAAACCAGGATGTACAGAAAAAAAAAAAAACCTTTTTTAATGCGAAATTTACCAGAGTAGTAAAAGCCGCACGACATTTCGTTTCGTAAGGTTATGTATCCGTTAGCGAGGCCGACCGGTCCGACGCCCGACGAAAGTAGAAATAGAATCTACTTTTGTCGGGGGTGACCTCGCTCCTGATTGGCCGATGAAAAATTTTCGTCCGTATCGGGACTGTTTTGTCGAACTGTCGGTTATTGTAAATCCAATTTTAGAGTGCGTTCAGGCACCGTACTTCTGCCGATCTGCCCTCAATGCTCTCATGCACACCGCACCAGCCTGCCACACTGCCTTACCACACAGCCACACTGCCTTATCACACAGCCAAACTATCTGGAATAAAAGCATACTGTTCTCTCTTGGTCTTCAGCCACGTCAAAGTCTCGGACATCATCGACGATTAGCTGCGGCGGATACTGAAATCGTTATCCTCAGTACAGTACCTACTGTAACATAACATACCGACACTAGTAGGTTACCAAACTATCCCCTGAAGACAGCTGCGACTGCAGTCTTCGTCTGAATGCCAGTGAATTCTGTGACTTCTACGCAGCTGAAGTTTAAAAAATCATATGGAGCTGGGAGCTGGCAATAGTATACCAAATTTCTTCACACAAATTTGGACCAAGAAAGTTAAATGGCTGTGAAGATGAAATCAATGAAATGTCACATGCTAGGCATATTTAAAAACAAAAGGATCGTGTTTTAACTTCAGTTAAACATTTTCTTAATCGGCCCGACTGGATTTCCTCCCCCCCCCCCCCTCTTACGTTTCATAGGTTTATACAACTAAAATCACGTCCAGAAATAATCGCAAAACCGATTTTACTATGCTTCAGAATAGCGACAACCTCGTAGGAGGAAGAAATTGTTCTTGAACTAATTAACTGTATGAAGTGTTCGTTTAGGTATTCTGTTAGAAGTACAAATACGACAAAATAAAAAAAAGTGGATTTCAAATATCATGTAGAAAATATCTGTGGCAATTTAAATGGACAAGCACGCCACATTCGTCTTGGCCACCACTCTGTAATGTATTGCGAAACTGCTCATCGGCATTGTTCAAATTTGAAAATAAAAATTAGTATAAATAGAAATACAATCAGCGTAGTACAGCAAACAAATTTCGAAATGTGATGATTTTTTTAAATATATATTTTGAGGTTATGTGGCAAATTTTGCTTCGCAGAAAAATCAGATTGTCATGTTTCGTCAAATATTTTCATTTCAACTTTACTGTTTAACTAGAAAGTGAAATTCCGACAGTTTGAAAGGAGATTAACACCCTACTGCCCCGCTGACATCATGAATAATTTACATCGTCATTGACACGGTATTTAGATTATATATTAATCAGGCGGACACGCATTGATTCCGCTCTCAAACAAAACAACAGTTCAAAACTGCAACTGGAAGGGACAAGCCCTAAAACAGATGAACGAACAAAATGGAATAAGCGTATAACCACAAATGAGCATTCATGTTAACACCGAGAGATATTACCTCCTATAGTATAAAACGGATAGCCAGCACATAATGGTAAGTATATTTACTGACGAATAATTTTTTAGCAAGGGAAGAATGCCGCAGATTGTTTCAAAGTGACGCAGGTAACAGTTATTTGTTGAATAAAATATATCAGTATGATTTTGAGTTAGGAGATAGGATTCTGATTCAGACTTCCTGCGCACACACACATACATATGTAGACATATATATATATATATATATATATATATATATATATATATATATGTCTACATATGTATAGCTATGTAAGTAATAATAACAGTGTACGTATTTCACCAGATTTAAAAGTTACCGTCTAAGGCTACAATAAAATATATTATTGACTATTATTTCAAATGAGAGGGCTTCAAAAAGTTCTCTCTTCACTGTGAATAAATAGCCTATACTCGCCTATAGGCTATTCACGGTAAAGTGAGCACTTTTGGTAGCCCTCTCATTTCGAATAATAATCAATAACTATCTTCTATTTTATATTTAGGCGTTAACTTCCGAGTGCAGTGGAATACACACACTGTGTTTATCACGCACATGGCAATATTTATTTAAAAAGGAGGATTAAGGATTTAAAAAAATAGCGGAAAAGAAAAAGTAACTAGGGCCTCAAAAGTGATTACTTTACCGTGAACAGTCTATATACTGTGGCGATGGCGCAGGCGAGTCAGTGTGCGAGGGTTGTCGCCCCTGCAGCATACGCAACAGCAACACACACGGGCGATGTGAGGGTTGCAGAGCCGGCGACAGGCAGGGGGACCGAAGCCGTAAATCGAAGCCGAGCGAGGAGGGGAGTCTCCCGGACACGACACGAGTGAGACGTGCCGTCCAACACTCAACTGCAACTGCCAGGACGGTACGAGGGGGTGGAGTTCGCGTGACCCGCCGGGGTTAGTCCAGGGTTCCTCCCGTAATCAGGCACCCCTCACCACTCAGACAACGACCCAACCAAGTGGCTCCCCCTTCAATGTTTTCACAGCGGGGGGACTTCCCATGGAGCGACTGAGAACCTCGTAAGTACACTCCGCTATACAACTTCGTCCCCAGCCCTGTAGGCTGAAACACGAGCTCTCCGGAGACATAACGAAACACAAAGCGAATGTAGTAATTAAGAACTACATTGCGGTATCAAGGTGTCGCGTACGGTACGGAACACACGAATAAGCTGAAAATTGTAATGTAAATATTATTGTCTATTTATTTGCTGGCGGATGTAAACATCTACCCAAAATAATCAATTTAAATTTAAAAAAAACACTGTAAATAACTATTTATATTTCTGGTTTTAAAATTACTGATCACCAAATGCGATATCTGTTGACGGGAAAAATAAACACCTAGGCGACAACTGCTAACTGGAAAAGTAAACTAGTGCTGTCTTGGTATCAACCAGTAACCACCCAACAATAACCTATAAGCTGTTCACGGTAAAGTGAGCACTTTTGAGACCCTAGTTACTTTTTCATTTCAGCTATTTTTTATCTTTAGCCACTATTTTAAAGAAATATTGCCATGTAATTAATAATCACATTGTGCAGATTCCACCGCACTCCGAAGTTAACGCCCAAGGCTAAAATAATACATATTTATTGACTATTATCCCAAATTAGAGGACTTTCAAAAGTGCTCACTTTATCGTGAATAGCCTATTAAGAGACTGCTGCAACTAACATCTTGCGAATAATTCATCATAGTGTTTTACGTCAATTTACAGTACGTTTGCCCGCTTGAAAATATTTTAACTTACAGTCAGCAACTTGACAATAAATTTAGTATTTTCCTCATCACAACTTGTTGACGTAAGATTGAAAAATTCTCATGTTTCCGGGCTTCGGATCAAACCGAGATCCAGCAATACAAAACAACACGACGTGAATAAAAAACTACTATAACATCCTCGAACACTCCAAACTCACCAAGATCAGTATGTATCTTCTGTAAATGACGCTTTTCCAACACTCGCACAACGAAGATTGAAGCACATTTACCCATTATTCAACTCGAGTTACAATGCACTAGATGCTACTGCGCGGCATCGCAGTACCATAGAGAGACGAAGGAGAAACATGTGTGTGTGTGTGTGTGTGTGTGTGTGTGTATCCCCATTCATCGTCACTTCACACATTTTCTGAAGTATTCCTCGTTATTCGTCAAGCTATTTGTCCGTCTCACGCAAACAAAGATTAACCAAGTCCAGAAAATTACACCAATGGGACAAATCACCCCATTCGTGCGCACTTAGTTGCATAATATTTTGCATGAGAACTATTTTCATGAGAACTATTTTGTTGCAAGGCATTGCAATCACACCTATTTTCTTTCTGTTTACATTCATATTAATTATAAATTTTATCTTATGATTTATACACTAAGCATAAGTTAAAGTTCAATTATAACCAATAATTAGACATATTTAGGAAACATCTAAACATGTCATACGCATGGTAATTTTTTTAAATATTTAATTCGAAAACGCCCGTTTAGTCGCCTGGGATGCCAACATAAGGGCGAGATATTTACTGGGTTGTAATCTAGAGTAATGTTTGCATGCATGCGATTCATTTAGTTCAAGGTTTGGTATAGCGATTAGAGTGCATAACGTGACCCGAAAGTATCTTACGTGTGCTACCGATGGCCTTAATAAACGATCTTTGAAAGGAAGTTAAACCTATCCGTATCCCCTACATCTGCTTTCGTCTACATACTTGCGTTGCTGTTGGGCGGCAAAACACCGTACTATATTCACGGTAAAGTGAGCACTTTTTAAGGCCCTCCCAAGGCATTAATCAAAATAGCAGTGCATTAAAAAGTGCTCATTTTACCGTGAATAAGCGTATAGTCTAGTTCGGCGTTTATAGATTCAGCGAGCAAGTCATGTGTAGCAAATTAAGTCTGCAAACAAACACGACTTCCCGGAACGACATAGGGTACTTGCGGGGCGCCGGCAACAAAAATGTACCAAATTCCAGAGATTCGGAGAGTGTACACGCGACACAAACGAACGACTTTTTTTGTAGGAGACGTTTGCCCTGTAGTGTCTGGCTGAGCCGTAACTGGTGTTTGCAAGGTAGATAAGAAGCACATCAGGAGAAACGCTGTCACTATCTCCATTTTAACGATGCAGAGCATTTGATTGCACTCTTAATAATAGGAACTTAAAAGTGTTTTTTTTTTCTGTCCGCCGATATCCTCGAATAATTACGGGGAAAGTCGGCGAGGAGAACACGTACAATCTACATAATTTGGTGCGTAGACATGATTATGATATTTATAAATTTTCCTCCATGACTCCCATTTCTTAAACCTTCAGTTTTTTTTTATTTCAGGGCGAAAAAACATACGAGAAATATTATTACATAATGGTTAGATGCTCTTACTATCAGCTGTATTATAGTAATAAAGAAAGAAATCAACTCGGCTTTCCTTTAGATTACAAGTAAGAAAATATTATATAAGACTCGAATGTATCCTAGCGCCTTCGTTGTCCAAACAAATATATAGTGGATTCACAAGACGTTACGATGGAATAGCATTCCACACTGGAGTAAGAAGACATGGGCAATCCAAGAAATAGGCCTACAAAACACACACAATTATATAGTGGTAATATTTTACCATTTTTTATTTATCGGACATAGTTGCGGGTAATTTTGAGGTTCTCTACAGCTCAAAGAACTGAGAATCGTATTTTCTAAAAATCTATTAAACCAAATATTTATTAAAAAGAGTGGACCTAGTTGTATCCATCAAATAAGAACCATTAAATAGTATTTTAATATGAGAAAAAAACCTCGTGTGTAGTATTATTTTTATGTTATTTAACTTACCCTTCAGAAAATTTGCAACATCAGGATTAATGAGTTACTCGGTTTCGTACGACCAAGGAAAAAGTTCGTGATGAAAATACACACTGCGTGTACATAATAAACACTGTACGGAATACAATATAAGTACAGAATACAACTGTCTGTACAGAATACACACTGTACAGAACACTACGCCTGCCATTCTGATGTCTGTCAGTAATGCTCCAGCTATCGCAGCGAACATCACTCGTTACCAACCAAATTACAGGTGACGCAAAACTTTTGATGTGTGCACATTTTAAGTCACTACCAATTAAGTGACCGGAAAAAGTAAACTGACCGCGCTGTAAATTATGAATGAAAATCGAAAAATTAATTTTTTAGGGTTGCTGAGTACTTAGGTTCAAAAAAAAAAGTTGGCGGGATCCGGTTCAGTAATATCCATAGCGATAGGGACACAAACATGCAAAATACGAAGGCGGTTTCTTCACACTTTTCGAATCAAGCATTTAAAAATAAAACACCACATATGTATGGACGTGTTTCCTTGTCTTCTAAATATGCCGTGTGTCTCAACTGTTTTGTTATCTTATTAACAAAAAAAGTTCCATATCTTTGATTAAATTGAAAGTTTACTTATATTCTGCTTGTAAATTATATTTCATTCAAAATATGAATAAAACAAAAAGAAAAAAGTGTATTGGTAACGCTTATTAAGAAATAGTTCTTATGCAAAATGTCATTACACTGAACGTAATTTTCTGGACTAAATTCAGCCTGGCTTCAGAAATGCTGGAAGTCACCATGGATAGAGTATATTCTACAAAAATGCATGGAAGAGGACTAAAAATGAAACGATTTCGGAAACCCAGGGAGGTCGGAGACAGCAGATAATAGACGAGGACGAAGTGCAAAGGAAGATAAGAGCCGCGGTTGTCACCCAGCCGGGGTGGGTCGTACCAAGTTGAAGTGAGAAGGGGTGGGCGGCAGTTCCGGGCATCGCCAACCTCATTAGCGAGCTATCGGCTCACAAAGCTAATGGATTTACGCTTAATTAATGCGCGGGGCGGGCCGGTTCGTCGCTCTCCCGCGGCAGCGCCCGTCCGCGAGGCCAAGTGCACACTCAAGAGCACACTCCCCCGCTCCTAGACCTCCTCGCGCGCACTTGGCACACTTCATCCTCTCCCACAACATTGCGACGACCTGCGTCTTTAATAATTCACGAGGATCTGCGGTACAGCTGTTAGGATGGCCGTCTAGTATACGTAACCTCCCCCCCCCCCCCGCGGGGCCCTCCTATTCAAAATGTCGGCCTGCAACCACAGAAGAGTGCGGACAAGACTAGAAAGTTTCTGTGAACAGACACATTTAATTTTAATTTTGTCGGCCTCTCTTTCTCTCTATCCTCTTACTGTGAATTGTTCATGTGCTGTTATACTCTAATGTAATATTTATATTGGTGTAGACCACGGTTTTAAAGAGCATATATTAAAAAGAATTAAATTACTAGTTTACAATAAGTTATAAATAGGCTAGTTATTACAAAGTGAAGTACTGACCTACCAAAGCGCCAATGAACGTGAAGCAGGGAGTGAATGAAACGACGGGGTAAATTGGGAGTACTCGGAGAAAAACCTGCAGCAGGCTTTACCCAGCTATAAATTTGACTCAGTTCGCCGTAGTGCGGGGCGAATTTTCTAAACACAAACTGCACCATCGACCAACCCCCCCCCCTTTTTTTTTCCAATGAAAATACAGTAACTCGCACGGGTTAGGCACTGTTGATAAACGACAGTCGAACAGACACGTTATGTCACTAAATACGAAATAACTAATTTTCTCCAAAGTCCATCGCGCAAGCCCATGTTTGAGGATATTTCCATAAATGTTTTAAGACTCGCTCACAAATACGCATAATGTCCGCTAATTCGTACCCACCCTCTAAGCCGCTCACTTATGCACAAAACAAATGCGATAAAAAAACTAGGGACCCTGGAAAAAAAATCTAAAAATCGAAGAGAAAAGAATAAAACTCCCAACGAGAACTAAAAACCGAAAACGTTCAGCGGCTTCTAAAACAGCCTGAACAATGGATCGAACGAATAATGAAATACTGCATAAATCAACCTTCGGAAAAAAATTAACGGTTCCTACCTGCATATATTTTAATGGGCGTACTGAGTGACATATGCCCAGTAAAGTTGGTAACGACGGAGGGAAAGTACTTCCTTATCTTAACGTCGAATAGATTTTTGTTTGTGAACCATTTGTGATAGATTAAATTATTTATTTCGCTTTATGTTTTTTTTTTATTGCATCTAAGTGTAAAAATTAGTCGATTGGTAAATATTCACTTTTCTAATAATTTCACAGTTTTGCTTGATCGACGCATGAATATAAAGTAATGAGTTCCATGCCAGAGTTAATTTTACGTATGTCGGAACGTGCATACATGTAGGTCTTAAAGCAGGGCTTTCGAAATGTCTTAGTTTACCGTGAACAGCCTATAACATTTTTTTTTTTTTACACTGCGACCAGTTGGGATGAATACGCAAATATAGCGAATGATAAACAATCGCGCGAACCATGAGGCCAAACACGTTGACTAACTTACTCTTTCGGTTATATCACGCGATAAAAATAAATTAATTGCATGTCAAACAGATATACGGCAGGAGACAGCAAGGGAAGAGAACTGCCTATAACCATCTTGGTGGTTGGAAACTAGTTTCGATGTAAATAAGTTACGTTGATTTTATTATAATCCAAACCGATAGCAGACATCCGTCTCCGGTAAATTACCCGCCCGGACCGATAGCAAAAGCGCTCACGACGCGGTAGACGAACGACGACATTACAAAACGCGGAGATACAAAGTTGCGATATGCTGAAGCGAGGCCATCAATTTGGCACGGGAGAGGCTAATTAAAATCGGCCGGCAGTTGCAGGATATCTGCCGACTCTTAAAAGTAATGAGTAGGTGATCAATCCTTTTTTTTTTTTTTTTCCTTCCTTCCGTCTTCGCGGACGTCAGAATCAAAGTCGAACGAAATACGAGAGGAAGAGTTGCCATCCACAGAAATTAGTCTCCTGTAGGAGCTGGCTGCTTATCATGCTAACGATGAAATTATAACCAAATTAAAATTGATACTTCTTTTATCCGCCGAACCTAATTATAATGCTAGCTAATAAGAACTGGGCGGTTAGTTAGCTAGGCTGGGTCTCGCCCGACATGTTGAATTTTCCATCGATGTCCCGTATCTCCAATAAAATAAGTGGATATTTCTGTTTACAGCCAATTTACATTCCAAATATCCCTTCAAAAGTGGCCGCGAAATTTTTCCCACGCTTTTTCTGGTAGTAGTGACAAGGCAAGAATCGAACTATAATTTAAAAATTATACTGCACTAATTACGTTATAGTCACTAGAAAAAAGCTCTCATCGGCATCATTCAAATCCAAGTACTATTGTACGCCTACTACTGCAGCACAGAAAATAAATACCAACAGCATTTAAATTTGTAGTAACCTCCCCCCCCCCCCCAAATATTTTTTTAACGTGCATCTTATATTACGTCAACGCTCATATTTTTTTGCCCAGGTTTGACGACCTTCTTTCTCACGAATACATCACTGCTAAGCCGAAGACTCCAAGATGCAGTTAAGGTTTGCTGGACTTTTTTTTTAAGTTGAGAATTTCCTTTCTAGGTTCAGTGCTGTGTGGCACGTTTCTTCTTCGCCCACCTGTTGTGACATATAAACAACTACTTTTTTTTTTACGATAACTCTTTTTTTAATACATTGATTCTTGGCGTCACCACGACACCGAACTCATTATTATTTTTTTTAATTTGCAGCTGACGTAAGTATTTTTGAAGTAAAATTAATATAAAAAAATATGCACCTACAAATATTTAACTATTTGCCTTATTCTGTAGTACAACATAAATACCGAGATACGTAACGTTCCTCGACACAAGGTCGAGTGCTTGCAGCCGGGGGGAGAAACTAGGAACGTTGCGATATTACTGATATGATGAAATATCGATATTTTTCTTTCGATATCCAATATTTTGCTGTCAACATTCTGCTTCGAAATTTATACTGCTATCAGTATATTTCATCCGATATTTTGCACATTTGTAATTAATTATTATAATGTATAATAGGACATTTTATAATGACTTTTGTTGCACAAAAATGCAGTATTTAGATTGTAATTAGCAGTGCACGTCTTGAGTACATTTTCTCACAAATGTAAAATTTTTTGATGTTTGTTAGAATTTATATTTTGTACCGTTATTATAAATGGATTTATTCATTTTAATATCTTATGAAATATCGATACTTCACGATACTGAAACACACAAGTGGGCCTAAATTAGTGTATTAATGGACATTTGGAAATATCGTTCAATATTCTGGGATATCGATCTTTTGTTCCGATAATAGCGGAATATCGATGGTTATATACAATACCGATATCGAAAGAAACATCGATAGAATTGGATTTCGCGACGTCCCTAGGAGACACTCGCAAGGAGATGACCCTACACGAGGGCGGAAAGAAGGGAATACTTGGCCCTGAAGACGATGTGAAGGTGAATGAGGGGGAGGGGGGGTGCCAGCAATCCCCCTTCACGGAGTGTTGAGAGTGTTTGAGGCGGAGGGGGGGGGGGGTACAACTTGGTGCAGCGGCCTCAAGACCTGTCGCGACGAAGGCAGACAGAGCCGCTTTATCGCGGCACATTCATCAAGCAGAATCCAGCCATTTGTCCTGAGCGGAGCCCACGACTGCCTGCAGATAACATACATACATCCCTGCCTTCATCCCCGCCATTCCTTACAACCGCCACGGCAATAATTACACCGCAGCAGCGCGCTATCTGTTAACTCTTTCTGCTGCTGGAGTACTGTTACATCTCGCCGCTGGCTGGAAGGCTCTTTTCGCTCCCTTCCTTCACGACCGTTCAGTATCCTTCCGCCAGTCCGCCGCATGGAAAGAGTCCCGCGTCCTCTGGAGCGGCGTTCCAAAACGTCACTCTGTGAGCAAATTTTTCTCTTCGGCTGTCCCGAAACACTTCCGAGTAAAAGTTTTACTCGCTCTTTGCAGTGTCCCGAAACTGCAGAGCAATTACTCTGAACATATTGCCAGAGTACAACTATTACGCGCGCTATTTCAGGGAGTAACGGAACGTTAGCTGAAAATTGCGGGAAGTTTAATCAAAATTAAACAAACTGAAAGGAAACGTGGACATTCTGTTTACCGACACACACGGCAAAATTGCACATGTCGAGTGATATAATTCGTACTTTTTATTTATAAATTAACCTGTATAAAGGTTGCATTTTTAGAATTAATGTTTATGATTAACTTATGGAAATAAGAACTAATTATGTATATAACCATTTTTTTTTTTTTTTTCAGAAAAGAAAGAAGTTGAGGGAAGCGATATATATCTTTTTTGGAATTTACATTGGTTGCCTAGTCAGTATATATTTGTAAACACAGAATGCTGTTTATGCTCGATTCAAAACGAAGTTTCCTCTTGCTCGCCTCAGTTGTTACTCAAGGTTACTTTAACTTTACTCCACTCTCGGAGTAACGTTTTGGAACACCACCAGGCGGAGACCGCTAAAGCCCGTTCTATAGTCTATTCACGGTTTGTTCACATTTTTTTAATTAAACCTTCGAAAAATCACCCCATGTATGACGTGTTTAGTTATTTCCTAAATATGGCATACTTCACAAGCGTTTTATACCTATGCTAACACAGAGTTACGAACTTTTTTTCTTTTTCAAATTTACCATGACGGGACATTTTATCCGACAACTCGATACACGAATTCTGACACCAATCAAAGAATCAAGGAAAAATCGTTATGAAAAAAGAACAGTTTTAAACACTATCTCTATGCGGGAAAAGTCAGTATTAAACCACAGTCATGATTTTCTTTGTCAATACAACGAAATATTGATTACAACTAGTCATCTTCCAGTGTGATTTACATATCTCATTTAATTGGCTTAAAAGGAACAGACACCCTACACACATTGGAAGAAAGTACACATCTTGGCAAGTGCTACTTACACGAACGCACTAGTTGACGAATGCTGCCACCTGTCGGCGTCAGTTGTAACTATCTGTGGCCACGAGGCAGCACATCGGAGTAAACGTACTTGTAATCGCGTAAGTGGATAAATTACTGACAATGTCTTTAAAGTCTGGGATACTGGATGTATGACGTCTCGTCCTATACCCACACGGGATAATTCTTTCAGCCCCAGGATACGGAAAATTCCGTACAACCTGGACGGTTGGCAACCCTTTAAATTACAATCCGATGAATCGTATCACAGCATACAAGGATTTTTTTTTTACCACGGGTTAGATGGAATTACAGCATTAGTTTTAAATTCTTTGTTGATTCCATTATTTTTATCATCTTAAATAAGATATTTAAGTGTTCAAATGCCTTTGATAACATTCTAGAGTACACTGTGTCAAGATATTTATTTAATTGTTCTATTGTTAATATTGGTAATACGCGCTTGTATGGTGTACGAGTGTTTTTTTAGGCATTTGTCTGTTAGATGACAAGAAATTATTTGTATAGGCTGTTCATGGTAAAGTGAGCACTTTAAAAATGCCCTTCTAAATTTTTCCTTTCTTCCTATTCCCATCTTCCTGCTGCTTTTTAATATAAATATTGATTTGTGACGAATAAACACAGTGTAAAAATTTCACCACCCTCAAAATGTAATGCATGATGCTGCAATAAGATATATTTATTAGTGGTTAAAGCCTGCTGGGAGGGACTTAAAAGGTGCTCACATTACCGTGAACAGCCTGTAGTAGGCCTATTTCTTTTTGGTCATGGTATTTTTTAATTGTTTTATCTGTATAAATTTAAATATATATAATCTAATTAATAATTTGGTGACATATCCAAAAACAATGTCCATTGTCATTTTGTGAATGAATAAATATGAATTTAAAAATGGTATGATCCCCACGTAGGCCGTGCCATGGTGAGAAAGGAAACCTTCTGCTGACAGAAGTCGCCCCCGCGCGACCCTGAACGGTGATTACCGAAACCTCCCCCCCCCCCGCCCCTTTTTGCTACCCTTTGACACACCGCGCCATCATCGTGTGTGAGGGGCCGCCGCGTGCCGCCATTTCCGATACGCCGCGCGGCCTCCCCCAGCTCTTTTACATATTCATGGCGCCAGTGGCGAGCCGCGCTTGCGGCCATTCTGTATGCATTGCTCCCTACCCTTCCCCTCTTTTCAACCCCCTTCCCCCACACCGCCGTGCATATTTCCCGTCCTCTGCCCCACTCGCCACATATTTGCACCGCGTCTTTGCGTCGTTCTACTCCCAGAAACGACCGAGCTAGTAATCACCGCCCGCCCGTTATTTTGTCTCTCAGTACACACGTGCGTCCGAAACCACTGTATCATACTACTTTGAAATCACTTCGAAAATATGTAGCTGCCTGGCGCCTCGTCGCTCCTACGCGCAAGGCGTGCAGTGTTTCCGTCGTAACGTTGTACTGTGCAAATTAGATCTGTAACACAGAAGTTTTATTACACACAATGAAAGACCACAGATTGAACTACGCCTGTATTGTATTTTTCTCTTGCCGCTTAAGGAAATTACATAAGCAAGCTTTAAAAATTCTTTATTTGACCACTTTCACGATTTTTTCTCCATTAAAACAGTTAATATGATAAAAGTAAAACGATAGGGACATAAATAATAGTTTTTTAAAATCCTTTCTGCGACTAAATTTGTATTTCCAGAACTTTTATTTACCGAGATACATGTTTATGCGCAAACAACGATTTTACAGAAAACATTTCCGTACATAGGCCCCGTGAGGCCACTGCCTAGCAATCCCGCAGCCACTGAATTTTAATAGGGGAATCATTGTTAACGAGACTGATTTTTAAGGCATAAATTATGAAGATAACTCTTTCAAACAAATAATATACACTGCAACTTTCTCAGAAATTACTGAAACGTAAAGAAATTTTTGAAAAAATAAATTAAATTTTATTCTAAAATGTAAATTTTATGTTCGATTTCGAGGGACGAAAATACTAAACATAAAAATTGTCAATATTTCTTGACTTGCCAGTAATTTCAAAACACGTGTCATGTAAACATAACTGTGAATCTTTTCAACATAACCAAAAACAGCATTCACAAGTAAAGAGTTATTACACAAGGATATAACGAGACAGCCTTAAACTATTCATCTGATAGCTGAAGCAAGCTGAAGTAGGTTTTATGGTAGTACCAACTTCAGAACACCGAGTAAGAGAAACATTCTCACTTTGTTATGTTGGTGGTATTGTAGAGACTTTACCAGCTGTGATTTGTGTTTACACTGTGATTTGCCTATGTTTTCTAATATTATTAATGCATCTCTTATCCAAAGTTATTACATATCACAAATACATTTGAGCGAATATAAACTATGAGGGGTAGACCGATATTGCTGGTTGCGCACAAACAATCTCCGTATCCCAACATTGAACTGCTTTACTGCCAACTCAACTAACAAAAACGGCGTGGATTGGATTTAAAATTAGAAAACGGATTATTAAGCAAGATCCTCTAACCAATTTGTAATGAAGTTTGATTTGATTCATATTGTCAAAGAGGATTTTATAATAAAATGGTGCTTTTCGTATAAAATTGAAGATATGAACAAACACATCCATCATTGTTGACCACGTGACTTAGACAGTCGTGTTATTTTTGGGGTAGGTCAGTGTTGGGTACATGCATAGAACACACTATAGGCTCTTCATGGCAAAATGAGCACTTTTGAAAACCCTGCTTAAGATCTACTTGTATACACGTTGTGTATCCTTCCGCCTTATGTAAAATTAACATTGCAATAGGCCTCATCACTTTATTCGTGCGTCGGTTAAAAGAAACTGTGAAATTATGAGGCATGTAAATACTTTACAAATATGCTCATTTTTACACTTGGACGCATTAAAAAAAAAAAAAAAAACAGAAAGAGAAAGAAATGATTTTAAGTTATCACAATTGGTTACCTCTTTTTGTTCGACGTTAAGCTATGGGACTATTTTCCATCCATCGTTACCAACTTACTGTGCGAATGTCACTCAGGGCGCCCGTTAAAATATATGGAAGTAGGGACAGTGACTTCTTCCCAAGGTTGATTTCTAAGGTGCTCACTTTATCACGAACTGCCTTTAATCAGGTTCTGTAGTAGCAACGCTGTGTTCTTCTGCTGTATGAACTTTACATAGAATCTCGTTTATAAGCACAAACACGACCGCAAAAACTGCTCTTTTGTATCATTATCCGGGTTTTTGTATCATTATCCGGGTTAATCATACAACACATTTAATTGCTGTCCCTGCATTAACAGTCTGGATGGCCATGTAATGGATAAGAAATTTGGCTAATATAATTACACTTTTTCCTTAGTGGACAAGTTCGTATTTTTAACTTCTCATTGGGTCTATTGGCAATCTGGATTTTATACCGACAGCGTAATCGGCTACAGCTAGTCAAACACGTTCATGACTTACCAGAGATTCAAAACGAGGACTTCTATCTTCAAAAAACTCAACAACTTCGGTGCGATCGCCTATTTGTGAAACCTATAGCTATTTGCGGTTTAAGATTCCGTATTCTTAATGGTTTGTTAATATCGTAGCAATTGAAAGTGCAATAGAGGATAACTCAAATCAATATTCAGATATCTTTATATATATATAATTCTTCTGTGCGTGTGTATGTCACTGGACTCCTCCTAAACGGCTGGACCGATTTTGATGAAATTTTTTGTGTGTGTTCAAGTGGATTCGAGAATGGTTTAGATTCACAATTCGGTCCACTAAAAATGTTTTTTTAAATAATTTTCGGATTTAAGACATATGTACAGGACAACGTCTGTCGGGTCCGCTAGTTATGTATAAAGATTTCAAGAATGTTTCTTATTTAGAAGAAACATACTACAGTTAAAGCAGTAAAATAGTTGTAATGCCCTCTTGATAAACAAAAAGTAACAGCAATTGCTCACCTGTGAATGACCATGAACATATTTTCTCCGCGATAACACACACTAAGTACTAACGAAAAAATATCTTCACTTACAATCGGTTTTCATGTGGAGAAAAACTGCCATATTTCCCTGGTTTCTGTTCGTAATAGGTACGGAGAAAGCTTGGTTTAAGACACGCGTCGCTTGCAAATTCAGTGTAAATAACGTCAAACTGAACTGAAATAATTTTTGTACAGAGCAAATTAATAATAATACTAAAACAAAATTCAGCTTCAAAACACAAGATGGTTATTAATTTCTACGAAGTTTCCAACCATCGCAATCCTAAGATAGGTTAATAAAAGGAATTGTTTATCATTTGCAGATTTACAAATATTGCAGTGTTGCAACTACTGCAGACTTGCAATGAAGACTTATTTTGCTGCGCATAACCACAGGCGTACGCAGTCCCATTTTTTTGGAGAAGGGAATCGAAAATGCCGGGAATTTTTTTTTGAGGGAGAGTATTGCTATCAAAATTAGAGACTTGTTAATGACCGCCTATGCAGTCGCGCTCCTGCGAAATTTGCATATATTCATATGCACTGTGTTTATCACTTAACATGGCAATATTTATTTTAAAAGGTGTTTAAAAGGATTTTTAAAAATGGCTGAAAGGAAAAAAAGTTACTAGCGCCTCAGTATATACAAATGTTAACATTTAGCAGTAATTAAACATATGTCATGACAAAATAACGTATGTTCCTGTGACATGGATTTCTTTCTTCTTTTTTTTAGCGAAAAAAATGTAAATAGATATGTACGAGCCTGCACATATAATCAGGAATAAGCTTCGCCAGGAGTAACACATCCCAGTGATTCATTCTGTAGAGAGTAGGTCGGGTGATTATAAGATTCTCTTTCCACGAAAACCACCTGGAACCACTTCCTTGTCTTATCGATTTGCTCGGAAACGGTGAACCAAACACTTTACTTCGAGCGTTTCCTAGAAGACAAACGAAAGACAAAAGGAAGTCTACGTGTAGGAAACCTTAGGGGAACGTGGATCCAGTAGCGTTATATCTAAAGGTGTATAACCTACTCGCAGTACCTATGCACTTTTTTGAAACAAAACCTTTGAAAAATCATCCCATGTGTGATGTGTTTGAATCTTTTCTTAAACATGCACTGAGAGAAAAGCGAACAAAATATTTGTTTGTATAGGGCCAAATATATATTTAGTTGTCCTAACAAAATATATTTTTGAGCAAACAAAATTTGAAAAGCAACAAATTTGTTCGTATAACAAAATATATGTTCGAATAAACAAAATCTCTGTGTTTGGCCAAAAACAATTAAAGTGTCAACTAAATGTTTTGTTGAATCAACTGTATATATTTGTTTGGCCACTCATTTGACTGCCCTCGTTCGAAAATACAGCTAGAGAGTTTGTATTTTTTGTGACGACTAGGATAGTACCCGTATGTTCGTTAGTGAATCTATTGATGTTTAACAAGTCGTATAAAGTAAAGCTGTAAATCTAGAAATATTTTTTGGCACACGTTGCCCAATATTTACTGTATATATATTTAAACGCTTTGTGGCCATTATCAGTTGCCACATTGGCTGACATTACTGAGGCGTAGCAGACGGATGCAGGTGATCCAGATTCGAATCTCGGCCGAACATGTAAAGTTTTTTTTTATATCTGCCCAAACTGTTTAATGCATGTGTAGCCAAACAAATCTTTAGTTGCACCAACCAAATCTTACAGTCTGGGGCAACCAAATGAGAAAAACAAAATAATTTGGTTGGACCAAATAAATCTTTTTTGAATCAACAACACATTTTTCTCAGTATATTCGCAGTACCTTCGCACTTTTTCAAACAAACTTTCGAAAAATCACCCCCTGTATGAGGTGTCTGGTTGGTTTCCTTGTGACGGTGACTCGTCACGTAATTTGGACGTAGTGTTTTTCTGTAAAGGTTGGCAACAGTTGGTTGCCGTGGCACGAGTGTAGAGTTTTGTTATTCAGTTTATTTTTCAATCAGCCGGCCGATTATTATTTTGTTATTGTATATACACTGTAGTGGAATATTTAATATTTTTAGAATTTATTAATCATTTTTCTTATTGTACGTTTATATTTTTTGCTCATATATTTCAAATAGTACTTCATTGTAACGTGCGCAGTTTAAATTATTGTTAGGGTGATCGCCGCCAGGTGAGCTACGTGTTACGTGCCGTGGCGCTGCACTGGCTAGGACCTAGTCAGCTGACGCCCGTTGCAAGGAGCACAAGTATAGGCTGCTCACGACAAAGTGAGCACTTTTTAAGGACCTTCTAAATTTTTCCTTTCATCCGATTTCCACCTTCCTGTTGTTTTTTTTTTTATGTAAACATTGCAATGTGACCAAGAGTATACATTTCACGACCCTCAAAATTTAATGCTCGATGCTGCAATAAGCTATATTTATGAGTAGTTAATGCATGTTGGGAGGGCCTTAAAAAGTGTTCACTTTACAGTGAACAGCCGATAGTGCGTAATGCTCCAAGCGCCGCACGAGCGGTGCCAAACAGCGGCGGGCGATATACGAATGAAGGCGGTCTCGGGCCGGAATGTTTTGCACGTAACGTAAAAGTATGAAGCTGCTACCTTGGTGTAAAGACTGCACGTTTATTATTACGTTACGTAACTTAGAGTTACGCCCTTGCCACCGCAGAAGTATGCCGGTCCTGTCGTAATGTTTGTTTTTTTTAACTTAGTCCCTGGCTGCGAGTGCCGGAGTGATACATAATCGTGCGCAGCGACGTAACTGCAGCGTGCAATACCTTTTTAATCGCACGCGGCTGGTGTGTGCAGGAATGCTACGAGCGTCGTGGCGCATTCACTGCGCCGGAGCTGCGGTCAGCTGACGAGCTGTGCGACCAAGTCGTCCCGGCGGGCGCTGGAACCTGTGACACGGCGCAACAACGGTGATTTTCCTGGGGCTGTGCGTCGTCCCGTGCTGCCACGTCGCTGCTACATACCAGCTGTGAGAGCAGCGAATCTTGGTGTGGCCTGTACTGTCCGGGCCGTATATTTCCTGCTTGTTCTGCGACGTTAAAAGTGTTGTGAAAGTTTGCTACGCGGAGCGCCCCTCGTCTGCGAGCGTCTTGTACCGCGACACATCATGTTAACTGTCTATAAGGAATATTTTACTATAGGCCGTTCACGCTAAAGTGAGAACTTTTGAAGCCCTAGTTACTATCTTCCTTCAGCCAATTCATGTCCTTCCACCACTTGTTAATGTAAATCCTGCCATGTGAGTGATAATTACAGGGTATGCACTCATCATACCCAAAACCAAAAGTTCGAGGCCACAATGAAATGTATTTATTGGATATTATGTCTGATGAAACAGCTCCAAAAAGTGCTCACTTTACCGTGAAAGGCCTATAATTGTGTTGCCAGTGCACGTAACTTTTTAGTATAATATGTTCACCACTATAGCACTCAATTTACTATAGCATTGAATTTGGAAGCGAAAATACTTGTTATGTATGAGACGGAGTGTGAATGCAAGTGAAGATAGCAGATTGTAACATATTAGTAAATAAAATACCTTGCAATTTAAACTGAAAATTAGTGTGCGTTGTCAGTTACTGCTTCAATCCTCTGCCTGCATATTTGACAGCTGCAAATATTAATATCGAACTGCGCAACCTTTACACCGATACTCTAGTAATTAAACTTAACAACGAGTTTGCTACCTGCTCTTAAGATTTGTTGCTCTTTTCTATAATTGAGTTCGTCATCTACTCACGAATTATGTTTGGAGGTTTAGGGTACTGTTGGCAAAGTGAGGCAGCATTTGAGTATCCTGAAACCTACGCTGGGTAGAAGGCGGTTCATCCTAAACACGACATGTATCAAATAAGCGTTTTATACTTCTGTCAACAGCAAATTCTTTAAAATATAACTTTTAACCACAGTTTATCTATAAATTACATTACCGCATTTAAAATTAATAGGAATAAATAGAGAGAGTACCGCTTGTGCAAAATATAATTAGACAGGGTTCGCAAAATGCGGTGGATTGTCCCATTGATGTAATTTTCTAAACTTAGTCAGGCTTTGTTTCCACGAGTCGGAGGAATATCCTGGAATTAGAACTTTAGTAAGATTTCGGAGAAGTTGGAAGTAACAGTGAATGGACTATAGCTAACACATATAGAGTGAAGTCACATTTGCAATTGGATCACAGTTTCCTAAACACGCCGTGGGTGCCTCCGAGCCAATAGCATACTTGCAAGGAAACACACAGCCAATTCCATACTGCCAAGAGTGGTGTAACACTAGCTACTCTATAGAGCCGCAGACAGTGAACGTACAGCTGAGGCTCGAGTATACATAGGACTGTGGAGTCTAGCCTACAGGTCATTGAACTCGCGAGATGTACTTATCCCTACAAATTACGCATGGTTCAACGACAAACGTATTGCAAAGTTTTTACACGTGTTTTAAGTTAAACGTGTCCCTAAATAAAAACGCGAATTTTGCAGGTCTCTAGCTGTAGCAGTTCATCTCGCGTGCCTTTGCAAAGTTCAGCGGCGGGCGGGTAAAAACCACTAGGTACAAAGAAAAAAAACTATAAATTGAACAAGAATTTCCAAGCTATTTTCGGAGCTGGATAAGTTTCTTGGTGACAATAGGCGGCACTTTATTCTTCAGTTTGTCCGTTGGGCCACCACGCACCCGTCCAAATAACGCGTTAGCCATCGTTCATCTTTCCACCTGTACTTCGTACACGGTCAACTGGCCACTTTCGAAATACCTGCTGAGGATATACACGCATGCACATTGTGTATTCTTCCGTAATCATTTTAAATTAACATTTCCGTGGGCCTGATCAGTTCGTTCGTACGCCGATCAGGTGAAACTGTGAGGTTATTAGAAATGTAAATACTCTCGAGAACTCACAAATGTTTATCTAACATTTAACTCGACGTTGAGACATGGGACTACTTTGGCTTCGTAATCAACACCTTTATTGGGCGCATGCCAGACGTTGTGACATGGGACTACTTTGGCTTCGTCATCAACACCTTTATTGGGCGCATGCCAGACGTTGTGACATGGGACTACTCTGGCTTCGTCATCAACACCTTTATTGGGCGCATGCCAGACGTTGAGACATGGGACTACTTTGGCTTCGTCATCAACACCTTTATTGGGCGCATGCCAGACGTTGTGACATGGGACTACTTTGGCTTCGTCATCAACACCTTTATTGGGCGCATGCCAGACGTTGTGACATGGGACTACTTTGGCTTCGTCATCAACACCTTTATTGGGCTCATGCCAGACGTTGAGACATGGGACAACTTTGGCTTCGTCATCAACACCTTTATTGGGCCCATGCCAGACGCTGAGACATGGGACTACTTTGGCTTCGTAATCAACACCTTTATTGGGCGCATGCCAGACGTTGTGACATGGGACTACTTTGGCTTCGTCATCAACACCTTTATTGGGCGCATGCCAGACGTTGAGACATGGGACAACTTTGGCTTCGTCATCAACACCTTTATTGGGCGCATGCCAGACGCTGAGACATGGGACAACTTTGGCTTCGTCATCAACACCTTTATTGGGCGCATGCCAGACGCTGAGACATGGGACTACTTTGGCTTCGTCATCAACACCTTTATTGGGCGCATGCCAGACGCTGAGACATGGGACTACTTTGGCTTCGTAATCAACACCTTTATTGGGCGCATGCCAGACGTTGAGACATGGGACTACTTTGGCTTCGTAATCAACACCTTTATTGGGCGCATGCCAGACGCTGAGACATGGGACTACTTTGGCTTCGTCATCAACACCTTTATTGGGCGCATGCCAGACGTTGTGCCAGTTAAAATATACGCAGGTAAGGGCAGCAACGTTTTTTTAAAGGTTGATTTTAAAAGTGCTCAGTCGTGAACAACCCATACTCCTTAAAACATCTTAGCGGTGCACATTTCTACCATCGTAGAGAATTATAATACCGTCATTTTTGTTCAGTGGCCGAACAATTCATGGCAGATAAGAACTATCGATGAGCCAGGACCAGATGCTCGTTTCTAAAGGCTTTTCACCATAAAGTGAGCACTTTAGAAACGCACCCAAGAAAAAAATCACTGACCTTGCATGTTAATATTTTAATGGGTGCACTGAGTGATATTCGTCTAGTAAAGTTGGTAACGACGGATGGAAAGTACGTCGAATAAATAGTGTTAGGTAACCACATGTGACAACTTAAAATTATTTATTTCACTTTCTGGTTTTTTAATGCATCGAAGTGTGAAAATGAGCAGATAGTATTTACTTCCTAAATAATTTCACATGACCGACGCATGAACAAAGTGATGGGGCCCATAGCAATGTTAATTTTACATAAGGCGGAGGAATACACAACGTGTATACAAGTAGATCTTAAGCAGGGCTTTCAAGAGTGCTCATTTTACCGTGAACAGCCTTTACAAGCATTATTAAGACGACTTCGGCGAATGTCCATTATCAGTGCAGGTTATCAAGTCAGAATTCACTTGGAGTGAAGACAAGAAAAAAGAACCACGTTCGAATCGGCAGATTTTGTTCAAATACGACCGTTAGTCACGTGGTTAGTAACTTTATATTTCGTATTTTGTTCCTAATGCACCAAATACAAAAAAAAATTCCACCGTTCAAGTTTGAACTTTTAATGCATGTCTCATTTTTAAAGGAACTACGTGAACTCTTAAGAATAAATATTTTAAATTGTGACAATACCAGTACCGCAGTTAAACGTCAATGGAGTAGTAATGTTTAGGGAATCTCGGGAAAGATTATACACGTATTAAATTTGTATATAACCATTGCAGTAACTGAAGTTTGTAATTCGATGTTTTTAGCTGTAGCCGCATTGACACGTGGTTACAAGAGCCAAATAAATGGCCACAGACCATATCCAATTCGAACCATGTCAGATTGAAAATTACAAACTAACGAATTGACCAATTCGAGCGCGGCCTCTGAAAGAATTGCCAAACAAACACGTTTACATTTTACATTTAGACTACGAGTCGAGTTCCAGTGATTGAAACAACTGGTAAATAATTACGGCGTTCCAATTTCATGTTTTTTTTTTTTTTCGGGGTAGTTCATGACGTGTGTCGGGGAATTGGTCGGAGGGGTCTGAGGGGGAGGGGGTGTACAGTAGAGACTAAAATTGGTACGAGAGGTCATAACGGGGAGCGTCGTGCAACTTTCAGAAACCAATTATCTATTTTCCAATGAAAAAAGCAATCAAGATGTTATTTGCGTGCCATTTAATTTCTGCGACGCGAAAAAGCTCTCTTCGTGTCCCGCGACAGATTTATTTCGGTCTCTTCTCTGGGAAATGAGCAGCGTGGGCAATGAGACGCTATCGCCAGACGCCGAAGAAATATTCGTCGTTTTGACATGACAAAAAAAAAAAAAAAAGTGACAAATATTGCTGAGAATGAAAAACATAAGCGGATATCAACGGAAGTCGAAATATATGACACCAGGAGAAGAAATTCTCAAGGAGACATCTGGACGCCGCCGGTGGTATCTGCTGCTAGCGAGGCATCCCGCCTAACAATAAGTAAGGATTGCAGCTATAGTACATTCGCCTCTTCTTCGCACTTTTTAAAATCTAACCTATGAAAAATCACTCCATATATGACGTGTTTGGTTATTTCCTAAACATGACATGTGTCACGAACTTTTATACTGCTGTTAAAGGGTATTCACGATCAAGTGAGCACTTTTGAAATCAACCTTAGAAAAAAGTCACTGCTCCTAACTGCATATATTTCTTGGGCGCATTGAGTGACACGCGCCCAGTAAAGTTGGTAACGATGGATGGAAAGTAGTTCCCTATCGTAACGTCAAATAAAAAGTGTTAGGTAAACATTTGTGACAACTTTGGTTATTTCTTTGACTTTCTGTTTTTTTTTTAATGCACCGATGTGTTAAAATGAGCAGATTTGTAAAATATTTACTTTTCTAATAATTTCAGAGTTTCACTTGATGGACGCATGAATAAAGTGGCGAGACCCATGGCGGGAGAATACACGAAGTGCATACAAGTAGATATTAGCAGGGCTTTCAAAAGTGCTCAGTTTACTGTGAACAGCCTATAATGTGAAAGTGCCTTATTTTTAGTTCTTCTGAAATTATAATTTCATTCTATCACTGCGCGATAATAATTCATTTACAATTAAGATGAATAAAAACAGTAGGAAAACACGTAGGTTGGTAATGCCTAGCAAGAAATTGTTCCTATGGGAAATGTCACTACAGTGAGTGTGCAGAAATGCGGGGTGCTGTCCCTATGGTGTCGTTTTCTACACTCGGTTCAGCTTTGTCCACGCGAGGAGGAAGAATATCGAGGAAGCAGAACTTCAGCAGGCCTCCCGGAAGGTTGGAAGTGACGGTGGACAGACTATAGTTAGAGAATCGGGCCAGACTTTCAACGTGAATGAAACTAGAGTAACAAAGTACACTGCTGTATGTGCCTGGGCGTTGCCAGATCCGTAAGGTATTGAGTTCTTAATAACGTAAAATAACTGAAATTAAAGAATTTCCTTAGAGTGTGTTTGACGTACACGTTTTCCCAATTTGCTGATCTACGAAAATGAACACCAATTTCGCAGTTCAAACGAAGCCTGTCGAGTGCTTTCAAGACGTCTTACGAACTACTAGGGCCATCTGTTTTTCGTGAAATAGTTTTAGACTCAAGTTTGAAAGCTTACGTGCAAGCTGGAAAATTTTCATTTAGCTACAGGCTGCTTGTCAGCGTGAGAGGACAATTCCGACTCGAGTTGGCCGATCAGAATGGAGTTACGCTGACACGTAAACACCCGCGTGATTGGCTAGCAGACACTGATGACGCGTGCGGTTTAAATTTTAAACCATCCAGCCACGAATACTGGTCCCGAACTAACGCGTTTTGTAGTACAACTTTTCGCGAAAAACAGGTGGCCCTTCTCATTAAAGGCTGTTCACGTTAAAGTGAGCACTTTTTGAAATCAAACTTAGAAAAAGACACTGCCCATACCTGCATATAGACTACAACGGGCGCACTGAGTGACATGCACCCGGTAAAGTTGGTAACGACAGATGGAAAGTAGTTCCATAACGTCGAATAAAAAGTGTTAGGTAACCATTTGTGATAACTTAAAATTATTTATTTCCGTTTATGTTATTTTAATGCATCAGATGTGTAAAAGCGAGCATATTTATAAAATATTTACTTTTATAATCAATTCACAGTTTCACTTGACCGACGCATGGATAAAGCGATGCGGCCCATATCAATGTTAATTTTGCTTTACACGGCAAAATACACAACTTACATACACGCAGATACTAAGCAGGGCTTTCAAAAGTGCTCGTTTTACCATGAACATCCTATATAAATACTGTTTCATAGTGTAAGGGGGAAACGTGAATATTGTTACTGGCGGGGCAAGGTTTCCTCAGAGTCCTGTCGTTTTCCCTCAGCCTTCATTCCCTCGTTGTTTACTGTCGATCATATTTCACCAACGTCGATTCTAGGCGCCCTACAAATATCACCACTGCACTCTCAGCTAAAGAGATATAGTCCATTAACAGTTGATTGCAACTTTTCTGAGACGGTGCTGAAGTTCTGCTTCCAGAGTATTCCTCCGCCTCATGCAAACAAAGTTAAAATAAGTCTAAAAAAATTACAGAACAGGAACCAGTCACCGCATTTGTGCGCATTCGGTGTAGTAATATTTTGCACAAGAATTATTTCTTACTACGGATTGAAACACACCTATTTTATTAAATATTACAATTTATACATAAAATATACGCAAGTGTTCAACTTAACTAAAAATTAGTTGAAGAAATGTGGATGGCCCTTAACATCGATCTTGAGAGCCGATGAGGGTTATTGAGGCGAGTATGGAGCAGCGCCGGAACGAAGGGACGGGGGAAGCCGGAGATCCCCGAGAAAACCCGCCGACCAACGACATCGTCAGGTACGATTCCCACATCCAGAAATCCGGAGTGACCCGATCGGGGATTGAACCCGGATAGCCTTGGTGGGAGGCGAGCAGGCTAACCGCTCAACCACAGTAGCACCCTATAAATGAGTTACTTTAAAGTTAACACAAGTATAAAACACTTGTGATACAAGCCATATGTAGTATAGGCTGTTCACTATAAAATGAGTACTTTTTAAGGCCCTTCTAAATTGTTCCTTCCATCCTATTTCCATCTTCCTGCTGCTTTTTAATATAAAATTGATTTGTGACGACTAAACACAGTGTATACATTTCACCACCCTCAAAATTTAATGCCTGATGCATTAATATATATTTATTAGTGGTCAAAACCTGTTTACAGGACCTTAAAAAGTGCTCACTTTACCGTGAACATCCTATAAACAACTAAGCACGTCATGCATAGAATGGTTTTTTAAAGGTTTGATACAAAAAAACGTGAAGAAACCGCAAATAGACTATATTCGGATAAACGCCAAGAAAAGGGATAGAAGAGAGATGAAAGGGGGTTGACCAAGCACGGGGGAAAGGAAGGGGGTTGCAGTATTTCCCGGCGTCATGATTGGCTGGCACATGGCCCACGATATCGCCGGGCGCTCATCTTTACGACACGTTCCTTGGAAGGGTGGAGAGACACTGGCAGGAGAGGGTACGATGCGCCCCGATAGCGGAAACGCGCGCGCCCATAATGCACCGCTCAGACGAGGGTGGCTCGACGACAGGCAGTGTAAGGGTTGGGGGTAGCTCAGCCAGCTGACAGACACACCGGCTCCCCTGAACAGGGGTGGCCAGTACCTGGTCTGGCCCGCTTCCTACCACGCCGTTCAACCGCATCATTTTATTGTGCGGCTGGGTTTTGCATGCTTCACGTTAATTTTTTATTTCAATAGCTGAAAGAAATGTATACATGGGTAGCTAACGGGGAGCGGGGGTTGAAGAAGGTGGAGTGGGGGAGCTCCCCCTTCTGTATAATGCTTATTTTGCCAAGGTATTATGACAAGTCATTAGATATATTTAAAAATGAATCGCCTGCCAAGCTTCTGAAGTAGCTTGGATGATATCGTGGCACATTCTAACGACGCAAAAGGGAACTAACTATAGGTGTAAGCTAAAGCTCCTATCCCATTCGCAAACCCTGCTCCCCTCCCCCCTTCGCCAAACATAAATCGTCGCTACGCCCCTGGAAGGATCACACATAAGTAAATATTTGAAGTCTAATGATTATAGTTTTCAAGAAATAATACCGAAAAGTACAACATTTCTGGATATTGGAGCTTAAGTTTTGAAGTGCGTAATTAACTTTGCCAAATAAATCGCATGTCACGTGAACAATGTCATATACAAAACATGTTAATTAAGTATCAAGAATATTTCACAATGAGTTCGTGGGTATTTTTAATTAGCTATTGATAGTGTTGCCTACACATTTTTGTTAGTCCAAGACGAACTAGTAAATATCAATATTATTTTCTCTCGGACGAATAAAAATGTGTTGGCGAAAACATTAATAGATATTTTAAAATATATTCTGGATGCCAGTACCCGAGTACAGATTGTTAAATATCCTTGATCCAGGGTATTCACGGTAAAGTGAACAGTTTTTATTAAGGGCCCTGCTATATTTAATCTTTCAGCTAATTTCCACCTTTCCACCAATTTTTAATACAAACATTGCCGTGTGACTAAAACACACAATGTATACATTTCACCATCCTCAAAAATTAACGTCTGAGGCTGCATTAAAATATACTTAATTGTTGTTAATGTCTTTTGGGAGGGCCTTAACAAGGGCTCACTTTACCGTGAATAGCATATACTTCAAACTTGGTCTCCCATGTTCTGAACCTTCCGAATTTCGGTGTTATATTTTGAAAACTATTATCATTTGACTACGAATATTTACTTTTATGTGACCCTTGTATAAAGCTCTTTCGGATAGTAAAATTTAAAAAAATATTGTAAAATATTTGGGCGGTAAGAATCGTTCTCATCCACCACGTGGAAGTTTCCATTTATGTACCGTAAATCTATTTTCAATTAAATTATGAAATATTTAGTACAGTACGTTTACACTATACAAATGGCTTTGACTGTAACTGTCTAATCTTATCCACGCGTTATCATGTAATTGTGAAACGCCAAGAATAATCTAATCGATGCTGTACTAATCACGTTATTATTACTTGACACAGGTTCTCCGAATTTCTGTATGTTCTACACCGGAATGTATATTGCCAGAGAGGTAGCGATAGTTGTATTTTCGTAATAAGTGAGCCTAAGCAACTGAAATAAGCTAAAAACCAGCAATTCAACAACCCCAAGCCGTGTGAGGCGGGGAATAAGTTTTCCGGCTACCTAGTCCTTCAAACTGTAAGCAGATGTTCACATTAAAAAAAACTCTTAAATTGACCAATATTTTTTTATACGTTTATACGAGTATTATTTAAGGAACTATTTACGCCCGAAGACTTTTTTTTTTTCAGTTTTATAACCCCTTCTCTAAGAGGGGAAATTGACAAAAAAACTACGCCATTTTACATCAAACAACATGTCACTAACACTTTGAGGTCGGCACACTTCTATTAGTTTCAAAGACAAGCTAGACGTTAGTTACCTATGTCCACCGCGGCAGGGATACCAAGTTCTATTGGTCCCTATTGTAACTTAATGCCATTATATTGGCCAAAACGACACCAGTATTTCCGTATTGGCCGGCTGTGAACCAAATGATCTTTCATACGTAACAAGATGTACATGCAACCGTATTCATTTCAGTAACTGTGAAAAATGGTGTCGTTTATTTACAAAGGTCGTTGTTGATGTTGTGTTGGTTCCTATTTTAAATTAAAGAGTTGGTGCAAGTATATAAAAGAAGTTCTGTTTTTTTTTTTTGTGTGTGGAAACGATCCAACGGATTTTGTCCGAACTACACTCGGGTATAGTCCTCAAAGTGATACTTCTTTTTCTTCGTAAAAACCGCGGGGTTTTGAGGTTGACATGAAATGAAAAGGAAAATCACGCCGTAGTCGAAACACGCGAATATCACAGTTGTTTCTGGTAGTTCCTGAGCCAACGTTGGGGTTGCGGACACGCCCAGAAACCGAAAACCTGTCAAATGAAACCGTGAAATTACTATCCACATCACTGATGCACATTGATTACACCTTTAATAGTACCTGAAATATGAAGAATTACGTTTCCTGATTCTCTGAAGGGAAAAAGTAACTTTGGGCCTCAGAAGTGCTCACGTTACCGCGAACAGCATTTAGTTGTACTTCAGCCAGGGTTTTCGCATACGCCCAACTACACACGGTTACGTTTTTTTTTTTTTTTTTTTTTTTTTCCCCACCGAAGGTTTAATTACCAGTGAGGCGGCAGTACTTTTAAAAATTTATTTCTCTTGGCCTCGGTTCTGCGTGTTGCTCGCTGTTATCTGCCCGCACGCGACTTGCACACTGCTCCAACTTGATATGAAGTAGTTAAAGGGCAGCCCCCACCCCCCCCCCCTCATCTTCAAAAAAAAAATATACCAACCATAACACAGTCCCACAACACTCGCGACCTCGTCGATTGCCGACTGGACATGCCAACCACCCATTGCCTTCCTAGGTCGTGTTTCCTCCTATAGGCTGTTCACAGTAAAGTGAGCACTTTCGAAAGACCTCTCATTTGGAATAAAAGTAGAAATATATATTCAATTTTAGCCTTGGACGTTAACTTCCGAATACGGTGGAATACACACTGCGTTTATTACTTACGCTGCAACATTTATTTAAGAAAGGTGGTTAAAGGATTTAAAAAAATGGCTGAAAGGAAAAAGTAACTAGGACTTCAAAAGTGCTCACTTTACCGTGAACGGCCTATACCACAACTACGAACATGCGAAACGTCTATACGCTGTTCTATAGTTAATTGAGCCCGTGTTTTAAGATCTACTTCTAGCTTCTACTCTACACCACACTCGGAAGTTAACCTTTGAGGATATTATATATATATATATATATATATATATATATATATATATATGAGAAAGCTATCAAAAGTGGTCACTTTACCATGAAGAGCCTATACCAAGCTTCCAGCGACGGTGTTTGAATGATGAATCTATGATCAAAAAAATTCCTTTCCCATGCATAAAGTTTCAAGATAACTGTTTCAAACCGAATATATACCGCGTGACATTTCTTAAGGAATACTGGCACGTTAATAAATCTTGCGGGGTTTTGTGTGTTTTTTTTTCTAATATTCATATTGAAATTCACATTTTTTTAAAATAAATAATGATTTTTTAAAATTAATTTCTTAACGTAGCATTATTTGCTGAGAAAGTATCACAGAATACATTTTTGTTCGTAAAAGTTATCTTCAAAATTGGTTAATTGCGACGGAATTACTTCAACATAGGTTCCCCATTTATGGTGAAATATGGTCGCCGTTTTGGATGTGCGCGTATTTTCCTCCATAACTTAATTTCCTTACTCAACATTTAAAAGCCATGCTAATGAAGGCATATGGAACATTTTTACAGTCATTTCGAAATGCAACTTATTTTGTTACATGATTAGTTTCGCATCAAATATTACCCAATTATTCACTAGGGCCAATCCCACATGGAAAAATACAGGTATAATTGAAACTACATAGATATTTAAAAAATCGTTAAGTAATCCTTTACGTAATGACTATCTTTGATTTTTTATGCCTGGTAATAAATTTTCATTACGAAGATTTGTAAGAAAAATCGAAGATGGAATGGATACTATATCCCTTTAAACCCCATACCTGCAGGTTTAGTAGTTATAATACATTCACGATTACTTTACACTTTTTCCGAGGCCCTGGTAAGTTCTACTTTCACGATATTCCTCCGCCTCGTGCAAACTAAGCTTAACTACCTCTAGAAAATTACACCAAAGGACAACGCACCGAATTCGTGCGCACTCAGTTGTAATGATACTCTGCATGAGAACTATTTCTTACTAGGCGCTACCAACACACATGTTTTATCACTGTTTTACTAGTATTTATCATAAATGAAATATTGTAATTTATAAATACAATACAGGAGCATAGGTGTAAAACGCTTGTGATACAGGATATGTAGGAAATAACTAAACACAACCTACATGCGGTGATTTTTGAAAGGTTTAATTTAAAAATGGCGAAGGAACCACTACAGCGCCCGTAACAGAGAGTGATTTTTTTTTTCAAAGATTGGTCACTACGGACAGGTGTACTTCGCGATGGTATTTTTTTTTTGGTCATGCTAGACTTCAATATCCTACGTCCACAACCACAGCTTCCTTTCATTATTGGCCGCGTGTCTACCTGAGAAGACATGTTCCCATTTTACTGGGCCAATCGTAATAAAGAACTCCGACACTGAACGTCCATGATTTGAGCACATGAGAAACGTGGCATTTAAAATCATCCAACCACGAAAGTGCACATGAACTGAAGTGTTTCGGAGTACAACTGGCCTTGAAATATTTTCGCGGAAAACACCTATCCCTATTGATCACGAAAGTGTTTTACTTTATCGTGAACGGACTACATACCTTTATTTTTTTTATCGCAACAGCGTGCGCGCGAGTGCACGACCGCGTTTGAGAGACACTTTCTTCAGTCTCCCGAGCCGAAGTAAGCCGTAACGATCCCGAGATTACCGCGCCGCAGTTCCTGAAATAGCGCCGTCGCATAAGATCGCGCGGCGCGATCTCTATTCGCGGTGCTGCTGCACCGGCGAGCGTTGGTTTCGAGCTGTCGCGTGTCGCATCCCCGTTCTGGAGGTCGTGGCTTCCAGCGAGAGTTGAAACACATCCACGAGGCGCTCAATAGCCGAGGTTTTCAGCTGTGACGGGAATGTAACATCGCGGGGGGAAACATAATTTACTGACAACAGGTACTGCAGCAGTGTCTACTCAGTTATTTCTATGGCAATTAGTGGTCGCGGTGGCCGGGCGGTTAGCCCACTCGCCTCCCACCAAGGCGGGTCAATCCCCGGCCGGGTCATCGGATTTTCGCAAGAGGGAATCTTGCCGGACGATGCCCTTGGGCGGCGGGTTTTCTCGGGGATCTCCCCGTTTCTCCCGCCCTTTCATTCAGGCGCTGCTCCAAACTCACCTCACTACACCCTCATCGGCTCTCAAGACATCGACATTTAAAGGCACCCAAATCTCTCCTCTCCACTCCACAAAAAGATTTCATTAATTAATATACCCGTATTGGAGTTTACGTTTTTAACAGACTTTGACTCCAAAGCCTTGTTTTATGGCTAGAGACCTGAAGAATTCGGGAGCTCAATGACCTGCAGGCTAGCCTGTATAGTCTTTATGTACAAATATGCCGATATCAACAGCACATTGGTTGTCCGCTATCACAGTGGAAGGCGATAATTGGACACCGTTCTCCAGGAGGTGTCAAACACCGTGTGGACAAATGGCTAAAGTTATGTAAGCCCACTTTTTTTTATAATAGCTTGTCCCGAAATGAATCCGTTAATTCCTCAGGTCTCTATTTATGGCACATCTCGTGGTCATCGTGTACGTAAACAGTTCCAACTTGCACTACGGCAATTAACTGTGCCATAAATAATTCTTACTTCCAGTCTGATACTTTTCGTTATGTACACGTTTTTCATCATGAACCGAGCTTTGACGAAGAGGAGAGGGAGGGGGAGAGAGAAAGAGAGAGAGAGAGAGAGGAGAGAGAGAGAGAGAGAGAGAGAGAGAGAGATGGTCCGCAACAGTGCAGTGAGAACACTGCACAAACTAGATTTTTTTTTTCCTTCACAGACTGTGGCCTGTGGCCGTTTCAATTGACCTGTGAGAATTCCTATACTCCAGTACACAGAAATGTTTTGATTCGTCGCGCGTAAAAAAAAATACATTGGGGAAAACGTAGAAACTAGAAAAATTCGCTGATTTTGCACCGCGTCTAATCATAAGTTACATTTCCCTCGTTTTTTTTTGGGGGGGGGGGGGGGCAAAGGTATTTAATTTCAGGACCTCCTGTTTGAATGGTTTATCAACATAGGTACCATTTCTATGAGTCTCCGGTTCTATCACAGAGAGCTTGTTTTGTATTTTCTTTGCAGACTGGGATTAATCCAGACCTGTCGTAATGACAATCTGTTGTATTATAGACTGTAGACATGAGACATAATAGGCAACTTCTTCCTTCCATTATCATTAGTAACAGCGGATGTGCCTGGTACGTGAAGACGATTGGGCTTCGTGTGTTTTATTAAGAAAGAAATATTGCGTGAGTGCTGTCATTATTATTTGTTCGTCTCGTCGGTGGGAGAAAGGAGGGGGAGGGGGGAACACAAGGTAAAAACTTGAAAAATTTGTCCACGTGACAGCATCCCCAATCCGAAAATTCCTACCCCCCACTCCGTCATGAATCACGGAAAAATGATGAGCGATACTTATTTTTTTCCCCCGGTTGCCTTAACGTCGGCCACAGGCCGTCCCCACCCCCCTTCCCCGGGCCTACAGATTTATATCCACCTTTCATGTTTAATGGAAGGTCGTATATAAAAGTACAAAAATCCAATCCATTTTTCTGCCGCCGTCCCGAAATAACATATAAACCTGAAGTCCGTCCTGAAAGGTCGAGCTAGGAGGGAGGTTTGTTATTCCGGTATCGGCGGGCGAAGGAAGGGGGTGGTTGAAGAAGAAGGGGAAAAAATATATAATGGCCGCAGGAAAAGAGCAAAGGGCGATGGGTAGGATGCGTGCGCGCGACGACATAGCCTCCCAGCCGCATATCTTATTCACCGCGGCCGCGCGGCGGGCGATGCGTATCGAGATGTCGAGAACAATCACTCTGCGAAGGTCGATACGGAACGAGATGTCGAGAACCATCTCTCTGCGAAGGTCGATACGGAACGGTAAAGGGGGTGCCGCGAGGCGAGGCAGGCCTAGTGTGCGGCCGAAAACATTTCCTGCTGACATAATGGCAGCGACCAAACCCCATTTTTTTTTTTTAAGAGGAAAAGGAGCATTCCCATGATAATCCCGAACACGCTCCGGCTTATTGAATGCGTCTGTGATTTCGAGGAAGTGGGAATATACGCTTCCTATAAATTTCATAACTGGGTCGTAGAACTACATGCTGGTTCTTCATCCCTCCATCGCTTTTTATTTCCCCTTCTTTCGCACTTCTCGTGAAGTAAATCGGAAGAGAAGAATGGAAAATGGCTGAGCGTATAACTGTGCGAACGAGCATGAGACACCGATTTTGGTCTTACTACATATATTTTTTCGCCGAATAAATACCACCAGACGGATTTAAAGCGTTTCTAGTTCGCTACGCCATTCCCTTAGAAAACAACAGGTTCTGGGTTCGTATCCCTGGAAATGGGTGCACGTGTCGCTATCAGACGAAAGCTCACGTTATTTTAGTACAAAAACTGTTCCCGTTTAGTGTTTTTGCAAAAGCTGATGATTAACGACAGGAAAAATCCGGGAACTCATTCGACGGCTGGTTGGACTACGAACTGAATTGTGTGCTTACTGTGTAAACCAATAAGAAACATGCGCGAAGATACCCACGGAACTCCTTATTACCCAGTCATAACAACAAAAAGTGCCAGCTCACTTGAGCAGCAGCAAATTAAGAAATAGGCGAGGTTCGATTATGCGTAATCTTGTAGGGACAGGGAAAAATCTGGCCCTGGAGCGAGCTCCACGCCTGGTCCGGCTCTGTAGGGGGTGACTACCCTCAACACCCCAATCCAGCAGACCCGGCCACTACTCGTTTGCTCGCCCGGGGGGGGGGGGGGACGATTTACAACGATGATATGACTCGAGTCACAGCCCTTCCTCCCCCTGATTTACTTACGTTAATTTTTTAAAGGTAATTGTAAAGTGTATTGATTGAAGTCATAAATTGTAAGCATATGTCGAGTCGAGAAGATTTTGTTTGTATTTACTGTAAAAAAAAACATTGGGATAAGCATCATCACGAATATAACAACTAGACCTGCCTGCAAAATTGATGACTTATTTTTGTACTTATGTGAACTTCAGAACACACGAGTGCAGGATATAGAAATTTCTTTGCGTCGAAATTTTTGATTGCCACGAAAAATCCTGCGCGACGCAAAGAAAACTATTAAACAGAAGAAGATTTGTCTTTTGACCGGACGTCTGGTGACCCCACTCCTGGGATCTAAGTTAATATCCCCGAAGTTAGCGAGGACTCCACGGTAACTGTGTTCGGGAACAGCGTACGAAGTTTTCTCGAGGGACGTGTTGTCGATCACAAACACAAGTGACCGACGCGTGGGTCGAATGCGCAAGCCGTCGCTGGTAAATTTGCAGACCCAGAAAGGGGACGAACTGACCTAACACAAGGATGGAGCGGGGGGGTGGGGTGCGTGTGGCGAAATTGAACTCCTGGGGGTCAGCGCCCAGGATCGAGTCTGAGCGCGTCCTCTGTTTGGCGCCTTACACGAGTTTGGGAATCGGAAGATCTCGTAAGGTCTCGTATCGACGTGCGCGTCAGGCAGGAGTGAACCTTATTAACAAGTGTTACTCAAGTTCGAAAGGGTGCTGCGTGCGGGCACCGCCCAGAAGTGAAACCCGGTTAATTATAATTAATTTCGCGGCGTGCGCCGTGGAACTAGCCCCGAGACATTTCGCCAGAACCGATATTTTGCAAGGGCAGTGTATCCGATTCCAACTTTTCCGAGCGGGGAGTCGAGTGGCGAGATTCGGGCGGCATCGAGGTCTGGAGAGCCGATGAGGGCGAAGCTAGGCGAGTATTTAGCAGCGTCGGAATTAAAGATCAGGAGAAACGGGAGATCCCGGAGAAAACTCACCCCACTAGCAGCATCGTCCGGCACAATTCCCACGTGCGAAAATCCGGGAGCGACCCCATATGAGAATCGAACCCGGTTCGCATAGGTGGGAGGCGAGTAACCTAACCACTACACCACCGCGGCGATAACCTATACCGTCTTTCTGCCGAGCGCAGCAAACGTAGGTTTTTCCCCGTGTTATTATTTCTCCGTCGTCTCTAGCGTGCTTCAAACCGCGCTGTCACTATACTCCGCTGTTACTTCCCAATTTCCTGAAGCCCTGCTGAAGTTATACTTCCGGGATATTCCTCCGCCTCGTACAAACGAAGCTCATGGAAAGACTCTTCGCTTCATTACTAAGGTGGACGACCAGGCTCTACATAATGTAAGAGTATCTGAATTAAATTTCAATTATCAGCTTCATTACTGGGTCCGTCGGACCAGGCGGATTAGCTATTCAGACCCATTGGTTTTAAGGCATAATCAGTTCCACAACTATATTAGTAATGCCTACATGGAATATATTCGTTCAGTGAGAGTTGGACCTGGATGATACGACATTCATGTGTTGGTATAATTCAGTCGTGCAATGGCATAGGGCCAACGTACCACATTCATGCGCACTCAGTGTAATAACATTTTGTATAAGAACTATTTCCACTAGGCATTACAACCACGCCTATTTTCTCTGTCTTTATTCATACTAGCTATAAATTAAATACTAAAAATTAGAGACAAACTGTAAGTAAAATACCCCTCAAAGCACTTGTTTAGATGAAGCGTTCCAGACTCGAATCACATTCACGTTGCCTATGATAGTCGCATTGGCATAAAAGGATTTTTAACCCCTTCACGCCGTTTGCAGCCAACTGCCTACGTGCTGCACAGGAAAGTAATGTTCGACCGGCACTGTACTCTACGAAGGTCAGTGGCCAATGATTTTCCCTGGAAGTAACAGATTCGTAAACCATGCTTCTGCTCTACGTTACGATTGGCTCACATTTCTAACCACTGGACATAAAGCCCACAGCTTATTGGTTGTGATAAAGAAACAGTTTCTCAACCAATTTAAATACAGCAAGCGTCAAAAATGTTTTTATTTGAAACACCAGAAACCATACATTAATGTGGGAATGAAAGGCTGGGTTTACGCAGCTATCTTGAGCACTCTACTCCACATTCGGTCGACGCCCACGTCTTGTTCAACGGACACTACTACCCAGAAGCGCAGAGAGCGACTCTTGCCGACCCGCCATTCGCCCGTCCATTTGTCATACCCCCTCGCACAAGCTGGCGGTTTTAATGGACAATTAGCCCCACCCCCTCCCGGCCATGGTTCGAGCACCCCTAAATAAACGCACCCTCCGGACACTGATACCAGGGGAAATAAGCACGTGGTGCGCGCGACAACATCGCATAGTCTACACGACAATTTCTCCCTCAGTTCTGGCTGGCGGGCATTTTCAACGACGCCGATTGCATTCAGTCTGTTATCTTAGTGACAAAACTCCAGTCAAACAAGGGACTTATCACTACATTGGATCACAATGAATCACACGAATGTGACAAAAGGGGAAGGAAACAGAAGTGTGGTATCCATGATATATTGGGTGGAATTGGATTGGACAGGGATTCTTAACGTCCCTTGGTGTTATACCCGAAGGCTTATCAGGGGACAGTTTACAAACTAACTTACGACCTAACACCCGTGCCTTACCTAGGATACGAACCCAGAACCTACCGCACCAAAGACCAGCGGGAGGTCGGCTCGATGATACATGGAGGTGGCAACAGCATAGTTGATTTAAGAGATTTGAACGGCTCTTAACAACGAGATCTTGAGAGCCGATGAGGGTGAAGCGAGGTGAGTACGGAGCAGAGCTGGAATGAAGTGACGGGGAAGCGGGAGATCCCCGAGAAAACCCGCCGACCAGCGGCATTGCCCGGCACGATACATAGATTCGAAAATTCGGGGGGGGGGGGGGGGGTGACGAGTAGTCTAACCACTAAACCACCGCGGCCGCCCAAAAATAAGATAAATGGCTTGATTTTTCAAAGGTTTGATTGAAAAAGTGTGAAATTACCGCGAATAGACAATAAGCTTCTTACCTCCAACTTCCCTATCCATATAAAGAGCAGATGTGTAAAGCCCGAACAAATAAAACAACCGTTTTTTTTTCTGAATCAGGACCACGTGATGTGCCAACGAACCGAGAAAATGAAATGAACTTAGCTTCCTAACCAGGAATTTTAGTTCGGAAAAACAGAAATTAAAGAAATTATTTCCTTTATAAGTGTAACTCCTGCAAAATCAATTTTCTTTCACGTAGCTACAATACGCGACATCAAAATGAATGAACACTTTTTTTTTTTTTTTAACTCGATTGCATTATGTGACCCGAGTCCTCGTTAAGACCAAACTGGCAACGGGGGAAAAGTCTGGATTCTTGGAATTTTATAATGAAGCCCGCGCCCATTCGGCGAAAATGTTCCGTTTCCGCAGCACGTGTTCGGGAAACAAGCCAATTAAATGTTGTGAAATGTTCATCTCCGGGGGGTCACTGGCCCAGCAGAAACTGCAGAGAGAATGAAGGGAAGTTGCTCGCCGTTCCTTTCTCCACTAAAAACTCGACACAGGATGTCGGGATGAACTGGCACTTTTCAAAGTCGCCATTATTTAAATTTTTTTTTTCCTTTCATCACGTCGTGTATTCTCACTCCGAAGGAACTGCTGACCCGTGGTATCTCAAGAGCAAGAGTCAATTATGTATTCCCTTTCCATCTAAATAAATTATATACTACATATTTTCCATCGCTGCAGCACTGCTTAGCATAGCGAATGACGAAGTCAAAAGCTATTGGCCGGCTAGTCGAGTAATTATAACGTAATTAGTGCCGCATAGTTTTTTAATTATTAACGAATTCTTGTCGTTTCACAATTACCGGACAACGGGCGCATAAAATTTGGCGACCACGTTTGAAAGGATTTGTAAAATGTAATCATGCTATAATATTTCGTTATTTCGGTGGAAAGGGGGTTAATGCTGATTTAACCGAACATTAAGGCCCTTACGCAATAGAAGACTTAATAATTTGTAAGTTTCCTTTCCTTTGACGAAATCACAGGTTCACAATACAACTGTAAAGTCGAAAGTTCCGACAATTGAAAATCGGTTCAGTGATCTTCGCATAAATGTTTCACCTTGTAACGTAAATCATTACACAGCGCTCAGGAGTATATTTTACGTGCCAGATTTTTTAAAAATAAGGTTAGGTATTTTTATTTCAGCAATTTTAATTCAAATCAAGAAAAAACATTGCTCGTTTACATAATAGATCAGTAATCAATTCATGTGTTTTCTCCTCACCTAACATATTGTTACGCGCTTACTGCTACGCATCCCGCGCGAGCGAGTGTAAGTAAAGGACAGCAGTTATATGATAGCAGCGGCAGCAAGTTAAAGGATTGTTTGAAAGAACACGCGAACGATAGGCCGGTGGTGGCGTACCTGTTACAGAAAGCGAGACTATGCGGTTTTTTTGCGGCACGCGTTGCTGATCTTGGTTGTATCGAGTTCTGCGTTTATCTGAAGAATGATCTGGATTACTGCCCTCGTTCTCTCAGCGCGACTCGGGGTGCGTTGAGCCTTCCAGACGGCCAGGGCGTGTGGAAATAAATATGGCAACAAGCCTCCAGGCTCGGAGTTGAGTTGTAGTTGATAAGTGAATGAGTGACTGAGTTCCGAGCGATAGAATACGAGCAGCGAGAGAGGTGACCAGCGGAAGGAAAATCTGATACTGCGAGTATCAAGCAGTGAAGAGTGCGGCAGGCAGGCTGGACTATTGGACCAGATACGTGAGTGAAAGGCATTACAAATGGTGGCAACATATAGACTGAACACGTGTTAATGATGACCTCTGATAAATTCTAGGCAAAATAACTACTTGACTTTGACTTTAAGTTTCAAGAATTCTAGATCGTAAAATCAAGAGTGCTCTACTTTATTTTTGAGTTCCATTGTGTCAAGCTTCATAGGAAACGTGTCGAGGAGCGAACGTAAAGTCAAATGTCAAAGTATTCAATTGTGTGAGTGACTGAAGCATGAAATTTGACAAAAAGAATAATCTAGGTATAGCCCTATCATTGTCAATCATAACTGTTTTGAAGCCCTGCTAAAGTTCTGCTTTCAGGATACTCCTCCGCCTCAAGCGAACAAAAATTAACCGAGCCTAGAAAATTACACCGAACGGACAACGCACTTGATTAGTGCGCACTCAGTTTGATAATACTTTGTATAAGGACTATTTCTTGCTAGGCGTCACGAACACGCCTATATCTCTCCAGTTCTATTAATATTAAATTTACATGAAATGTTGTATGATATTAAGTATAGGCTGTTCACGGTAAAATGAACACTTTTGACAGCCCTGCTTAAGATCTACTTGTATGCATGTTATGTACTCCTCCGCTTAAAGTAAAATTAACATTGCCATGGGCCTCGTCACTTTATTCATGAGTCGGTCAAGTACACCTGTGAAATTATTAGGAAAGTATATAGTTTGCCAATGTTCTCATTTTTTTACACCTTGATGCAATAAAAAAAAAACAGAAAGCAAAATAAATAATATAAGTTATCACAAATGGTTACCTAAGAATTTTTATTTAATGTTAAGATATGGAACTACTTTCCATCCATCGTTACCAACTTTGTTGGGCGAATATCACCCGGTGCGGCCATTAAAATATCTGCAGGCAGGGGAAGTGACTTCTTTCAAAGATTCATTTCAAAAGTGCTCACATTATCGTGAACAGCTTTTAAAGGTTCAATTTAACCGAAAATTAACACACTTCCATGCTAACAGACGTATTTAAGAAACAACCTCACACGTCGTAAATGGGATGACTTTTCAAAGGTTAGGTTCAGAAAGCGTGGAGATGAACTGGGAATAGACAACATAACCTCAAAGCGCCTTCTCTTTGTGCCTACCCGCGGTCTTCCTGCCGGAGAATTCTGCGGACATGCGGGCGCGGTAGTGACACGACGACAGCTGCAGAATGTGCGTCCCGCGCAGAGAGAGAGAGAGGTGTGAATTGAAGATTTCGCCCGAACCAACCCGCATTCCAGCGAGACAACTCCCTGACCCCTCCCCCACCTATCTGCAAGACAAACCCATTCTACAACAAACCCTATGTACATCACACAAGAGGAGCTCTCACCCCTCCCCCACCCCTTACTATACATGAAACCTCTGTGGTGGCAACCGACTTGTGGTACGAGTCGTGGACCCTATTACACGATGTCTCTGTCTTCTCTGCGCATGTAGCCTCCACCGCTGTAGTCCAATCCGGTTACTTCAGCCATTTATGAAGCCCTGCCAATATTCTACTTCCAGGATATTCCTCCGCCTCGGTGCAAACTAAGCTTAACAAGTCTGGAGAATTACACCATAGGGGCAACGCACTACATTCGTGCACACGCAGTTGTAATTATATTTTGTATAATAATTGTTTCCCACTACACGTTACCAACACACATATTATATCCCCCTGTTTTTTATTCAAATTATTTATCAATGAAGCATTATACTTTATATATATATATGATATTGATAACATTTCAATTTAACAGGATAAAAGAAGTAACATGAACACAAGTATGAAACGCGTGTGATACAGGGCGTATTTAGGAAATAACTAAACATGGCATACAAGGGGAGATTTTTCAAAGGTTTCATTTAAACAGGCCGAAGAAACCGTGAATGGACTATAGGCACCATACGCTTTAAATTCGAATCAGTGGGGAACCACTTATTTCTAGTGAAATTCAACCACTCTAATAATCGAAAAAGGTTCCACTTAGAATCAGTGGAAAACCACTGATTGCTTCAGTGAAAAAATTTCACTGATTGAGTAAGTGACGGCCGACCGCAGTGGCTGATTAGATATTGTGTTTTATTTGCATATTTTGTATTAATTATTATTTCGTAAATTTTACATTCACTGTAAAGCATTCCTGGTCAATAACGTTCGCTTCCAGTGATCTTAAGTTTGTAATCCAGGAGTAATGAAATTCACGATTGCGAGAGTTTCTGTAGAAATGCCATTAAAATAAAGTGAATTACCGAAGTCTGTAAATGGCCCACGCAAGACGTAACTAATTTTTGTTACAGCAAATCTGATAATAAACCTTACGATACCTGCGCAAAATGTCGTTGGAGAATATTAATGTCGTAGCGACGCAATACCAAAATCTATGACATCGTGTTGAACCAAAATAACGCGGGACTAAAAAGTAGTTTTACGTAAAAGTAACCTAAGTCAAAATGTGCCTCCGGATTAAGACACTGCTGAGTACATTCTTTGTTAAGACATCGATGGGTATGTTATTTTTTTGCATCCATGCGAATGTCAGTTTGGTACTAGCCACGAACGTAAGACAAAAAAAAAAAAAAAAAAAAAAAAATTAAAAACTACAACATTTTTGACTTCGCAAATCCTAAAGAGCGACGCGTATTAGTACAAACGCGATCACTCGCAAGCGGAATTAATAACCTGCCGTGTTCGGAAGTCCTCCAGAAAGAAAATCGTAATAGGGAAATGTAAAAATCTTATTATTGCGAGAAAATTTATGAGAAGGGGGAAGACGGCTCCCCACTTCGGCGCTCACTCGACCCGGCACAAATTGCAGCTCGCGCGAAATCCCTCTTAACGATTACCCCCCCCCCCCCCCCCCCTTCCACTCATACAATTTCCCTATCAACCGACTTTCCGAAAGACTATTCCTACCTCTTGAGAAGAGGCTAACAAACGGCGCGCCTTAATGGCGACGCTGACATCATAATTAAAATTCCCGAAAGCTCTGCCCTCCCCCGAGCGACGAACTTCGCGGTTAGGGATTCGCCCGGGGCTTATCGCACGCGAAAAGGCGTCCGTCATTTCCGAAGCAGCATCTCACAGCTCCACACACCATAGACTAAAGATGAGGTAGACCGCTCATTACCTTCTGCGCACATACCCAACTGGGGTAGGTAATACCCCAATCAAACACAACTGTCAACGTCACATCATCAACAGTGATTTAAGTGTTTGTTTATATCTTAATTTTTTTTAATGACAAGCACTACTATATACACACTTTCACAAATTTCAATTTAATCAAACTGCATTCCAAACTGGTAAGAGAAAATATACGTGCATCTCAAAGTATTTGTTTACAAATCAAGTTTTCTAACCCATTTTTGCTAGACGTGTAGGCAGAAAAGCAGTTCAATGCTGAGACACGTAGATTGGTTGTGCGCAGCCCAGCGATATCGATCTACCCCATCTTTAGTCTACGCCACAGGCTCAACCCCACCCCCACCCCCCTCCGCAGCAAGGCAATAGGTCATCGGATTCGGTTCGACCGCAGCACCCCTTATACGAATTCGTTCCGAAAAAAATGCTAGAGCTGTTTTATATTATTTATTACCGGCTTATAGGCGTAGATAAGGCACAGTCGCCTTCTCTTACACTGCACCAATTACAAATTTACTTTCACTTGCTATAAATGCATACATAAAAATATTACAGATAATAACAAACACGTATATAACTTAACACTAAACAAACTTACGATACAATTAAATTACTCAAAACATGTACACACAGTATTTCAGCGAGTAACGAAGGGTAAACTAAAAAAGAATGGGAGTTAAATACAAGTAAATAAAACTGAAGGAAGATGTGAACATTCTGGCACGGGAAAAATATAAATGGGTGATAAAATTCGTATTATTTTAATCTAAAAGTTAACTTGTATAAAGTTTACATTTTTAGACATAATGTTTACGATTAACACTTGGTAATTAAAGCTGTTCATGTGTGTGCACATACGTTATATATATAGTCACACACACATATATATATACATACACACACACCTTGAGGGGTGGAATCTACTTTGTGCACACCTTTGGACATTGGTCTGTCGATCCTCCTACCCCCCCCCCTTCTCACTCAATTTTCCCGCGAGGAGATGCGCGATAACTGATTGCGGGAGGGGGGGGGGTGTTGTTCACCTACCTTTCGGCCTAGAACGCGCACGGTCGGGCCTATTGAACCGAGATTAAGTGGGTATGTTTCCATTGTAGCACTTTTTTGAGGTCCTGCATAGAATTTCCAAAAATATTGAGATGTATTGTATGGTGGAATGTATAGTCGTTTACGACTCTGCCCTTATTGCTGTGCATTGTATAGAACATGACGACTATCACGTGTACCATAATCATGTACCACAATAGTGGTACGCACAGACATTTGATAATTTAACATATGGAATAATTATATGTTGGAATTTGCATAGGTTACTTAAAATCGGTACATATTTGTAAACACAGGATGCTATTTTCTCTTGCTTTTCCTCCGCTGTTACTTTACTCTCAGTGGCGATGCGTGCTATCATTTCATGGGCAAGCTACTGCGTGCAGAGGGCAGCAGTGGCGTTGATCTCTCCAATCATGGTTGGGGAGGGGGGGTTCTGGGGTCCTCCCCCAGGAAAATTTGTGTTTCAAGATGCAAAATGGTGCCACTTAAACATTTTTTCGTGCCTAAATATAAAATACACCGCTTGTAAAAATTATTTATATTTTTTGACATAAAGTTTGCCGGAGTGAAAAATATTACAAAGATACATTCATCGAACCCGGAACCATGTCAACTCAAAATAAATATTATTTTAATACCCATCGATAGTGAGGAATTTACATACGGAGCAATTTTGTTTGTACAGAAGTGTAGACACGTAAAATGATTATTCGGTTTTGTGAAGACGGAAAGCAGTCAACTCTATTTTTTACCAAATTCTTTAAGAGACAAAAACGAATTTATGTGAACTTCAGAACGCTCGTGTTTTTGAACAGCATTACACAGATTGTTAAGGTCACAATACCCAGTTGCAGTCCACGTGTTAACATCCTTTAAAAACAATAAATATGACCTTTATTGCATGTTGTCGTGATCGTAAGTTCAGGTGTCAGCCTACCCTCTTTTATGATGTCACATCTTTCCTGAAAAGTGAAAGCACTGCTGGAAAATGCTTCACTCGTAATTCACACACACCACACTTACATCAACATGTTTCTGTTAAACTCATTCTATCTACACGGATCTCAGTCTCACACGGTAATTTTGTAACTTTTATGTAAGGTATACATCGCGTACGAATGTGGTATAACATTCTCAGCACCAAAACTAGATTAAATAAAAGCAATACGATTCACGTCGTGCGCACGAACTTGCCCGTGCAGCGATCTGGTTACTGTAAACTACATGACGCCAACTGCCTGGCGGCTAGACCAGCTTCGGCTATGTCCGCTTCAGTTCGGTGAAGAAAGCACTACCATCGTAGCTTCTAACACAGGTTGACGCGGCCATGAGCCCCCGGCCCACCCCGGGCGGTCTTCCTACCTTGCTCCCTCCCCCCCCCCCCCGGCAGCAGGGGAAACCCCTGCGACTGTCTACCTGCTGAAAGCATTACTTACAGCGTTTCCAAACATCTTGGTTTCGCTAGCCAACGAACGAGTTGTTTTCTTATAATGTACAGTATTGTTTCCCGAGTAGAAAGTGTACCGCATGAGTGAAAAGTTACCTTGAAGTAAATATAGGTTAGAATTTAATATCTATTTTAAATATAACGTTGTCAGGAAACTGTCTGGGCAAGTACTGTTTGCCTTGCTTGCCCTAACGAGAGGCCACTGTTTGCTGTACTCTCAGAGTAACGTTTCGGGACGCAGCCCCGATCTGTGGTCGACGTGTGGGACACTTGTCGTGTGGCGACATCTACCGGCAGTCAGACCAACTTTATCGCGACGCATCCACGCGCACGCGAACACGCGCGCGATGGGAGAATGGGGGGGGGGGGATAACAAAAGAGGAGCTAAGCGGGGCGTAAATGATAGTAACGATATGTAGCGAAACAGAACCGTCAGGAATTGATGCTGGAGGGGTGATGGGGGGGGGGGGGGTTGCGCAAATTCTCGCGCGCCGGGGAGCAAAAAAAAAAATTACACGCACGCACGAACAGCAGCCTTTCGCCCAGGCCCCATCGGAATAATGGACACAGTGCGTGCGGGCGCGCTAGTCGTTAATAACGCAAGGGCGTGGTCGCTCTTCTGCCAGAAACAAGCTCGCTCCAACCATCAACCCCTCCTCCCCACCCTGCAACTACCACCCAGGCAAATGCATTTCTCCCATTGGTTAGCGGGTTGAGGGGGTGTTACCATATGCAGACAGAGATTTTACGGAGTTGACGCAAACAACAGTTTAGGCCAACCCTCGCCCTTGTAAATATACACTTTCACCGCGATTTTGTAATATATATTTTTTTAACAGCAGTATGTTGTTATGTCCTGAAAAATAATTTACCCGGCACCATTAGTAATGGAAGCCACCAAATTTTTCGCACGTGGGAATCGTGCCGGACGGTGCCTCTGGTCGGTGGGTCTACTCAGGGATTTTCCGTTTCCCCCCGCCATTGCATTTCGGCGCTGCTCCATACTCGCCTCCCACCTGCCATCTTGGATCCATCGATTTTTCGCCAAAGCGTCTGTTTTGAGAAGGTGTATTGAAATTTCCCGCAATACATATCCTAAACAACAGCTTCCCAAACTTTATCGAACTTGTCACAGCTTCGCTGCGTTTATTAATTTTCAGCTGGTAGGCGTCGAAGCGAAACACGAGATTACTTCTCGCGGGCGATTACAAAAGCGACGATATCAACCGTTATCAAGAAACACTGACCTCAGACAATGCACTAGGCAATGCTCCGTGCTCTGTCGTTAAAAAAAAAAAAAAATCCATGATGCAAGACTGAACCTCGAAGTTAAGAGCCAACCAAATCTCTCCACTCCACTCTAGCGGAGCAATGAACCTTTTTCACGTACGTGTTTTGTTTTCAAGACCCAAGGAAATTTTCAAAATAGTACTGCCCGAACTACGCGCGAGGGTGTTATTCTTCAAAATGCTAGCCACAAATGTCACAGCAGATTTTATCTAATTCCACTCCGCAGAACTTTACACTATACGAGACCAGGGGCAGAGTTCACATACCTTTATACCCTCCCGCTCTTCAAGGACTAGCCCCCCCCCCCCCCCGCCACTCATCAAGGTCTAGGGAGGGATGAAAGAAGCATGTTCGAAACCCGCAATTCGGGGCAAGCTCCGGTAACATCCCCCTTATAGCAAAAGTTGTCCAGTGAAAAAAAACCCGTATCGTGTTCTCCTAATGTCACAAGATTTTTTTTCAAATACGAATTATTATTTTTTGTTAGAAACTGTACTTTTACCACGATAACTAGAGTTCTGTGAACTTTGCCAATTCATTCGGTTGCGGGTCATGCTACAAACACGTTTTTTTTTTTTTTTTTTTTTTTTTTTTTAGATTGGACAACAGTCGTTTCGCTCTAACGAATGTAAGCCAGTAATAAAATAAAAAAAAGAGGTACAAATATTGTGACAGTATCACGCGATATTCACTTTTTAAGAGCGTGTAAAAGTATGAAAAGTTTCAGGCTGGTGCCAGTTGGACTGGACTCGCAAGATTCACAAACCATTCATTCATAGCGCTCCCTTTCATATCGAAGCAAATAAAGCATGTGTATGCTCTTAATTTTACGTGTGCTTACAGGAGCTCTTGATGATTCGCAACCTGTGACCTTGGCGAATAGTTATTACCAACACAAACGACACTGTCACATTTCAAGGGTTTTCTCATATTTAACTATATTTTCCTGCTGTGTCAAACCATCAAGGCGACCCTCTGCTGAACTGCGTCCAAGTGTGTTTCAAATCTCAAGTCATTTTAACGGGCGCCAAAAATGTGTGTCCTCGAAAAGAAAACGCACTACAGGCTAATATAGGTCATTCACGTTAAAGTGAGCACTTTTGAAAGCCCTCTCACTTGGAATATTAGTCAGTAAATTTATTTTATTTTAGCCACGGACATCAACTTCCGAGTGCGGTGGAATATATACACCGTGTATATTGCTTACATGGCAATACTTATTTGATAACATGGTTAAAGAATAAGAAATGGCTGAAAGAAAAACAACTAGGGCTTCAAAAGTGCTCACTTTACAGCGAACAGTCTATAGTGTGTGCTACATCCAAGACACCAAGCACATTGGGAACATTATAAGCATGTCCTTCAACATGGCTGAAAACTGCTTTTTTAAAGACTAATGATGCTCAAAATATACTAACCGGTTTCATATGAAACTAGATTGAGGAGTGCATTGGATTTTGCTACAATGCCTACCGACTGGCAGCTGCGAAATTTAAATAGGAAATCGCATGCAAAGAAAATTTCGTCTCAATGCGTTAATTTTAAAAGATAGGCGAATTTTATACGAGAAGATCCCTACGAGCGTACATTTTCAATATAGATACGCAGTAAGTACTTTTTTTTTTAAACATAAATTTTAAAAATTCATTACAAACAGACTATACATGTAATGGAAACAGGTTCACTGTAGGGAACACTGCACGCGAGTTCTAGGGGCGATATCATTTTGCATGCGCCGTCTGCTGTCGCCCTTAGCGCTTTATAGATTTTTGTCTGAAATATACAGATCAATCAACTAAGCGGCAGCCTTGATGCACTTCCTGCTTCTCTATTTTTTCTAGAAATCCAATGTATGAAGAGGTTTTGTTAACAGATTACAATGTATTAATTGATTACTTAAAATCAATGAGACGTTTCTGTTACAGGATATTCACGATAAAGTGAGCACTTTTAAAAGCCCTCCCATTTGGAATGATAGTCAATAAATATAATTTTATACCTTAGACGTTAACTTGCGAGCGCGGTTGAAAATACACACTGTTTATTTCTTGCATGGCAATATTTATTCCAAAAGGGTGGTTAAAGGATTAAAAAAAAAAATGGATGAAAGGAAAAAGTGACTAGGACCTCAAAAGTTCTCACTTTACTGTGAACAGCCTATAACATTTGATATCTAGTATTTCAATATTTTTTTATTATTATTTATTTTAAAATCATACTACCGTAAAATAAATTTGGATTTTAACTTTTTATATTTGCACAGAAATTGAAAAACAAGTGTTAATAAACTGTTAAAACTTTTTTTATTTAAAGATAACTTCCTATGTATTCTAATATTTTTAAGCAATAAATATAAAAAAAATCTCGAGTGGAGAGTGAACCCAGGGCGAGGCAACACTCTCCAAGTGATTGGCTTACCAGATGGGACCCGTAGGTGCCAGTCAGCCCCGTACGTGACATGAAGTGAGGCCCTAGGATGGAGCGGCGCTGGAATGCAGGAGCGGGGGAGGCGGGAGTGCCCCGAGAGGACCCGCCCGCAAGCGGCATCGAGCCCGGATCGCCGTGGTGGGAGGCGAGCTGCCTAGCCACTGCGCCACCGCTGCCCCCTAATATTAAAACTATGCAATCTATTTTTAAAAGTTACAATAACGGTACACCTTGCGCTAGCTCGCCAACCAGCCAGCATTAAAAATTATTTTTATTAATTAATAAAAATGACGGGAGAAGTTTCAATTCACATTTCGCAATTCCGCAAGCTTCCAAAAGAGCCGGCCCTATCCAACACCGCTCGTCATCTATGCCGAAGCACTGAATGATGAATACACGGCATTTGTCATTTGATCGAAGCTGCCACTGGCGGGAGGATGGGAACCGAACAAGTCTCCCTTCCCCACCACCCCCCCCCCCTCTTTTTCCCTGAGGAATTAATTAAAACGTGCACGCCGCGCGTCACAAAAAAAAAAAAAGAGTTTTCGCAGAAGGCGTGGCCTTGAAAGGCGATCTAGCACTGCACGACGTATACCGAGAGATGAATACGAGGGCTTTTTGACGCACCCCGCGCGGGCCGATCTGACGATATGAGAACTCACCGTCGCGACAGGAATTAAACCAAACCAACACCGGGGCAAAAATAAGTTCTGGTTTTCGCAGGAACAGAAATACCTGTCGGATAAACGCAATATGTTCTTTTGTCGCTTGTAGAACTCAATCAGCTAACGACAGTGGCGTTCCTAGATAGAAAGCGAGACTAGCCACGCCCGCGCGTTAGTCGTGCTAGCATATACGTAACTCAGCTTCGCCGACCGTATTTAAGGGGATTCTGTAGTTGCCAAATACGTCTCATTGTTAGCAATTGTGTCTACGGTATTCTAATTATTAGAAAGCTATGGAATATTTAAATGTGAATATTTTTTCACAACGAAAATAATCTTCCGATATATTTTGTCTCCAATTCATACAAGTTATTGAAACACCAACACGGTCGTGCAAAAGTGCCAAAGCCAGTAAAAATGACTACGTAGCCCTCACATTATAATTGTTTTGTCAGATGGTGTTTTGAACTATCTCGCGACACAGTCATATGTTTCCTGGACATAATGCAGTGTTAAAACCATATAGTCAGTGCTTAGAATTCTGAGGAAACAATATGCAAAAGATTGTTTGTGCTATTTTTCATCGCTTTCACAATGCTTCCTTACGCCCGGACGTGGCCTTGAGCTGTGAAGGCCTTTAACTAGATACGCGTTAACAGAGTCGTTGTAGTAAACTTACGAAAATTCCCCTGAAACTTCCTTAACTTTTCTAGGTATCCTCCCTTTATTAGAATGAAAATTACACGTGTACCTAAACGACAGTCCCCGAAGCATTTAAATCTTCCTGCCAGAGCGGAACAAACCGAAATAATAAACGGGGCACAATTCATGAAATGGCGTGCAGCAGAAGTGTTAGGAACGTGTTAAGTAGATTACTATACGTAATGGATCCTAACAATATTCGTTCTCGCGTTCCCTGATTCAGTGCTCGCCAGCTTAGTTGACGGCCTGCGAACGAGCAAAGTGCGTATCTTATATATTCTATGCATAACAATAGTAATAATTCAAGTTGGCATGAACTTTGAACTTGGAACTGATGACTAATATTTCGTGCTGCGGCTCGGAAGTCCTGGAATGTTGGTCCCCCCCTGAACACCCACCACCCGCAAACTTAAGGTGGCGGATACTATTTCCCTGACCTTTCTGGGGTCCACGATGATGTAGTGGTCAGACTAGTCACCTCCCGCCAAGCCGAACCAGGTTCGATTCCTGGCGAGGTTGCCCTCGGAATTTCCACGCATGTTGGGAATCGTGCAGGGAGATGCCGCTGGCCGGCGGGGTTTTCTCGTGTATCTCCAGTTTCCCCCCGCCCCTTGCATTCTGGCGCTGCTCCATTATCACATCGCTTCACTTCCATCGGCTCTCGAGATCTCAATGAAGGGTTTAATATCCACTCCAGCTTCGAATTTTCTTGCTAATCTTCGCAATGAAAATGCACGACCAGTAATAAGAAATCCAAGCTAGATATGACATGGACGACTACGTCACGCATTTTTTTTTTTATCTGTAGGGTTTCAAATACACCTGTATTTTCCCATGTGGGACTGAAATTATTAAATAACTAGATAATGTTCCATTGCGGTTACAGATGTGACACTATTCATGTAAGAAAAATAAGAAAGATTTAGAAATAACTGTTAAAATGTTCCATATGCCATGACTAGGTTTGGTTTTTAAATACTGACTCGGAAAATTAAGTTAATGTGGGAAATACCCAAATCCCAGATAGCAAGGATACTTCCCCCTTAAGAGCCGCCCATATCTCTCAGTCCTGACTTTCCCAGACGTCAGCCACCTTGATATTTATGTCCCGCACAATCCGGATAGTGTAGACCGTGAGAAGGATCGTTTAGCACGAGCCCGGGCCTAGCGGTCTGAGGAAGGAAAAACGGCAGAACGGGCATCTCCCCGCCGGTTAACGGTTACGGCCGCAACACTTTGGGGGTGTCCACACCACACTCGGCCATCCACGTCAACTCGCGCCAACTGCAGGTGTAAACTGAGGCAGTAAACCCCCCCCCCCCCACCTTCCCCCCTACCTCCTGAACACAGGGGGTTACGTTACGACTTCGTTGCATATCCCTGCAACCTCGTTCCCGCCGGAAACAACCGAGTCATTTCGGAAAGTCTTGCGAAATGTCTCCACGGGCCCTGCCCCCTCCCCCCGCCCACCATCCATCATACTCACACACACGCACACACACCACCACCATCAGTTGTTTAACCGCATACGAGAGAACTGTCTACTCTTGAAGATTTACACAGCGGCGGAGTGTTAAATGTTGGCCAGATATGCTGGTGTTGCTATTACAGGCTATTCGCGGTAAAGTGAGCACTTTTGGAATCTCTCTCATTTGGGATAACAGTCAATAAATACAGTTTATTTAAGTCTTAGGCGTTAATGTGATATTTCACTTTTTTTTTTTTTTGCTTTGGTTATCCGAAAGAGCTTTGGAAAAGGACCCCCCTTAATTCAGTTATTAGTTGTAAAATCATTATAGTTTTTAAAACACTCAAAAGTTTTAATTTCCCGAATTCGGCAGCATACTAGGCTCTGCTCCTAGATATTTGTTTCCACTCAAATTGAATTCAATTCATTCGTCATTCAGTCTCCTGGTAAGGAAAATGAAGACGCTGTTCATGAATTAATCAAGAATTCGGGGCGGGATGTGTTGAGAATGTTTGATTTGGGGGGGAAAAGTAAATCCAATGGTTTCCTTCCCCCTCGACCAATACGTCCCTTCGGCAATAAGCCGTTAAGATGTATTTTGTAGCGCGTGTAAAGAAACTGTTCCGACCGAACGTAATTCACAACTAGCAGGTAGCCTGCCAAAGCGGTGAACTAGTTTACACTTCTGGCAGACGAAGCAGTCGAGCGATATCGTGTTCACACCTTACTATAGACTGTTCACGATAAAACTGAACACTTTGGAAATGAACCTTAGAATAAAGTCACTGCCCCTGAACGCATATATTTTAGTGGGCACTCTGAGTGACATTTGCTCAGTAAAGTTGATAACGATGGATGGGAAATAGTTCCATAAGTTAACGTCGAATATTAAGAGTTAGGTAAATATCTGTGATAACTTAAAACTAATTCTTTAAATTTTTGTTTTTTTTTATTGCATCGAAATGTGAAATTAAGCTGGTTTGTATAATATTAACTTTTCTTAAAAGTTCAAGGTTTTACTTGACCGAGGCATGAATAAAGTGATGAGGCCCACGGCAATCTTAATTTTACATAAGGCGGAAGACTACATAATGTGCATACAAGCAGATCTAAAGCGGGGCTTTCAAAAGTGCTCATTTTACCGTGAACAGTCTTTATATTCCTGCAGCTCTGAAGCATGGCCGCTCGCATTTTCCGATACGCATTTTAAATATTTCTCCGGAGTAAAAGAGTGTGTCGTAAATGTGCAACTGTCACATCAGTTCGTACGGAAACGATGTGCAGTGGATACCTATAGTCTGTTCACGGTAAAGTGAGCACTTTTTAAGGCACTGACTTTTTTTTTTTGTTTTTAGCCAATTTCTACCTTTCCGACACTTTTTATTATAAACATTGCCATGTGGCCAACAAACACAGTGCATACATTCCTCCACTCCCAAAAGTTAACGCCTGAAGCTCCCATAAATATATATTTATTAATGGTTAATGACTGTAGGAAGCGCCTTAAAAAGTCCTCACTTTACCGTGAACAGACTATAATAATGTTGTTTGCAGCGCATTTGAAAAAACGAAACTGCATTAACAAACACGGGAGGTAGAAAACAATGACGTAAACAAACAAAACAGAAATTCCGAAATTGTTTACAGGTTATCACAAAATGTTCGTAGAGTAACGATTCGAGCAGACTACGAGCATATTTTGCTTACATCTTGTGATCCAACGTCTGGGAGCGCCATTTATTAAGACCGACTCTACATGCAGCCACGTGTCACGCACATTAACTACCCTCCATTACTGGGAGCCATTCTCAAACCACCACACGCATATTATAAACATCGCACGGCGCTTTTAGTCACGCTTAATTATCCACTGCCTCCTCTCTAATCCGCTTACGAGATCATCTTTTCAGCAACTATGTTATTTAGCTCTCTGAAATGGTGGGATATGCTCGTACCACACTCGCCAAGCATGTACTCCGGACTGTTAATACAATTTAATGTACATAGACTGTGCGTTTACAGGCAGAGGCGCTTGAATTTCGCGGATGTAATTCCGCGTTGGCTGAACTTCAAAATGTCTCGCCCGTGCACAGGCTATGTTTTCTTTCGGCTACTGGCCGCGTGTTTTCATCAACAAGACGCCGCTGTTTCATTTACTGGACCAATCAGAATTATGTTACTCCAGCAATGAACACGTTATGATTCGTGGTCAAGCATTTGAAATGCGTGGCATTTAAAACCGTCAAATCGCGAAACTGGGCCTGACTTTAAAATGTCTAGCTGTCGTATGGGTATCATTGTAATGAGCTCTCGATTCATATACATATAAAAAATTTATGCAATGATAAACCTGAAAGTCGATACTTCGTTGCCCATTATAGGAAATTGTCAAAGTCAGTAAAATTCGCTGAAACGATGTTTATTCTTCTCTATAAACCGTGTTTTGAACTAAAGCGAGAATACTGTATCTGTTCTGAACAGATTGCTGTATTAACACCCTGAAGTACAGCCACAACTTACACTTATGAAGAAACAGGACACACGCGAAGATTGTTTATGCTATTTTCCATCGTCGCGTCATCGCATTGCTTCCTTGAGGCCAGGTATAACATTGAAGCGTTTACATGCTCTTGCAATCCTCTTATTTTTCTCATGCTCTGGCATTCCTTCATGTCGCTCTCTCTCTCTCTCTCTCTCTCCCATGCCCGTCCTATGCCTTGGTGTCTTCTTATATTCCTTCCAGCATCCTTTATTTTCTCTCTTGTGTCCCACTCATTTCCTCCCTCTCCTTCACCACAGTCGACGTCTGCTATGGACAGCCATCTTTAATTCCCGCCGCTAGCCGGCTGCTGTAGGCGACCATCTTTGATTACCGCGCCCGCCACCGGAGTGTGCTAAGTTCTTTCTTTTTAAAGATATTCCCGCCGCAAGTCGTCTGTTGTAGGTGGCCATCTTTGATTCCTGCGCCCGCCATCAGAGTGTGGGAGGTTCGACCGTTCGTAGTTAGGAATGCTGGTATCGATGCTACCATTTTGTGTGTGTGTGTGTGTTAATTCACTCATCGCCGGCAGAGACGCGCTAGCATCGGGAAGATGAGTTCAAATGGCGGTCACCAGCACAGGGAATTTTTAGTTGGTCGCGGTTTCAGAACTTAAAAAATTGCTGGAGGAATGCGATTTCGATCTGACCACCCTACGGTGACCAGTTCGGCGTCTAGATTACACGACCACCATTGCACGTGAAGTGTTAGGAGAAGAAATAACGTATATACTCGCATCGGCCTATGCACTCGCCAGACGATAAAATTGTTATCGCGAAAAATAAATGTTTAATGTGGAATTAACACACAGGAAAAAACTGCAGGCATCGCGCATGCACGTGTGCACACACACTTGGAATGTGTAAAAGTTGTATAATATTAATAGCGGAAAAAACACCACCACATACATACATCCCACCTTGGTTTTCTCATGTTCCTTCTGGTCTCCTTTCTCCCGGCGTCCTAGCGGGGACGAGTCCCATACTCTGTCATTCCGCCTGTTTTATTTAATTAAAACCTCAATCTTTTCAACAACCTGGCAAAGCCCACAGACTTTTTGGAATTGTACAGTGCAGTAATTTTGGGTGACTTCGTACCAATTAAGGATAACAATCTACCACACACATTTGTTTATAACGAAGTATGTACAGCCCCCGCCTTAATGTATACTTCACTGCTAAAGGCTGTTCACGATAAATTGAGCACTTTCAAAATCGGCCTGCTCCTACCCGCGTATATTTTAACGGGCGCCCTGAGTGACATGAGCCCAGTTAAAATGGTAACGATGTACGGGAAAGTAGTTCGAATAAAAAGAGTTAGGTAACCATTTCTGTTAACTTAAAATTATTTCTTCCGCTTTCTGTGTTTTTTTTTAATGCATCGAAGTGTAAAAAAGGTCAGATTTGTAATTTACTTTTCTAATAATTTCACCGTTTCACTTGACCAGACGCGTGAATAAGGTGATGAGACCCATGGCAATGTTAATCTTACATAAGGCGGAAGAATACACAACGTGTATATAAGTAATCTTAAGAAGGATTTTCAAAAGTGCTCATTTAATCGTGAATAGCATATAAGTATTTTATTTGCAAGGAACATGGCAATGTGAAAGGATTCTTCGAGCCTTCATTTAAAATTAAATGAGGCAGGGTATACAAAGTTACCCCAAATGACTGTATTAACGATGTAATTGCAATTAAAACGAGATATGTAACACTAACGTGGTAATACAGGTGTACGTATCAGGGGGGGGGGGGAGGGAATGGTAGTAACCTAGCGGCTTGTCGCGCGAGCTCGGCGCTAAGGGTAAGATATAGCGGCGGGCGTCGACTGTGGCCGGCACACGTCAGCAGTAATCTTGCAACCATCAGTCCTGATTACCAGCGCGGCTGGCTGGACCACGCCGCGGAGTTCATTGCAACACGCTCCCTAGGGGAGATGGGAGAGACCACCAATAAACACACCATCGCCGCCGAGCATCGCTCACCTGCCGGGGATCAGCACTGTGTGGCCAACACACAAGTCAACTTCGCGCTAGGTCAGTGCCCTGCTGCAATCAGCCGGTGCGCCGGAAATCCGTGGCTTTAAGGGGCGCCGCCTACGTTGACTGTGTCCGAATTCACCTCAAATGCATAACCTGTGCGTACCCGGATGTGACATCACAAGTGCAAGTGAACTATGCGGGTATACAAGTACACGATGGTCGCATTCAGGAACTTTGGTGTTTTGGTTTTTATGTTCTGTTGTTTTTTAGGTATGTATTCGTGTACTATTACTGCTTTTGTTTGTCTTTATGTTCTTATTTAACGTTGTGGTATTTAACGCCTTTTTAATTTTTTCCACATTCGGTATTAATATGTACCGTTAAGCGTTTTCGTCCTTCGGGATATTACCCAAAGAAGTTTTATCGTAATATTCATCATATTGAGATGGTCGTTAATAAGGATGATACTGAATGGAGCGTTGATATTACTGATGCAGAAAAGTTGCATTCTGTTGTCTTTTAGATTCCGATTTGGCTTGCAAGGTATAACTGCTAAAGCGGGAAGTGGTTTGTTGCAATTTTGCTTCTTCAGAAAAGCTTCTAATGCAATGGAACCTGCTGCAAAGAATATAGGTGTGAGTGATTATCGAGGCATTATTTGTTGGAAGACATTTCCTGTTAATGAAGGTACGAGTGCTCAGACTGCTGCAGTAAGTACATTTGGCAGTCCTTTTCTTTTTTCCCGTAAGAAGATCAAGTCTGAAGTCGGCGATCAGATTTGGACATACAGGGAGTTACTGGTACCTACTACTGGAAATATGACAATTCTTGAGCTGTATTGTGTACTTGAATGCTGTTTATCATTGTCATGTCGTAATTGAATAAACATGTTTTTCATACATTTAATGTGCACGTAGTATATACGTGCCGCCAATTTGAGAAACAATTTGTGAGCTACTTAACAGATTGGTAGCTTAGCCTTTCGAACTGAGTAAATAGTTATCGTAAGGTGCACCTCAAAGAAAGCTCTAAACAATAAATTCGCACTAGGGCAATGTTCATAACCTACAAAAGCTACATGTAAAACAAGAAATCACAATTGCAAACTCTCGTACATTCGGCAGGACAACAAAAGTTATGTAAATCAAATAAAAATGTAATTTAATCCTTTATTTAACCATATAACTTTCTGCAATTATTTAGTTATTTGTAAAAATACACATTGATTAAAAGTGATCAGTTGGCTAGTAGATGTTGCCGAAGCCAACATGACTGCCTGTCCGAATTCATCAAGTTTGGTGCCACGGGTAAGTAGAGTATGTAAGGATGAATTCGGAAACGGCCTTAGAGATCCTTAGCACGTTTGAGAAAGGGAAGCGCGTGGGCGATAAGGGCGACACTGACACGCGTGCCAGATACCCCTTCGCTCCTACGGGCAAGACGCTGAACTGGCGTGCAGTGTACTCGTCGGGCTGCGTGTACCTATGGGACTTACAGCGGTGACTGTATAATTTGATTGGCGGAAAGTCTGGAGCAAAGTTCGATGCTATAGTAATTCCCCGTGTTTCCAACTAGTACATTATGAGATACAGTAGAGTGAAAAAGTCGTTTTTAGCTATGTTGGAGAGCTCGGGAATAGTATTTATAATACACTGTGATGTATTGAGAGTATTATACGTACCTCGTCTGAAGTGTGTTTTCTTTTCGTACATTGGTATCATGGGGACACGTTTAGGGGTTTTGTAAAAAGAAAAACACTGATTTCAAACACACTGCAAGGTAATTCAAGCGCCAAGCAGATAGGCGGCGCCCTTAAGCATGGAGCCAAAACGTGCCAAGCGAGTCACGAGAGACCATCGCCTCTGTACGTAAGGACTAGGGTTGCTCAGCAGGGACAGCGGCCGAGTTCTGTTGGGCGAGAGAGCTGCTCTGCGCATGACTGATACCTGTCGGGGAAAAAAACTAAGTCACGCGGCGCGATATTTAACAGCGCTGTTGTAGAGAGCGATGTTATCAGTTCGGTGTGTATGGCGCCGGGATTGTCACGTGGTTTACCCTCCCTCCCGCAGCGAGCGTTCGGGAGAGCCATCCCCTACCTTCCCTCCATACTGGCCACGAAAATATTAAATATTTTATGTTTGTTCAATGTGTATTCAAAACTACTAATTCCTCGCTTAAAAATTTTTTCGACCGCATTTATTTTGCATACATGCATGTCGAAATCAAAATTTGAGTGTTTCGCGATCGCGCGAATAAAATTATAACTAACTCACCTGCCGAAATGAGATAATATACATTGAAATAAGCAAGTAAGAGTTGCTTCAACAAGTCTTAAAAATCATGTTGTGGAAAATTCCAGCAATTCTTTAAAAATTGCTGAAGACAGGAAAATTATTGCATTTTTTTTTATTCGTGGCAGTTAATAATTCTAAGCACGCCTTAGAATTTCATGACTGAAAATTAGAAATCATACCTTGGTATAACACAGAGAACTACTTAACATAGTATTTTAAGTTCGTACGGTTTCTGTTACATGTATATTTTAAAGAGTAGGATAACGATTATTAAATTACGAGGGGAACGGTCCGATTGCTGTTAAATATGAGAAGCGAGTAACGGGAGATTAAAAAGTTAGATTTCGAATTAACTGTTTTTAAGATGTTTCCCCGTGCTCTGAGAACTTTCTCTAAATGCTTTATCTGCAAATTAAGTAATGCACTAAGAAAAAGGATTCGTTGAATCCATAAAAGTTTGTTTGGCCAACTAAATTAACTATTTGTATAGGGTAATAAAATATTTCGTTGTTGAAATAACATTGTTTCGTTGTTCTTATTTGGTTGCCCCAAACGAATATTTGATTGCTGCAACTAAGAATTTGTTTACCTCTAAGCACATTAAAACAGTTTCGGTTAGTATTAAAAACAACTTTTAAGTCCAACCGAGCATAGAACCTAAATCAGGTACACCGGAACGCTACGCCCTTAGCAACTTCAGCTATAGGCTATTCACGGTAAAGTGAGCACTTTTGGAAGCCCTCGCATACGGAATAATAGTCAATAAATGTATTTTATTTTAGCCTCAGACGTTAACTTCCGAGTGCAGTGGCATATACACACTGTGTTTATTACTTGCATGGCAATATTAATTTAAAAAGGTGGTTCGAGGATAAAAACGTCTGAACGGAAAAAACCACTAGGGCCACAAAAGTGCTCACTTTACCGTGAACATCCTATAACGTGACTACTAACGAAGTAGATATGCCTTTAAATAAATACATTACAAATATTGAACAATATGCGCAAATAAATATTTCACTATTTACAGCTTTTCATTTTTCGTTTTATGTTCGACTTTTATTATTAGGCTGTTTATACTATTATTAAGCATCGAAAGTGTACACTAACACTGTTACCATCCTAATTGTCACAGAAAATATAAACAATCCCTTGAGTTATATTTCCGAACAAAGGCAATTAAATGAGACTCCAAACAAATTTAAATCGTGATTAAACAAAATATTTAGCTGGCAGTCAAAGTTTTTTTGGACTCAACACAGGTTTTGTTGAATGAACAAAATTAATGTTGTTGCTTTTTCAAGTTTCGTTTACTCAACAAGATATTGTGTTCCGAGTAACAAAATATATATTTTCCCCCATAGTAATTAATGTTTTGTTTACTGTTTTGTCAGTTTAAAGGGATAGCCGTAAATCCAAGATGGCAAGGAAATCTTTCACCTGCCATGTTGAATTATTTTTTCTTAATTTCTGATAGAAATTTAGGAGGATTTGTTGAAAAAAATGCGAGACACTAGACGATTAGTTGATTACTTTACCCATAATTACAGACATAATATATTAACTACTAATGCATATTCATGCAACAACTAACTGAATACAACATTATATATATATATATATATATATATATATATATATATATATATATATATATATATATATATATATATTCATTCTCGCCTCTTAATGAGAACCAGGTAACACCTATTCAAAATCAGCTACAAAAATTTGCACAGAAACATGAAATGTAATGCTTCTGTGATGAAACATCAGTAATGACCCAATGCCACTAAAATGAGTAACTTCTGTATGTAAGGGATGGTGCACACTCTTAATAAAAGGGAAACTAACCAACTTTATTTTTAATGTTCTAAAATTAAACGTGAACTATCAACGCTGTGAACAACTTCAGCTTGTGAATAGGCGAGAAGATCCGGGCGGGTTGAGAACAAATTGCCCTTCAGGGAGACGACACAGTAACGTCGGCGAGACGTTCTGACGAGGTCGCCTCCCGGGAGCCCCAGGGCTGATCGTTTTATTGACAGCCATCCACGTTTATTGCCGCGCTAGAGCACGTCCTCTGCATGACCGCCGCACGCCGCTGTTGACACTTCTACTGCAGTAAGTAGAAGAGACATGCAAAATTCGCGTTATTTCCTGGCAGCACGCTAAAATTCACCGTCCCATACATGTTCGAGCCGGCGCTACTTCTTTGTTGGCTTCTCCACCGGTGAGGACACATTTTTCCCTTTCCACTTGACTGGACGTGATTGGACTGTGCTTCTCGTTAGTGGTTTCCTATTGGTCCAAAGCCGTCCTGGGCGTGCCCCTGACTAACAAACTGTACTCCAAAAACAAAGGCAATACAAAACACAAGTGTTTGAAGTCTCGTCTGTCTTCAAATAACGCGAATTTTGCATGTCTCTAGCTATAAGGCTGTTCACAGTGAAGTGAGCACTTCTGAAAGCCATCTCATAGCAGTCAATAAATATTCTTTATTTGAGCCTTAGAGGCTGTGCTTATTACTTACAGGGCAATATTTATTTTAAAAACGGGTTAAATAATGGCTGAAAGGAAAAAAGTAACTACAACCTCAAAAGAGCTCACTTTACCGTGAACAGCCTTACACCTACGGAGTTTGCCACAACATCCCAACATCGGCATTCTTGAAAGACACGGGCGAAGAAGTATTACTTAGCCAGCAGGGTTTATAAAGTTCTCCGCAACGTAATATCACGGTAGCAACATTCCAAGTGTGAGTTACTCAAATAAACAAGATGGATTGTATATTGTTCTGCGCAAAACAGAACATTCGATTGGGGTACTTCAAACTCGGGCATTATATCGGTAGAGAGCCGGCCAGCGATCAACACTGTGCAGTACGCATCAGAGTGAGTGAGTGAAGAGATTTGGGCGATGGAGGCGAGTGTGGAGCAGCGCCGGAATGTAAGGGCGGGGGAAACGGCAGATCCCCGAGAAAACCGCGCCAACCAGCGGTATCGTCCGCCACGATTCCCCACATGCGAAAATCCGGGAGTGACCCAGCTGGGGATTGAACAAGATGTTTGCCTTTGTGGGAGACGAGCCGTCTAACCGCCCAGCCACCGCAGTCTCACCATTACAGCTGATGATCGTGCAGCGTGAGTAGTAGAGGCGATGGCGTTCTGGACCACTAGGCGAACGACATGTAGATGTCATGATGCTTAATCCAATTTTGACCGGGTTAGTTGCTAACTACCAGATTAATCGGATGAACCATTACTCAGTTCCATCTACGTGTCATTAGGATAATGGTCCAGAACACTCCCCCCCCCCCCCCCCCCAATCTACTACCTGTGCAGTCGTGAATACAGGCGAATAGCAACAAATCTGTACCACACAGGTGCTCTCTCAGATTGCTGTAGGCTATTCACGATAAACTGAGCACTTTTTAAGGCTCTGCTAAAATTTTTCCTGTCAATCAATTTCTATCATTCCGCCGCTTTTTATTGTAAACATTGCAGTACGACTAATAAACACAGTGTATGCATTTCATCACTTTGAAAAGTTAACGTCTGAGGCTGAAATAAAATATAATTACTAGGGCTTGATGTCTTTTGAGAGGGCCTAAAAAAGTGCTCACTTTACCGTGAACAGCCTATAGAGAGGTGAAAGCAATGTTGTACCGAACAGTATGCGAGCATGTACGGAGAATAAGGACGCGACTAACGTGACGGGAAACACAGCCAATTACCGGCGCAGCGTCGTCTCGTAGAGCCAGCCAGCCAGCACGCTAGGCAGCAGTCTTGATCAAGAAGAAGCGGCCGGAGTCTCAAGAGGCTCCAGTAACAGCGTAGACGCCCCGCGGACACGGCGCGCGCCAGAGCGAGTAATGGCCGCTCGTAACACGAAACTGCATCGTGTCTCGTCGAGCAGCAGCGTCGCGGGCGCTAATTCACAAAGTCCCGAGACGCCAACGGCTTCAATGTACAACGCCCGCGCACAAACACAGCACCTGGGGACATATGGTTTATTCGCGGTTAACCCTTTGAGGAGTATGCACGTATATACTCGGGACTACATTCTTATGACCATTTATTTTCTCTTAGAGACAAAACTAACGTCTTCACAGTTTTAGGGTTTATCTACTTTATCGGAATACAAGTATAGGCTGTTCACGGTAATTTGAGCACTTTTTAAGGCCCTCCCAAAAAGGCTTTAACCACTAATAAATATATCTTATTGCAGCATCAGGCATTACATTTTGAGGGTGGTGGAATGTATACACTATGCTTATTCGTCACAAAGCAATGTTTATGTTAAAAAGCGGCAGGAAAATGGAAATAGGATGAAAAGAAAAATTTACAAGGGCCTTAAGAAGTGCTCGCTTTACCGTGAACAGCCTATAACAAATTACAACTCGTCAAAATTTCAATTCATAAAAATTAAAACTGTTCTTTTTGTTATTTCTCAAATGAACACAATGGTCTGTAAAACCAGTTACATCTGCCGTGACACACTAATTGGCGCACAGTGAACACGCGAAATCATTTGCCGACGACCAGCAAATAATAAACGTCGCAGAGTATAGCAGGCGTGCCCGCTGTAGCCAGGACCAATAGGAAAATGGCAAGTGGAAATACGCTGTAGCCAGGACCAATAGGAAAATGGCAAGTGGAAATACGGAGACCAACAACGCACTGCTATATGCCTGTAATGGAGAATACAGTCAGCTCACTTTTATCTTGTCCTCGGTGACAATAAACACGTACCGCCCTAGAAGGGTTAGCTGCGAAAGTTGAAATCAACCTTTGAAAATTGTCACTGCCCCCTGCCAGCATGCATTTTAACTGACGCACAAACTGTAATTCGCAGTAAGGTTGGTACAGGCTGCTCACGGTAAAGTGAACACTTTTGAAGCCCGAGTTACTTTTTGCTCTCAGCCAATTTTTGTCCATGGACCACATTTTTTGTTATATATATACTGCCATGTATGTAATAAACACAGTTTTGTATACGCCACCGCAGGAGTGAACGTCTAAGGGCTTTCAAAAGTGCTAACTTCACCGTGAATAGCCTATACCGACGAAGTGAAAGTAGTTCCACGTGTTCACGTGGAATTAGAAATGTTAGATAAACATTTGTGAATGTTGAAATAGTTATCTTTCTATCAGTTTTTTAATACATATAAATGTAAAAATTAACACAATGGTAAAAAATATATTTCTATAATAATTCCACAATTTCAATTGATAAGCGATCAGGTCCATGGCAATGTTAATTTCGCATATGGTGGAAGAATACACAATCGACATACAAGTAAATCTTCAGCCAAGGCTTTCAAAAGTGTTTAGTTTACTACGGGCAGCTTATAACATGGGCGTCGTTTACGGGCAAAAAAAAAAAAAAAAGGCACGATCTTGGAGTGTTGCCTGATTAAGTATAGATGACAGATGTTTCGTTTGTACACTGGAGGGTTGATTTTTGGTACGAGATAGAAGGATACATGAAGACCAAGCTGATATCTTAAGAGTGTAGAGGTAACGGAGAACTAGCTGTTGTAAGAGAAATAGCGTGCGACTGGCTCGGCCTCACTGATTGGCCCGAGGCCAGGGCGGACGGCCAGTAGGTGCTCCGTGGGCTAGCAAACCCGGGCGACACGACACGCACGCCTAGTGCCTTATCGTTCCGACGCGCAAGCGTGTAGTGTTTCCGTCGTGGTCCTGTACTGTGCGAATCAGATCCGTAACTGTGGGATTTTATTACATACAATGAAAGCCCACAGGTTAAACTACGTCCGTATGTTCGTAATTTTCTGTTGCCGCTTAAGGAAACTGCACAGGCAAGCTTAAAAAATGCGATATTTCACCATTTTCACGAAATTTTTTCTCCATGAATATTCTTAATATGTTAAAAGTAAACACATTTTCACGTTTAATATTTTCACGATTTTTTTTCTCCATGAATATACTTGATATGTTAAAAGTAAAAACATAGTCATAGGTGTTTTTTTTTCTAGCAAAATGTCGTGTTTACAGAACATATATTTACCGAGATACGCGAATACGCACAAACAACGTTTTAACAAAAAAAAAAAAAATGCTTCACTTCACACTCCTCTTAACACGTCCAGTCACCACGTCAACGATCGTAGACATGTTGCAGGTGAATTGTATTTATGACGAGCACTGTACACAACACTAGCAGCAGCGTCCAGTCTTCCTTGTGGCTAACCTGATTTGCCGAATTTTCTACGCATGTCGTGACGCCAATGGTTTGGTGCCAAACTCATCCAGAAGACAGCGCATTATTCCCTGGTTGCTAGACAAGACAAGTACAGCGCATGCCAAAACAATTTCGTGATCGCAACACTTGAACTCAGGAGAGATTAAAAGTGTGACCGAACAGGGTTGATTTATAATTCCAGGAGTTGCGAATGAGAACATTTTGGTGAATCGTGTACTTCAGCTGACGTAACACATGTTTCACTATCACAGCCAATGAACTGTAAGCTCCTGTGCTTGGTGAACCAGTCATAACGCAGGCCAGCATCGAGGTTTATGAACCAGTTATTCACAGGTAGGACATTAAGCATAGTAATGTACAGGATTCACCAAACATGAAATTCTTGCGACATGTGTACCCTGGGTCTGAATGAATTAACTTACGCATCACAGAACTTCACAAACGATTATCGGCTATCTGCAATCAACTTCAGCGCAATTAGAAATTTCATGTGAATACACAAACCGGGAACAGTATTTGCATCTACGGAAGCTTTTACACAGTCGTGTGAGGCTGTCTTGATTCCAATGATTCGAGAGTGTATAACCTACACTGTTCGAAAACAGATGATATGGAAAGGTCGGATCTGTTAACGTAAGTATCGCATTGATATGACAGTAAACTTACGTAGGCGTAAAAATTATCCAAAAGAAAATGTATTTATAACTTACGTTAGAACATACGAAGGAATTTATCAACAGTACGACAAAATGAAGTCCCTAAATAGGAAATCATTTTGCGACTAAGAAAAATATTTTCATCCAAAGTTTGGATACCGTAATTCTTAATACTTTTATTTTCAGTTATAGATTTTATTTACAATTATTTTGCGAAACATGGAGAGAAAAAAAAAACCTATTTAAGTCTACGACGGAAAATTGATATGCAGAAACGAACAGACTTTTAGGTAATGATGAAACATTTTCACATGTATGTTTCCAGTCATTTACCATCATTCTTTCATACGTAAGGGACTGATTTTACTAGGGCGGTTGCGTTTCCATAATGAATTTTTGTTGTACGTGTAATGTATGTGTGCAAACTTTTTAGATACACGCATATGCTACGTTGGTACTAAACAACCCCCTCCCAGTTAACCTAAATACGCAATACCAGATGTTTGAGCTTAGTAAACTCTTAATACTCATTTTTTAGCATGCAAATGCTCCTTCACTGTAACTCAGTAATCTATCTGGAATAATTTAAGAAATAAGGTTTTTGAACAAAAAAAAAAAAACAAATTCGTAAGCAATTACTACCTTTAATTGGGCTTTCTATCTTGAGAAGAATATAACGTTCGAAATTATGTTCAGAACTTTCATAAGTGCCTGAAAAAAAAAAAATCAAAGAAAAACCGCACGAGCATGCTCTAAGTGTCACTGCAGGAAAAAAAAAATGGGTAAACTATACTCCGTTTCCGAGTCCCACAATAGTTGCAGATTGCATATTTATCCTGCTGATCACGTGTAACCGCCACATCCCAAGCTTCTTTCCGTTCACAATGACAAGACCTTCGAACGTGCTGTACAATAGATGACCAGCCATTTGTATCCACTGAACACGCAGTCGCTATAAAAAAAAGGCAGAATTTAACATATAGCAGTCACAGTGTCCTATATCTGAGACGCTGGACAGGAAATGTTCTGCTCTGTACACCGAGGGAGGTCCCTTATATGTAGAAGTTGAATGTGTCCGAATTCGCCTTAAGTACATACTTGTGCGTACCTGTCTCCGGAAGTGACGTCGCAAGTACTGTCTAAATTGCAAGTGAAGTATGCAAGTACACAAGTAAACGAAGTTGTATACTTATCGCGTACTTGCGGAACATGTGCCGCCATTTTGAGAAGCAATTTGTAGGTTACAATTGATTTCCGAAAAAATTATATAATTTAAAATTTAATAGGTCTACATTACTATTTCGTAGACATAGAATATTGAACGGAGTAAATAATTATCGCAAGGTTCACCTTAAAAAAGTCTACACAATAAGTTCATATTAGGCCTGTTACTAACCTACAGGAGCTAAGATAAAAAAAAATCCAAATTGCACTTACATACAATAATGCAAGACAGTAAATGTTAATGTAAAAGAAATTGAAATATTATTTGATATGTATTTAACCCCTAAAACTTTAGGCAGTTATCAAATTCTTATAGGCGGAATACATGTACATTAAATTAAAAGTGGTTAGCTGGCTAATAACTGGGACCGAAGCCAACAGGACTGCCTGTCCGAATTCATCAAGTTTGGTGCCAAGAGTCAGTGAAGTATGCAAAGATGCAGGTACGCGAGTTAATTCGGACACGGCCATAGTCCCAAAGGGAATGCTTCCAACTTTACTGAAGCCCTGCTCAAGTTCTACTTCCGGGCTATTCCTCCGCCCCATGCAAACAAGGCAATAAAGTCTAGAACATCACAGCAGAGAGACAACGCATCGCATTCGTGCGCACTCAGACTTAGTAAGTGACATTTTGCATGATAACTATTTATTACTATGTGTTACCAGCACACATGTTTTTCCCCCCTGTTTCTGTACGTGTTAATTAAAAATTAAATATTATATTCACAAGCAATATATATGTCTACGTATATAAACAAATATAATATTTTATACATGTAACAGCAACAGGAAATAACCTTCGAAATAAAATGAAGTGCCAAAACGAAAAATATTTACCAAATACTATTTTTTTAAACGTGCACTCGGAATTACGTCAGAAATAACAACTAGCTTTCACTTTGGAGCAGCATGTATCGTCATGGCAATGGCTTTCATCTCCAGAACTGGTGGCGGGGAAAAAAAAAACCACGGACGTGTGGCCCTGGCGAGTCCTGTGATGTGTAAACATCGTACTTTTCAGCAGTCTGTTCACAGGAACTTTTTTTTTTGACAGACGAAAAAAAAAAAAAAAAAAAAAAAAAAAGGCCCTCCGTCCGTAAACGGAACGAGCAGTTTCGAGGGGCAGGCCGGCAGATTAGATTGCCTTCCTGACGAGCATGCAAGTAACGAAGCCATGTTGGTAAAGGAGGGTTTGGGGTACGTGGCTAGCGCGAGCTAGGCTAATCACACTGAATGATACGCTCAGTTACAGCGGGAGAGCCCTTCCTGCAAACGGATATTAGCACGTGTTCCGCTGAGGTGCTCTCATCGCACCGACAACAGGCTATCCCCCTCCCCCCCCAGCCTAACCATATGAGTTCTTTGGCCCACCCACCACTTCACAAATGTAGCGGCTACCAACACCCCCCCCCCCTCCGCCCCACAAACATTTGCCCTTTTCCTCCGTTCTCCGTTCCGCAATTGGTTTTTATTACAGCCATCGTATTGGGTGATACGCAAATAATTAACTGGTTCGAAACAGACATTCTGCCCTTCATCAACCGTCTAAGGCGTTGCTTGAACTGATATTTTTTTTTGTCAACGAAATTTTCGTCTGATCCGATTTAGTCTGCAAAACTTATAAACGATTTTTTTTTGGTGGACTGCGTTTCATCCTTTTGCCCCTTCCGCCAAATTCGAAGCTAGGAAATCAACAACTACAAACTACGGATTCATCACCGTACTATTCTCCGGGCTAGAAATGTTTATCATACATTTGTGTAAAATAAATAAATACGTATCGTACCTACACTCGCCGTTCAATAAAGTAAGCTGCTAAAATGTTGTTCAATTTATGATTGTTAATTAACTAATAATCACCAACTTTCTTAGTCTTAATTATTTATTGTTCTGAAACTTAACACAAGATAGTGTTTAATAAGGAATTTAAGAGTTTGTAATTGTATTCAGTCCTTATCTACCATGTCATGTTGTACAACAGGTAGTAAATATACATGCTGAACTGTCGTAGGTTGTGTTGCTCCAAGCGAAACCTTACAAAATACAAAACGCACCTGCCAAAGATAAATTAATGCGGACATGCCTCCAGACTCTCGATATCACCAAACGAAAGAGTCTAGTGCACTGTAGTTTGCAAACGTCGATCGTACAGCGCTGACGACAGAACATCGTGAAATCGCACAAAACCTTAACAGAGTATCGAATCCACCCAAGAACAACAGACTACGAGCAGACCTTTGGAAGACGACTTTTCTTCTTTTTGTTTAGGCCACCGACTTGCTCCGCTTCAAACCTTTGTAAGTCTTCTCTCAATTTTCCCCCTTCTTTCCGGGCTTCTATCGCTTGCTACTTTCACAAGTCTACTCTTCTTGCATCTTGGCAATAAGCTGATTCGACGCTCTTCCCGAAGCAGTTGTATTCACTCACTGGTTTCATTACGCAGAATTATCTCACTCATGCTCTCACTTCTCGCTTCTACAGCTAGCTAAATCTTCTTCCTCTATTTTTCTTTCATTTCTTTTTCCTGTTGATTCCCATCTTTTAATTACGTATCGCATGTTTAAAGAACTGAAGGCTATTGTCTACTTGCAGGTATGTTGGTGCCAACTTAGGAAAATTTCGTAAACAAATTGTGAATTTGCATACAAGGAGATTAGACCCACAGTCATTGGTAACAACCATTTGCTTCTACCGGACTATGCCTAATAATATTATGACAATATAATCCCCCACCTCCTGCCTGGCTATTGGTAGGGATGGGAAAATTTCGCGAGTTCAATGACCTGTAGGCTAGACTTCACGATCCTTTGCATAGTCGAGTCTCAGATGTTTGTCCATTGGCTGCTGCTCCAGTGTTACCCTGCACGTGAGAGTATGGGTTTCGCTTCTTGTTCCCTTGCAAATCTGCTATTGGCTCAGAGTCGCCTTGGGTGTGTATAATAAACTCAGCTCCAATAGCAAAGGTGACTTCAGTGTACTCCTGTTTGAAATCGATCTTGTCCTGAAATGAAATAGCGAAATTTTCCTATCCCTAGATATTGGATATGACGTTCATCAAAGCCGGAAGTCTCTAGCACCTAGCAATCGTTCACAACCAGCATTCTAGCGAAATGACCTAATGTACACGATGTTGAAGTATTTCCCCCAACTGCGACAGTTTGGGACGAGATGTCTAGCCCCCTCTGTGTGCACATTTCAACCTGTTTACTGAATTTTCCTGTAGGCCTGTTTTGGCACTAACATGCCACTAAAGGCTGTTCACGACAAAGTAAGCACTTTTGAAATCAACCTTAGGAAAAACTCACTGCCCAGGTCAGCATTTATTTTAACGGACGCACCGAGTGACATGCGCCGAATAAAGTTGGTAATGATGGATGGAAAGTCTTGTCTTAACACCGAACAAAAAGTGATAGGTAATCATTTGCGATAACTTAAATTATTTCTTTCGTTTTCCGTTTTTTTAATCCATCAAGCCAAAAAATTACTAAATTTTTAACAAATTTACTTTTCTAATAATTCCACAGTTTCTCCTGACCGACGCATAAATAAAGCGACGCGACCCATGACAATGTTTATTTTACGTAAGGCGGAAGAATACACAAGATGCATGGAAGTATATCTTAAGCAGGACTTTCAAAAGTGCTCACTTTACCGCGAACAGCATATACTAACTTATTTCGAACTATTTCCGGTAATTGTGAAGCTATAGTCTTCTAGCGGGAGGTCCCGGAGCAATAATGTCTGCGTCCATTATACGTAGACTAGACGCGGGCATTGAGTCGACTAACCAACATGAAAGAGCGATTCGAAACATTCGTCTGCCGGTGACTCGATCCTTTCGCCAAGGCCCCGTGTTGCGAGTTGCGACAAATGAGCGATGGCTCAGACTAGATAGCGGTGATGTGTCAAGACACTGAGTCGTGAATAGTTTTTATCTCTCGTGTGTAGTATTGGTCATGTCGTTGTATTGCAGTGTTTATTGGTACAGTGTACGCGCTCATTTTTATCGTTTTATTCCTATTGAACATGTCTTTGAGAAGCCCGGTGTGGGATTATTTTATTGATGTTTTATTATGTAAGAGTTTATTCTAGAGTATTTTTTAATGCACTATCCATTGTTAAATACAACACTTTGAATGAAAGTACAATTTTGTAAGTACATCCTCATAATATATACCTGTGCTTTTTTTAGATTTCTGCTAAAAATTAAAAAAAATAATATGTTCATCCATACGGCAGCCATTATTTTAAAACGAATGTATATGTGACAAAATAAGCATTTTGAATCTCGTTAAATCTTGTATTATTACATTTTAATATTTTAATTTTCCACTATAGTCGTATTTTTTGTCTCTCGCCTATCACATGTCACTGCAACACAGCTTTTTGGCAACGATCTACGATTCTCTGCGAGCCGTGGTGAGCCACGCAAAGATGTGTGTGTGTGTGTTGTTGATTCAATACAGTTCAGAGCCCTCGAGATGTCTCGAATCCTAAGAGTCGAATCAGTGAGTCGACTCATCTAGTAGAGTTGGTCCAAATGTTTCGAACCAATAGAATGACTCATTTCGCCCACGTCTAACGTAGGCTGTTGCACCTGCCGAGACGAAACAAGCGGATACTCTGCGTGGATGTCGTGCACAGATCACAACAGCAACCACACTAAACCAATGACATACCACGTCGCTCAGTAATGCTACTTAACACAAAGAATTTACAAGTCAAGTTGTAGATAGAAAATACATAATTTCAAAAAGGGGAGGGCCCGGGCCCACCTGTATTTAATACTTGTCTGACTTGACGACTTGCCGTAAAGATGTTCGTGGACGCTACTTTTCACTTTGTGTATTCCTTGGTTCTTCACAGTTGAAAAAAAAAAAAAAAATGTTCTTAGGTGCCGAAACGATCCCGTTGGCATCCCTGTTTAAATGAGTTTCCGTTACTGACATACCAGTCCCTTCTCAAATTAAGCTATGCGTCAACACTACATACAGGTGAGAGACAACAGGCATAAGTAGAAGACTATATCACATCTTGGCGCAACTCAATAATTAAACTAAATTCCAACCAATTTCACGCTAAATTCAAACTAATTTCTAATCCCCGCGTCAAATCTTTCGTAGATAATGGCCAAATGAAAAATTTAACTTAAATTCAACCAATCTCGCACTAAATTCAAACTAATTTCTGTTTCCCCGTCAAAATTTTCAAAGCGTAACCCACAATCAAAATCAGTTTTCAACTTGTGTTCACTCTTTGGGTGTGGTTCTTAAAAGACTAATTTTCGAGCTAAAACATCATACTTTTCTTGTGATATATATATATATATATATATATATAATTTTAAGTAAATATTTGCTTTTTGACATTCCTTTAGCCTCATTGATCCTGAAAATATAGACCACTGATCAAAGAGGGAACAATGAATGTTTTTTTTTTTAAGTGCGCTTAATTGAGAACGCAGATTTGGGTAAAATTATCTTGTTTTTAGGGGTGAGATTGAAGAGATCATTCGTATATTTAGAAGAGATTAAAAAATTGTTGCTTGAAAGTGAGAAATTTACGTGAGTTTTGTTAAATTATTGATTTGCGCCCAGATCTGCAATAGTCTTTTACTGACATCAATCCAAATAATTCGGTTTAGAAAATGACTGACGGGAGTCTTAGGGGATGAATCAAACTTAAATATGCACTTAGGAAGATAACAGACTAACGTCCATGTTTCATCCATTCAGGTAGCAATAATATGCAACTCTCACACAGAGAGATAGCGTAGTCACACTGGAATCCGGACAGACATAATCGATAATGGTTTTTTTTTTCGCCAATAGAGTATTTTCGGTATCTATCTCCGGCAAATTGAAGTGAAATAATTGAATTTCTGTTCTTCGCCGACTTATTCAATTTATCATTAAGGTCCCCGTCTACCTGGAACTGTTTCTACGGGAGCGGTAAGGTCGACACTGCCACGCTCATCAAGTGCACCATCGCCGCTAAGCGCAAAGCTCTCATCTGCGAGCTTTCAGAGGTGACGCTATTATTTTATTGGTGGAAAGTCTGCAGGAAGGTTTGGCGCAGGGCTCTTCGCTATCTGACGAGTATACTTCCAGATACAGCTCTTTGAATAAATACGTTTCTAGCCAATTTGGAGTACTCTAGAATGGTGGTTCTATTGTACATGACGTGTTGAAAGCCGTCAGCAGGGCTAGTCTGAAGTGTACGTTCTTTCCATACATCAGCACACAGGAAGCACGTTTAGTAGTTCAGTGGAAAAACATACTTCAAACTAAAGGTTGTTCACGGTAAAATGAGAACTTTTAAAAGCCCCGCTTAAGATCTACTTGTATGAACGTTGTGTAGTCTTCCGCCTTATGGAAAATTAACACTGTCATAGCCCTCATTACTTTATTCATGCGTCGATCAAATGAAACATTGAATTTATTTAAAAAAGTGATATTTCACAAATCTGCTCTTTTTTACACTTCGTTACGTTAAAATAAATTACAAAGCGAAAAAAATTATTTAAGTTGCTGCAAATGGTTACCTAATACTTTTAATATGACGTTAAGGTGTGGAACTATTTTCCATCCATCGTTACCAACTTTACCGGGCGTATGTTAACAAGTGCGTCCGTTATAATATAGGCCTATGCAGGCACGGATAGTGACTTTTTCTGATGTTGATTTCAAAAGTGTTCACTTTATCGTGAACAGCCTTTAACTGCAGTGCCTTTCGAGCGCCTGGCATACGTGCCCCTTTAGGTGAGGTCTGTACCCACATTCTTAGATTTATGGAGTTTTCGCAACAACCAAGCACGTGTTGGTACAATATAAAAAAAAAAAACATGATCGTGTATTGTATATTTACGCGATGGGTAGGTATAGTCGATTTCTCTGCACTTCTATAATCTAATCTTTGTAAAATCACCCCGTATATAACGTGTTTTTGGCTATTTCCTAAATATGCCATGCATTACAAAGGTTTTATACTTCTGTAGAAATAAAATAACCTTATTTTTGTTTCAATTTAACTTTTACTTGTATTTTATCTATAAATGATGCTGTTTCATCCATAATTAATATGGAAAAAAAAATCCAGCGAGGAAACACACGTGTTGACGTGTTGGTAACGGCTAGTAAGACATTGTTCTTATGCCAAAAATTATATTACAGTGAGTGGGCACGAATGTGTTGCGTTGTCCTTATTGGCGTAATTCACTAGTATTTGTTTGCTCGAGGCGGAGGAATATCCTGGAGGTATGACTTTATCAGGTTTCAGAGCCGCGGTGGCCGAGTAGTTGGCACGCCCGCCTTCCAACCAAGGCGAACCGGGTTCAATCCCGGCCGGGCCAGCTAATTTTCGCATGTGGGGAATCGTGCCGGACGATGCAGCTGATCGGCGGGTTTTCTCGGGGTGTTCTCCCCTTTTCCCCGCCCCTTGCATTCCGGCGCTGCTCCATAAGCACCTCTATATCACCCTCATCGGCTCTCGAGACTACGCCGTTAAGAGCTTCCCAAATCTCTTCAACCACTCACTTTAGCAGGACAAGCTGAAGTGCGACTATAGTCAATTCACGGTTACTTCGGCCGTTTAGAATCAAACCTTTGAAAAATCTCCTCCTGTATAACGTGCTTGGTTGTTTTCTAAATACGCCATGTATCACAAGACTTTTATACTTGTGTTCATTAAAGTTACTTTTCTTCATGTTAAATTGAAATGTTATTAATATTTTATCTATACTTTATATAGCTTCATTTATAAATAATTTGAATAAGAACAATGAGAAAACATGTGGGTTGGTAGCGCCTAGTGAGAAATAGTTCTTATACAAAATACTGCTACAACAGAGTGCGCACGAATCCGGTGCGTTGTCCCTCTGGTGTTATTCTCCAGACTTGGTTAAGCTTAGTTTGCACAAGGCGGAGGAATATCTTGGAAGTAGAACTTTAGCAGGGCTTCAGAAAAGAACAAAGATACAACGAATCAACCATAGAGTAAATATTATGTTTAACTATGAAAACATTAATTTTTTTCAATTTCAATGTTGTAAGATTGTAGAACCCAAACTTCGAAAATCGTCCATGAGATTTGTTTTCTCTATTCGAGTTGACAGGGCCCGAGATGCGGCAGGCAAGACGGGAGTCCCGCGGACGGCCGGCGGACAAAGATGGCGACACTCCGGCTGCCCATGCAGGGAACTGGGAGAGTAGGGGGGGGGGGGGATCGGAAGGGAGTGAGGAGATGACCCAGGGAGGATTGTGAAAGCCAAATGCCAAGCCCGCATCCCCGCGGGGCAGAGAACAAGAGGGTTCGATAGGGGGTAACATGCGGTGCCCTGCGGGCTGTCGTCGGGGACAAATCTGTGTTGGTAAGCAATCAGGACGGAATGTGTCCCCGGGGAGCTCACCGCTACAAATTAATACCGCCCTCGCGACACGGCGCCGACAACGACCCTCCGTACACGACGTCTCACCAGGGATAGACGGTACTACAGCCTTCGGCGTGAGCCACGTCACACCCGTTGGCGGCCTGCGCCGTGGGAAAGTAATTCCCGTAAGTACGGGAAGTTTTTCGTATCAGTGGCGTGTAGAGAGTTTTTTTACCAGGGCAAGCAATATAATAGTCACACATATTTGAGTGCTTTAGATAACATTTGCTAGTGCCGGGCTATGGTTCCATTTTAAATTTCTACTAACAAATGCAACTTCCAACTTTGCTTACCCTCCACGTGTATTTACAGTTTCATAATACATAACATTAGTAATAAAAACGGAAACGAAATGAATGTAATGATAATTAAAGTAAATATTATTTAGAGAGTATTTACAAATTTAAAAAAAAAAAAAAATTCCTGAAAACTTTCATCCACTTTCCAAGGGAAAATGTAGGACTGGAGGACGCAAACAGAACGACTGCTTACCCTGCCGAAGGAACACGGTCGAGTGTGTGGCTTGTTGTTGCTTGCGAGTTGGATTCATCGCTAGTAGCTCCTGTTTGTGGAAATAAATACTATAGGCTGTTCACGGTAAAGTGAGCATTTTTACGGCCCTTATAAATTATTCCTTTCATCGAATTTCCATCTTCCTGGTGCGTTTTAATATAAACATTGCAATGTAACCAATAAACACGATGCATACATTTCACCACCAGCAAAGTTTAATGCCTAGGGCTGCGATAAGATACATTTAATAACGGTTAATGCTTGCTGGGAGGGCCTTAAAGTGCTCACTCTATCGTGAACAGCCTATAGATAGCAGCACTATGCGTGTACAGTACGGCAGTTACGAAAACTCTTGTTTCTCGAGTCGAAAACGGGAAACGCAGAATTCAACTATAAAGTGTCAAACATTTCAATTATGTATAGGGTAAGAATTACTTACCTTGTGTCTATAGCATAAAAGCCAGTGTTTCGCATAGTCTATTCACGGTATCTCCACTCGCTTTTAATCAAACCTTTGAAAAATCGCTATATGTGTGACGTGTTCCGCAAGTATCGCAAGCGTTGTATACGTCTGTTAAAGCAAAAGTATCTTTTTTTAGGTTAACCCCTTTGCATATATATATATACGTGTGTGTGTGTGTATGTGTGTGTATTATACAGAATACGTAAAATTACGGTCGGTGTTGTACAAGGCCAGAAGCTAGCATCAATACAGACATTTTTTTTTTTGCAACACCTGGATTAAAAAATTGATGTGTTTCTTAAGGGGTTAAATTGAACTCATACTAAAAATATTATTACACCGAGTGCACACGAATGCGGTGGTTAAAGTTTGTTAAGCTTTGTTTGTATCACACGGAGGAATATCCTGGAAGTATAACTTCAGCAGGGCTTCAGAAAAGTTGGAAGTAACCTTGAATGGACTATATACACTGTTCGCGGTTAAAACGGAAAGATTCCCTCATTTTATGTTCTTTTTTCACGTCCTCGTAACCAAACTTCATGACCGGAGGGTTTACAAAAATAAAAAATAAAAATAAACGCATCTTGATATGGCGTAGAGGACTACTTAACTGAATGTTTGAAGTTTTATATGGTTTCATTTATTTCCGTGCTTTCCCCAGTGGAGCAGAAATGATTAAGTAGTGAGGGAACCTTTGATGTAAAACTAGTAACGAGAGTTAAAAAGGAAGTTGGTTTGGCAAGCTTGGTTTTTGAATAATGAATCTCAATATAGTTCCCGACCTCGTATTGCTCGGGCTGACAATAAAAACCCTTCGATATTTCTCGCGAAATTGCCCAACCGGTCAATGATTGCTCTCTACTGCATCTGGCTGAACAGTTTCATTACACTTGGGAAGCTGGAACCAAAAGAAACGAGGTTCCAACGCCTCTGTTGTTTTCCGGCCAGGCACACGCGTATATCACACGTCCAGCCGAAACAATGGCGCCGTGTTTATAGGATCTAAACCTTTTCTAGGGCGACCCGGACTCACGGCTCACGGGCTTCGGTAGTAACTGCGGTGTTCTAAGCCGGAAAACAGGAAAAGGGAGAACAAAACTCCGCCCTATAATGCAAACGAATTGTCTGCGAGCACTACTAGATGAAAACTTCTAACTACCCGTCGGCATTCACACAATGCTCAACTCTCCATTGTTGGGAACGAAAATTTTTTTATTAAATCTTTTTCGTCATGATTTCGCTCCCTCGGAAGGCAGGCATTTGCATTTTAAGTACGTGGGAAATGTTCACAGAGAGCCCCAGACATATTTAATAACTACGAAAGGTCATAAAAACAACAACCTTCGCAAACAGTATAAACAAATATACACAGTCCGGTAAGTACAGGGAAATAAAAGAACACTGCAGTATATACACCCTAGTCGAATGAGCAAAATTCTTCTTGTTACGTAGTTCATCAATCGCATTAATCCAAGTTTTTTTTTTTTACAGTAAATGTTTAAGGGTTCTTTTGAACATAGCACCACACGAAAGCACACAATACTTTACACACAAATAAGTACTTGAGATAATCATGGGGAATATTAATTTTAAAGGAAATAGCACTGAGGATTTTAAATACGGGTTCTATCCTCCGAACCGACCCATATGAAACTCATTCTTTGTGACTTTCAATAACCCAATCTACAGTTAACATTTTATATTTGCGATGAACTGTAAAAATAGTTGTTTTTCAGTAAATTTCTGTACATCATCAAATAAAAGGGGGGGGGGGGGGGAGGTACCAAAGCAAAATAATACGAAAATTATATTTAAACCTGCAGGAATATTTGAACTTTTGGATGTTTTTTATCATGCAAATTTCCAGATTGTTTTATTAGAGTTTCGGTTGTACTTCTTTAACTTTCTAGTTTAAGAATAATTTCCTAACGTAATTTTCTTTTCGATTTTATCCTCTAGAACTTTCACGTATCCTGGTATAAAGGAAAAGGGTCATGGCCCGCGCTAGACGAAACCTGCCTAAGGTGTTTTTTTTTTGTGTCAATGGGGAGATGTGAACTTTAGGGCTAGGATGTAGCGCACATTCGGTTTTATGACTACCCCGCACGCGTCCAGAAAACATGCTGCTGCTCAGAACTGAAAACATTGAACATATTATCTATTTTTACCGCGATAAAATAAAATGCTAGATACGATCTAAGTTTCTCCAAAACTTTCACTTTTCCCGAGAAGGAAAAAATACAGGAGACAAATAATTCTCGATATTTCTGGCAGTTAATGTAACGCTTAATATCTGAACAGTTACGCAATGATAAATTGGTTCTCAACAGACTTGTACAGTAGTCATATGGATCTTATTGTAACCAGTTATGTATATTCTAATGTAGAAAAAATATGGACTATTTCAATGTAGATCTTTTTTCAGGACAGAACTGAAAGTCGATATTTTATTGCCAATTTATAAATTTGACTACTGAATGGCTCGTCTAGTTCAATCCCCAACCGGGTCATTCCCGATTGCACGTAAGATTCGGTAATTTTCCGGTATCTGGCGGACACTGTAAAGGCACGAAAAAAAAATGCTGTGCCAATGGAATTTTCCAAACTCTGTAGCGTCTCGATCCTTTTGTGATTGGATAATGCATATTCTACTTGGCTTATCTTTCTGCAGACCAATCGCAATCGTTCAATATTAAAGTATCAGGATTCTGATTGGCAAAGTGAAATGGGAAAGCGGCTTGGTGGGAGGCGAACAGTCTAACCGCTCAGCCACCGCGTCCCCAACGAAGTATGGAAATATAGTCCATTCTCGACTGGAACAGACTTATGAAAATCAATCATTGAAAAAAAAACCACCCTAGCCGTTAGCTGCATGCATAGCTAGTAAAAAAAACCACCCTAGCCGTTAGCTGCATGCATAGCTAGTAAAAAAAAATAGTGGCGGGTACGGGTACTGTACCCGCTCCCTCCAATTTTTTTTCAAAGATTGATTTTCATAAGTCTGTTCCAGTCTTGAATGGACTGTGTGTGTGTGTGTGTGTGAGAGAGAGAGAGAGAGAGAGAGAGAGAGAGAGAGAAGGAGAAAGTCGGGACGGGTGCGTCTCGCGTCGACAGTTTCCCACAGGAACATCTCGGTGTGACAAGGAGGACACTGGTAATCCGGGGGCGATATCAACCTCTGTGCGGACTGTCCCCGGGGGTAAATGGGCGGTGGGAGCTTGCTGGTGATGGGGGGTGGGGGGGGGGCACAATACGAGCAGACAAGCCCCTGGTGGACGTAGCTCGTCTCGTCTTCGCAGACGACCCGGAGTCCCGGCTCGTACAGGGATCATCTCGTCCAGGGGCTGTCTCCCCATCCACCCGGAGCCCCTGGACCAGTCTCAAGGGACGTCAGACCTCACGCTGCAATCTGGGCACAAAGTACTTACAGAACCTCAAGGTCACGTCCAGCCGTGATGTAGAATAGCACACACTATCTTTTGCGCGTGTTCCGTTCCTCTCGGAATTTCAAGTGGCGACCACGCGATTTGGAAACAGTAATCGATTCAGAAAAGATACAACGTTATCGCTACAGAAAAAAAAAAAAAAAAACTGTTTCACACGAGAATAAGTAATCCAGGCACACACGCCAGCAAGATGGCGTCACTGGCCAACATCATGTCGGGACCATAGACTAAAGATAAGGTAGGCCAATTATTCGTCTTCTACGCATGTAACCAACATTGACCTACCTCAAAGGAACACAATTATCAAAGTCACGTGGTCAACAGTGATGGACGTGTTTGTTTATATCTTAATTTTTAAGTGACAAGCACTTTTGTATGAATGAAATACTTTTGCCAATTCTAATTTAATCGAAATGCATTATATATTGGTTCGAGGTAGTATACATATATATATATATCAAAGCACTGATTTACTTAACAGTGTTCTAACCTCAAATCCAGTCCACGTTATTTTTGCACGTCGTATTGGCAGAAAAGCATTTCAATGTTGGGACACGGAGATTGGTTGTGCGCAGCCAGCGAGATCGATCTACCTCATCTGTAGTCTATGGTCGAAACGCCGTTACGTTCGAAAGCCAGTAGCTACTTTCTAACCGACTAAGAGCCGGTTGCACCAACATCACCCCGATCCGAGATCGAATAATCCTATTTCCGAAACAGGATCCACTATGATCTTGGTTCCAAAGTAAAAGTGTTGCACCAACAAAATTTCATGATTCTGGATCTCCGATACTTCGATCTTGGTTCCAAAGTGAGAGATCGATATTAAGTATGAGACAAATTTTCCTACTGGTTCGTAATATATGACGCCATGGAAGTGGGTGTATTTTTCACTATAAACAGAACTAGATGTGCGATGTTTGATCTTTTTTAAGTGAATTATTGTTGTGTGCGAATTTTACCGAATGATATTCAAATGCGTATAATGCTGTTTTAATTTCCCAAGCAAACAGTCGACCGTAGTTCTATCTGTTGACGCATTTTCAAACTAAATTTGCTGACGACGGCTGCTGATCTTGGATCGAGATCTGGAACCGCCAATCCCGGTGGTTCGAAATGAACTTCATCTCGATCTCAGTCCAGCTCCGAACTCTCATGGTGCAGCAGATATCTATGTCGAGCTTAGATACTATCTCAGATAGAGTTTCGAATCACGATTGTGCAATCGGCCCTGAGAGCAGCCATCACTCCAGCCGACAGGTAACCTTTCGCGGCACGCATTAGCCTATCAAGGCACGATGCCCCGTTTCCAGACACTCGCACTGCCAATTAGAGGATGGCCACCCCGACATCAAAGGAACAGCCACATTTTTTAAGTGTTACACATTCTACCAAGGCAGTCCATTTTTAGGTATTTCTTCGGCTTGAGAAACGGGGCGGACGTTTCCGTGGGTCATATGATTTCTTTTCTGGGTGCCACCGTTTCTCCCACCATCAATTTAAGTTACTAATTAATCAATATTGTCTGAACTTACAATATTACGACAGGCATGATAGTATAAATGGGTCAACACCCTACAGCCAGACAAATAATGATTGCAGTGAAACGTTTTGTGAACACTGTACATTAGCTGCTAAGTATTCCAGTTTAGACATCGTGTTAACAAGTCCTCAGCTACTAGTGTTTAGCTTTAGATGTGAAATTAATATTCAGCATATAACGTTATGATATAATACGGTGATATTAAGATGACATTATCGTAACAGAGTATGGTTCCATGTAACCTTCCAGAGATAAGAGCACGGATTTATAATTAGGAAAATTTATTCGACATAGACAAAATTGAACCGACTTTTGCATGAAATGGGGGTGGAAAATCACATATGGGAAACAACCTGCACTTGAGTTAGCCTGAACCGAATTCTCTACTTTTCGCACACAAGTCGTACATGCTACGGGTTATTTGTATATCGTTTATGTCTTACTCCGTTACAGTCATCTACTAATTAAAAAGCTAAGGATAACTATTTTTTAATTCCATGGGATCAACGCGCTACCACACGACACGTTCACAAACTTAAAAGCTCCAGAATAGTTAATGCACTGCAATCTCCAGTTCGACAAATTTTCTTCTCCGTAAATGAACTTGAATGCAACGGCTCCTATTAAAATTATTTTGCATATGCGGTTGGGGGGGGGGGGGAAACGTAACGGACCTAAACGCTGGATAACGCAGCCTTGAAAACACAAGGAAAATAACATAGTTTTGGTTCCACTGTGATATTTCGTTGCGATTTCCCTTCACGGTCTTACAAGCCATGGCTACCAAATTCAACAACTTATTTCTGTACACCAACATGCCTATCATAATTGCTAGCCGATGACTTTTTTTAGTAGCAATGAATGCGTGTAAGCTCGTTTCTTACCATTCTAGAACACTTTCTTGTGCTAAGTGATTTGCCCAAGTGCCTGGAATTCGCTGGCAGTAGATTTAGAACTCAGTCTGAATTTGTTATAAAAACATTCTCTTGGAAAAATATTTCCAAGTTTTTCCGTAATTTGTCGTTTGATGTTCTAATGCAGTACAACAGTGCTTCCAACGTAGACAGAAGCAAGCTGCGACAAAGTAAACGTAGAGACTAAACGCTGAACAAACGGAATGTACAAAACGGCTAACAGTAAAACGGATGTTATAAATGAACATGCACCGTAGGAATAAGTAGTTTATTTTCCTATTGCAGATAACTGCAGGGCAGAGATGCATTGATACTCCACTGCGCATATTTCACAGGACCATCGGCACAAAAGCATTCCGGCACGAACAGTTTCCACCCCGTCCATTTCCCGTGCAGATTTAATTTCCAACGAGCATGGACATGACGGTTCGAACACTCGGAGAACATTGGGGGGGGGGGGGGGGGGGAGTTGACTTCAAAGAGCCGGCGAGCAGAAAAGTTGGCAGAATTAATACGTGGGAGAGAGTAAGAAAAAAAATTGTAAAAAAAACTATCAACAGGTCAAGCAGAAAAGAGATGGTAGGGCGGGCGGGAATACGGGACTACACGGCGGTCCTACCTTACGTCCAGTCTGGTCCAGATAACCCCCGACAAGTTGGCACCACTGACAGGCAAGTTTAACGGGACGAGCGAAGCGACAGAGATTACAGAGGTGGTAGCACAGGGTGGAGGGGATGGTTCGCTTTACAAGCTCCACCCAAGGGAGAAAAGAACCAAAAGAAAAGGAGGGATAACACTTATCAAATCTTGCCGGGGCCGCAAATTGCAAACTGACGCGCGTTGTCCAATAAAAAAAAAGGTGGGTGGAGTAGTCCTCCCTCCAACAAACCCCTTCCCAGACGTGGTTATTTCTAAATTAAGTTAAAACGTGGCAGAGGCCAGGCGGGACACGCGATAAAAAAAAGAGAGAGGAAAAAGGAGAATCTCGGGATTCGGGGCGAAGAACAAAAGGGGATGGATGAGAGTTGAATAAAAAGCGGCACGAGAGACTAAGTGGAAAAGTTGAGCAGTGGTGTAAGGGGGTTGGGGGATATCAGGCTAGATGACGCATGCCATCCTGACCTGCCGCCTTCGCTCATTTTCACAAGGCGGTATGGGACGACGAAGAAATATACGAACTGAAAAGACACGAAATCTGGGGACGAAATTTTTTTTTTTTTACAATGTAGAAGCACGAAAAGCAGCACGAGATACGAAGCAGCAGTGACAAGCCCGCCCTGGGGAATGACAATCTAAGAGGGCCCCGACTACGGCATGACAAAAAAAAAAAAAAAAAAGGAAAGAAAGGAGCAGGTCAAGATGACGTCGGCGAGGGAGAACTCTCATATTCAAGAAGCGTTTGGCTCTCCCCCGTCTAGAGTTTCCTTTAGCATGAAGGAAGGGCGAGCCAACTTCTGCCGTGTGTTCGCGGTGCCATGGCGTCCTCACGAATAATCCCCGCGTAGTATTTCGTAATGCCGGCTTCACACAGCCCCAACCAACACAGCACGACACGACCCAAAACGCAACACCGACACATTTCAATGTGACTACTTGAATTTACAGAACGGCCGACACCACGCTCTCGGCATTTAACCTAGTTATTTAGGAGGCGATGATAGCCGACGTCAGTTTCAAAGGCGGGGAACAAGAGGGAAATTTGTAACACATAATGGCGACAAATTGGTATCGCTAATATACACAAAGGTAAATTATTTTTAAGAGTTAGATACAGTAATTTATTTACCATTGTAGGGAAAGCTTGCAATACAATTCCATTTTGCAAGGTTGCACATGCTGTGTGTGTCGTGCCGCACGACACGGCGAAGAATAGAATTCATTTCTAATCCGAAATTGCTGGTCGGACGACGGAATCGGTCGGGCTTACGACGACCTATCTCGTTCGTTGGCTGTTGGCCGTCGTGTCGTGCGCGTCGGGGCCATGTGAAAGGACTCGGGATTGTGGAACTCGCACCAAATTATTTCAGGACAAGGCATGCTTCAAACACATCCGCGTTTCTTCATAAACTGATAAGGAAGTGTGCTTATGGGGGGGGGGGGGTCCTCCAGGGGCAAGGGCTGGGGGCCATGGCGCCGTCCGTCATGACGTCACAGACACGGCCGACGCCCGCGCGCAGGGCGTCTCCCGGTGTCTTTGACTATCATGATGTGACGTCACGGCTGCCATCTTTGTTACCCTTGCCCCAAAAACCAACATTAGCACACTACTGGCATTCCACGGAAGATCCACCAAATGACTATTAAAAATCGCTGGAATAAATTCAGTATAAATGTATTGTGTATGAAACATAGAAAATAAGGCTACTAGACAAATTTTGGACAAATAATAAAGATGATATAGGGTCCACAGTTCGAATACCGACCTGGATTTTTTTAAATTTTTAACGAAATTTATGTGGTATTTTCTAGTCATGTTCTTATAAGCACCCGACATAAATTCTCAGCAATATCTATCGTTTAGGAATGTCGCTGAATGATTCCAAAAAAAAAAGAAAAATGGGGCGGTTCTACCCGAAGCTGTTTCCCGCGTTTGACGCCCGGACGCGTAGGAGCTGTAAGGACGCGACACACTAGCCACGTACATGAACATGAATTGCAGCGTCGCCCCTACGCGCAGGGCTCGTGAACTGGCGTGCAGTGTTCTCGTCGGGCTTCGTGTACCGACGGGACTTCCGAGGGGCCTAACACTTGCAGATTCGGTGTCTGAGCGTACACGCGTACCTCAGCAAATACGTGTCCTGGCGCAGTACATCCTCGGTTACTTCGCGCTTTTCCGAGGCCCTGCTAAAGTTGTACTTTCAGGATGCCCATCAGCCTCGTGCAAACAAAGCTTAAGCGAGTACAGAATATCGCACCGGAGGGACAACGCGCCGCATTCGTGCGCACTAAGTGTAATAACACTTACATAAGAGCTATTTCTTACCAGGCGTTGCCAACGTCCCTTTTGTATCACTGTTTTTATTCATATTAATTATAAATTGAATAGTAAAATTTATAAATAAAATTTCGATTTAATAATAAACATGGTACTTTTATGAATAGAAGTATAAAACGTTTGAGATACATGGCATGTTTAGGAAATAACCAAACAAGTGTTTTATTCAAAAAGGGTGAAGAAACTGCAGATGGACTATAATAATTTTTTTTTTCCAGGAAAGACAAAAGACAAACATCTACAGCCAGCACTTTTCACTTGTATCCTATTAAATGTATTCAAAGAGGAAATAATTAGTGAAAATGGTTCAGAATGGCCTTCCGTGGGTTTCTCTGTGCAATTTCTTTAAGGGAGAGGAGAACAATACAAACAAAGCATCTGTTATTTAATCAACTGGCTTACATCACGTGTGATAATACCCTACAGTTACAGATCTGATCTGCGAGGAACTCAGCTTCCCGGAAAAGCATCTCGGCCTCGGGCGTGTCCTTTGCAATGCTTTTCTTCATAATTTTTCGTTCTTTCAATCGTACAGATGCGAATGACTTTAAAAAAATTTCCGCTTGTTATCTATCACCCGTTATTTCCTCTGAATTTATATCTTGCGAACGTTCCTTCGTTTCTGCAGCATAACTATTCCTCCAGTTTTAGTAAGCAACTTCGGTGAAAACATTATACTCCGACAATTTTCCCCTGAATGCACACGAGCTGTTACGTGCAATTGTGAATCAATACGTTCGAAAACATGGCGGTGTAAATTCTTGTGCGCGCGACATACTCTGTGGTTATTGTTGTGCGTTCAAATGTGAACAGAGCTTTAATTCTGGACGGCACGGGCAAAAAGCTAACTTCAGTACGCGCCTTTTTTTTTTCACACAGTAAAAAAAATTCTGCAGTTGTTATAACAAATTCTTTGGAAACTACTTGCCAAAGATTTTCTTTTAACTTTACGGATGAAATATTGTGGATTTACACCACATTATTTAAGAAAACATTCACAATTATTTATTTAGCTCAATCTTTATAATGAACACTTGCTTGTCGAAACTAAAAATTTGTTTGGCACATTATAGGCTGTTCACGGCAAAGTGAGTACTTTTGAGGACCTAGTTTCCTTTTCCCTTTAACCAACTTCTTAAATAAATATTCATATATAATTTATAAACACAGTGTGTATATTTCACCGCACTCGGAAATTAATGTCTAATGCTAAAATAAAATGTATTTATTGACTATTATACCAAAAGAGAGCTCTTTCAAAAGTGCTCACTTTACTGTGAATAGCCTATACACACTACGGTTTTGTGAAATTTAGTCTTGTTTATTTGTAGTGTTACGAAAATATGCGAAACTAGTTTCCAAAGAATATCTCGTAGAAATACAGAAATGTTTTACAGTGCAGTGTGTATATGTGTGAGGAGCAGGCAGACTACAGACAGACAGTAAGACCGGAAGTCGGGTGGAGGAAAGGCAGTTCGTCTCGCAGTGTGGGCGGAGGTTGTATTGCGCGGGCAAGAGCACCACGAGGTGACCCTCGTCACGCCGCGGTGACCCCGTAGGAGCTTGAGGTAATTACGTTGCCTTTCACGACACAGCTCCGCCCCGCGGCGTCCCCCTTCGTCTCCTAAGATCCGTGCACTCGTAGCACTATGAGTGCAAATAGGCTGCCACAGCCTATAGCTACAGAGATATGCTCGCTGCGAGGTAGAACAGCATTATTCTAGATATATATGTGTCCCCGAGGACATATGCTGCTATAGGCTATATTTAGGATATTATTATTGTAGGTCAATTAGGCTCGCTTAATATGTATTTTCATCCACAGGGCCTTACCGTCTTTTGACGCTCAAATAAAAACCAGTAAGAGCCAGCCCTGCGTACACTTACTGGCAGCTAACTTTTTCTCCTTTAGTTTTCAGGTTCACAGAAGAGATCGGCGGGACGAGGCTCAATAGCGCCACTTCCCTCACCAGAGAGGCGCCCAAACACCTCTCTGGTTACTGCCGGCATCAAGTTACAGAACAATAAATACCCCTCCCCCTATCTCTAGTCTTTTCTACTCTACTAACCAAGAGCATGTTCCCAAACACTCTATCTCCTGTAGCATTATATTTTTATTTAATTTAATTTAATGCATGAAATAATTTTTTGAAATTTTTACTTCTCTGTCGCAAGGGTTTTTAGGTATCTCTTGATGGTTTTTCCCTTTCTCTTCATAGTTACGGCTAGCTTTAAGTACACTTAGGGAGGCAGTCATGGCCCCAAAATGCAGGCCATGGCTGCCCAATCCCTATTTCCCGCCATGCATGTCTCCTTGCATGATTTTCCTTCCTAGTAGGCGTAAGGGGTTAGCCCTGAGACGCAATAAAATCCCGCTCTATTTTCGGGCCTTAACTTCACAAACACTTGGAATAAGTTAGTTAAGTCATTTTTTTCTTATGAACCAATTTTTATTCTTCCGCCACTTTTTAAAAATAAATATTGTCACGTGAGTATTAAACACAGTGAATACATTTCACCGGACTCGAAAGATAACGTTTAAGGCTACAATAAATATTTATTTACTGTTATTCCAAATGCGAGGGGTCAAAAAGTGTTCGCTTTACCGTGAATAGCCTATACGCAAGTAACTCCAGTAAGGTTTGTTGTACTCCGGTTAAGACCCTGTAACACTGACAAATTTTCCCGTCAAACTGCTACCAATAAGTTCGGTCAAACAAAGTTGGATAGTTATAACGTCATCGAAACATCATAAACGCCGCCATATTTGTCTGATAAGATTGTATGGCTTCCCTTTCCATCAAACTAAAATAACGAACAATTGCTGGAAACGAAGTATATGTTATGAAGATAATGAATTTATGAAGAAGCTGGGTCGGCATGAATGCTACTTTAAGTGAATATTTCGCATAATATTACGAACTCAGATGCATTAAATTTCACTGTGCGAGAAACATTTCTGATAAATAAAATTTTACTTTGCTAAGGAAGCGAAAATAATTTATAACATTGCCTACATTTCTTCCTGTAATGGATTGCACGAAAAAAAAAACAAAAGCAATATCTCGCTATGAAAATAATTTTTAAACAATGATTCAAAGCAGATTCTCCCAGCAAATAAATTTGACACTGTGGCACATTTTCGAACACATTCAAGATTATTTCATAAAATTTATTGAAAGGAAAAAATTTGATGACCGTATTTTGTCTTCAAGTTTTATTATCCAATATATTTGAAGGCGAAAATATGGTAGTGTGACAGGGGTTTCAAAAGTTAGAAGGAAAAAGGGGGGGGGGGGGGGGGGCTTTTCGTCAAACACTATTTCCTTTTCGGTACTCGGGTATTATGTGATTTTTATGTGTAAGTCTGGCAGGTGAATAGTTAAGAGTAACAAGATTCGTTTAGTTTTAATTCATCAGTTAATTCCAATCATGCTCCATAAAGAAACAGTTCTTAATTTTTTGTTGGTGTTATATTCATCAGAACCAATGAACTAGAACATGTATAGAAAAGGTCGTTATGGTCTATTCGCGGTAAAGTGAGCATTTTTTAAGGCACTTGCTATATGCATTAACCGCTAATAAATATATTTTATGGCAGCTTCAGACGTTAACTTCTGGGAGTGGTGGAATGTATACACTGTGTCTGTTGGCCACGTGGCAATGTTTATATTAAAAAGTGGCTAAAAGGAAAAATTTTAGCAGGGCCTTTAAGAAGTGCTCACTTTACCATGAACATACTATACATAACTTTCTTCGAGATTAACAGGCAGTTCGATAGTTCGGAAAAGGAGTGTCAGTAATTTTAAGAATATTTCTTTTGGATTTATTTTTAAACCAATACTTAACCATAATGTCAATGAATTTTGTTTTTCTTCAAGTGTGGGTTTGAATTGTCGTGAGTGGTGTGCGTAAAGGCCCTGGTCAACTACTCAGCCCAATGAGAAGAAGTGGTGGGGGGGGGGGGGCTGTTAAGGCGGTTCTGGTCACGGTCGAGCAATGGGAAATCACTATGTCGCGGGCTGACCCCTAGCCTTAAAAAGACACCGCCAGAAGGTCATGCCACGGCGGAATATGGCCGGCGCGAGGCGAGCAAAACAAGAGCAGTTGCGTAAACAGCGACCCAGTAACCTTCTGGCTACCGGCCGTTCTCTCGCTCACCCCCGCCAAGGCCGACTTTTCTAAACAACTCCAGTTTAAGGCTAATTGCGACCGCTGACATGAGCGTGCTACGTCGCCGCCCGCGCACCAACCACGACGTCAGGGGCGGGCGGTGTTGGACCTCCATGTCTTCGCACGACCGCTGGCTCCCTTCGAAGCCTCTATAGGCTATTCCCGGTAAAGTGAGCACTCTTGAAAGCCCTCTCATTTGGAACAATAGTCAATAAATATATTTTATTTTAGCCTTAGACGCTGATTTCCGAGTGGGGTGGAATATACACGTGTCTTTATTACTTACATTTAAATATTTATTTCGAAAGGTGGTTACAGAATAAAAAAAATAACTAGGGCCTCAAAAGTGCTCCAGAAAAGCGTAGTCCAGAATGAGGAGGGGTCAAGTTTCAAACATCCTCGAAATATGGAACACGCATTAAAAAAAAAATTAGTTATAGGCAAAATTATAAAATGGCAGGGACACTCAAATTTCGCGAAAACAAATCCGCACGGACAAGGTGAGTCGTTTAAAAGAGGCCACGTGGGACATGTGTGTAACGGAGCGAGGGAATGACGAACTACAGTCCACGGGGCCTCTTTTAAAGGACTCGCCCTTTACATGGTAGATTTCAATAAAGTACGGGCGTGCCCGCAGTTTCCCTTTGCTCATGGGCCGCAAGTCACTGTAGAAAGACATTTGCTTACTTGACGGGTCAATCAGAATTATGTGACCAGTTCTGTACGTCTGTGATTCGCGGGCATACGACAAACACGCACAACACCTAGATCATCCAGTAAAGAAAGTAGATCTGAACTAGAGTTTCGTGAAAAACAACAGTTTCGTGAAATCTTTTCGCTGAATTCGGGTGTCTCTGGGTATAACGAAACAGAAAAAAATATATGTATAACGGAGTGTCCACTGAATTTCCATTTCGGAATTCCCAGAATTTTCCTTGTCTTCCAGGCAAAAACTTGACATTTTCCATGGCCTATTTTCAGGACCGAAGCCTTCCAATAACATATTTCTCCACCTCTAACAGAACAAATATGCTATCAGTGAAACTGAATAACACTGCAACAGATCAAGAAAGCAGTACCGACATTTTATTCCGCCCAAAGATATTTCTCTTGGAAAACGCTACTGAATCCACACGAACACCCATAACGAACACGTATTTTTTTTTTGTGCGTAGAGGCCCTCAGGCTCTCGGAAAAGACGTTTTATTGCCAGATAACAAACTTAAAATTGAAATTTTAAAATAAATGTGCTCACAATTACATTAGCTTGTATTCGCTCAGGTAACGTCTTTTGCAGAGTAACAATTATTTACATTTTCCTTGACCAGGTGGAAATTCTGTTGCATTTCTCTGACTTTTCCCAACCATATGAAATCCCCTGACTATTCCCTATTTTCCCTGTGGGCGAGCATCCAGTTAACAAAAAAAAAAAAAACCGGTGTCTACATATACTGTTATTCTTCAGCTCAAACATTTTATAGGCTTTAACATTGAAGAACCCACCTCCTCATTCCCCCAAATAAATTTCCGCCTACGCCACTGGTAAAATACTCCCGCCAGCATGCAGCTCGGCCAGTAGGGAAACCTACCTATCACAGCACGCAATAGTCAAGTCTGACGCAAGGCCTGTTCCCAGGGCCTCGAGCTGCCAATTAGAGAACGGGGCAAGCCCACATCAAAGGAGACTGCCTCGCCATTTCACTACTCAATACTTGCCTGTTATTCAACTCACTACTTAGAGTAACAGCAGTCTATGTTGCGTTTTATCACATCACGCAGTTTCGGCTGTGAGGCTAGAAGGACGACCTACCACCACGTCTGCACGGGTTCGATCCCCGGCGGAACCAATCAGGAAGTTATTTCTACAAATGACGTAGCCGATGGCACGTGTGTTTCTCCACAAGTTACCGCAGATGCATCTTCACCCACGCCTGTATCTAACAAGCGTCCGAGGGAAACAAAAACGACCAGTTGCATGCGAGAACAATTTTTCAACTTTTACACGTCTTCAGATATCTGTCCGAGAATCACAGATGTGACTTGTTTCTGACTGGCCGAGTAAGGCATGGGCTTAGCTCCTGTGGACGTGAAGGGTGCAGGGGATGTTCGTCCCCTCTACCGGATTATGAAGGGGGGAGGGGTTAGACTCTTGCATACTTAACTTAGCAAAAAAAATGTAGAACAACAATAAGACTACAGACAATATTTAGAAATCACACCCCTGTAAAGACATTTTCTAAGTCTACTAGGTTTAGCCCCCAACCACAAGCCCCATAAACCACCACCACCCCCTCTTTCCCCTTACCCGCCATGCGGTTAATGACAAAAACACAGCTCACACATTCAAGTAAGAGAACGTCGTTTACATGTTACCAAAAATTGTAGGAGAACCGCAGATGCACAGGTAATGGAACTGAAGTCGAGTCTGTGCAAAAAATATTTCTGCAACCGAGTGGCCTCAACACGTTCAATATACCCGGCTCGACGGCGATTATTGGTCCCCGGTACCTACACTTGAGTCGCAGTCGCGAGCAAGCAGCAGTGTGTGCTGCTACACTGAGTCAGATGGGCAAGTGGTACACCACTGGAAACGGGCTAGATTCCTGGTCCGGCCATTCAGATTTCCCGGAAATCGCTCCAGGTGAAGTCTAGGACGGTTCCTTACCACGTTTAAGCTGCCGATTCCTCCCCCGTCCCAGCATCAACGAGCTGTCGACGAGACGCGAAGACCTCCATACCCATACAGACAGAATGGTCAGGAAACCCGAGTGCCCAAACACCAGACACAATTTATTTGGACCAATAGTAACACACAAGCCCTGTACACTTACATCCGGAAACGTATTTTTTTTACATCATACGACTGTGTTCAAATTTACCGCTTACGATACCTGCAGTGCAAGTTACATAGGAAAGCGCTGCGTACGTAATAATTTAGTGCCGCGCGCCTACGGTATATGCAACTTGTACTACAGGCTATTCACGTTAAAGTGAGCACTTTTTTAAGGCCCTTCTAAATTTTTAATTTTACTCTATTTTTATTTTCGCCACTTTTTAATATTAACATTTCTATGCCTGTAGTAAATAAGGTATATACTTTCAGCACTCTGTAAAGTTAATGTCCGAGGCCACAATAAAACTTATTTACTAGTGGTTAATGCCTGTTGGGAAGGCCTTAAAAAGTGCTCACTTTACCGTGAATGGCCTATACACGCGTGATCGCGCAGCCTTGTTCTCCAGGTGTTGTACGCCGCAACTTTGAACACAAATATTTGATACGTTTTCCGGCTATAAGTGTATATATATATATATATATATATATATATATATATATATATATATATATATAGGTGTTTTGTACTGCAACCTTGCCTGGAGTTTTCGAATACTGTATATCGCAATCTTTGACCAGTCGCCACTATTACACTTACACTTCTGGTGGCGTCAATGTGGCGGCGCCACCACCGAGAAGGCAACGGGCGAGTTCAGGGGTGCCAACTACGGCTTAACTTCTGCCTGGAATTGAGGAGCATTTTTACTCTATCTCTCTCTCCCTCACTCCTTTGAAAGGGGTGAGGGGTAGAGACAAAGAGAGCAAAGTTTAGCTGTAACCGGGGCGGTCGGCACAGTTCAGGACACTTGTCCGCTACAAGGGAACCCACTCTAATCCTTTTTCTCCCCCCTCCCCCCACGACAACATCCATCACCAGAATTGCCACTTCCCAACAGCACTTCTTCATAAGTCACTAGTGTGTGTGTGTGTGTGTGTTGAGGACTTGGGGGGGGGGGGGTCTTGAAATGAAAAAGGGGGCGGGGGCGCTACCTGCTGCCGCATGTCCGGGGCTAACGGCCCCCCTGTGTCTCCCCCGAAAAATCGCTCAAATGTTCGACCACAGGTAGAGATAGTGAATTTTTGCGAAAATATTTCGTGCTAAGGTGTCACCAAGCATCTCTGGTTACCTAATACCTCAACTATTAGATGACACATTTGCAGCCTTAGAGGCGAAACATGCACGTTCATATTCCCACGACATTAAGTTAAACTTGGCCAGTCAAACTAAGTAAGCAGTGCCTCACATGCGCTACAGCAGTAAGCAAGGATCGTTTGCGGGCGCTCGTAAGCAGATGAACCCGATTCCCATGTTCCCAGAGCGCGGATGCATGTCGTCAGTTCAAAGCGATCGGAGTTCCACGATTCACTTCTGTAAGATCAGGTATTCTGTGGCCGAGGTGTCACCTTCGCGTGACGAGTAGACATGATAGTTTATCGCGAGGGAAATTAAGCTATCATTAATAATTTTGAAAACACCAACTAGAGAAAAAAAAATTTTCACCCAGGTGGTTTTCTGCATATGTAGATATGTGAATATATCGGTCTTCCCGTTTCTCATTTGTCTGCAAACAGTTCAGCGTCTCAAAAATACATTATTTATTTCACACAAAGAGTTAAACGATACAGAATATATCAAATATGTTGTCACAACAATTTTCGCCGTATTCCGTTTTGTCTAGCGACAACGCGACATTTCAGATTCCTTTGAAGTTCGTTCACACCAGCACAAAACAAAACAAGGACGTAATTCTACGCTGGCTGTTGTGTCGGGGCAGTGCGGGGATATTCAGCGGAAATATTTCGATACAGAAATTTCGTCGGAGCGTGAAGTACTTGCAAACGCCGTTGCGTAATTCGTCCGTTGTGATTGGTTGGACATGACAACTGTCCACTCGCGATCCACACGGACGTCGAATATCGACTTATCGTGCAGACAACAGTCGATGACCGGATGAAGACCATACGGCGCGCATGCCGTTCTGAAAAACCAACCGTGTCCCCCAAAACGGTTTAGCGGAAAATCAGTGGTTATAAAAATGGTTACCGACTGCGGAAGCAGCCGATTAACAGTCATCAGTGGCATAACACTGCAGACTATTCTCGTCTCTACACTCTGAAAAAAAATTATTCGAAAACTTACCATCCCAGTGTATACGCTTTGTGAGAAAGCAGGAATGGTAATGTTTTATCCTACAGCGTCGTAGCGTTCCTAAATGTACTCAGGAAACAGTCAAATGCATAGGGAAGTTCCCAACTTTGTATAGTAGCGCTGCTAAACACTCCTATATCTGCAGCTTGTTGCGTGGTATTATTACCATACAGTGTATAGGTTAAAAACTTCCATTACGGCTTAGGAAGTTTACCATACAATTTTTTTGCAGTGTACTCCTAAAGGCGATGCTCCAATTGGGCGGCCGAACGGATGCCGGCCGGAGCAACCGCGTTGCTTAGTGCCTCAAACAACAATCCTCATCCGTGCGAACGGAAACCGCGACCAACTAGTTTGGAAAGCAAGCAATCTGACGTCCGTAATACGGGAGACCCCTCGACTGCATGCGAGCACGTCACGCACACTGCACCTGCTCATGTTACGATAACGCAAACACGCGGAAACCGCAAAGATAATATCACCACACTGGATCCGAGCGCCCGTACCCTACACAACTGGAAGGTCATCGCGGTGTCTAGCGCGTCTTCCAAACACGGCAATCCGGGTTCGATTCCCGGCGGGTCCACGGCCACTGGTCAGCGGGTTTCCTCCGTTCGCACCACCCATCGCATTCCATTGCCACTTCATCGCTGGAGCCTCATCCCACGTCGTTCTTCAGAGAAGGACATTTACCAGACGAGCGCCACAGCTAGGCTTTGGGTGCATTATTCACGGAGGGCACTTTTTCTAGTGATAACTGAACCACCTTTCTTCATGAAAACACTTTTTCTAGTGATAACTGAACCACCTTTCTTCATGAAAACACTTTTTCTAGTGATAACTGAACCACCTTTCTTCATGAAAACACTTTTTCTAGTGATAACTGAACCACCTTTCTTCATGAAAACACTTTTTCTAGTGATAACTGAACCACCTTTCTTCATGAAAACACTTTTTCTAGTGATAACTGAACCACCTTTCTTCATGAAAAACTTTTGCGCGCAGGCTTGTATTCAATATCCTGCGTACACAGTTGGAAGCTTTCCTTTCGTTTGTTGGTCGCATGCCTCCGATAAAAGACATTTTAACTGATTGAACCAAACAACATTTAGTTACCCCGGCACTGAACGTGCACTGTAAAAAAATTTCTGGTGAACTTCCTATGCCGCAATGGAAGTTTTTAACCTATACAATTAAGACCTGAAGAATTCGCAGATTCATTTTGGGACAAGCTAGAATTCAAAACACGAACCGTTACATAACATTAACCATTTGCCGACACGGTGTCTGACAGCTCCTGGAGAAGACTGCTCCAATCGTCGCCTTCCACAGTGACAGCAGACAACCAATGCACAATTGACCTCGGCAAATTTGTACATAAGACTGTAGGTCATCGAACTCGCGAATATTTCAGGTCTCTACCTATACACTGTATGGTAATAATACCACACATCAAGCTGCAGATATAGGAATGTTCAGCAGCGCTACTATACAAAGCTAGCAACTTCCCTATGCATTTGACTGTTTCCTGGGCAACTGCAGGCAAGCTACAATTAATGTAGAGGGGGGAAACAATACCATTACTGCTTTCTCACTAAGCGTGTACACTGGTATGGTAAATTTACGAATCATTTCTTATAGAGTGTGCATGATTACCGGGCTGGCACCCAAGACGAATGTCAAACTAAATAATTCAATTACGAACGTGAATGTGAAATAACGTGTTTGTAAATATTATCTACGGTATGTTGTTTCCCTAGTGGAGCTTTTCTTTTGGACGCTTTAATGTTTTGTTTACATGTGGCGGCACGATACGTAGTGGGTAATAGAGAGAAGATCATGAGCAGGGCTTCAGAAAAGTAGGAAGTGACCGGGGATCTGAGTACAAAAGTAGGTTTGCCCGTGGACTGAAACTCTACAGCCACCAGCAATCCTCGTGCGACAGTGGTTGGGACTACACGAAACAAGCTGTATCCGATACGCCATCCACTAAGGCCGGGATTACAATGACTTCACGTGACACGTAACGAGCAGCACGTTCACGTAAGCCGGCTACGCCTTGTCTAACGTGTTCCGAGAAGGCCTATTACGATCGTTCCACGCGACGTTCACGTTACTGAAATCTTGTCAATGTCTAGCTTCGGCGTGCTACGCGATACGTCACCGCACCACGTGATCTCGCCGGGCCAATCACAATAGGGACTGTGTTGCGTTATCTTAGCATATGATGGGTTGGTTTTTATTTTTGCGATGTTGTCAGGTTTTTAATTCGTGTGCCGCATATGTAATTATCTCCGGGGAATGAGGACGAAGTACACTCACAACGTGTCTACATCTTGAGGTTATGACGATGTCCTAGTTGTTTTTGAAGATTGTATAATAAATCGCGAACGCCATGCATTCGCAACCGATTATCGTCACATCAATATTAAAACACAGATACGTCTGTATAACATGAATTTTGAGAGTTTTCAATTTGAAAAGCAACAAAACTTATCCCTACTAACCAAAAAGACCACGTTTTACGTGCAAGTGAACGTGTCGCTCATTACGTGTTACGTGAAACTTGGTCAACGTAATCCTGGCCTAATTTAGAAACACGACTTAACTCATTTCTGTACGTGGCAACAGCAGAATTTTATTGTAATGGATGCCGAGCGTATATTAAACTGTAACGTTTTTCTTTTGTATTCTGGTATTTTGTACGACGTGCGAATTTCTCAAATTTTTCTATACACAATTTTGTTGAATACGTAAAAAATTTTCGACGTTTTTGTAACACGAGAAAATTCTGGGCACCGGCTTGTGAAGATAGCGAAAGTATTCCAACCTCCTGGCTAAAAAGAATAGGTTTATTGCTTTGGATGAATGAGTTGGGTTGAGAGATTCGGGTGGCTCTTTAACAGCGACGTGTTGAGGGCCGGTGAGGGGTGATGTGGCGGCCATCCCTGGACATCGCACGGAAGCTAAAACCGACGGAGCCATGTTGAAGTTGAGAAAATGTTGGCCGTTTTTGGAACTGCTTAGCATCTCTTCGACGGGGGGTGTGTTAGACGACGAGCTCTACGTCTCACGTCCGCTGGGCGGGCCTGCTGGTCTGCAAATGTGGGCGCCGCGGGGGATGCTTCCGCCCGTGAAAACTGAGGCTACCTTCCCATCCCTTGTACCTCACCTTGAACACGTGACGCCGGCCAGCCAGTCACGTACCACCAGGGTGCCCTTCCAGGACTTCTGGATATCGACGGAGTGAAGATCATTTTGTATTGTTCTCGATGGTTTTAAATAAAATATAAATACAGGTGTCTCGCCCAGGTTCGGGGAGACAGTACAGGAGATTTACTTGGGCAGGAACTGATTTTCCGTGAACATTTTTAAGGGGGTTGGCATGCAGCCATTTTAAGTTAAGTAAATAATTGTAAAGCCATATTTTATATATGATGTAAATTTTGGCAAAGACATATTTTATATATTATATAAATCTTTGGGGAAATAACCATGTAAATGATTTGAATTTATAATATAAAAGCAAGGCGACATATATTTCAAACCTTTTCCCTGGAACCAACCCAAATCCCTTTTTTGGCATCATTGGGAAGGTGGGGGGGGGGGCGGCTCTCAGCTGTTTTCCAAATTAAAACACCTTCATTCAGGAAGCAGTTGAGACAAAGACCTCGTCCAGTGTGTGTTGGCAGCACCGTCCCAGTGTGATAAGAGGTGAGAATGGAGTAGCGCCGGAATGCGGAGGGAGGGAAGAAGCAGAAGATCCCCGAGAAAACCCGCGGCATCGTCCGGCACGTTTCCCACTAGCGAAAATCCGGGAGTGAACCGGCCGGGGATTGAACCCGGTTCGCCTTGGTGGAAGGCGGGCAGTCTAACCGTCGGGGAGCTGTCTCGGTCGGAGAAGAATAGCTCACCATCTTCCTAGGAAGTGTGAATGATGCTTTCGAATAGAAATAGAATTTGTAGATTAAATTACGGGTGCCCAGACAAACAGCAGTCCTCCCACAAATAAAAAAGTGAATCTATATAACATATATACTGTTTGTTAAACTGTAGTAGCCGTGATAGAATTGAACATCCTGGATGGTTGTACTGCTAAGTAGGGATAATGAACTAAATTAAAAAAAAAAGTCTAACCGCTCAGCCAGCGCGGCCCCTGCTTTGGCTAAAGAATCGCTTAGCAAAAAAAATGGTATTAAAGTTCCAGCTGTCTGCACCATTTGCCTTGCCGACAATGAATCCTCCATTAGTATGAAAAATCGATAATCGGGGAGTCGTGTCTATACAGTAGAGTCGATTCGACGAAACAGTCGATAACAAATCGAAACCGGTCGCAGGCTGCGGCCCGTCCGCTAGATGTCGCGTTGCTTACTTGGCTTCATTTGTTATTGTGAGAGTGGCGTATCTATTCCCCCTTCCCTAAGACGGCTGTCATGTTAACTCCGTTGAGAAGGGGCAGCTCTCGTATTTGACCGCACACAATAGTTCGCGGAGATATTCGCTTTTGGCAGATGGATTTCAGAACCTGTCTCCCGAGAAGCGACGAGCAGAAGTGAAGCAATCCAGTCGTGTATTTCAGCAGATATATAGTATATTCGCCGTACCTTAACATTTCTTGAATCAGACCTTTGAGAACTCACCCCACGTGTTTGGATGTTTCCTAAATACGCCATTTATCACAATCGTTTTATACTTGTATTAACGTAAAAGTATTATGATGTCGCTGATACGATAACCACTATAACCGACAGGTCTTGCCACAATATCAAGTCTTCACCAAAAAAAAAAAAAAATCCCAATACATAGTGGCTAACACTATTGTTACAACAAATTCACCAACATTTTCTTGAATTCTTCGAGTACCATCCATCAGGGACAAACATGTGATAGCAATAATTAGAAACATCGTTACATTATTCCCCTAATGCTACGATTGCACAGAAAAGCTTATAAGGCATTGAACGGTTGACAAACCGCCATCATTACAGGGCATGCAGCGTAATGTTAGAATCCATTATGTAGTCTTCTAATCAACACATTCCTGACCATTTGATCTAAGTCCCCTTGCCGCGTACAAATTCCCCCGAAATTTCGCTGACATGTCGATAAATGTAAAATTCCCCAGACTGTTCCCGGTTTTCACCGACGATAGTCAACCCTATAATAGCTGCAGTGTTCATTTCCTCTCAGTGCATCGACAGTGCGCCGCTCAAATTGCGAGTTGCTGCGGCGCAGAATAGGCAGCATGTCGTGAGTGGCGGAGAACGAAACTAAAACGGCAAAACAAACAAACACGAGTTGAGATAGAAGTGAGCTGCGGAACGGGACACGTCGAAATAGTACATCGCCCTCGCCTTTTATCTGCGCGCGGGTTTTTTTTATTTTTATTTTTTATTACCGGAGAGTTAGCTACTTCCTCGGTAAACATGCGTGAGTTGACGCGTCATTTCGCGTCCGTTGCCATGTTTGCCGTGCTAGTTTAAACAAGAGAGCAACGCAAAGCGACACCCGGCAAGCTCTGCACGGTCTCCCAACAACAAGGCTGGTCGTTACAACTATAGGCCGTTCGCGGTAAACGTGAGCGCTTTGTTTCATCACAAATAACAATCAATAAATACATTTCGTTGTGGCCTCAGGACTTTACAGAGAGCAAATGTGTGTGTGTGTGTGTTGGTAGCGCCTAGCAAGAAGTAATTCTCATGAAAAATATAATTACAACTGAGAGAGCACGAATTTGGTGCTTTATCCTTTGGTGTAGTTTTCTAGACTTAGTTAAGAATAGTTTGCACGAGGCGGAGGAATATCATGGAAGTAGAACTTTATCACGCCTCCAGAAAAGAGTGAAGTAAATGGATTATAACCTACTCGCCAGCTGGCAGCCCAGCCAATGAGGAACATTTTGCAGCACGAAGAGCAGCCAATCAGACACCAGGCCTCGCGCATCCAATCAGAGGATGAGCAAGCCCATATCAAAGGAACTGTCACGCCATTTCGTATTTGTGTGTTTATCTGCTCTGTGACGACTGCTTGGACAGATAGGAAATTCGTAACACGTGATGTTGACAATGCGTACAGATATTACGCCGAAGCACTGCAAGCTATGAACCGCGAAGACGAGAAAAACAAAACACAAACGAGCTAACGAGTGAGTGAGTGAGTGAAGAGATTTGGGCGACTCTTAACAGCGAGGTCTTGAGAGCCGATGAGGGTGATTCAAGCGAGTATGGACTAGTGCCGGAATGAAAGGTCGGGGGGGAAACGGGAGATCCCCGAGAAAACTCGCCGTCCGGCAAGATTCCCACATGCGAAAATTCGGGAGTGACCCGGCCGGGGATTGAGTCCGGTTCGCCGTGGTGGGAGGCAAGCAGGCTAACCGCTCAGTCACGCGCGGCCCCGAGGTAACGAAAAGTGTAGTTCAGCTGTTGATGAGCCACCAGGGCACGAATGCATTAGGCAGGAGCTTAAACGAAGAAATCGCTGTTGATGAGTTTGATCCGGTGAGTAACGCATAATTTTGTCCCTTGTAAGCTGCAAAGATTCTAGTGCAGGGGAAGTTAGTAGAACTACATTCGTTTCAAAACATCGCACACCGCGTTTGCATTACTACACAAAAAAAAAAAAAAATCAAAACTGCTGGTCGGGCGATGGATTTCTACGCGCTGACGTTGGAAGTGTCTTGGATTTGATTGGCTGTACGGTTTTACCTGTCGCGTCGTTTTTGTCGGAGCTGTATGTGAGTCCGTCATCACTGGAGCGATTAAAACAGTTTTGGCAACAAATCAGAAAAAAAAATAGCCCCCGTCTTAATTTTTTTTACCGAATATGTAATATTTAATTTAATTCTGTGGTCGTCGAAGTTCGTTACAGTTAGTTTCAAACACATTAGAGTTAAGAACAGGTGCTCTTGTAAGGTATGTGTGTTTATAAAATTGTTCGACGCACGGATATTGACCACTGGGCCCATAGCGATATTTATTTGTAAACGCAGCGGAATAACACGTGATGTGGGGAAAAAAAACGAAGCACCTTAGCAGAGCTTTTATAAGCGCTCAATGAACCGCAAACTGGTGGAACCTCTACTTTCCTCGGGGACCCATCTCCCTGGCCCAGGGGTCGGAACTTTTCCTCGGGCAAAACTGGAAAATCGCAATTCCGCAGGGGGGGGGGGGGGGGCCACGCCACCACATTTGTTACAATGGTTCGCTTTTTCAATTATACGCGGGAGAACTTGCGACGTTTCGGGAGCTGGAGTCGTTAATATGCGCCCCGCCGAACGAAATGGAAAACCTCGGCAGTTACCGCATGAAATATAATATGAGATCCACAACTCGGCTGAGAGAGCGAGGGGTCGTTCCGCTGTGGACTGTGAAATTGCGGCTTTCGCGGGAGGGTTGCCCGCTTGTTGACGTGGCCCCGGGTTCGAATCCCCTAACGACTCGGATCCCGGAGTAGCGCTGCCGATTCAGGGAGGCAAGCGCGCGGCTATGGAAACTGCCCATTGTATCTGATTGGCTGTCGCGCGCTGCGAAAGACTCCCTATTGGCTCGGCTGTCGGCTGGCGAGTCGATTCCTGGCGCTGAAGGCCGCGATTCTTGGCTCCCGCTGGAGCCAAGAAACGCGGGAGCAATAAGGTCGACTCTGCCGCGTGCATTAAGTGTCCCGACGCCGTTAAGCCCAAGGCTCTCAACTGACGGGCAGTGTTCTAGTCGCATTGCGTGGATCCATGGTACGTAAAGCGGTAACCTGTATTTGTAAAGGTTGTTCACGATAAAGTGAGCACTTTAGAAACGAACCTTAGTAAAGCGCACCGAGTGACATTCGCCCAGTAAAGTTGTTAAAAAAAGATAGAAAGTAGCTCCAGATCTTAACGTAGAATTAAATTTGATAACTTAAAAGTTATTTCTTTCGCTTTCAGTTTTTTTTTAATGTGTCGAAGTTTAAAAATGAGTAGATTTGTCTTTTTTGATAATTTCACAGTTTCATTTGACGGACACATGTATAAAGTGATGAGGCCTGCGCCAACGTTAATTTTATGTAAGGCGGAGGAATACACAGCGTGTTTACAAGTAGATCTAAAGCGGGTCTTTTTCAAAAGTGCTCATTTTACCGCGAACCGTGGTAGTTATGAATGCGTATTTCATTCATCAGACCTATTAAAAAAAAAAAAAAAAAAAACACTTTCCAACTGAGGTGAATACTTGAAACTGAGACAATTTTAAGTTATAAAAAATTACGAGAGTTTTTATCAAAACACTTAAATATTACTGTTACATTGCTATTGGAGCTGTCTAATATGCTGCAGGAATTGTAAACTCTGTATAAGTATTAATACAATTTTTAACGTTCTAAGTAATTTTTTCAGATGACTGGCAGTAATTTCACTTCTACGTTTTGCAATGTAAAAATTTTCAGAAATGAGTGAGTGAAGAGTCTTGGGCGGCTCTTAACATCAATGTCTTGAGAGTCAAAGAGGGTGAAGCAAGGTGAGTATGGATATGCCGGAATGAAAAGGAACGGAAAACGGGAGGTGCCCGAGAAAACCGTGACGCCCTTCGTTCAGCCCTTCCCTTAGGACTGAATGAAACGCTTAGCTACAAGAAACCACGACCCCCAAAGTCGCCCCAAAACAAAAGAAAAACCCTTAAGGGAAAAATAGCAGTGATATTGTAAGATTGTAGAATCACCAACACAAACACATGAGTTTTCCAAAACATAACCTTTGTATTTTGATCTAATTTTTTTTATCCAAATCACACATCTACATGTCCGTACTACTAACAAGTACCGTATAAAAAGGTAAATCTCGCAGTGAAATTTCTACCATACATGCAAAACTCCCAACACCAGAAAAAAGTATATTTTGATGTGTATTTTTTTTAAAATTAAATTGCCCTTAAAACACTAAAATACTGAGATATTATTCAAAATACAAACGAGCTTGATATAATAAAAATATTTACTGCCTCGCTTAAGATCCAATATTTATTACAGGCTAGTAACGTTACAATAAACAGCCTCTAAAAATCTCTCTTTGGAAACAATGTCATATTGAAACATGGACTTTGGTTTTGTATATATTCTCTATACCACGACGTGTATTTAAAAACGACATATTTCTTAAAATGCATCGTCCTGAAGGAACCACAAGGTATTACAACGTTATTGTTAAAATATTCCTATATTTTAAAATACTAGCTTTCAAAATGACAACGGCCCACGAGGCGGAAACTTTTACTGTTTGGGCTTGAATGGCAACATTGTTTTTTTTTTTTTTTGTAGTGTAACAAATTATGTTACAAATCTACAAGGCGTTAACTTTAGTAAACGAAACGCCGTATTTTATATTTTTGAACATTTTTGTTTCGAAATTGACATTTCTCTAAGTACAAGACTATCAAGAAATCCAGACAGCTGCAATACTTCGAAAAACCAAATCCAAGGGATACAAACCCATGCCTACTATTGTTTTGGCCGGGAAGCCTTAATTTCAGTTACTTAAACTTATTTCCATCGCCGTGCAAGAGCCCAACCCGCCGAGCGTTCCTGAAGACATGTCGGCTATAGCGTCATATTTATTAGGAAATTTACTACCCCAACACGTTCTTTATTTGTACAGGTTATTCGAGAGACGCACGACACCGCGGATACCCGGTGCGTACAACTTTACGTCTTCAAACGGCGAGGCGCGGACAGCCCCGCCAGCGACTGGAGCGCCTCGAGGAGGCGAGGCCTTGTACCGCAAGCACTGGCTGCCACGAATACGCTGTCACCCGCGCCGTGCGCCGGAGCTTGCCATTTTGCGACGTGTGCTCGTGAATCGTTCACCACTGCAAACGCCTGCTGCTTCAATAAACGTCGAGTTCATGTTCCTTCGCTATTCTTTAACATTAAATCAGCGCGGGGTCAATTTTCAAAGTTAATTTTCGCCGTGAAACTTTGTTACGTCGTAACGCCGTTGACAGCCGAGCGAAGCCGGCGGACGGGCATGTCATTGCTTGGTGCACATAAGACACAATTTGGTCTCAACCGTAGACCTGCGGTATCGTCCGGCACGACTCCCACATACGACAATCCGGTTGGCGGAGGGAGATGGGGGGGGGGGGGGACCTGCCAGGAATTGAACCCGGTCTCTCTTTGGTGGGAGGCGAGTAGTCAAACCACCACACCACCGCGGCCGCTTCAGCAATGCATATGAAACTGTTTAAAGGCTTTTATTGTACTGGACCGTTTTCATAGCTAGCAGCAGGCAGTGTTGGATCAGTAGAACACTGGCGCGTTCGCGCGCGCAGCAGTATTTGACTACAAATTGTACGACAATGTTCAAACCAGGGCAACTGCCGCTGTGTTGTGCTGCTGACTGTGGACGCTATAGGATTACGCGACGCCGAGTCGATTGTCCCGCTGAATACTACGCGTTTTCCGTGCACCTAGCTGCACGTTCAGGGGCTCCAAAACACGCTATTGCTTTGTCGTTACCGACACACACCGACACTGCAAATCAGCCAGCCCCAAGAGTTCAATTATTAAATAACCCTTTAGAATACACATACCGTCTGGTAGACCATGCCTTTGTCAAGGGGCTGCGGAAACATTTGCAGCTGGTTTAGTACAATCAACCTCAAAAGTAAAATCTGCCCGTAATAGTACATTTCTAACGTTTATAATATACAATTACTGTACAATCCCATTGGGAACAAGTTGTAGACGTAGTTATACGCCTTAATGTCTTATAAGAGTACAGTTTGAACTTGTTTTCACTGAACGCATTAAATTCAAAACCGTGAATGACGAATACATATCTTTCTCGGCGGCAATATCAGTGACAAGACCCAGTTACTTCAGAAATCGACAACTTCGTTTAACATTTAAGACTGGACGTATTCTTATTCTGCACGTAGTAGTTGTGGACCGACCAATGATGGGAATTAATTCCTGCAGTAACCTAGTCCTGAATTAACCTGCTAGATAGACAAGTGGTTTGTCTATGGTCGCAGCTACCAGTCACAAGAAAAAAAAACCATCCTAAACTAAGATTATTTAGCCAAAAACCGCTGACTCTGTTCGTAAGCTTACACGATGTGCACGAAGACGGAACTAAGCAATGTCTATTATCTGTCCAAAACAACTGAGAAACTTATCAGAGAGTAAGCTGCCAGTGGCTTGATAAACACACGTAAACACCTTTAGAGCTGACAGACCACAAAGGGTACTTTGTCCCACAACGTATAACTAACCCTTCACGAGACACACTTCAATATAACCACGCTTTGAACAATTTTTTCTTAAATCAATATATATATATATATATATATATATATATATATATATATATATATATATATATATATATATATATATATATATATATATATGAAATATTTGCGTGCTGTAATTGTGACTCTACAACAATTTTTATTTTTAAAGATAACGTTTGTCAACAGTGCCGGAAAATGAATTAAAGCAACGCATTCCAAATTCCATTGTTTCATTTTTACAATTCATTTGGTTCGTTTTATTGTATAATGGGAAACATTTAAAATTACATTTTTACGTGCAACCAAAAAATGCATAATAATAATTTTTTTTTTTCAGAGGATGCTATTGGTAATGCTGACTAGGTCTACAGATGTATTATGGAGTGTTCCGTTTCCTTACAAACTACACTCGGGACGAAATCTTACATTGAGAAGAACACATCTCACGTTTTCACTGAAAGCTGGTAACTTTGCCCTCAATTTCACGCACATGCATGGACAAATGAAAGACAGTATGCACTGAGAACTATTCTGTTGGCCAGAACACCAGCATAACGCGACGTTTACCGAGTCCTTTGACAAAGTAGTGTAGCGTAGAAAACGTGCAGCCTTTATTATTTCATCACTAGAAAGAGAACAATACCCTTTCTGAATCTTATTTTATTAAATTAAGTACATTTGAATTAAAGATGTTTACCACAGTGAAATATTTCCTGTGTACAATATCAAGGAAATATTCACCCTCGTCTCGAAAACGGTTGTTCTTTGAAAACATATAAAGTTAGCCCACAATAAACAATTGTCTTTGATTTTAAGCACTGTGCTATGAATTCTTTAATGCCACATCCGTGCGCTGGGCTGGTTAACGTATTTCGTGTCAGGCACTCCACTTTGATGGCAGGAGGCTGTAATTAAATAAACATTCACTTCCGTAGGAGAAGCCAATTTCTCGATGCACGGAATAATTCACGATACAGGTTCCCTTCAGAATCCCTGGTGGCTGTGCACGATAGCAAACACCGCGCTCATGCGATCAAAAGTTCAGACCTGAGGATCAAACCCAGGGAAGATACAGAGTAGTTAAAATGGTCGTCTGCCCAGGCTGCCAAACTGTGTGCAGAACTTCGGCAGAAAACGTCGTACTGCAAATCTGCAGAACGTGCTTGAGCGATGTCTGCTTGGGGATTATCATTTAAGAAACTATGCACGTGCGTGTGCCAATTTCCCGTTTACCACTTATCTCCAACGATAATTTTACGCAAGTGAAAATGGTTTAATCGAGTGTTTTCGACGCCATTTTTAAGTGTGGACATACCGGTGCAGAATCTCCAAAAAAAAAAAGTACACATAAGTGCAGCCGAACGATCCCGCTGGTTGGCGGGTTTTCTCGGTGGTCTCCCGTTTCCCCCACCCTAATAGGTTAATGGAAATAAATTCACAATTTTTTTTTCTGGTCACCAATCATGCACTGTCGTTTGATCATTGGCTGCCACCCTCATGACGGCCACTTCCGCCCCTTGCATAAGGTCGTACGTGCGTGGCTCGCTCTCTTTATACGCGCCTTTCACTAGTTACCAATCCTGCGGGGCGTGTCAGCGAGCGAGGTGGGGCAGTGGTAACTCACTGGACTCGCATTCGGGAGGACCCGGGTTCGATGCCCGGTCCGGCCATCCTGATTTCGGCCTCTCCGTGATTTCCCGAACCAGCTCCAGGTCGATTCCTCCCATCTCTCCCCCAATCACTCTTCCCTGAGCAACTCGATCTGTCTCTAATGACCTAGCTGTCGACGAGATGTTAAACTCGACCAGAGGCTGTTCACGGCAAACTGAGAACTTCTGAAAGTGCTGCTTAAGATCTAAAGGCCGTCCACGATAAAGTGAACACTTTTGAGATAAACCTTAGAAAAAGTCACTGATCCTGCTTGCATATATTTTTAATGGCGCACTGAGTGACTTGCGACCAGTAAAGTTGGTAACGATGGAGGGAAAGTAGTTCCATATCTTAACGTCGAATAAGAAGTGTTAGGTAAACATTTGTGACAAGTTAAATTATTTCATCTGCTTTTCGTTTTTTTAAGCATCGAAATGTTAAAAAGATCATGAATAAAGTGATGAGGCTAATGGCAATGCTAATTTTACATAGGGCGGAAAAATAAGCAACGTGCATAGAATTAGATCTTAAGCAGGGCTTTCAAAAGTGCTCATTTAACCGCGAATAGCCTATACTTGCATGCACACTGTGTATTCTTTCCCCACATATAAAATCAACACTGCAACGGGCCTGGTCACTTTATTCATGCGTCAGTCAGGCTAAACTGTGAAATAATTTTTAAATTAAACTTTTTTTTTTTTTTGCAAATGCACTGATACTTACCCATGTATGCATTGAAAATACAGAAACAAAAATTAAACATTTCAGTATTCACAAATGTATACCTAACACTTTAAACCCCACTTTAAGATACGGAAGTATTTCCCCTCCGTTGTTACCAACTAACTGGGTGGAAACCAGTCAATGTTCCCGTTCAAATATATGCAGGTAGGGGCAATGAAATTTTTCAAAGGTTGATTTCAAAAGTGTTCACTTCATCGTGAACAGCCTTTACCTACCTACCTACCTACCTGCAAGGCGTGTCAGGTAACGAGAGCGTAAATCACAAAAGAAACAGGGAAGCAGAAGAGTTCGAAGTCCATCCTAGCACACTCGTCCACGCCTGGACGAGGAACACCTGGGTACAGTTAAGACAAAACGACAACGAAACCTCGCTACAGTGTTTGCGCCCGCTGGTGATATGATCGCCTAGAGGGAACCAAACACAGTGGAGGTAGCCAAGCCCCCCCCCCCCCTATATTTTTTTTGTCTCGCGTCGACGACAGCTTCGAGTATATGGGCGCCAGTTTGAAGTTTTATGAAGAGGAAAATCCGATATGACGTTCTATTGGAAAACTGGCGGATAAAAACTTGCTTCGATGGATGAAGAAGAAGAAGCTGCGTGGTAAGGGAGGGGGGGGGAGGAATTGGGTGAGTAGGAGGAGGAGGCTAAGGAAGTTAAAGAGGGTAGGAAAGTCCCGAGAGGAAGATTGTGAAGTCGGAGAGGAAGGGGGTGGCACCTTACACTGGCTTTTTTATTCATTCCCAAGACCGGCATTCAATAGCCATGTCACGGGCTCGCCCGCCGCCACCAAGAAGGCTTAGCGGCGATGATGCGGTGCTTTAAGAAAAAAAAAACAGACGCCCCCGCTTACGGACTGCCGAACGGAGGACGCAATAAAATGGCCGTGCCTTCATTACGGAGCCGGGAAAAAAAATAGACCGTGTTGTGTTCGACTTCCTTCCGAGGGCGTACAAGCACGAATATTATCTCTGACCCGCTTTACGTCTCGGGCTATCGACTACCCACGCCCATCGTGCTTAGGCACTGGGGTTATACGTTGTTCACGATAGTGGGCACTTTTGAAAACAGACCTTTAAAAAAAATGTCACTTCCCCTATAGGCTATTCACGGTAAACTGAGCACTTTTGAAAGCTCTATCATCTCGAATAATATTCAATAAATATATTTTACATAAGCTTTAGACGTTAACCTTCGTGTGAGGTGGAATATACACACTGTGTTTACTACTTACATGACAATATTTATTTTGAAAGTTTGCTAAAGGATAAGAAATGGCTTAAAGGAAAAAGTAACCAGGTCTTTAAAAGTGCTCACTTTACCGTGAACAGCCTATACCTGCATGCATTATAACGGGCGCAATAAGTGGCATGTGTCCAGTAAACTTGTTAAATGGAGGGGGAAGTAGTTTCATATATGGACGTCGAACAAAAAGAGTGCGATATTGCAAATTAAACATTTCAGTTTGCAGGGTGTGAAATTTTGCTTATGCAACAATGATTTCGTGACATACGACGTACAAAACAAAATTATACACTATTCACGGTAAAGTGAGCACTTTTAAAGGCCCTGCCAAATTTTTCCTTTAAATTAATTTCTACCTGTCCACCACTTTTAAATGTAAACATTGCAATATGACTACTGAACACAGTGTATACATTTCATCGCTCAAAAGTTAACATCTGAGACTGCAATAAAATATATTTATTAGGAGTTATTCCCTTTTGGGAGGTCCTTAACAAGTGCTCACTTTACCGTGAACACCCTATAAATGACTATGACATAAACTACTGAGCGATTTATATTCCGTATGAGAAGAGATGGAAGAATTACCTTACCCACTCATGTATCGCCACTTGTCATGATAATTATAGGTTGTTCGAGGTAAAATGAACACTTTTGGAAGCCGTGCTTAAGATCTACTTGTATACACGTTGCATATTCCTCCGCCTTATGTAAAATTAAAATTTGTCATGGGCATTATCACTTCATTCATCCGCCGGTCAAATGAAAGAGTAGAATTATTAAGAAAGTAAATACTTTACAGATCTTCTCATTTTTACACTTCGATGCATTAAAAAAACAGAAAGTGAAAGAAATAATTTTAAGTTATCATAAATGGCTACCTAATACTTTTTATTAGTCGTTAAGATATGGAACTACTTTCCATTCATCGTTACCAACTTCACTGGGCGAATGTCACTCAGTACGCCCATTAAAATATATGCATGCAGGGGCGGTGACTTTTTTCTAAGGTTTATTTCTAAAGTGATCACGTTATAGTGAACAGCCTTTAGTAGCCACGCTATCGTGTTAAAACAGCACAGCGCCAGTAGCTTCTTAACCCTCCCAGACCTACATCAATTTATGGCGTGTGTTGCAAACAAGAAATTCTATGGTGAGTGCAGTTCTTAAGCATAACAAAAAAATTGTTTTATTATCATAACCAATGAGCTGCAGCCTTTTTGCTATGAGAAAGTGATGTGAACCAGTCATAACGTGGGCATTAAAACGGCTTACGAATATGTTGCCCTCTGGAAAATCATTCGATAATGAGCTTAGAGTTTACACAACTGGCAGAATAAAACTTTCGTGTGTGTTATTTACAAATCACCATACCTGCCAACTTTTTAAATCCTCAATTAGTAAAACATTTTGAAAATGTCAATTTTAACGTAAACTGGACGCGGCTTTTTTCAAAAAAAAAAAAAAAAAAAAAAAAAAAACTACAGTACTTGAAAGAAAATTTTTTCCGCGAGGGCCTATTTTCTTACATGTTAATTTATCATTTTAACCCTCAGTTACAAAATAAATACGAATGGCCAAGACTTCTTTAAACTTGCAGAAAATTACACAGTTTTCACCAATTATGGGTTAACTCTGTGAGAATGGGCGTATGCCAACCTGATTACTGTGTGTGCCAGGTGTGGATGGGTGAAGGCATCAGCAGCACGCGGGGACGGAAAACTCGTTCACGTCGGAAGGAAAGACACGAGACATTCGCTGAGAAAGCAAAGAGAGGTGACCAGGAAGTTTTTTGTGCCTGGCACCGAATGCGTTCGCGTCGCACGCGACGTGTTCGATTTGGCGTGCAGTCTTTCCATTACCGGGTATCGACCCGAGGCGTAGAAGACATTTTTGAAGCGGGACACGTAATTTATGGAGTGCGTCCTCTTTCAGGACGTCGCCGTGATCCGAAATAAAACGTTCCCCCCGCGACGGACACACGGAATCAGTAATGAAGTTGCAGGCATCGTAAAAAAAAAAAACCCCCCCAACGAGTTAGAAACTTACGTTCCGCAAGGAAGCACGACCGCTTTCTGACGTCGCTATTACATGCCTACAAAAGTAAATGGAAATGGAAACGCAGCAGTCGGTCAAGATCGCTACGGTCAGGTTGCAAGGTCGAACCTGGGGCGTCAGCCATGCGCGTGCAGTTTCTAGGTGAAAGGTTTAGTCTCATTGATATCAGTGAGCGAAATAACGTTCACCGTAATTCAGTTGATAAATCACTACTAGCGACCAGTGAATCAAATCAAGCAAATGAACTGGGAAAACGTAACACATGACCGTGGTATTCACAGCATTCAGGTGGCAATCACATATTTGTACATATATACTTATATGTAAGCGGAATTCAAACATCATAGTAGGGGCCACGGTGGCTGAGCGGTTAGACTGCTCGCCTCCCGCCAACCGGGTTCAATCCCCGGTTGGTTCACTCCCGGATTTTCGCAAGCTCTGCTGGTCGGGCGGGTTTTCTCGGGGACCTCCCATTTCCCCCACCCTTAAATTCCGGCGCTGCTCCCTTCTCACCTCATTTCCCCATCGCCAGCTCTCAAGACCTAGTTAAGAGCCACCGAAAACTCTCAACTCAAATATAATATTAATCACATATCTGGTATCGAGTACCAATGGAATCATTTTCCCCAGTGATAGGCCACAAAGCGCTCGAGAATGCCAACATGAAATGGTGGCGCGTGCTGCTAGCTCCAGCCAGCAGATGGCGGACCGTCGTTCCCCAATCCGTTCCTGGGGGCGTAACTTCACACTTGGCAACCCGACCAATAGGTAATTTTCCATAACGCGCAAAAGTCCAATCAAGACTCGAGGCCCGTTCCTGCAGCTTTGAGCGGCCAATGAGCGATCGGAGCCCGTTTACATCGACGAACAGCCACGCATATTCTGCGTTTAGATACTTACTTATTCTGTGGACAGGCGTTGTACACAAGTTTCCCAAATATGTCATGTATAACAAACATAAACACTTCTGTTAACATAAAAGTATCTGCTTTTTTTTTTTTTTTGGTGGAAATGAATTTTTACTTACATTTTATATATGAATTATACTATTTCGTTTGTTATTAATAATATTGAAACCAGAGCGAAAATAGGTGTGTTGGTAATGTCTAGTAAGAAATAGTTGTGCAGAATATTATATAAGTGAGATCGTACTACTGCGATGAGTTGGCCCTTAAGCCGATGTTACATGATACATGCTGTCATGCTTGGTTCTTGTACAAGCTTCTGTAAGGCTTGGGGCACGAGCCGGTATACCAGCCGCTATATGAGCCGCCATGGAAGACTCATATTACACGACAGCAGTTCGCGTACTAGCATTTGGCACCCTCGTTAGTATTAATATTGCTATATTATTATTGGCATTTTCATCAATTCCTTGCTTACTGGTGTAGATACATTAATATCCTTGAAAATGGTATGAAGTCACGAGAGTACGAATGTTATTTTTAATTGTGGCGAAAATTACTAACCTTTTGCAAAATGTAGCTATTCTTTTACGTACCAAGTTAATATTCGTATGTAATACTTTTTTTTTTTTTTTAAAGTGTGTGTTGAAAGGGGATTCGAACTCACGCCCAAATTTAAAACTTTATATCGGGCGCCGTGACTTTACCATTGTACTACCAGTTCTCACCTTGTACAATAATGGTTTCATAGTGCAGGTGTGCGTTTTAAAAATTTAGGACGATTTTGAACAGTAATTAGGAGTTCTCATCGTCAATATCATTCGTCTTTGTCGAATTTTAAAACTAGTTCAAAGAGTTTCAACCTCACGGATGTATAATCAAGATGGAGGCGTCCTTTTTGGTTTCATCATCAACGCGTTTCAAATAGTAGCCACGGGGAGCGCCCTACGCTCTGAGACTGCGACGTGATTGGCCAGGTACGAAAACCGGTGTGAAACCTGCCACGAAAAATAGGACGTGTCCTATTACCAAAGTTGTGATGAAATCTGTCCGTAGAAGGCGGCAAATGCCATGACAGGTCCCATGCTAGCACGTATAACGGCCGCTGTGGCGGACCTTGCACAATATTTCACGGAATCTGGAATCGTGTAATTAGGGCTAGAGCTAGTGATTTTTCGCGAAAAAAAAAATACGAGTACACGGTAGACTTCAACACTATAAGCACCCAACAGCAGTTTTGATTGGCAATCGGTTGCTGCCTGCTTGAGAAGGCGTTTTCATATTTGGCCGGAGGCTACTCAGAATTCGTCAACATAGGCACATCTCCTGCGTGATTTGTGTGCAGACAATTAATACGTGTCAAAAAGTAATTCCGCCAATCAAGATAGGTAAACGACCCTACAGTGGTTTGAAATATAACTTGTCTTGAGATCATTTCGCGAAATTCCACTAGCACTAAATATGGCCTTTAGGTGTAATTTTGTAGACTTGCGTCGAGCCTTGCGTGCACGAGGCGGAGGATCATCCTGAAGTAGAACTTCAGCACGGCTTGAGAAAAGTTTGAATTAACCGCGAAGCGTCCTATATTTACAGAAGGCGCGGGTTAAGACGACGACGGAGGAGGGTGACGTCACAGGAAGCCACCAATCTGTCGCGGGCACTCGGAGACTCGGGGGCGGAGTGTTGACCCGGAGGTCTCAATTGGCTAAGTGGCGGGCGCAGCTGGGCCGGTCCGCCTCACGTCCGCCATGTCACCGCCGCCCCAGGCCGACAGTCGTCTCCGCTCTCGCTTCTACGTAATCCGTAAAGATAGAAAAATTTCGCGAATTCATTCTGGGACAAGATAGACGTCAAACACGTATGCAGTGAATTCACCTTTGCAATTGGATCAGAGTTTATTATACACGCCCTGGACGACTCTGAGCCAATATCAGCTTGCGAGGAAACAAGTAGCGAATCCCTCACTGCCAGGTGTAAGGTAACACTGAGGAAACAGCCAATGGACAAGCATCTGAGGTCCTAGTGTACACAGGGCTGTGGAGTCTAGCTTACAGGTCATTGAACTCGCGAAATTTTCCTATCCCTAAATCAGCTGCCTCATTACACGCACCCACGCCCCACGCTGGCAGAAACAATTGGCTATCCACGGTAGAGTGAACACTTTTTGAAGCCCTCTCATTTGGAATAACAGGCAATAAATAGAGACCTAAAGAATTCGCCGATTCATTTTGGGACAAGCTAGAATTCAAAACACGTTTGTTTAGATAACTTTAGCCATTGGTCCACGCCGTGTTTGACACCTACTTGGAGAACGCTGGCCTAGTCGCCGCCTTCCAGTGTACCAGCAGACAACCAATGCGATATTCATGTCGGGATATTTGTACATAAGACTGTAGAGTCTAGCCTGCAGGTCACTGAACTCCCGAATTTTTCAAGTCTATAGGAATAAATATATTCTATTGTAGTTTTAGATGTTGACTTTCGACTTCGGTGGTATATATACACTGTGTTTACCACTTCCATTGCAATATTTATTTTAAATAGCGGTGGAAGGATAAAAAATGGCTGATAGTAAAATGAACTAGGACCTCATACGTGCTCACTTTACCGTGAACGGGCTATACTTAAAAGAGTACCTCAGCGCCTGGTAACTTACGTGCCAGCCGACATCGCAGCCAATGGGGACCGTTTCGCTGCAGGCGGCAGCCAATCAAATGTAAGGCATGTTCCCAGAGCTTGCATACTGAACGCTACTATCCAAAGGGCTGTAAGCGTCAAAAAAAAATTAATATGATAAAAAGGCAAACAAAAAAATCGAAAGGAACCAGGATTCAGGTAAAAATACTTCAGATTGTTTCGCATGCATTGCACCTTTAAATTACTAGTACTCCATGCCCAAACAGAAAAATAAAAATTAAAGCAGCGTGGCTCCTGGGAAAACAGAAGGGGGCCAGTTAAGTGGTAGGTAGATAATTTGTATGAAATTTAGAAAATGCGTTATGCTAATAGGGATCCAATTGATGGGAAGGGTTCTGGGCGGCAAGCTGGAGGGTGCATATTGAGCAGGCATAATGACAGGAAACAAGCGTAGGGGATGTAAAAAAGAAAGCCCTCCGCCAGGATAAAACAAAGAGCAATAAGGGGCGAGTGGGGGGTGGGGAATAGACCCACGTGTGACGTGGCCGTACCATCCGCGAACAACCTTCCACCCCGGGTGGGCGCATTCTCCCCCCAGAAATACACGCAAATCCACCCCTCTTCGGTATACATAAACTCTTTGTTTCAAGGGGCGATTAGCACGCTCGCCTCCCACCAAGGCGACCCGGGTTCAATACCCGGCCGGGTCACCGGATTTTCGCAAGTGGGAATCGTGCCGGACGATGCCGTCGGTCAGCGGGTTTTCTCGGGATCTCCCGTTTTCCCCCACCCTTTCATTCCGACGCAGCTCCATATTCTCTTCAATCACCCTCCTCGGTTCTCAAGATCTCGCTGTTAAAGAGCCGCCCAAATCTCTTCACTCACCCTTTGTTTCAAAAGTTATTATGTTTACTAGTGCCCGCTCAACACTTTCTATATGATGCCTATACTCTGAGAAACTATTCGCATATTTACTATGTGAATAGTAAAGTTATTTCTCATACATTCACGCTGGCTTTCCGACATTTGCTCAGGAAACAGTCAAATTAGCCGGAAACTTCGTAATTCTGTATAATAACTACGCTAAACATTCCAGATAACCAGATGATTGGTATCATTTCCATATGATGTATGGTTTTTTTTCGAGTTTTTTTAAAGGAAGTTTATCAGAATTTTTTTTTGAGTGTAGAAACAGGGAGATTCCCTCCTTTTTTTTTTTTGTTAACGACGTGCAGGATAAACTCTACTGTCCTATGTATTTCTGAACCTCAGCTCTCCGTTCGCTCGATGCTGCACAAGCGTGCAGCCAGTTTGACCTCGTTCAAGGTGGCACGGGAGTCGATGCTCGCGAGACGCCATGGTTTTGAAAACAGTGAGCATTTGATAAAGGTAGGGGTCGCTGCTTTTCACCAGTACCAGTAGCCCACTGGTACTCCAAAACACTGGAGCTCAGATCGTCTTCCGTGATTGGATGATTTTAACTGCCGCGCTTTGCAATTGCCTGCAGACGAATCACGGGACACGTAGTCAGGTAAGGAACTGTCTATGAACAAAGACTTGTGGCCAATAACAACAGGGGAACTGCGCATATGACATAGGTCATTGGAGCCTATAGCCTTCGCGTATATCTTTTCGCGAAAAACGGGTGGTCCTAGATATAGGGAAACACATGATAATGAAATAAGATTTTCTTTAAAGCCAATTTTGAAGATACACACTTGAAAACAATAGACTAATTTTGAGAGATGATGCTCTCGCGTTGTGTACCAACGAGAATATAACAATTACTTTTTCCAGCAATTTGTAATTTAATTATTACGTTTACTGAACTTTCCAGGAAACAGGATATACATTTATGTTACAAGTGGCTTTGATAGCAAAGAAGCACGTATTTATCTGCTCAAAAACGTAAAAAAACAAAACCTCAAATTCATTAACATACACACACTTTATACGAGGGCTGTCGAGAGCTTTCAATACGTGTCACGCACATTAGAAACGCCGTTTCAAAGTACTTCGGAATGGCTAGAAATGGGCTCTGCATCCGAAAATATTGTTACGCGCTCACTGCTCTGCATCCCGCGCGAGCTAATGGAAGTGAAGGACAACCGTTATATGATAGCGGCGGCAGCAAGTCAAAGGATTGTTTCGAATTAACAGGCGAGGGATAGGCCGGTGGCCGCGTAGCTATTACAGAAAGCGAGCCATCGCGATAATTCTTTTTGCAGCACGCGTTGCTGATCTTGGTTGTATTGAGTTTCTGCGTTTATCTGAAGAATGCTCTGGATTACTGCCCTCGTTCTCTCAGCGTGACTCGGGGTGCGTTGAACCTTCCAGGTGGTCGGGGAGACCGCTATAAAAGTGTGACATGCCACCGAGCCGAAGAGTTGATGAGTGAATGAGTGGCTGAGTTCCGAACGATAGCAAGACAAGGAGCGAGAGAAGTTACCAGCGGAAGGAAAATATACGACTGCGAGTATCAAGCAGTGAAGAGTGCGGGTGATAGGCTAGACTATTAAACCAAATGTGAGAGTGAAAGACGTTACAATTGATGGCAACCGATAGACTGAACATATGATAATTATGAGCATGAATTGATTGACAATAACTAAAAAGAACCATTAAAAAGGGCGTAACTTAGAGTTGAAATAGACATTAAATATTTCGCTCAGTAAGAGTGGAGATAGAGAATTGAATAATCTAAATAATACCTGTGTGAATAAATTAGAAATCAAATTTAGTTCTTTTATTTTTTTTATTAAGACCTACGTCCCTCACGAACTCAGATACGACCCTGAAGCGTCCATGTAACAATAAAACTGTTTTAAGGCCTTGAAACGAACCTTTCTACAGACTTTCCACCAATAAAATAATAGCGTCACCCCTGAAAGAGCCATAGGTACAGGCAGTACGAAGAGAACACTGCACGCCAGTTCAGAGCCTTACGCTTAGAGGCGATGGCGCACTTGCTGCGCACTGCAGTGTCGTCCTTATTGCTCCCACGCTTCTCGATATCAAACACGGGTGTAAAGCGCTGGGGACGGTAGACGGGGACCTTAAGCTTTGTTCGCGTGAGGAGAAGGAATTCCCCTGGAAGCATAACTCGAGCAGGGATTCAGAGAAGTGTGAAGTAACGTTGAGCGGACGGTAGCAGCGGCGGGAGAAACGGGCGGGTCACGCCTGGACCGAGGAGGGCGCTAGTCATATGGAGCATCCGTGCTCTCGAAGCAGGTCGTCATCTGGGAGAGGAGCGCGTGTTCCTGGTCGTTACACGTGCGAGCGACACGTGGTACCGCAGCCGTAATGAAGGTCCGTGCCAGGCTGTGCTATGTGCACACGTGCCGCCCAGCGAGCGATCCCAGCCCACTGGCACACTTCCTCTCTATATGAGGCTGCATCGCCCTTTATACAGAGATTATTCCCTTTAGTGACGTAACAGAAAAGCCTGGGTCATTACTGAGCACGTGTTTCATTACAGAAGCATTGCATCTTCATAGTTCTGTGCAAATTTAGCCTACGAAATTAATGTTATTTTTCTGCATCAGACTGAACTTCAAGGTTTATACTCTACTGACGTCCATCAGTGGCTGAGAGAATTGGTGGCCAATAGTAACAATTCAACGACAGACGGACCGATCGCCTGTAGCACAGTTACACAGGCCCATGACCTCGTGTAGAAACCGTCGGCCAATGAAATGACGGGTCATGCTAGGATACTTATATGGCAACGAAGTCTAGCTAGCCCCAAAATAATATCGTGAACTATGCAGGTCTCTACCGATTGCTAATAGGCGTTGCCTGCACGACATTAAAAAGTGAGAATGAATTAAATATAACATTTTGTATAAAGTTAATTGCTGCATAAATATGCGTTAGTAGTCCATATATTATGTTCGTAATGATGGGTGCGGAAATTTACTGCGCTCCTATTGTTGCATTTTTAATCAATCCTCCTAAATTTGAATCACGAAGAAATCAAAAGAATTTCAATGTATCGGGTGGCACGTGTTTATTTCACGCACAAAAAAAATCCTAAGTATTAGAAAAACCAAACATTAATGCTCCTTGCATTAACGGACATTGCTAAAACTGTGAGTTAAGCCCATCCTGGAACAACAGTCGCATAAGTAAAATTAAAACGCGTAGAGGCAAGTATGGTGCGACATGTTGATCCAGAGAAACATCAACATTTGCTTGCATGCCGGCTCTGAAGAACAGGTCTCGCAGAAGCTTTCATCGGAGATTGTACAGAACACTGTACAATCCATTCGCGGTTACTCCCAAAGTATTTTGAAGCACTGCTGAAGTTCTACTTTCAAAGTATTCCTCCGCCTCACGCAAAGTTTAACTACACCTAGAAAATATCACCAGAGCGACGACGCACAGCATTCTTGCGCACTCAGTTTAATAACTTTTTGAGTGAGAACTATTTCTTACTAGGCATTACCAGAACACCTTTATTCTTTCTGTTTTTATACAAATATTAATTACTAATGAAATATTATAACTTATGAATAAAATATAGGTTAGAGTTTAATTTAATTTAAAATATGATGTTTTTATGTTAACAGGCGTATAAAACACTTGTGACAAACGACATATTTACGACACATCCAAATACGTCATACATGAGGTGAATTCTGAAAGGTGTGATTTAAAAAGCGCGAAGTCATAAGCGCCGACGCGGAAGCTAACGCCTATCTCGACGGCGTTCGAAACGCCCGTACGGACACTTTCTCCATTCTCCACGACACGTTGGCGCCAGCAAGCGTTTCAAACACGCTGCGTTTCCACGGCGCTCGCGTGGACTCAACCTCGAGCAGTTCCGCCAGAGGTGGCGAGGATTCGGCGAGTAGCCGGCACGCGGCGCCACCGCGGGCCGCCGACTCCGGGGTAATTCTGCCCGTGACGCGCGGCCGAGTTATTCCCAGCGCCCACGGGGACCCGCGTCCCAGCGCCGACATTGCCCCAGGACCGTTCCACTGCTGGCACGCTATCCCCGCCGTGGGCGGGCACATCCCGATTACAGCCAACCCCCGGGCGACGCGCCTAACCAGTTCATTCCGCTCTCGCTCTTGGCGGAAAGTCGTTCCAAAGGAATCGTTCATATAAGAGTCGTTCAAGAGAGTCACCTCGTTCGCGAGTCCGTCGGGTTTCAAAGAGTCGAGAATACACATGTGAAGAGCTGCTCGCATCACAGTGCTGATGTAAAGATATGCGATCGCATAATACATAGCATCTTGTACAGTTTAAGGCATTCTAATTATTTTCGTAACATTTTTGTTGTTGTTTAATTCATTCAGAATTTTAAATATAGCATAATTATTATGTTTATTTTGACATTATTTTTAGAGTGAAAAGAAGTCTCGGTGAATTGAAATTTGCAGAAAACTCGAGAGCGTCGCAAACTATTTTGATTTCGCAATATTAGAAAAATTATTAATGAATATATTTTGAAAACCTCGTGATTATTATTCTCGAGTGCTTCTGTGCACGCTTAAAAATGAATGACCACGTTCATGGTATTCCTATTTACCGAGCCGACGACCTGTTGCCGTTTAGGCGGACTGAGCGGAGCGAATCGCCGATCTGTAGCGCTCATCATTCATGAATGATTCGACTCTCTAAAGATGAGCAACTCGCGAGTCGCTATCCACAGCGTGTCGTTCATTTTGACGACCCATATCTTCTTGCCTGCCTTCCCAGTTACTCCATCGATATGCATGGAACTACAATAGGACTACTTCTTACTGTTTGTACAGGCTGTTCACGGTAAAGTGAGCACTTTCGAAATCAACCTTCGAAAAATGTCACTGCCCGTACCAGCATATCTTTTAACCCCGACTGTCACGCGCCCAGTAAATTTGGCAACGATGGAGAGAAATTAGTTGTAAGTGTTAAATAAATATTTGTGAAAGCTAAAATGTTATATATATTTTTACGCACATAAGTGTACAAACAAAAGCATTTAATTTTCTATAAATTTTACAACTGCCCTTGGCCGACGCACAAATAAAGAGAACAGGCCCATGGTCAAGTTAATTGTACGTATGGTGGAAGATTAACTGGGGTTTATTCTACTCAGGTTGGAAAGCTCCATGCTTTTAGTTTGGCAACTATAATTTTTCACCGCTAGGTAAGCGCTAGTGTCGCATGTTTGACCAGATTTCCTTTTATTTCCTACGTTAAAAAACTAAGTAATTGCAAAACTCACAAATCAATTACAAGATAACTACATTACTAAGAAAAATGATTATCTTTAATTATTCACGTAGCTTATAATTTTAATCATATGTGACCTCTATGGAACACTGCGTACCTAGCGGCGGGAATATTCCCTATACCAAAATCACCCATAAGAAAACTCATTTTGTTCCCAACCTGAGTAGAACCTTACTTGTACTGAACTTATAAAGCTGGACTCGCAATAGTCCGCAGCGCATCCGGACGTCACGTGATCTTTAACCAAACGCAGGGCAATTTTTTGTATATCCGTCCACCCCTCAGATATTTAACAAAAAAATTTTTTTCCGACGAACGGACGGATGAGCCAGCGCCTTCTGACGACATTCCTTAGGCGTGAATACGTACTTTGAAATAAAATGCAAGGCGGTGGATCTGTGTTTATTTATCGTTGGTCTTAGATTCAGAAATTTTAAATTTAATAAAAAAATTCAGTATAAATTCTTCTCACGTGAAAAAATTATTTCCTCATAATATTTCGCTCTTGAAAATGTATTTTCAACCAAAATATATCTTCAACTAGAGAAAATTCGCGATGTAAAGTTGTCCCGCTGAAATTTTGCCGTATGGAAGGATTGACTGCCGTACGGAAGGGCAGGCTGTCGTGAGTCCGCCTTAATTGCTACAATATTAATAGTACGCTAAGGCACAGTAGTATTTTTAATTTTTACAAAATTTCTCGCATCTTTAGTGTTCATATGCCAGTCATTTTAACGTTTTAATGTATGAAGTTGAAATAGGAATATTTTTTATGTTGAAAAGTTGGTTAACATTTAATTATTTTTACAAACGTGCCTAATACCATTTTCAGACATAACGTGTTTAATCATTACATTTCCATGCTCCTCTAGCGAATATCCGAAATGTTTACGAAGATAAGAATACTAAGATTGCTGATATTTGCGGTTATGTTTCTATATCGGCTAGCTTTGTCCGATCACAACAATCGCTAACATTTAGCGTGCATCATCGAGGCTGAATTAATTATGTCGCTGCACAAATTACACAAAATAGGCAAGTACTTTAATGTTAAAAGAGAAAGCGAAATAGCTTGGCTATGCCTGAGACGTGCTCAAAATCAGTCGTTGGCCTCTAAACGCTGATTAGCAAAGTTGCTTGCACCTATGGCGAGAACTCGCGATACAACCAACCATCTGTTTCCTGTGCAATCGATTATAATCGATTACGCTGTGCCCGCCGTTGTAGAGAATGCTTCATTGCGGGAAAATATGACTACACGCTGTTCACGGTAAAATGAGCACTTTTGAAAGAGCCCTACTTGAGATCTACTTGTATGCACGTTGTGTAATCTTCCGCCTTATGTAAAATTAACACTGCCGCGGCCCTCAGCACTTTATTCATGCGTCGGTGTGAAATTATTATAAAAGTAAATATTTCACCAATCTGCTCATTTTTACACTTATATGCATTAAAAACGCATAACGGGAAAGAAATAATTTAAGTTATCACAAATGGTTACCTAACACTTCTTATTCGACGTTAAGATATGGAACTACTTTCTATCCTTCGTTACCAACTTAACTGGACGCATGTCACTCAGTGCACCCGTTAAAATATATGCAGGCTAGGTCAGTGACTTTTTCCTAAGGTTGATTTCAAAAGTGTTCACTTTATCGTGAACAGGCTTTACCTGCCAAGTTTCAGTGTCCTTTAAACACGTCCAATATTATTTGTCCTTGAGTAAAGTTCATCCTGTTTAACAGTTAAAAAATTATCCAGTAACTTGCGTCTGTATGATTACACAGACACCATGTGGCAACTTTTTGGCAATAAAGTGGTATTTCATATTTAGAAATCCTTAGTTTTTTTGCTTTTTGTGTGTAGGCCTACTGAGAAAAACAGCAAATTATTACTCTGAGTTGCAATTATTTATAAACTTTTTTTTAAGTTTATCTCAGGGAAACGTCTACAAGTTCGACAATGGCTGATGTAAATACAAAAACATTAAAATGCCATAAAACGCCCTTGAATTTTCAGCAGTGCTCGCAATTAAGCGTGGACTAACTGTAGCATGGGGGTCTGGGAGACTGGCAGATGGCGCGCGTCAAGCGTGGCGTGAAGTCCGTCCCCGACGAGGGAGCCGGACAACGGACGGACGGACAGCTCTCACGGTCGACGCGACCCTCGCCTCCCCGGCCTCATTAGCGCCGATCTCGCGCGCTCACACACACATACACACACAAGCTCGTGAGCACGCTACTGCCCGGAGTGTAAGAGGGCAGGGACTCAAAATTAAACAAACGAACTTTTTACCCATTACCCTGCTACGGGGGGGGGGGGGAGACGGAGAGGAGGAGGGTGGGGGTAGATGGGATTGATGGCTAACGAAAGGGCCGCTTCGCCGTCGCGGACCCGAGGTAATTGCTTCATTTCCCCTCCTACCAGCAGGTGGAATCGCCTGCCGGCCGGGCGCAGTCTGCGATACCTGCCGCCTTGCTATAGCCCGGTCCTCCGTAACTGATCGCTTGTGAAGATGCTCTCCTATACTCCGCTCACCCTTAACATTGCGTTACCACTGACGCTTAACATAATAAGTGTGCCTTGTGCTTAAGATGATAATCAAATCGTTCAAGGGCATTAGTTTATGACTGTCGTGTGCGATCTTCGCGTGAAATAAGATATCGTTATATTTTATATCTTATCAAGACGTAGCTAATCAGAGTACAGTGCCACTTGTTGGCGGGAAACTGGTCATTACATCTTCCATTAAGATTATGTCGTATTGTTAAATCGTAGGCAAATTGTTATGTTAATCTAGAGACAGTATCCTTTATGAGGTTATTGAATTCTCTTTAATTAACCTTTTCAGATGTATTTATGTAAATGCCCAATTTTGGCTTCGGCTTCCCCTCCCATAAAATATCACGAGTTTTTTTTCAAAACGTTTACACAAGCAGTGACCATAAATAATTAAATATATGCAAATAATCTTCACTCTTGTCCAAATTCCCAGGTTATGTCGGCTGCTTTCGTCTTCTACGATTCCGATAGGCTGGAGTCACAACAGTTGCTAATTCAATCGTAAACTGCAAATCTTCTTATTGTTCATTTCCCGTGTGCTCATCGAGTCATTAAGTACAATTCTCAATTCTTCAGTCTTGAATCGTAAACCCACCTCAACTGTTTGTTTCTGAAGCCGTCTTGCTATAGTCCGTCCGTCCTTTTAACACTTTACTTCGCCTGGATTTTAATAGAGTTTTATGGAGTTTGCCGTAAAAATTACGACACCGCATTCTTTGGAGACACTGAAGCAGTATTATTTCGCCAGCAGTTTTCTTGACGGTGTACGTAACAGTAGGTCAGCAACACCCTTAAGTGCAAATTACTCAAATGAACAGGATAGACTGTCATATTATTCTACGTGTGTGTGAATGGGGCACTTTCGACTCAATTGACGTTTGCAATATGTTCAAGCGCTTCCGGTGTTGTTTGAAACAATATGACGGTTATAAATGAGATTGCAGATATAACTGGTAGCCATGCGGCCATGAATATAGCACGCACATTTCTAAAGTGTCTTTATTTTCAGTAAATCCGTCCCACATTGAAAGTGTTATCTGATCGTTTTATATTCCGTTCTTCCTTAACTTAAGGCGTTTTTCATGCCGCCTTACTACAGTCCATTCACCCTTAACAGCGTGTTTTTTAAAGTCGTCTAACGCCTTACTATTGCATGATCATCCTTAAGAGGCCGCTTTTCAAAAGACCTTCTGTGTTTCTTTTTGTTACAGTTGCAGGTGATTCAATTTTTTTAAGGCAAATGGAAATTTATGGGTTTAGGTTCTGCGAACAAACTGATTTCATGTTTGCAACAGCACTTTTTATCAGTTGGCCTCTAGCTTGCACTTTGGAACCAATCAACAACGCATTAGCTATTTACCATAATAAATAACAGTGTCAAGGACAAATAGTGCCTTTCACACATAAGGGACTTGCTTTACTGAAGGCTAATTTTTCACAAAGTACCCTCTACATGGGATGGGATGCTGTTATTGAAAAACGATAATGATAATGTATAACTAGTGTTGGAAGATAAATAATATAGGGCAAAAGAAAACTATCCGACTGCTGGATAGGAAAAATTACGTCTGAGACAAGCGCTACACGGGATAGATATTATTATTATTATTAGTATATACTTATTTATTTCACAAATTTTATGTGAATGAGTAGCAGAATAATTTTAGGACAGTGTATCACAATGTAGGTATTGCGGGGACGTAGAAGGCTCATAATAAAAAAAAACACATATATATGCCGTTCACTGTAAAGTGAGCACATTTTGAAGCTGTTTAATCAGGTATAATAACCAATAAATACATTTCATTGTGGCCTCGGACTTTTGGTTTTGGGTATGGTGAATGTATATAATGTGTTTATTACTCACATGGCAGGTTTTAGATTAACAAGTGGAGGAAGGATATAAATTGGTTGGAAAAAAAGAGTAACTAGAGCTTCAAAAGTGCTCACTTTATAGTGAACGGCCTATGCGTATGTATTTGATGAACTTAACAATGGCTGAATGGTGGGGGTGGGCTTGTTTTAGACTAACTAGAACTTACAAAACATCTGGGAAAAAAATAAGTCGCCTATAAATGGCTTGCCCTGGGTTCGAGCCTACGTTAATATTACGTCTAGAAATAAACATTTTCCGATGACACGGACATTAATTTTTCAACGAAACGATAAAGGACGTCGAGCTGCTTTTTTGTTCCATTTCCCACCAGTGTAAAGCATAGTTATGTCAGCCAATAGTTCCGGGATTTTTTTCCTCGCACGTCGTTTTCACAAAGTCACCATCTCTTCCTCTGTAATGCCGACCTTACACGATACCTGCACCCGTGCTTGGTTCTTGTTCAAGCTTGTATAAGGCCTGGTGCACGAGCCGGTATACCAGCCGCTATATGAGCTGCACTGGAAGATTCATATTACACGACAGCAGTTCGCGTACTATGAACCCCATTTGTAGAACTCCTACCAGTTAGTAACTTGCGCAGGCCTGTGAAAAAACTAGCTGGCACATCTTAATATTGATATATTACCGTTCGCCCTTTACATAAATTATTTGCATACTAGTATAGTTTCATTCATTCTGTTGAAAATGGCGTGTAGTGTAGTTATTTTAAATTTTGACGAAAATTACTGACCGGTTGCAAAACAATTTTTTTTATTCTATATGTGCCAGGATACTATCGGCTTGTAAAATTTAATGATAAAAAAAATTTGGATCCGACTGAGTTTCGAACTCGCGCCCAAAAGGTTACATGCTGCTCACGGTCGCAGCAACTTTATCACTGTACCTCCAGTTGAAACACTAGAGTGGAGTTTATATTCTGTAAGTAAGTTTTTCACGCAGAAGGTAATTAAAAGTTGTCACCGCCAACATTATTCGTCGTTGTCGTATTTTAAATCTATTTGAAATAGTTTCAACCTCACGGATGTATAATCAAGAAGTTATGAGACATTTTCCTGGAATAAAAAGTAGCCTATGTCACTCTCCGACCCTTCAACTACATCTGTGCAAAAAAATTGCGTCAATCCGTTGCTCCGTTTTGACGTAAAAGGAGGATAAACAAACACACTTTCGTATTTGTATAGTAGTAAGGATGTTGCATCCATTCTTCTTTCATATACAGCATAAATCACACTTTTCTGACAATTTGCATGGTTTCAGTACAAAATTTTTTATGAGTTCACATTGCACAGCCAGGTGCGGTGCCCTCATAGGCAGCTGCTTTACTCCAATCTTAACACGCAGTCGATGGGGTTTCCAATTGCCCTGCCCTCCTCGGGAGAGTATTCCTGGAATGAAACAACACTCTAGTCCATTCTCCGTTACTTCCAAATTTTCTGAAGCTCTGCTAAAGTTCTACTTCCAGGATATTCCTCCGCCTCATGCAAACAGAGCGTAACCGAGTCTGTAAAATTACACCAGAGGGAGATAATTCGTGCGCACTCAGTTACTTGGCACTGCTAACACAACTGTTTTATTCATGTTAATTTTATAAATAGAACACGACTAGTTCAATTTAATAAAAATAAGGTGAGGGAGTGAAGATATTTGGGCGGCCCTTTAATAGCGAGGTCATGAGAGCCGATGAGGGTGATTGAATTGAGTATGGAGCAGCGCCGGAATGAAAAGGCGGGTGAAACGGGAGATCCCCGAGAAGACCCGCCGACCAACGACATCGTCCGGCACGATTCCCACATGCGAAAATCCGGAGCGAACCGGCCGGGGATCGCCTTTGTGGGAGGCGAGCAGGCTAACCGCTCAGCCACTGTGGCCTCAATATGACTAGAAGTTCAATTTAATACAAATAGGGTACTTAAGTATTAACATAAGTATAAAAGATATTGATACATAGCATGTGGAGAAGAAAACATAACATGTCATACATGGGATGATTTTGTTAAAAGGTTTGATACGAAAAGTGTGAATACAGGTGAGGCATTTAAAACAGACCACCTTAATAAATCGCCGACTTGTAAAGATAGAAGGGAATGGTTCAGACAAACGTTTTTTAAGGTGAACGGGGCCATAATGTGACGTTAACAGTTTGGTGTTATGTCGAGGGGTGAAGGTGACATGGGGGTCAACGACAGTATTGTAAATGGGATGAAATACTTTATTACACACCTCTGAACAGCTCTTCGCAAGATGAATGCAGACATGTATCACACGTACTAGAAATGAGAACATTAAACCACATCGCCCCATTTAACATACCGCAGTTGACCCCCATACTTCCGTCACACCTCAGCGTACAACACGCCTATTTATTAACGTAACATTATGGCCCCTTCCCCCCAGATAACGTGAGTATGAAACATTTTCTTCTATCGTTACAAGTGGCCGATTTACTAAGGTGGCCTGTTTTAAATGCCTCACCCGGTATATCTCGAGAAGACTATAACGACATAGATTAGACAAGTTTACCAAAGCAAAGATATGTTGGAGATAAGACGAAGATAACAAACTGCGTGTAACAGATATAGACCTGCTTTGCAAACAAGCTGGACTTGATACTCGTACGTTTGTTTTAATTTTTCAATTTGCCTACGTCACGTTTTGGAACGGAACAATGACAACCAGGATTGCGTAGTTGAACGAATATCTGCAACCACCAAAAAAACCAGTCACTGCCATTAAAATTATGTCACAGAAAAAATAAAAGTTGCTAACCTGTTGTTGCGTAAAATGTCTGTGATGCCGAGGTCAAATTGGTTTTCCAATGACGGATTGTGAATGATCAGTTAATATTAACGAAAAAAAGTAATCTTGCGTTGTCACTCTAAACCACAAAGTCTGTGAGGAATCCATGCATGAAGGTCAAAACCATTGCGTTACTATACCTGACACGCAAGCAACACGCAAAATATACGTAACGATCAAAGGACCCGTAAAACTTCAAGATTCAACTTAATAGGCTCATTATCATGTATGCCGTTGATCCATTAAAAATACTTCCTATACATTAAACATGTGTTTCAGCCCCACCTTCAAAGGCGCATACCATCTTTGCGAAGCATCAGCGACCACATCTCACATACAAATATTTTCGTATTATTTCATAAGCAGTATCCTGCCAGAGTTCGTCTTTTTTCACTTTCACCCAGTAAACTAGCGTCTAAGACTGTAAAAGCAAGTGATTTCAAGCTTAATTCCACTTTTAAGTTAGCAAGTGGTAACTCCGATAGTGTAAAAATAAACACGAATCCATCGTGTGCCCCAGTCCTCGCTTAAATATTTATTTCCTCGTGAAATACTGCTCACCCTTATACAGAATGTCCCCGAATTTGTTTCGTTTACGGTGCTGGTCATACGGATGATTGATAACCTACAGTAATAGCCAACGGGGGAGGGGGGTGGGGGTGCGTTTTGGGGCACTGAACTTCACTGAGTACAGTGCTGACAAAATACAACTTCCAAGTGCGACATACACATTACTGCACTACCCCGGGTGGGATGGTATGAACACTCTCAAATCTCCGCCCACTAGATCAAAGGCACAAAAAAACAAGTCATCTGTACTATTATTTTTTACTTCAGCACGATGGAAATTAATTTTACCTGTAGCTCTGTCGTTAAAGGCGTACCGAGAATACTGAAACGTATAGTTCGTGTCAAAATGTTTGTACCAAAAACAAAACAGAACGTTTTTGAAAACAGCTATTCTGGAGAGACAGGGATGGACGTGGGGGACATGCTCTATACGACAAAAGAGAAGCTAACGAATTCACACGTGTGAGTCGACACCACCCAGAAATACCCAGGAAAAATTCATTAATAAAAGGTTTCCCGCCGAAGCTCAACGACTGCATGGCGGGGCATTTTTCCCTGGCCCTTTATTTACAAATGGCGGCGAGCTTCGCAAAAGCCAGAAGGTTGCAAAGTGAACAGCGATGGAAACAAGCGGGGGGAAGGAAAGCCCCCCCCCCCCCCCTTTTTTTTCCTTCGCAACACTGTAACGCTGATAAAGGGTGAGAGAGAGAGAGAGAGAGAGAGAGAGAGAGAGAGTCCACCAAGGCACCATTCCACCGCAATGCAGGGGGCAAGACACACGGTCCTTCTCTCCCCGGGTCCGCTGGACAAAAACACCTCTCCAGATGGAATTACAAAGCTCGCGGGGAAACAAGCGGGGGGGGGAGTGGGGGGTAGGAGACTCGTAGAGGGCACGAGGAACAAAGTCCTGGGTGGGTTCGCCCACAAGAGGGGAGTTCGCGGGGGTGATGGAGAACGACAGTGTCAAGCGCGGGGCCTAATTACCAGGAGGGGAGTAATGGCTGGGTGCTTCCAGCTGGAAGGCTTCCAGCGACGCGGCTGGAGAAGACGAGAAAGCCACAAGCCCTCTGCTTCGCCCGCTGCCTCTTGAGGGCGGTCGCAATGGACAGACCTTCGTGCAAGGGACAACTGCATGGGACAGCTGTCCTACCGACAACGCGCCGGATCATTACCGAAGGCGATCGCTCATTCCGGAGATAGTCGACTCCTCATTAGGTTTCTAAGTGAAGTGAGAAAATAATCTTGGTGCAGCTTTGAGGTAGGGGAGGGCTCTCCCGAACGCTCGCTGCTGGAATGGAGGGGAAACCACGTGACGCTGCTTGCGCTGTAGACACCGAACTGATAACATAGCTCTTTACTATAGCCGGTTCACGGTAAAGTGAGCATTTTTTAAGGCCCTCCCAACAGGCTTTAACCACTAATAAATATATCTTATTGGAGCATCAGGCATTAAATTTTAAGGGTGGTGAAATGTACACACTGTGTTTATTGGTCACATTGAAATGTTTACATTAAAAACTACCTAGAAGATGGAAATAGAATGAAAGGAAACATTTAGACGGGTCTTAAAAAGTGCTCAAATTACCGTGAACAGCCTATACCGCACCGTTAAAGACTGCGCTGTGCGATTTACGTTTTTTTTTTTTCTTTTCAACGCGTAAAATATAAGCGCGAAACAGCTCTTGTCCAACCACACACGGCCGCTGTTCAACCCCACCCCTTCGTGCAGCGGCAATGGACTCCCCCGAATCGCCCCACGCGTTTTAAACTTCAGCGCATTCTTTTCTCATTTGAATTTCTCTACACTGTTAATAAGTCGGAACATTTCTCGTCACATTAGCTGTCGTGCGTGAAAAGCTGCTGTCCTGTTTTGATGGGCCGGGCATTCTAATACCAAACATTTGACAAATTTGCAACACCCGATCGTAAGAATCGCTAGACGTGACACGTTTTCTGAAAGGTGTGCTAGCGCAGAAACTGCCCCATGAAATATCCGGCGGCTCTCTCACACATAAACACTCCACATGATTTTTTGAGTTAGTTAGAAACTTTCCAAAGACTCCGTGGCAGCCAGGTTCGACTCTCGGGCGAGCAATGAGCCAGGTAATTTTTTTATAGTTTAAACCGCCCGCTCATTGGCCTACCGGTACGGAGCTGGAAACTTAGATAAGTTTTCCTTCCTTTTTTTTTTTTTTTTTCGAAGTTTGGGAACGTGCCGTTGCACCCGGTATATAGTGTATTCGCGGTTACTTCCACAAAGCTTAAGCTAGTCTAGAAAATTTCACCGAAATGACAACGCGCCCATTCGTGTGCACTCAGTGTAATAATATTTTGCACAAGAAGTAGTTCTTACTGGGAATTACCAACACACATCTATTCTCTGTTTTTATTCATTATATTTATAAAAGTAAATACTATCATCCAGACCTGGCCTTTTAACAGATTTTTAACACTCTAGGGTTTTATTTTTTATAGCACTTTGCTGAAAATGGCTGCTGCATACATGTTACACTAGCCGCCATGTGTGTCAGTTTCACTGTTGCATTTTTTTTTTTTTTTTATGATTCTTGCAACAGAGGTGAATAATTAAGCAAAATATTTTGGACATACACCATTGCTTCACTGGTGCATGTCCAAAATATTTTGCTTAATTATTCACTGGCGCGGGAATGCAGTTATCTACACGCTATTTCTGTTCCTGGCTGTGTGATCACATGCAAAGGCCAAGGCCATTATTGAAAAGAGCATCTGCCGCGAATTGCCGTTATTATGCATGCAATGTGTTTTGCGTTTGACATTGATATCACAATGGCGAGGAAACGAAAATTATCGTCGACACAGTCGCTGTATAAACGAAAGTATAAGTGGGAGTGGAGGAAATAATTGCCATGGTTTGTACATTCACTACGTTCCAAATCAAAACAACTACATTAAATATATAAACGTCTATAATAGCCACTTTTTTTTCTGTAATTTGCAAATTTTTTACTTCGAAGGATTTTAAAGGATTTGACCTAATGGTTCCAGGATTTTACATTATTTTTATATACAGGAACCAGGATTTCCGCTTCAGGACTGGTAGCAGCCCTGCTATAATTTATAAATACAATATAAGTAGAAGATTAATGTAACAAAAATAAGGCATTTTTATATACAGGAACCAGGATGTCCGCTTCAGGACTGGTAGCAGCCCTGCTATAATTTATAAATACAATATAAGTAGAAGATTAATGTAACAAAAATAAGGCATTTTTATGTTAACAGAAGTATACAATGCTTGTGATACATGTCAAGTTTACTAAATAACCAAACACGTAATACATGAGGTGATTTCTTAAAGGTTTAATTCAAAAAGCAGCCGTACAAATAAGTTAACCAGAACCGCGTCAACTGTAAAGGCCCCCCCCCCTTTTTTTCTTTTCTCTATCTCTCCTCTCTCTCTCTCTCTCTCTCTCTCTCTCTCTCTCTCTCTCTCTCTCTCTCTCTCTCTCTGCGAGCAAAAACACTCTGGTGCGCAACCCAGCCGCAACAAGGCCACGCAAAAACCGCGGCGGGGATTAATAACGACCGTGTGCTACCCCTGGGAGAGATGGGGGGGGGGGGGGGGGTTTGCGACGAACCGGGTTGGCGCGTCGTGTTTTGCGAAGGGTGGCGCAGTCTCAACCCCTTTCCTCTTGCACTCCCCCAAATAGGACCCGAGCGACACAGCCGCCACACCATCATCTGCCGCCAAACCCCAAGGTGACGGGACCCATCTACGTTTATTAATTAAACGCTTTCGTCATCAACATTTGGAAAGAAATCTGTGCGCGCAGCTACATATACAGAGTGTCCCACTTTTCTGTGGGGTCTGTGTATATCTCGGAATCCCAGTTATTTCACTGTACCGCCGTTTTACTGAGATATTATTAATGGCTGTTAAAAGATTACGCAGGAAAAAAATTATATAATCTTAGCTAAAATTATTTTAAGTACTTGGCACTAATAATTTTTTTAGTGATTTCATACTATCAAATCATTAATGTTGTTAATTATTTAATATAGTGAATTAGTAGTTTAGAAGTAAATTTTCCGTTTATGAATCAATAATTCTGTAGTAACTTTTTAATAAAGAAATCGATTTTGTAATGACTTCATCATATTAATTTTCTTGCATCTTTTCTTTTATTACACAGCATATATGGCTAAATGTAATTAAGGGCGTTTGCTTTAATTTCGCCAGGTAAAAATAAGACGAAAATAAGTACTTAGAATTATTTATTGTATGTAATGAGCCAATTTTCTTGTGGTATCTACATAATTACTCTTCAGTGGCCATAAAAGTTAAGCGTTTATAAAGAAATAATTTTGTTTTCTCAACAAAAAAAAAAACTGGCAATGTGAATACCAACGAATCATTTTGTGGCCACCGCAAAACATTATTTTCAATGTGGAAATTTTTGCTTATTTTGGGCATAAACTAACGCCCACTCAAAGTAATTTTTGTAAGATTGGTCACGTCGGGTGCAGTAACGTGCATGTTGCATATTCGACGCGCGCACAAGCCTGAGAGGTCGCGGCACGCAGGTCCGAAATGCCGCATTCCAAGCACGTAATCGCGGTGTGTGCACAACAAATGCACTGCAAACACACGCGGGGCGCTCTCAATTTCAACTGCAAATTAAAACGGCTCACTATAACGGGGGGGGGGGGGGGTGTTTATTTAAGCGCGATTCGCAAACCAGCAACGTGCTTTCATTAACGCGGAGCCGTCTCAGGTTTTACCTATGACCGCGTTTGCGAACTACCATAGTGTGAACAGTATTTGGGGGGGGGAGGGGGGAGAGAGATAAACAGAGAGAAAAAACATAGAGGAAGGACTGTACCGAGCCAATGATTACTCACTACATGTTCGGAGCGTCAAAGCAAAACTATCAGTCAATAGATGTTCGTCTGAAATCACGTAACTTCTCCTCCCTTCTGCTAAAATACAGTCATCTCGCGACCCACATATACACCACGTGAAAGTCGTAGCTGGCCTGTTAACTATTCCACCCTGCATATTTTGTGCATATAAAAAAGGAAACCTGCGTTTGTTTAGGAGCTATGTGCGCCTGCAAATTACAATACCTCTCATCCTTTTTTTTTTCCGCCAGTGTATTAAAAAACGCAGAAAAACCAGCGGACCCGTGCAAAGGGAAATATCGATGCTAGTGATTACAATTAAAAAAAACTACTACCGATGCGCGCCAGTCGCGAAATTTTAGATATACAAAACAACGTTATACTTCAAAAAATACGGAATCATGAGTAGGTGGAAATAGAGCATTTTACACGGGTGACTGCTGGCTGGGGAGCCACGGCAGCCCACTTGGATGACATCACGCCGAAACCTCCTGCTCTGTCATTCCTCATCAATGCCCGCCCACTTGGATGATGTCAAGCCGAAACCTCCTGCTCTGTCATTCCTCATCAATGCCCGCCCTCCTGGATGACGTCACGCCGAAACCTCCTGCTCTGTCATTCCTCATCAATGCCCGCCCTCCTGGATGACGTCACGCCGAAACCTCCTGCTCTGTCATTCCTCATCAATGCCCGCCCTCCTGGATGAAGTCACGCCGAAACCTCCTGCTCTGTCATTCCTCATCAATGCCCGCCCTCCTGGATGACGTCAGGAAATCGCCTATGCCAATTTCCAATATGCAAATGAGGTCAATGTTAATTGCGAATATGCTAATGTCTTACACGTTAATCACGCACACGTCAATCACCCGCCACCAGCTTCGTTTCTGCTGCGGACCACCAGAGCGCACCACCAGCGCACCACATGTAGCGCTGTTACCAGCCGTTGGAAACCATCCACCCTAAATTCCTAAACCCTAATTCCCCAAATTTGCCATTTCGGACACGGCTATAGTTATTACCACACCGACTTTATACACGGTCATGTTAAAAAAAATTTACTTAAAAGACGTAAACCTGGAACATAAACGAAACTACCAGTACAAAAACAATAGTGAAGAATACAGAAGCACATACCAGTCCACGAAAACGACAGCAAGATTCCGCAGGTGTCAATGCCACCGGAGAGCGCGCCCGACAGCCAATCGGCAGTCAGTCACCGCCAGCAGGCGGATTGGCCTGACGGTTGGCTGCGCAACGGAACAGCAAGTCCAGAATAGCACGTAGCGACGCGTTAACCTCCTCAAGAACAGCCCGAAACCTCTCACGCTCAGCTTGATCCGCGTTTGGACTATCACGCCAAGCCTCAATTGCCAAGTTATGCAGGGATCACGTAGCCCCCGACCACAACACGGCACGACTCGACTGAAAACGCAACCACGACACATTTCCATGTGACTTGTATTGACAGCACGACCTTCACGACGCTCTCGGCATTTGACCTAACTACTTAGAAGGGAACGAGCGACATCCAGCCTAGTTGGAAATCGCCACGCGCAGCGCCCAATCCACATCTCCTGAAGGCCATTATGCATCCATTGCCTACAGACTCATTGTAGCCGTCAGACCTTCAGGTCTTTTTTAACAAGCACACAAATTCTATGCTACAAATTATATTTAAATGTTATATATACAATTCTGTAATTTCATGTAACAGTGGGGAGTACATAAAACTCGAGCTGTAAGAAACTATGTAATTTTTAAATTGTAATTATAGTCCATTTACGGTTACTTCCAACTTTTATTAAGCCCTGCTCAAGTTATAATTTCAGGATATTCCTCCGCCTCATGCAAACAAAGCTTAACCGAGTTTAGATAACTGCACCGAAGGGACAGCGCGTCGCATTCTTGCACACTCAAATAATGAATTGCATAAGAACTATTTATTACCAGGCATTACCAATATGCCTTTTTTTTTTCTCGCTGTTTTTATCGATAGGCCTATCGATTATGAATACAATGTTATAATTCAGAGGCAAAATATAAATGAAATGCAATATAAACAAAAAAATATGGTAGTTTTATATCAACACGAATATAAAACGGTAGTGCTACGTGGCATATTTAGGAAACAACCAATCACATCATTCATGGGGTGATATTTCAAAGGTTTGATTTTAAAAATGTGGAGACACCGCGAATAGACTTGCAGTGTTGCAGTTTCGTGTTAACGCGTTGACTACAAACCGTTTCGTAAAAAATACCCCCTACATGTTTTTTCATCGTGAACCCACCTTTAAAACATGATGTAAGATGGACATATTTTGTTATCAAGAAGGCGAACACGCTCTCGTATTCAAGTCCCATATAAACTTGAATGTTGCAGCATGCCAGTTACTCATTTGCACCACCAACACACAAAGATTTACAAACCTAACAAATCACTAATACAGGATTAAAGTCTTTGTTTCCTGCTCTCCAATTGACAATATCGGCATCAATAAATGTGCGGGAGCTACATAAACGTGTAAAGCGCGAATGTAAACGAAACGACTTGCACAAGAAAATGAACGGAAAAATAGAACAGTCTCTAAATGATCCTAGCTAACATGCAAGCCCTTCCATGTTAGCCAAGTTACTCGGTACAAGTTCACTTGAACGAGAAAGGTGTACACGCCTTCTTGTACTCTCCGTCTCGTATCAGCTGGCGAGATTTTGACAGTTCAGCGAATGTTTACTTCTTATCCTTTGCCATCAACTGGTACGTCACTTGGAGGTTACACGAAGACAAGGAAATGAATTTCCGACCAAAAAAAAATATATTTACTGATATTCAAAATCGCTGTACAAGAAATATGTGTTACTTTAAAAATCATGCAGAGCTCGCGGAAAAATAATACTATTGGTATTCCGTTCCTAAATTTATTTTTCCATACGAAACCTATTCATTTGATCGTTATAGCTGGTAAGGTTCGAGAAAGAACTCACAGATAGCGCGTACGACACGGTAAAGTGTGTGAGCCGTGCGGGGTGCCGACAGATAGCAGCAGGTTCGCCGCCTCTAGATTATGCTTTTTAAAACTTGACTTTTCTCCAATTACTGTCGCGAAACGACACGAATTAGAAATATATTTCGTCAAATTATTTGAAAAAAAAAAAAAATCACTATTACCATGCAATATTTCGGTAAGCTTTTGGAATCAATATCAAGCACTCATGGAAAGTATGGATGGACAGTGGGAATACGACATGAAAAGATCAAAGGTTTGAAGTCGCGTTTCATTCGGCTATGAATCGTCTTATTGGGCATTTCATTTTGAACACCTATACAATACTACTTAGTTTGTAACACTTGCAACCGCTGTTTTTTGACCACGTAAAACAAAATATATTAATTAATCTAGGAACTCTTTTTATTATCGCGTATTTTACACATCGTCAGTGCACTCAGAATAGCCAACTTAATACTAACTTTTGTTCGTTCGTGCTTCAGCTGACACACGGTTTTGTAAACGGCATTCTGTTTGTTTCGTATACGTAAAGTTGCCACCCACTGACTGTCAAAATCCCGCAACCTTATACGAGACAGATAGTACGAGAAAGTGAAACGTGTGTACCCGGCTCAAGAGTGCACACATTACGGTCGGCCCGCATCTCGCGGGCTGCGAGCAAGTTTCCGTTACGTCCGCTGCTGCGAAATTTCCCATTGGCCGTGATCCGGGGATGAAGACAGTGGCGCGGCCGGGGTGATTGAAACATTTCGGAAACACAAAGTTGCGAACTCTTGCTCGGCCCGTGCCATGGAGGTATTGGTCTATGGAGTGGAAGCCGAGACACGAAAGTGAAGCCGATAATGAAAGACAAGGACAATGCCAGTAGTGGCAAAACGGTGCACGTTTAAATGTAGTTAAATGGGCGTGTATAGCATTTTGATGCACAGGCTTATTTAGGCCACGTACATTTGAAAACAAAACGCAATAATTAAGTCACTGGTAATGCCTACTTACGATGTAACTTTTGCCACTCATAGTATGGCAGCTGACACAAACAATCGGTCTGCGCATGCGCAGTTGAAAAGAAGTTGGACAAGAAAACGGCTTCACTTGATAATCGCGGAGAAGATCGGCTGTTGCCACTCCATCTTCTATTAAGTCCATGACCCGGGCCCGGGGGACCCCCACAGTGCTGCCAACTTCGCTAACAAAGCAGCAGCGAGAACTGCCTGCCCGCCGTACACGCGTGAAGCCTCCTTCAATCTTGCCGTTACAACTACAACTTGGTGGACTTCCCAGACACGAGATGACTGGAGACATCATCACCCTCCTCTCGGGCGTTAAGCTGGGTTTACAATAAGACATACATGCATTAAAAATTATGCAGTAAGAGCTGATCTGGCATACGGGAACATGTCCTCTGTTCATAGTTTACAATTAGTGTTTTAATTATTAAGTTCAGCCAATGGAAACCGGCCCGCAAGCCTGTCATGTTTACTTTTGTTCCTAACCGGACATCGTATATCACAACAATATTTAAGCAGATCATTCTTAAAATCCGGCATTTTCTATCACAGAAACTTATTTTTGTGAACAAATATAACCGTAAAAATGTCCATACACACATTTTAAAAATATTTTTTATACTCACATTACTGTAAATAAAAGTTTTCCGCCAAGAACACCGAATGCTCTGTTCTGTTGGTCCTCACCTCATGAGTTTGACTTAAGAAATGAAATACAGCTTTTTCTTTTAACGCTTAAGGAAAGCCCAACAACGCACACTATCTGCCATTGGAAACCAATACATAACGTAACACACGTTCAGTTCTTCTACGCACGAAATGACGCACAATTTAGGCCTTATTTTTTTTATATTGTAAATCTAGTTCTAGACTTCCGCTTATGCAGACACAAAGATTGCTCAAGGCTGTTGGCGGTGAACTGAGTGCTTTCCACTTACGACCGACCTACTCGTATGCGCAATGCGTGTTCTTCCACCACGCGTAACATTAACATTGCGACGGGCCTGAGCACTTTATTCATGCGTCGGTCAAGTAAAACCGTCAAATTACTAGCAAATTAAATATTTTACAAGTTCGCTAATTCTTACTTACACTTGATACACATTGAAAAAAAAAAAAAACAGAAAGGAAAATATTATAGTTGTCAAAATATTTGTGAATGTTTACCTAACAATTATTTTAATTCAAGTTTAATATAAGGAAATAATTTCCCTCCGTCATTACGAACTTTGATAGGCACATTCCAGTCAGTGTCGCCGTTAAAATACGTGTGGTTGGGGACAGTGACATTTTCCAGTGGTTGGTATCAAAAAGTGCTAAGTTAAGTGTGACCACACTATACAAGAACACGAGCAAAATGTCAAGAACAAAATTTCTGCACTTCTCCAGGCTTCCACGCGGGCGAGGGAACTGAGTGGGCCAGATATCCAATCGCTATCGGAAAATCACATATATTTACACTCCAGTTAAAACAACTGCAAATCGGCGAATTCGACTGCCGATTCGTTGGAAATGCTCCGCTTTAATAAAACAATTCTACTGGCCATTTTAAGCATCTACTGTTCACTAATTACACCGTCATTTCTACTGATTCCTAGTAAATTGCACTGACCTGGCAGTAAAAACCCAGTAGTTGACAGCTCAACTGGAGAATCAACATAATTATTCAGCCGACTTCCAGGCGACATACGTTGAAATTCGTCAATTTGGAAAGTTAAAATTGTGATTCTGCTACTGGAATAATACAATTTTAGAGTCTTTGCGAATTAAACCCGGAATATTTAATTTTTAAGTAAAATACAATGTAATTTATTTAATTCATATTTTTATTTTCAACTTTTTGTACAACTTTCAGGCGCTGGAAAAGAACAAATTAAAAGGAACTGAACATTCATCATGTTCTCTGCCAACTTTCCTTGGAGTATGTCCTTTAAACTCTCAGAACTTTCTTTTCCCGAAAATAATCTACTTGAGAGGAATGTAGTTAACTGATATAAAAGTTATTTCGTTCGTAAAAAAAAAAAAAACTGTATTTCAGGTACAAGAGTTATGAATAGATACCGCTCGGGCTGTTATTACGAACGGAAATTTGACAGCATAGCGGGCTTGTCAAGTTAAACTACATTTCAGTTTTAAATTTTTGTCAATAGCTTCCTATCCCCGGTCACTTTCAAACAACTTAACTGTTTCGTGTGTGTGTGTGTGTGTGTGTTTATTAGAACTATACTCTTGCAATAAATAGCGTGTTATGTTTCTCTGTAAATTAGTTTTTTTTTATTTTATCATCCTGTCATTTTAAAATTCCATCGCACCATTTCCCCCTGGGAATTTAAGTTGTATTTGATTAAATGATGAATGATGTAATTCTTAGTTCACTTAATTTCTCTTAATTTATATACACACACCGTTTATTTTACGGGATTTCAGGATCGTTTCTAGACTCACTTTTTCGACAAGTCGGCGTGTTGAATTTCTCAATATATTTTAAATATTTACTTCGCATGTACATGTGTAACGGCGTATCTTCCCAGTCATTTACTTTACCTGGAATCTGAAAGTTACGTTCAGTGCATATCATTACTACAATAAAAGAAGACGTAAACAATGTAAAGACAAGAGCCCTTATAACATGGATATTCGCAGAACGTGACGTAAAGCTATCAAAAGTAATCAGTATCACCAAAGGGACAAACACCAAAACAAAATATTTGAACAGGAATTCTATAAAAGTAACTTAATGAAAATTGGTTATTGTAACTCATGCAGACTCAACTGAAAGCGGAGCACGATTTTTTTATGGGCGCTACAGGGTACAATTGATAAAGGCTATTCGCGGTAGAGTAAGCACTTTTGAAAGCCCTCTCATTTGGAATAATAGTCAATAAATATATTTTATTGTAGCCTCAGAAGATAATTTTCGAGCCCCGCGAAGTATATACATTGTGTTTGCTGCTTACATGGCGACATTTATACAAGAAAGTGGTGGAAGGATAAAAAATGACCTATAGTGGAAAAAGTAACTAGGACTTCGAAAGTGCTAACTTTACCATGAACAACCTATACAGAAACTAACCAGCTGGCTCCGCATTCAACTCCGGGCTAAGTTCCAGCTGTAATCAAGTTTGGCTGAAATTAGTCTCGAGAGCCATTCAGGGCGGATTCCTTATCATCTTTCATCGAGGAAGTTTTGTAACTGCAATTCCCCAAGTTAACTTAAACTGCACTTAACCTGAACGTCTTTATCGTTTACTTTCGGAAACTAAACAAGAGAACAACAAACACATTAAATAAAGAGGAAGAAATACACGTAGTTGTAAGAAAAATTGGAAAAATAAAACGGTAGATTAAAAAAAAAAAAAAAAAAAAAAAAGCAGGTGTTCTTATTTACTGTCATTCTCCAACTGGAAATTTTAATAAAGTCTGTTCACGGTAAAGTGAGCACTTCTGAAATCAACCTTAGAAAAAAGTTACTGCCCTATCTGCATATATTTCAAAGGGCGCCCTGAGTGACATGCGCTCAGTAAAGTTGGCAATGAAGGATGGAAAAAAGTTCAGTATATTTACGTCGAATAAAAAGTGCTATGTAACCATTTTTGATAACTTAAATCATTTCTTCCGCTCTGTTTATTATTTAATGTAGTGAAGTATAAAAATGAGCAGATTTGTTACATATTTACTTTTCATATAATTTCACAGTTTCATTTGACCGAGGCATGAATAAATGGACGAGGCTTACGACAATGTTAATCTTACATAAGGCGGAAAATACACAACGTACATACAAGTAGATTTTAAGCAGGACTTTCAAAAGTGCTCATTTTATCGTGGATAGCTTATATATAGATGCTGTTAGATCAACGACGGACCCCGCCACTTCCCCCTTTTTCAGGGAAAAAGTGAAATAGATTTCTGCCTACGCCACTGAAATCTGTAGAAAGGCAGGCAGCCGTCGCGAAAGGGTTCAAGTTAAAACTGCAAGTTCGGGAATTTTTGCTGCCCGATGGCACGCTTCATGGCTGTTAAATAAATTGAGCACTTCTCCCTTGACAATACATCAAGGTCTCTGGAAAAAGAACCGACCAACCGTTATGCTTTCAAAAGTGCACGCCATTTCAGAGCATTGCGCTTAGCGGCGATGGCGCACTTGATGCGCGTGGCGGTATCGCCCTTATCGCCCGCGTGCTTCTGGGGCTGAATTGCAGGGGAAAAAGTTCGGGGCGGCCTTACGGGGAATAAAGAACAGGAGAACGAAGTGACAAAAAATTACTGTGCCCGCTGGCGTCTGTATCTGCGTGTCCTCAGTGTAGAAAAAGGCAGCGACGCCCGCATGCCTTCCACGAACGGGGTTCTACGTGGTACAACGGACGGGTGAAAGGTGCAAGCGGCCTGACACCCGGGGGATAACAGCTGACAGGCGGCGAGAGAGTGCGGGAGACAGTCGTACCAACCCTACTGCTCGAGCATCTGCCCGGCTGGAGGAGGCGAATATCCCGTCAGCACTACCTCCCTATAGCCTGTTCACGGTAAAGTGAGCACTTTTTAAAGGCCCTTTTTAAATTATCCTTTCATCCAATTTCCATTTTCCTGCTGATTTTTAATATAAACATTGCAATGTGGCCAATAAACACAGTGAATATATTTCACCACCCTCAAAATTTAATGCCTGATGCTGCAATAAGATTATATATTAGTGGTTAATGCTTGTTGGGATGGCCTTAAAAAGTGCTCACTTTACCGTGAACAGCCTACACCCATCTATTTCCTATACGCTGTTCATGGTAAGAGTGAGCACTATTTAAGGCCCCCCCCCCCCCAACAGGCATTAACCACTAATAAATATATATTTTTTGCAGCCTCAGGCGTTAAATTTAAAGAGTGATGAAATGTATACACTGTGTTTATTGCTACCATTGCAATGTTTATATTAAAAAGTAGCAAGAGGATGGAAATTGGATGAAAGGAAAATTTAGAAGTGCCTTAAAAAGTGCTCTCTACCAATCTATACACGATTGGAGAGAGCTACTTTTTTTAAGGCTCCCGTCTACTTGGAGCACAAAACCACAAAAAAATTTCAAGTCAACGTATCTTCAAAAACACTGCAGCTTACTGATTATTTTATGACTAGCATTTTTGTCTCACCTTCTGGCATTTTGCAGACCAATCATATAGGTTCAGTTTTAGAGATTCAGATTTCTCTTTGGCCCCGAGAAATTCTACAATAGCTCCGTGCGCGCATCTTGTGTGACACGGGGCCACACTACGTTAGAATCTTGGAAACAGTCGACTTATTCCGAGGTAAACCACCGTTTCTACCCAATCCGTTTATTCGTAATCGTGCGGTAAGTCGGGTAAATTCAAATGCTAGAGATGACGCCTGATTGATATACAGGACAAGCATACGCGCGGCTACAGAAAGCGGAGACGAGAAAAATAACGAGGATCCTATAGCATTTGGCCGTATTGTGTTCCCTGTACTGATGCAGGGAAAAAATTACATAATAAAAATGGGGTGTGGTTGTGTTGGGGACAAGGCCGTTTGTTTTACGTGAATACGTCTACGTTGACGCGCTCGGACGCCTTGATGTTTGGTTTACGTTCCTGGTATCGCTTCACTCGATCATATGGGGTTTGATGGACCCCACTGGATTGCCTTTGAGATGCTCTTTCCAACCGTATACCATTTCTGTATCTCGACTTGGCTTTTTGATGAGTATATGTCGAAGTTATCTTAAGTTTTCTTAATTTTTTTTTATTACATAAACTCAAACAGTTTCAAAATAACCACGCCACACAAATGTTAGTATACACGCAGTCGATTGAAACTTAAACGAGACGTGGCTAAACGAACTCAAAATTGACCTCCCCCCCCCCCCTAAGTCTTCAAGTCCTCACTCAACGTAACATTTTTGATCCTTTGGCAATCGAGTGGTGTAATTGAATTTTGAATGTAGACGATAGATTCGGAACTGCAATGCCGAACTGTATCCCCCGATTGTTTTATCATCGGATTTTCTGGATTGCGTCCCACTATAGTTGCAAATTCAAAAATGAAAATTTCGAAAGAGCGCCTTTCCCATCTAGTTATTGACTTAACGCTGCAGTACAGATGAGACACGGGAACAAAGAGCTCATAATTTCTTCACAATATTAATTCAGTTAAATTCCGACGAAATCAATAATGAGACATGAATACGATTTCGTCTTAACACTCGTATGTCTGTACTGCTGCTTAAAGTCAAAAACTTCCAGAATTACCTTTAACACCACAAACAAACAATATGGCCTGGGAAGTCTCGCGTTAGGTAGGGCACTTGTATAACTAGTATCTTGTTTGCCGTAAATTAAAGTAGGTCAGAAACTATCAAGACATGTAATATTGCTCTTCTTGTGGTGCTCAGTTCAAATCCCCGACACCGTACGCGACCAGTTAAGTTCCACTGTGAACCAGCCCGTTAACTGACACAGTTTTAGTTATTCTGTGCGCGTCATAGTTCTTAAGTTAACGCATAATTTTTCGATTACAAACCCAACGTAAGCCCCTTGGGCGATTATTCCACCGCAAGTAACGGGGAGCCTAGACCTTGCTGCCACCGCTACTTGGGCGGCGGAATTCGTTCAACGCTTTTATTTATATATTTCGATTTTCGCGCGCCGGTCGTTCCTTCTACACCCCCCCCCCCCTTACCATTTCCAGGGTTATTTCCAGAACAACCTTTTGCTGTAAAACACAGCAGCTTCCTTCGAGGTTACGTGCGCCGGCAAAAACCTCGCCTCGGGTCACATTAGATATGCGCGATTGCAGCCAGCACATTTACCTTGTATCTCTCCCTCGCTTAACCACTCAACGTATTTTTTCTTATGTTGCAGGCACGGAGTAGTTAACAATATAGAGGTGCCGCGGTGGTGTGGTGGGCAGACTACACACCACCCGCCTAGGCGAACCGGATTCGATTCCCCGGTCGCTCCCGGATTTTCGCAAGTGGGAATCGTGCCCGGACGATGCCGCTGGTCGGCGGGGATTTTCTCGGGGATCTCCCGTTTTCCCCCCCGCCCTTTGCATTCCGGCCGCTGATTCATATTCACCTCTCTTCACCATCGTCGGCTCTCTCACGACCCCGTTGTTAGGAGCCGCCCAAATTTCGTCACCTCACGCCAGCTAATTGGTGTAAATGGCCGGGGACACACTGAGAATGCCGTTCGCCAATCAGTATCTTCCACAAGTAGGGAACCATTCGCCGCATGTAGTAGCCCATCAGACGCATTTGGTCACTCTACTTCGCTACTATCGAGTTGAAGTTTGACGGAAAGAAAATAAAAAGTATTTCATAATTGTGCCAATACAGTTCGACTTATTTATAGTATAGGCTGTTCGCTGTAAAACAGAGCAATTTTTAGAGCACTGCTGAAGATCTACTTTCGTGCACATATGTATTCTTCCGCCATAGGTAACACTAACATTCGCATGGGTCTGGTCACTTTATTCATGCGTCGGTCAAGTGAGACTGTGAAATTATTAGAAAAGCAAATACGCTACCATTTTTTTTTTTTATTAATTCTTACTATTCCATGAATAAAAGCAGAAAGCAAAATAAATCATTCAAGTTTTAATAAATGTTTACCTAACACTTTCGACGTTAAGATATGGAACTAACTACTTTCGCTCCGTTGTTACCAACCTTACTGGGCTCGCACCATGCAAATACCTGTTAAAATATATTTAGGTTAAGAGCAGTGGGATTTTTGAAAGTACTTACAACACTGAACAGCCTATAAAATTAGTCACGCTTGGGGAAAAAAACTTTGTTTTCAATAGTTTTCATATTAGATCATGCAGAATTTAAGTTTTCATGTAAAATTAAGTATTCGCTATTTCTAAGAATTAATCCCGTTGCGCTGAAAAACCTATACCTACAATACAGAAAGGATTAACATAATAATAATAATAATAATAATAATAATAATAATAATAATAATAATAATATCGTCTTTATTTATGTGAGGAAGTTAATGTCACATGACCTTGTCTAACGTAGTATTTTCTTCAGATAAAAATTAACTATTGAAATAATTATAATTACAAAATGAAATTAACACTTCGTCAACGCAAAAACAGTAGAAATCATTAATGTAACAGAACAGTGCATATCAAATATGTGTAAATGCACTGGACGATAGAACAGCTTTACAAGTTTCAACTTCAAAATACAGTATTGCAGAAGAAAGGAACACACAACTTGATGCTATATGGGGATAGCAAAAAAAACTTACATGTATTCATATCGTACACTCTTCCATACACACACTCTCGCCCATCAACAACACACACACACACTTACGTAACTTAAGTCTATACACGGTTTCTTCACGGGTTTTTAATCAAAACGTAGGAATTATCACCCCCCCCCCCCCAATAAATGACATGTTTCGTAAACTCCTAAATATGTAATGTATTGCAAGAGTTTTTTAGTTCTTCGACACAAAAATATATTACTTTTTATTGAGTTAAATTTTTCCTTGTATTTTTCTAAAACGTAGAAAACATGGGTGTGCTGACAATGCCTAGTAAGAAATAGTTCTCGTGCAAAATATTAAACAGAGTGTGCACGAATGCGGTGCGTTGTCCGTTTAGTGTAATTTCCTTGATTTACTTAAGCTTTGCTTGTCCTATACTTAGCGGCTTCAGAAGTTGGAAGTATCCTGAAATGGAGTATAAGCAGGGTTTGCGCAAAAGATGGAATATCCAGAGATGTAGTTTTATAGATTGAAGGGACGTGCGCACTATTTTACCATCCAAAATTTAACCACTAATTATTTATATTGTCAGGCACTGAGCACTTTTTGAGGCATCCCAACAGTCATTATTTAAAATATATATGCAGTCAGGCACTAATGAAATGTATACACTGTGCTTATTGGTCACATTGAAATTTTTATATTAAAAAGCAGCAGGAAGATGGAAATTGGACGAAAGGAAAATTTGTAAGGGCCTTAAAAAGCGCTCACTTTACCGTGAACAGCTTATATCTCGGTTGTATTTTTCCCCTTGAAAATACGCGTTAAGCTAACGAAGGACAATTTACCGACCACAATCTGGATCCATGGAGTGGTGGTGGAGGAGAAGTGGTAAGGGGATAGAGGATTGATACATTTATTTCAAAGTTTAACATGCACAGGATTTTAATTTCGAATCCTGTGGGCCGTGCTGGAACCAGCTCCTGCGAGGGTCGCCTAGCGTCGCGCTGCGGCGAGGCGCTGGGGGCGACCTCGGCCAGCTGAGCATCTGTCTTAAATGACAAATTCCGGGGGATCGAGCACGAGGTTAGAGGGGTCGTATATAATAAGCTCAGGGCGCTGGAGGCTCTGGGCGCCATTTTGCCTGCTGCCGCCGGAGGCGTTGCCCGTGAGGCGCCCCGACGAGAGGACCGCAGCCTTTGGTCCGCCATCGACGCCAGACGAGAGCCCGCCGTCGAGAGAGCTGTGCTGCTGCGACGAGAACTTGGGTAAATATTGAATCCCTGGTAGGGCGACGTAAGGCACGATAGTGTGCGGGACTCACAACGGCGTAAGCTCCATACGAGCATTGTTTAGCCGCCATTAAGTAAAGATATTTCAAGCTTAATTAAGGGCATCAGCGCCCCTTTGAAGTGAGACGGTGAAGTATACTTGATATTGGCTATTATCTTGTACAGATCACTGACGGAAATTGAAGAGCCTGATTGAGGCTTATTTGTATTAAATTAGCATGATAAAAGTAGTACTTGAATACGAGTGCTTTATCCTTGAGTTACTTTGATCCCCGTAGTTAATGTGTGACCTGCTCCCTAAAGAGAGTCCACAGCAGCCTGGATGTACCATCGACTACCAGCGACACTAGCACTAACGAAGTCTCCACGGTTACTGACACAGGGCCGCAGGCCGCTCGTGGCGAGAACTGATGTGCGCCTTAATTACCGCGTCCTGCACGCCTTTCACCCTTCGACCACCACAGCCCTTCATCCCACGCCAACAGCATCACAATATCGCAAGTTCGTCGCACCCCCAAGCCGTGCGCAATATTAATAACAACTCCGCCAACCCTCGACTTTCACCCCTCCCACACTCCACCCGCGGGACCCATCCGACGGCAATCACACCGGCCTTAATTACTCCAGCCGACACCAGCTGAACGCTCCGGGAAAAACGGGGTGGCGTGGCCGCAGAGTAATCGAATTTACAGAGGCCAACCTGTCGCGAGTGTCGTCAATTAAGTCTGCGTTTATAGCAGAGCGGTGCGTGTAGCAGAGAGGAGAGCATATAGTGTGTAGTGTTTGTGGTGGAGAGGTAAACAACGAGGTCGGAGAAGCGAGGTATTGCGACATTCACCGACAACTGCCGAAGTAAGAATTATAGCTGCTACCGCAGTTGTCGTCAGGATGTCCCTGTCGAAGTATCGTATGTACACAATCCAATAGAGGTGAAGGGACACTTATTTGTTGCAATAAGGGAAATTACCTTTTCAGTGCACAATTTTTACGTATTTATACGTGATACAAGTATTTGAATGTGAACATTCTGGAAACAAAACCGCACTTATTAATCATTCCGGTGAAATACACATTTTCGCGAACTTGAAACAATATGACGAACGGACGGGGTTTCCTCGAAGCACTACTGTGTGGGAGGGAACTGCGTACCCTTCGTAAGCCGCCGAGGGTTGCCGAACCTACCCGAACGCTCTGGTCGTCGCTATGCGAAAGAAATAAATTTGTTTCCTTCCGCGCCGCTATTATACACCTCCATCTTCACCGCTCTCATCGACGCTCCACTATAAACGCACCTTACGTCCACGCCGTCCTTGGCGCGAGAGTCGAAACGCTGAACAGAAAGTTACAGCGAAAGCCAAATGAGTAAATAATGCAACGCAGTTCAAAATGCGTCGGGCGAGTCCATTGCCGCTGCACGAGGGGGGTAGGGTTGTTCAGTTCAGTAACTACATCGGCCGAGAGCGGTTGGGCGAGGGTTGCTGCATATTACTGTCGAAAAAAAGTAAGTTGAGCAGCGCGGTGGTAAAGAGGTGATGTTATCAGTTTGGTCTGTTTAGGGTCAGCAGTGTCGCGTGGTTTCCCTCCCTCCAACGGCGAGCGTTCGGGAGCGTCCTCCCCTACAACCCCCTTTCCACTTCTCCCGATCTATCCCACAAGCCGCTGCAGCAAAGATTATTTTCTCATTTGAATTTTCCTATGCTTTCGGGAGCACACTGAACCGTTCTCTCTCTCTCTCTCTCTCTCTCTCTCTCTCTCTCTCTCCTCTCTCTCTCTCTCTCTCTCTCTCTCTCTTCTCTCTCTCTCTCTCTCTCTCGCTGTGTGTGGGTGTCCCGCGCGATCTGCAGACAACAAATATTACATCGCCATAGGATATAACATTGTAAGAAGTTGAACCTCACAAGATCAAAGTAATATGTAGAAATGGAATAATGTTATTCTTATGCCATAGATGTGACTTCAGTAATGATTTCAAGAATTGGGGATTAAGCACACACAAAGGCATACAATTATGTAACACTACAATTAAATCAGAACAACTGCGAAACGCGTAAACCAAGGATTGAATTTTAACAGGAAACTTCTAAAATAAACGTGGAGATATATAAACGATTTTATGTTTTTCACAAACCAGAGTGCTGTAAAGATGCAATAATTACCACGTAGTTGATACGAGGAACGAGCCAGAGAGAACCGGCCAGCCCGCCTGTCTTCATGTTTCCAACAACTTCGCTTCTATTAGCGTCGCGTGACGACACAGAGGGTGTTCCGAAAATATGCCCGCCGCACCTCTCCGACCACCAGACAGACTCCGCCCGCGCTAAATGAGATCGGACAAGAATACTCGCGCCAACGAGAGCGTCTGGTCGCCACTGCGAGTAAGGCTGCCTTCACAACTCGACAACTACGACCTTCCCTCGCTTGACCCAGAGAGTGCTCTCTCTCGTGCTCTCTCTCGCGGATGACGTCACAGAGAGCGCTCTCTGGTAGTCTCAATTTTAGTCATAGAGAGCGCCAAAAGAGCGAGAGAACAGAACATAACAGAACATATTAAAGTGGCACCACTACCCAGCTGAAGGCCATAACTGGTCTTAGTTACTTAAATTAAAAATATATTTGGAAAATAGTCGAAACATAAAATTGGTCGCATTGAAAACAGGTAAAATTTTAAGATTACAAAGGCTTAAAATTATATTTTGTTACAGTCTAAAAAAAAAAAAAAGTTTCACTATAATTTTTAAAAAATGTCAACAGTTGAAATTCCTCTGCCTCCACCCACGAACCCTCACCCCTCCATCCTCTCCGGAGACAGAGGGGCCGACTGTTGTTGTCGTGAGGTGTCTGTCGTGTGTTCGATGTCTGTGTCGGTGTTGTGATGGCGTCAGTGTAATGTTCTTTGTGAGAGAGCACGAAGTAAATTCCTCTGCCTCCACCCACGAACCCTCACCACGCCATCCTCTCCGGAGACAGAGGAGCCGACTGTTGTTGTCGTGAGGTGTCCGTCGTGTGTTCGATGTCTGTGTCGGTGTTGTGATGGCGTCAGTGTAATGTTCTTTGTGAGAGAGCACGAAGTAAATTCCTCTTCCTCCACCCACGAACCCTCACCCCGCCATCCTCTCCGGAGACAGAGGGACCGACTGTTGTTGTCGTGAGGTGTAAGTCGTGTGTTCGATGTCTGTGTCGGTGTTGTGATGGCGTCAGTGTAATGTTCTTTGCGAGAGAGCACGAAGTAAATTCCTCTGCCTCCACCCACGAACCCTCACCCCGCCATCCTCTCCGGAGACAGAGGGACCGACTGTTGTTGTCGTGAGGTGTCCGTCGTGTGTTCGATGTCTGTGTCGGTGTTGTGATGGCGTCAGTGTAATGTTCTTTGTGAGAGAGCACGAAGTTGTGCTCTCACCGGCGTTCTCTGACCACGCGCCTATTTGTTTACATTATTTCCGTGTCTGAATAGGGTTAGAGCAGCTTTGAGCCGAAACCTCGTCCCAGTTTACCTGTAAGTGAATAATTTCAACTGTTCTAAACAACGAAATAACTTACGTGGCACGTATTTATAAAAATATAAGTATGGATATCTGACAAAGTATCGTGTTTTTGTCACTTTGCTGCAACATGAGGGTAATACGTAAAACCAAAATAGTAGTATTTGCAAATAGTTATTCTGGTGGTGTTATAATTATTTGCGCATGTAGACAACACTGACCTGCCCCAAACCAACACATCTATCAAAATCGCATGGTTAGTAGTAATGAACATGTTTGTTTACTCTTAATTTAACAAAAAAAATCCCTTTAATATGTTTACGATACTTTTACCAAGTTGAAGGTAATCTAGCTGCATTAAAATTTGGTCAGAGGGAGTTTAGAAACATCTCAATCCTATGCACGTAATTAATGATAATCTTATCGGCAGGAAAGCAGTCCAATGCTGGAAGACGAGGACTAGTTGTGCGCAGACAGAGTGTTCGCTCCACGAGCTCCACGCGAGTATAGGCTATTCATGATAAAGTGAGCACTTTCTAAAGCCCTTCTTACAGGCATTGACCAGCAATAAATATATTTTATTGCAGTCTCAGGTGTTTACATTTGAGATTAGTGGAATGCGTACACTTTGTTTATTAGCCACATACCAATATTTATGTTAAAAAGAGGTGGCAAGGTAGAAATTGACTCAAAGGAAAAATTTAGCAGTGCTCACTTTACCGTGAACAGCCTATAGCATCACAGACTGCGGACTCGCTCTGTGAGACGGAGGTAGAGTCCGCACGCTGGCTGGGCGAGATCGTCCTCAGGCGGCGTGGCCTGCACGATAAACGGCTCGGGAATAATTAACGGCGCGGGCCAGAAGTTGCTAGCCATCCCCCGCGAGAGAGCGTCCCAGGAAATTGCGAAATGAAGAGGAAGCCCTGCTAGCGCCCTGCACCTACCGAGCCGAACGCTCAGCGGCGGTTCACATTACTCCGCAGATTCGCAGGACGTATCACAGCAGACGGGGGATGGTGCAGAAAGCTCGCCCTAGAAGCGCATAGCTAGACACACGCAAAATTCGCGTTATTATTCTAAGACTGGCGAGACTTCAAACACTTGAGTTTTGTATAGCCTTTGGAATTGCACTACAGTTTGTTAGGACACGCCTAGGAATTGAGTTGGCAGCAAGCTAGGCTGGACAGCCATATATACACTCGAGACATTATTGTTTTCTTATTGTTTGCTGCGATTAAGTGAATCCTCTGTACAGGACTGTCAAACACTCACTCGCACTACTGCTTCCTGCTTATAACCGGCTCATGGTTAAACGGGGCGTGTCTAAACAACTGTCTTCCAAAATGACAACAGTAGGAATTAAAGTAGAAGTGTTTGGAGCTTATCTCGCCTCCGAAAGAATTCACGAAATACTCGTGGCTCTACCAATAGGAAACCACTAACGAGAAGCTGGCCCAATCACGTCCAGTCAAGTCGCAAGGGAAAAGGTGTCCTCACTGGTGCAGGAGCCAATAAATAAGCGGCACCGGCTCGAACATGCATTGGACGGCGAATTTTAGCGCCCTGCCAGGAAATAACGCGAATTTTGCATGTCTCTACTAACAGCTATAGTCGTAACTTTTCTGAAGGCCTGCTGAAGCTCTACTTCCAGGGCATTCCTCCGCCTCGCGCAAACAAAGATTAACCGAGTCTAGAAAATCCTCGGGTACTCCGTTTCCTCCGCTTTTGTAATCCGGCGATGTTACATTCTCACCCTGCTTCACCCTCATCGGCTCTCAAGAGCTCGATGTTACGGGCCGCCTAAATCTCTCCTCTCCTATTAGCAGGCAAGTAAGACATTTTTGTTGGCGCGTGCTGTATTTAAAAACTATAGAGCACTCCTGTTATCACAAATTGTCAGCTGCAGGTTTTCAGTTCGGCTGTAAAGGCTGTTCACGGTAATGTGATCACTTTTGAGATTAAACTTTTAATAATTTTCCCATCAACTGATACAGCGCACACAGCCATGCAGGCTCATGCTTAAGTTAGCAGCTTTGACACTGAGAGCTTCGCATCATTCGGTACTAGACTCAAAGAAAGTCAAACTTCCTTATATTGCGCATAAGCTCTGAGAAAATAGGTTTCGTTGAATCAAACAAAGTTTATTTGGCGCAACCAAATTAATTGTTCGTATAGCGACGATTAAACATTTTGTTCAAACCAGATTATTTTGTTAAAATACATACATTTCAAATACTGGACAACGTGTGCAAATAAATATTTCAAGTTTTGCAGCTTTATTTTATTAGGTACTTTGTACAATTATTAAGCGTCAATATATGCACTAACAAACACTGGTACTATCCAAACTATCACAAAGAACGCAAACAAACATTTGAACAGTATTTTATAATGAAGTAAATCAAACGAGTGGCCAAAAAAATTATATATACTGTTGATTCGACAAAATATTTTATTGACACGCAGATTTCTTTTGGCCTAACACAGAAGTTTTGTTAATTAAAACGTGTATATGGTTGGATGAATAATACTCATTTAGTTGTTTTTCAAGTTATGGCTACTCAACAAAATATTTCGTTGGGGCTACTAAATATATTTTTTTTCCCCCTATAAAAAGAAAGGACTGTTCTCCCCGTGCGACTGTGTACATAAGGGTTAAACTAACGCCATTGTCACGTGTCAGCTACGAGCGTGGAAGCCTTCTGGCGTGCGGGGTAATATGATCGGACACGCCCCTTCGCTGTAGCAAGCCTCTCGTGAATCAATACGGACGCCAGTCCGACCCCTGACATGTCGACCTTCTGAAAACGTGGCTAATTACATCCACGGGAGTGAGATAAGCTCTTAATCCTCTTAAAAGCATAAGGGGGGAAAAAAAAAAAAAAAAAGCTTTTCTGACGCGTCGTCACCGTCCTATGCGCGACCGACTTTTGCAGGCTGTTCACACTAAGTACTTTTGAAGTAACAAACATGTGTGTTACAGTGCACTCTGGTATGCGAGTTGCCAGTTATGTTGGCGATGAAGCAATGAAAGTTGTCATCAGACTTGAGGGTTGTGTTTCATTCCGTCTTTGCGTCTTTCGTTTCGTTTTCATGTTCATGTTCACTCTGTTTGAAGATTCGGCTTGCAAATAATGTGGTGGAAGAGAGTGCATTCATATGAACTATTCGTTTTAGTAATCCTGACGGTGCCAATTAAACCAAAAACGAAAATTGAGGGAATGGAATTTAAAAATACACGCTATCGATAAACACCTATTGATAGAGACCTGAAAAATTCGCGACTTCAATGACCTGCAGGCTAGACTCTACAGTCGTATGTACGTTGGTTGTCTGCTGTCACAGTGGAAGGCGACTATTGGACAAGCATTCTCCAGGAGGTGTCAAACAACGTGTGGACCAATGGCTAAAGTTATATAAACACACGTGTTTTCCTCCTGAAATGAATCCCCGAATTCTTCAGGTCTCTATCTATAGGACATATAATTTCCCTGTATTGATGTACCTGAAACTGGTAGCGCAGATGGCACCCTGCCACCATAGGTCGGGGGGGGGGGGGGGTTGGCCGGTCGGGGGGGGGGGGGGGTTGGCCGACTTGTAGCCGGAGGGTCGGTAGTTCGCCCCCAGTTCCTCTGCGGCAGATTTTCAGTCCCAATAATTGCGTTAACGATAACATTTCAATCCGGATTGAACCTTGAGTGGACTGAACAATCCCGATTGAAATATTAGTATAAACACATCCGTACTAGACTGAAGTAGGAGTGGAGTGAGATAATCTAGTCCAGTCGTCGAGGTGGACTGTAATGTGGAATCCGGATTGAAATTTTACTTTAAACACTGATCGGACTGAAATTAGAACAAATAAGAAGTGGCCGTCATATTGACTCGTTAGTCTGGTTATGTAAGAGGTTAGAATCATTCTGAAACTAGCAAAATGAGTGTTTTTTTTTTTTTTTTTAAGTGAAGCGAAAAATAAATGGCCACGAAGGAACAGAGAAATATATGGACGGAGAAATATGTGAAATTCATTTTAAATTATGTTTGATTTATAGTTCTGCCAGTCGCCAATAGAGTGCTTCTATCCCGTTTCAATCCGCATTCAGACGCTTTACACTTTAGTCCACATTCGAAATTTTACCTTAAAACACTTATTGTCGATACGAGTTCACTCCGAGTTCGCTACAAGTTGATTCCAATCCGAGTTCGATCCAGTTCGAAATTTCACTATAAAAGCACTACATGTCTCGCACATGCGGACTGGGAATTTGCCAACAGGTCGGTCTCACCTGAGCTTGTCGCACGTCACTTCCACACACTTGCAATACGACACATATGCTCTGTCCACTGGCTCATATATCGGTCCAAAGTCAATAAAGGCGACTTAAAAAAAATAGCACGGTAACAGCATAAAAACGTAGTGGAAAGGGTGTGCGAGTTCCATCCCAGTCACCTCCGAAAATCGTCTACTTTCTTTAAATTACGGTAATTTACACAATATAAATAGCAAACTATAGTAAATATGTTTATTTCTCGTAGTTATATGGCAAAATTCAATAAAAGCAATATTTAATTTGCCACTGCAGTTGGCAGTCACTTATTCAATCAGCGAAATTTTTTCACGTAACTAATTCAGTCAGTGGGCTTTTTTTACTGAAACGATCGGTGGTTTTTCATTGTTGAATTCCATTGCCAATCAGTCTGGTTCGAATTTACTGTGTAAAAGCCAACACGTGCCGAGCAGAGGAATTTTCAATAAGGTGATGATGGCGTCACATGCTTTCCAAACATCGTAATGGGCACACCCTGCATTTGATCGAGATTTGTGCGGGAACACGTCTTTCCTACGTACCGAATAATCGATCACAGAATTCCACGAATACACGACTCGAATAAACAAGCGTGTAAATCCATACCGGCTCAATGTACCGACCACAATTTGCCACGGAAACGGTTCTATGACGGAGGCATTTTCCTCCCTTCCAGATGCTGAATCGATTTTCGCATCGCGTGTACCATTCCTGCTGCATATAAACTAGCAGAACCGCTGGCAGCTACACTATTAGGAGGATTGCATCAAGCTGGATCTCCCTCGATGCTTTGTGTTCGCCATCATCGTCCTCGATGCTTTGTGTTCGCCATCATCGTCGGAGTGCCGATGCGAAACAAACAAAACACTCCCGACATGCAGCGATGGATTTGTTTTACTTCTGATCTTTGATGCGTCAACGAGAATGCAGATGGCTCCGCGCCATCACCATTTTTGTGTTCGTTCCGAGATTGTCTACTCTGCATTTCCCTTCGATAAAAACACGCCGCGGAACTGACTGCTGAAATACCCCCGCGGTCTTTCCCCAGACATGCCATAAAATTCACACATCTATCTAAACACGTGCAATTTCGAGTGTTAACTTTCATAACCATTAAGGAGTGCCATAGTCCAACAGAATAACTGCATGGCACTGACTAACTACTCCAATGACAAAAATTTAATAAAATAAAAATATCCTGTAAATGCACCTCTAAAACAGATCCTGGCACACCGATGTAAAAAGCGCTCATTTTCACATGTAGAGGGAAGATACACAGTGGGAAGTAAGATGAATTTAAACACGAGTTTCAAAAGTTGTCAACTTGCTGACAGCTTACGCGGCCAGGACACGAATGACATTAACTCCACACCAACCCAGTTTCAACGATAAACGTATACACTATCAATACTGGGGCAAACACAGTCGCCTTGTTACTACAAGTGGTACCACACTTGAAACGTTCGTTTGTTTCCTACATTTGAAGTGTAAAATAATTTAGGTTAGTTCGTCAAAATTAATCTTTTTCTGTACAAATGAGGCCAATATTTTATCATAAATAACTTTCATTTCAGTTCCCCTGTTAACACGTCATCAAAACGTTCCGAAACTTTCGTGATTTCGATACTTCAGAAATAAACAAAAGAAACATAATCATTGTGCTTTGTTTGAACGAGAACGACTAAACGTCTTAATTTAAGAGAAACACTTTATTTAACATGGCGAAGCTTGGAAACCATTTTCACTAGCGTAGCACTATCTGGAATGCACTCTTTCATAACATATATTCAACATTTCTTACCGTTTCTAATGACACGTTCAGTTGATCCATTTGTAATTATGTGAGAGTGATTTTCTGGAGGTCCTTCATCGTCCTAGTGCAAGCAAATTGTCATGAAATATGTTTTTGGCCAAATAACTCCACAAGGGGCGCTAATTAAGGCGGTTTTCAATATTCTCGCAAACCACAGATGTATTTTTAAATGTAAAATGTCAAATATTACAAAAATATTTCGACAAAAATAAAAATAAAAATGTACCTTAACCGGTGGTGACTTTGAACCGGGGGGGGGGGGGGGGGGGGGGAAGGGTGAGACTTTGTTGCACGGCTTTCTTCACTGTTATTTACATCTTATTTCCCCCCATTTCAAAGGGGATATTTGGAATTTTTAGTGGTTCAATTGGGACCACCAATATCCGAAACAACCCACTGAAATATAGGCACATTTAAATATGATTTTTGTGTCACAAAAAGTGACTCCCCACTTATTTATTTATCTCACCTTGTTTTTTTTTTGTGGGCGCAGTTAAGGCATGATTTGTCTTCTCTACCACTGAACCTATTGTACTAATACATACATTCCATTTTTAAAAAAAAGCAATAATTAAGGTAAAAAGAAAATTACATAGATCAATTTATCTAGCTGTTATGACTAACTGGTAATGTAATGTACGCTACGTTAATATAACAATCCGTAATACTAATCTAAGTATACATTTTCCAACAATTCCATGTAATTAATTAACTGGTATGACTGTAGAAAATTAAATATTGTTACGGGCTGTAGTTCGCTACAGTCGCAAACACCCGTTGTATACGCGGTCCGGCTCTATGGGGGGGGGGGGGAAGGGAGGCACATGCTCACTACCTCGTTTGCCCCCCCCCCCCAAGGTAGCCGGGGAATGATTGACAGCGGAGAGACCTGGCTGGCGTCACAGCCTCTCCTCCTTTCCCTGCTGGAGAATTCGACGAGCGTACAGGTTGCGCAAGAATATTCTGGGAACTAGGACCCTCGGCGCAACGCAGCATTTAGAAAAAATTCTGGGCGATATATATATATAGCGGACGACCCTATAAGTGGAAGCCACACACAGCTGGACTGCCGACAGTCTTTCTGTAGACACCAGTTGGCTGAGTGCGGTATCCGGGCGAAGTCAGGTGCTGAGAGGGACATCGGTGAATAGGACGGATGACGACGGGAGATTGCGAGGCGACGGTGGGCGAGGTGTTTGAGGTGTGAATGTCCGAGAGGACGTGATACCCGACGAGTGACGGCTACTGTGCGTGAGTGCGCTCGGAGAACTCGTATAACATTGTGGGCTGGTGGGACGTGGACTAAACAGCATGTAATAAGAACTTAATTGTAAATATTGTAACTGCCGATATCGACAAATAATTTACAATAAAACTGAATAGGTTTTTTGACGCACTCTCTATTTCTACTTATTTTAATAGTTAAATTACAATAATTTCTTTGAGATGATTGTAAATTTCATTGATTGAATTCATTAATTGTAAGCAGCGAGTGATAATAATTTATTGTGAGAATTTGGGTCGAGAGAATATTGATTGTAGTTATTTTAAATAAAATTAAGAAACCATAATTAACTCTTTCATTTGATTAAGATCTCCATCCCTTAGCAAGGAGCCACGGTGGCTGAGCTATTAGCACGCTCGACTCCCACCAAGTCGAACAGGGTTCAATCCCCGGCCGGGTCACCGGACTTTTCGCCAAGTGGGAATCGTGCCGGACGATGCTGTTGGTCGGCGGGATTTCTCGGCGATCTCCCACTTCCCCTGCCCCTCCATTCCGGCGCCGCTCCATATTCACTTGCATCACCCTAATCGGCTCTCAAGACCTCGCTGTTAAGAGCCGCCCAAATCTCTTCACCCACACTCACTCCATCCCTTAACGAACCTGGTTTGACCAATTGTAACAATATACAGGATGTAAACAATAAGTGTTTACAACCGTACACAGCACTGAACAGGGCTCCGAAATGAGCCATTTGATGTAGGACACTGGTGGTCCATAGGGTCAAAAATGTACTAAGTCACGTGCAGCGCTCTGCTGTGGGCCCGGCCTTAATCGACCTGCTGGTCAGCTGAAGCTAGTTTGTACAGAGGTCAAATCAGACAGGAAACGTTTAGTAAATGCTTTTGTTTGAAACTGCATTGTCGCAATACTACAGACAAGTTACAGAAATCAGGAAAGAAAGTATGCAATTGCACATGAAACACCTGTGTCATAAACCGAAGTGTAAAACAAAAGCAATTACTAAACGTTTCCTGCTCGATTTGGCCTCTGTACAAACACTTGCGTGTTTTAGATCACATTTGTCAAGCGAGTTACGGCTATTTCCCGACCCTATGGACCACAAGTGCCCCACATTAAATTGCTCGTCTCGGAACCCTGTACACTGTTATGTACAGTTGTAAACACTAATCGTTTACGTGTTCGTTACTGCCCATCTCTACCGCACAGCAACTTGTAGAAATTTCCCAGGCCGGACTAACCTGGGTTGGTAGGTGTAAACGCGGCCCAGTTGGCAAACCTGGCGGGCCAGTAATCACCGGCGAAGCAGCCCGGGAGGAGTCATGGCGGAAGAGCAGACGGCTTGAAAAAGCAGGAGAAATGTTTCGCCCTAGTCTTCCCGAGGCGACAACCCAGGCGCGATCCATTTTATACCGTCTTCCCCCTCTCGCTCGGAGTTGTTCCGAGGGAGAAAAAACTCCAATCTCATTCCCGCCACTTCATTTTTTTTTACGAGCCGGGACGGACCAACCCTCAGCCCCGTCGTCGAACGAGGTTCCGGCCTCTCCGGCAGGCGCAGCACGGAACTCGCCCGCCGACACTGTTGCCACGTGAAAAATTAAACCGCGCGGAAAAACACGCCAAGCCGTAAAGGGCGTGCTGCAATCGATACTACACTGTTCGCAGTAAAATGAACACTTAATGAAAGACCTGCTTAAGATCTGCTTGTATGCACGTTGTGTAATATTCCGCCTTGTGTAAAACTAATATTGTCATGGGCCTCATCACTTTATTCGTGCGTCGGCCACGTGAGACTGCACAATTGGTAGAAAAGCGAACATTTTACAAATCTGCTAATTTTTATACTTCGACGCAATAAATAAACAGAAATAGAAAGAAATAATTTAAATTATCACAAATGGTTACCTAACACTTTCAACTCGACGTGAAGATATGGAACTACTTTCCATCCTTCCGTTACCTACCAACTTTACTAGGCGCATGTCACTCGAGTGCGCCCGTTAAATGTATGGAGGCAGGGGCAGTGACTTTTTTATAAGGTTGATTTCAAAAGTGCTCACTTTATCGTGAACAGCCTTTGCCTTTAGCCATTATTATCACCATACTCACGACCATTGTCATAACAAAAATCTGTGTTACAACTGACGTAATAATGCCGGATGTTTTCACTTCCATATTACAACTAGTTACAAAAAAAATTATTCGAATTTTCAATCATTTTTCTTAAATTCAAACATTTTTCAGTACTTAAATATGCATGTCCCGATATAGTATTAGTTACCTGTTCCATCAATGTCTAGTAACGACCGTTGATTTTCTGCAGTGTTTGCTCATTTGTAAGCACTCTTGTTTTTTTCTTCTATACTGTAATAAGAAAGTGTAAATTGTAAAACCGGTTCAGTGTAAGACACGGGCAGGTATGCCTTAACGTCGCCAAATAAAGATAAATTATTATTATTATTATATTATATGATCTAACGCGATACTTCTGTAAATAAGTCTGTAATAATTTCTAAGCGTCACTTAACAGGCATGAGGATTCTAATCAATAAGATTGCAGCAGCGTTAATTCCTAAGTGATGCGGAAGGGTATAAGTAGGCTGACAGAATAAATTAACTGAAACAGAACTTTCTAAAGGTTCTGATTTAATCGTAAGGAGTCTACAACCAAGTTGGCCACGCTTAAAACACGAGGTTCCACATCTTCCTACCTGCCTTCTATACGAGCGTATGAGCCACCCACATCTGCACGAACCACCGGATGAAAGCATACGACGTGGAAACATGTTTACATCCCGCTGTGAACATTATACCCAGTAGATCAGCGTCTCTTTCGAATTCCCTGGGTAGAGAAACAGGTTTAAGATGTTAGCTTGACTAACTTTTACCACATCATCGAGCGAACTTTCCATAATTAAGACACTCTTACTGGCGCTTGCCTTTCGCTCAACGTGACTATCTCGCTCGAGTGGGCGGATCGCAGTCGCTACGTGACGGCCGCTCGCTTTTCCTTCCGCGCGCAGGACCCCAGCACAAGCCAGTGGGTGATGCAAGCACGTAAACGCGAAATTCACGCTGTTATTCTATTCACTCCAGTTATTTATTTCGTCTAATTTTCTGTGAACATACACGCGCTACACACATACTTAAAAAAAACACGAAATTATAAAATATACACAAATTAATGTATTTAGACGATGGTGCTGTGGTATAAGCCGTTAACGGTAACGAGTATTTTTGGAAGTCCTGCGTAAGATCTACCTGGATGCACATTGTGTATTGTCCCACCTTATGCAAAATTAACATTGACATCACTTTATTCATGCGTCAGTCAGGTGCAACTGTGAAACTATTACAAAAGAACATGTTTTGAAAATCAGCTCATTTTTACATTTCTATGCATGAACAAAAAACAGGAAGTGAAAGAAATAATTTAAGGTATCAGAAATGGTTACCTGAAACTTTTTATTCGACGTTAAAACATGGAACTGCTTTACATTCATCGTTATAGGCTATTCACGGTAAAGAGAGCACTTTTGGAAATCCTCTCATTTGGAATAGTAGTGAATAAATATATTTTATTGTGGCCCTAGACGTTAACTCCAGAGTGCAGTGAAATATACACACAGTGTCTATTACTTACATGGCAATATTTATTTGAAAAAGTGATTAAAGAATTAAAAAAGGGCTGATAAGAAAAAGTAACTAGGGCGTCAAAAGTGCTCACTTTACCGTGAACGGCCTATACCTACTTTACTGGGTGCATGTCATCCCATTTCTCTCTTAATATTAAAGTCATGTCATGTTGATTAATTAATCGCTTCAAATTTGTTAAATAAGCATGATTGCATTAATAATATAACACCATCAATTTTCATGGAAGTGCAGTGTCAACCATATTATCAATTAGTTGTGACATCTTGATATATAAATTAGCGTAAATTTTTATTTTATCCCCCACCCCTCCTGAAATGTATGTATGTATGTATGCAATGGATTCAGTGGTACAGGGAGGCAAATACTGCCTTAACAACGTTCCACAGAAAACAAGCCGAAATAAATAAATAATAGGTCGTTTTTTGAACATGAATTTTTTGCTATACTTCTAGCACTGTATTATCATTTGATATGTCCTTGACAACTGTGTCACAAAGGCGTCGCCAAGCCATTTGCAGTCCGATTAGAAGGTACATGGCCTATCATTGTAACGACCAGGTAAGCTGATAGGAGTTCAGAAAAGAGAGGGTTTTAATTATATGACAGGGCATCAAAAATCTATCACGCTTTGATACAGCTATAATAGGAGAATACGTCAGAACGCAATTTTAAAATGACAGTGACTTTGTATTTATAAAGTTTGCAACGCTATAATTCATACAGAAAGTAGTCTTAGTTGCTGACGCTACTGAACATTCGGAAGTTTTATTGTGGGAAAAAGAATTTTGGCAACAGCTCGAAATATTTTTTAATGTTACCAGAATACCGTAAACGAATTTATTAGGAATATGTGATTTGAAAAAATTATACATTTATTTATAGTATTATAATAAACTTCAAAACCAGTGTCGCACTTTGAAGAAATTGCTTAAGGACTTTCTAACTATTCAAATAAGAATCTTAGTTAAGTGAAACAATTTGTCTGAAGCACTGCTTATAAAGCTGTTCACGATAAATTGAGCACTTTTAGAAATCAACCTTAGAAAAATGTCACTGTACCTACATGCATGTATTTAAACGGGCGCACTAAGTGACAAGCGCCCAGTCAAGTTGGTAACGATGGAGAGAAAGTAGTACCATATCTTAACATCGAATAAAAAGTGTTAGGTAACCATTTGTGATAACTGAGAATATTTCTTTCGCTTGCTGTTTTTTTTTTTTTATACTTCTAAGTGTAAAAATGAACAGATTTCTAAAATATTTACTTTTGTCATAGTTTCACAGCATCACTTGACCGACGCATGAATAAAGTGATGACCCCGTGGCATAGTTAATTTTCTATAAGACGGAACAATATGCAACGTGCATACAAGTAGATCTTAAGCAGGGCTTTCAAAAGTGATCAGTTTACCGTGAACAGCCTATAGTTAAATTCTGCATTATAATTACGGCAGAATGAGACATAAGTTATTTTTAAAATGTTATACTTTTCCATTCATTTTATATGATTTTTTTATATAACTACCACATAGTTTCGCAGAATCTAGTAATTTAACGTCTTTCAAACAAAATTACCGACATTTTTCACCGTAATATTATTCGTCATTAATATCACAATGAATATGCGAGAATGGAAAGGACAAAGACCTGTACTGATCCTCAATCAGGCAGACGCCAAAAAATAAATACCTAGCCGGGAATTGAATCTGCGACACACAGCCCACTAGCCACAACGCATAGCCTCATAAACCTAGCCCCAGAAAAGCCAATTCGCGCACAAAGAGGTCATTAATGTCCCCTTGATGGAGTTGCAGGCGCCAAGAGAGGGCGCGATAAAAGCACGGTTAATATTTTCACCCCCCCTCGCACACACCCCCAGAGGGTTGCTGGCAGTGATGGCTCGCTTTGGGGTGGGGGGGGGTGGAGCGGTGACCTTGACTTCGTCCCTCAAGGACGCCGGCGGGGGATGGCCGGCCCGTTAATTTGGTCACGTTGTTCAGTTTAATTAGTCGAGGGTCTCTCTTCGGGCGCGGGAAAAGCGAGCAACGGTCCCACAACAACCCTTTCGAAACCTCACCCTCGCACCCACGCTCCGCCACTGCACTCGAAGCCGAGGTCGCCACACCACAACGCACAACTGCGCCGGACAAACTAGTTTTACAAACTCCCGGCTCGCGAACATTGCGCAGGGATGCAGAGTCCGTGGCTCCACGCGATCTTAGCGATGGCCAAAGTCATGGACGTCGATACACAATCACGACCAGGAATTTATATTAAGTTACTTTTATCGATGCTCCTTGCGCTTTTATAATAGCATATCGCTTTCTGCAGTCGGACAATGTTATTTTTATTTATTTTCTCCATTTATTACATGCATCTCACGACGCAATTGGATTTTAATTTCCATCTATTTTTACCCTCTAGTGGTTGCCATTTGTGCCCAGAGCAATGAAGTGGCGTTGATGACCTGCCATCCACCACCATTCCCCACATGTTCAAGGGGATTCTAATTCAATTCCTTGAACGCTGCAAAAAAAGGGGGGGGGGCAAGGTGACTGAGCCTGCTCACCTCCCACCAGGGCGAACCGGGTGAAATCCCCGGATTTTCGCATGTAGGAACTGTGCCAGACGATACCACTGGTCGGCGGGTTTTCTTGGGGATCTTCCCGTTTCCCCGGCCTTTCATTCCGGCGGCGCTCCATGCATCAATCACCCTCGCATCGACTCAAATCTCTTCACTCCCCTTGAGCGCAGTGTGACTCATTCGGACGGCATCATCGCGGCCATTTTGTCTTTCAATTCATTGTATCACTTAAATTCTTCCAGAACATGTAGGCTGCTATATTTCCTTGAATCGAATTTTTCAATAAGCACTCTAAATTATTACAATAGTATAATTATAAACTGTAGTACCTTATTACAGTAATATATGTGCATTTAAGGTTTTTGGAGCTAATTAACATTGTTTTATTCTAAACTAAGTAAAACTCGTTTAAGACGTTCCCACGAAAGACGTTTTCCCAGTTGAAACGTTTAGTTCCTTTGGCCCCTTCAATTTAGACATAAAAGGCAAGTTAAAATTTCCCGTATATAACATATCATCAAGTGCGTGATTTCCCGTGTAATAAAGTCAACTTAAATCGTAAATATGAGAATTTGCTTGTTAATGTGCACACAAAACTTTATTTTTAGAACGATAGACACTACAAAAGCCGAAACATCGTAACTCGTTAACAGGTTATGTAGCGTAAAAGCGACCACAGATTATACGACGCGCTGTTATTAAGTACGGTTATTAATAAGGATTATTCGCGTTTTGGTTTGAATACAATAATGTTTGTGGTTTAACCGACTTGAATATTACGGCAGTAAAACGAAAAGTATTAACTGTAAAAGAAAAACTGGCTATAATTCAGAAAGTTGATTCTAGTCCTTCAGCTACACGTGTTAGTATAGCCAAAGAACTTGGAAGGCCAGCATCGACACTTAATTCTGTCGTGTCTAAACGTGAAGATATTTCACGTGAAGCTGCCAACACATCTTCTACTTGTCAGAAACGCAAGTTGGGGAAGTGTGAAGACATTGAAAAACCCACAACTTGAGTGGCTTAGGCAGCAGCGAGCTCAGAACATACCGTTAAATGTCTCCGATTGTGAAGGAAAAGGCAGGACAAATTGCAGTTCGTCTCGGTATCGATTTTCAAGCATCAAATGGATGGATTGATCGCTTTAAAAACCGGCGTGGGATTGTGTACAAATGTGTGAGTGGCAAATCTGCACGTGTGGATAAAGAATCCACTGATGCATGGATTTCTTTTACTGTCTAAGCTGATTTCAGAGTACAGCCCCAAACACATTTTTAATATTGATGAGTTTGGGCTATTTTTTAACATTCTACCAGACAGAATACTGGCATTGAAATACGAAAATTGTCGTGGAGGAAAGCTCGGCAAAGAGCGACAGGTTGTTTTGGCTGGAGCAAATATGGATGAGTCAGAGAAGCTGCCGTTGCTCATCATTGGCACACCAAAGAAACCAAGGTGTTTCGAAAATGTTAAAACCTTGCCTTGTCGGTATTTAACAATAAGTCTGCTTGGATGACATGCAATATTTCTGAGCAGCATTTACACTCACTAGATGCCAAATTTGTATGCAGAAACGGGATGGTGTTGATTTTTGTTGACCACTACCCAGCTAATCCAAAAACTGTCGCAAATTTGACTTTACATCAGCTCTGCAACCAATGGAACAGGGTATAGTCAAGGTGCTCAGGCAAACGTTCAGAAGGCATCTTGTCTGCAGAGTCAACCAGAGGATGACACCAGGCTGTAAGCCACATAAACTCTGCATTTTGGATGGTATGCACCTACTAGCAGCTTCTTGGAATTCCATCGAGTCAACCATCATCTCCAACTGTTTTAAGAAGGCAGGTTTCATTGAAAACGCAACACCATCTCTAACATTAGTAGATCCAAGTGACATATCCAGCAGCGCTTGGAAAACTCTTCGAGTCGACCTTGAGTGTATTGTGTAGTTTTAAAGACATGCGAGTGTTGATGGCGATGTGCAAACATGCGCTAGTCAGGACATAGCGGAACTATGTGCTGAACATGAAGAAGAAAGTGAAGATGAAACTGATGTGGCTGTCTCTAAGCCAGCATGGTCGGACACAACAGAGTTGTGGACAGTCTGAAGCATTTCTTAGCATGTACACCACATGTTCCTAGCCATGTTTGGAGCAGCTTCTGGAACTTGGAAAATTTTGTACTTTTGCGGGCTCAGAAAAACTACAAACAGAAGAAAATTGATGACTTTTTTGTAAAAAAAAAATATATTTGTTTTGAAAAGTCTTTTTGGTTCCCTTAAGATAAAATAAACAGCATTTTCATTTAAAAAAACACTTTTGTTTCATGTTAACTGTTGTTTCTGATGTTGCAAGTAATATTCTAGCCTTGAATGCAACTTTTCCAGTTAAAATTTTTTCACAGCTGAGAAGTTTGTGGAGTAAAAAATTCTTTAAAAAGTCTTACCAGGGTTTTGCTATTTGGATACATTTACAGGTGCATATGAGAAAATCCTTTCAAAGTTTTGAAATAATAATAATTCAATTTCTTCTGAATTCAAGCCATCTAAGTGCACGTGAACACTTTTGTATTCAATAGGTTGAAGTAAAAAAGAAAAGCATTTACTCGTGTGAAATGACCTTGCGTGCACGTTGGCGAGCAGATTTGAACGCCGGCGGTGGCAGCAGTCTATGAGCAAATATGATCTCTGCTCAAGTAAACCGGATGGCCCGTTTCATAACGCGGAATAATAACAAGTGCCTATAGGCTGTTCATGATAAAGTAAGCACTTTTTAAGGCCCTCGCAATAGGCATTAACCGCTAATAAACATATATTATTGTAGCCACAGGCTATAATTTTGATGGTGGTGAAATGTATACACTGTGTTTATTGGTCACAATGCAATGTTTACATTAAAAAGCAGCAGGAAGATGGAAATTGGATGAAAAGAAAAATTTAGAACGCCCTTAAAAAGTGCTCACTTTATCGTGAACAGCCTATATAAGCTATTTGCGGTAAAGAGAGCACTTTTTAAGGCGCATCGAAAAGGCTTCAACCACTAATAACTCTATTCTGCGGCTACTTCAGTCGTTGAATTTAGGGGTTGTTAAAATGTTTATTAGTGGCACGGCAATGTTTATATTTAAAACATTTTAAAAGTATAGAAATTGGCTCAAAGCAAAAATTCGAAAGGGCCTTAAAAAGTGATAACTACCGTGAATAGACTACGAGCTGCAGTTCTAGGGGTCGGTGCATGCGAATTCGGCAGTGGGAAATCGCCCCGGCATTCCACGCTGCTGGGGGGGATGGGGAAGAGGCTGTGAGGTGACTGACGTACGGTCGTCAAGGGGTTTCCGCAGGGAGGGAGGGTGTCGAGGGTGCGTACAAAGGGCGGGCCATGGCATGCGGCGCTTGTCAGAGCCGTCACCAAGTCAACAGCGCGCTCTGGTGGTGGTGTAGGGTACCAGTTGACCTGCATACCGCGCGCTGGCAATGCCATACCCCCCCCCCCCCCCCAATCCAAACACCCGACTTTTTTTTTTCACTGCACCCATGCAAAGCACGGGCCAACCGGACGACACGCCCGGATGTACGCGTATCCATGGCAACGGGACTACGCCGTGTGCCCAGTCGGACCTTTCGCTTATCGCTAGCCAGGTGTATTAAAGTATTTTATAGATTATGCACATTTATATTTATGATAGGCAATGCGGATTATGAAACAAATTTTGTCTTATTATAGATCAATATTATTGCGCTATTTTAATTTTTATATTAATAAGCATTGCCTTGTCTCTAGTCCTACTCATGATATGCACATAATATGAAACCACAGATCATTTTCAGATTTAATACTATTTGAGTTATCATATTTCTGTTTCGCCTCTTGTTAATGTATTTTTTCTTGTTATTTATGTTTGCGTATGTATACGTTATTCTATACCTAGTTAAGTATACGAGAAGGCATTGAAGCCTTAAACTTCTCCAGTATAAATAAAGTCGAAATAAGATAAATAAATATAAATAAAATTATATTGGCGCAGCTTTGAGGAAGGGTACGTTGGTGAGGCAGTTTTAGGCCGGATTTACAACCCCTCACGTCCTTCCGTCAAAACCTTGGCAAGCTCTAACTTTTGACGGACGAACGGATGAAACTACAGCCTTCTATGATTGCAAGTTTTGTTACTCTTTCATCCCGAGTTCTTTACACGGCTGTGTAGTGTGTGCGGTGTTTTGTTTTCATATGTTTAATAATGTAACCGTGAAAATAAATGACGTTACATTTTTCTTGAAGACTAATGGATAATTATGCTTAGAAACACAAGCTATTTTAGTGCAATAGTAAAAGTAATAAAATCATGCTTTATATGCGTTTTGGGAACTTAAAAACTCATAACCAGCAAAAAATTTCACTTTTTAAGGAAATTTTTTTTTCCAATTTGTAAACATTTTTGTTTTTATTAGTTTGCAGCAATGAACTTACGACGGACGTACGAAGCTTGGTTGTAAATCGCTCGGCTGGGAGACGGACGATTGTATGACGTACGAGTTATTGAAATCCTACCTTTGGTAAGGGCTTTCCCCAGCGCTCGTCGCTGGAGGGAGCGATACGGGCGACATTAACACGCACGTCTAGTGCATCATCGCTCCTACGCGCAAGGCGTGCAGTGTTTCCGTCGTGGTCCGGCACTGTGCAAATTAGATCTGTGACAGTGGGATTTGATTACATGCAATGAAAGCCTACAAATTAAACTACGCCCGTATGATTGTACTTTTCTCTTGCCGCTTCAGGAAACTGAATAGGCAAGCTTCAACCCTTAAATTCGATATTTGACAATTTCCACGGATTTTTTTTTCTGCGTGAATATACTTGCTATATTAATAGTAAAAACATAGAGGCGTAGATAATAGTTTTTTTCCATTTCCTGGAAAAAAGTCTTTGTTACAGAACATATATTTGCCGAGATACCCGTATTTGCGCAAACAACCATTTCACAACAAAATATTTCAGTGCACACTCCCCATAACACGGGGATGGCTTATAAGCTCGACTAAGCTAGATTTACAAATAAAAAATCTCACACGTAGGCATTGGCTTACCCGGGATTCGACAGTCTTATATCACTGCAGAAATCCTTTTTCGAATTATTTTCAGAAAACTCACGTAAACGGGATCCGAACCCACCGCTCGAAAAATAAACGCGAAATTTCCGTCATTACCCCCGACGTATACGTTCCACGTGAATTGCTGTATTATGGTCCGTTTCATTTCGGAATTACGGAACGTTGGGGTGTTCGAAACATGAAAAGAACCTAAAACAGGGTCACCCCACGGGCGGGATTGCGCGTCAAACAAAAAAGAATCGATTCGTTAACACGACAGACAAACGAACACATTTTTTGCGGGATTTCACAGATATGAGAGAGAGAGAGAGAGAGAGAGAGAGCGAGAGAGAGAGAGTGTGTGTGGAGCTCCGAGGTCGGGATTTTGACGCTGCGACGCGTTTTTGTCACGCGACGCATCGGACCGACACGCGATTGCGACAATGCGACAGCGCAGGTCGCAACACACGCGGTCTGGTTCGAGCGACACGGGCCCCGCAAAAAAAAAAAATGTAATGAAAATAAAAAGCTTGTGTAGCACGTCAGGCCGCCTGCGGGTCCGCAAAGGCAAGTCCTTTGTGAGGGCCCGAGCCACTCATCGGATCAAACTGCTATCGGTGCGGTGCCAACCTCCCCATGGCAAACCAAACCCGATAACACAGGTCACAGAGGCCCGCGCAGGCGTGCCAACCCAGTGAAAAAATAAAAAACCGGACACCCTCCACCCCTGCCAAGCAAACTCGCGTACGTCGACGGGGAGGGAAACGGACAAAGAGAGTCGAACAAGCCCGGACTAGACGTCCGGAACAGGAAACAAATGGGATGGGTAAAGCCAGTGGTGGATTGGGGCAATGCAGGAAACAGTACGGGAGAGAGGCTGCAGCAAATACGGTCCCAGCCCTTCCACGCGAAATAACAAATTTATAGTTTTCCATCAAGATTTTCTTTCTGGCATCGCAGACTAGAAAGATGAATGAAGAAGGGGGGGGGGGGGAGGGGAGGTCGAATATCCCAGGAAGAATGTTGTCAATCCGTTGGAAAGATAGGGGGAAGAACCATACGAAACGAACAGGCAAACAATCTATCATGTTTGGAACAAATAATTGAAAGTTTCTATCTCGTTTATACCCCCCATCCCCCTTTTCTTACGTACAAACCCAAATCGCTTCTTTTTTTTTTTTTATATCCTGTGGACATCTTGTCTTCGGATTGCCACGGGGATGTCTTTGTCCAGAGACCTTTGACGATCAAGCACAAATCGCTTCCCGCAACGCTGAGCAAATCCATTTTGGGAAGGGTGGGGGAGGATTTTTTTTTCTCCCCGTGGAGTTGAGGGGTTGGTACACCAGGGGTGGACAGGACAGGCATCTTCATTGTGCTTTAGGAACGACGTCCCGGTCGCCAGGACGCCGACTGCTGCGTCAAAGCGAGCCGCGGAAACGACAGTCCCTTGCCCGGAGAGGAAGTTCAAAGCGCGCTGCGAACGTCCCCTCGAAATGATTTACTAGAACGCTCGCTCGGTGTGTTCCGTGACGCATGCGCAAAGCGACATTGCCTGGGAATATCACATTGGGGTGTGCGGGAATGAAGGTTTACATCCTCCCTATTTGCCACTCGCTGGAATAATACTGTCTATCTCATACAAGATGGCAAGATTTTGACAGTCGGTGAGCGGCAACTTGACGTATACGTTTGCAAAATCGCGTGTCAGCTGATGCACGGAACGAACAAAAGTGAATATTAAGTTGGCTATTCTGAGTGCACTGGCGACGGATATCAAGTGTAAAATACGCGATACGAGTTCCTATATTAATTAATATATTTTATTCTACGTGGTCACAAAACAGCGGTTGTGTTACAAACTAATCTTCGTGCTAAAGTAGTAATGTATAGGTGTTCAAAATGAAATGCACAATAAGACGATTCAGAGTCTGATGAAAAGAGACTTCAAACCTTAGATCTGTTCACGTCGTATGCCCGCTGTCCATCCATGCTTTCCATGTGTGCTTGATATCGATTCCAAAAGCCTACAGAAATATTGCGTGATAATATTGAATTATTTTTTCAAATAATTTGACAAAATATATTTCAAATTCATGTCGTTTCTAGACAGCAATAGGAGAAAAGTCAAGTTTTAAATAGCAGATCTAGAGGCGGCGAACCTGCTACTATATGCCGGCACACCACGCGCGGCTTTACCATGTACGCGCCATCTGTGTGCTCTTTCTCGAACCTAACAAGCTAAAACGCTCAACTGAATATGTTTCGTATGTAAAAAAAAAAAAAAAAACAAATTCACGAACATACACCAATAGTTTTATTTTTTCCGCGAGCTCTGCATAATATTTAAAGCAACACATATTTCGTGTACAGCGAATTTGGCTGCTAGTAATTTCTATTGGGCCAGTAATTGTACATACATGTCTTAAACACGCCATTTTCCCCCCGAAACCCATTTCCTTGTTTTCGTGTAGCATCCAACTGACACCAGCTGATGCCAAAAACTATACGTACATTAAAAGTAAACATCTGTGGAACTGCCAAAATCTTGCCGTCATATATGAGACAGGCAGTAAAACGAGTTACATACGCACACTTATCCCTCGGGAAAATGGCTCGGGCAGAACACGCTTTTTTTTTACGAAGCCATATACTGGGAGAGTAAAACCGCGTCGACATTCGGCCGTTCCTGCAAGTGTGGAATTGCCCGAAACTTGGCGTCAGGTGACGTCACGTTGACGTAGTCCTAATATGGTCTACAAATGCGTTGTCCGAAGTGAGCTTTCAATATCTGGCACTAGATAGCTCTAATTTCGGCATATTATTTGTTGTTGCGTAGTGATGTTTAAATTTTCTGTATTACTGATTATTTAATGTTTACGAAATGTTTTATTTGAATATTTATTTATAATGAACGCATTAACGGTTTTATTTTAAACAAGTTCGCCAAATGACATCCAAATACTATTTTTTTTTTTTAAATTTACGTCGAAAGTTTTAGCTTTCAAATAAAGTAGTTCAGGCCGAACGAAGACATCTCTAATTATTTATTACCATTGCATTATATTTGTTTTGAGAAAGCCAACCTTGCACATCCATTGTTTACATTAGCAACGTAAACATTTCACGAACACGCGCGAAAATTTTTGAAGAATGCTGCAACTTATGTTGACTTGGACACGGCAGCTTGGGGCAGCGCCATGACGTCAGTGTGTCACGTGCATCAATCAGCACGTCCTCGTCCTAGGACACAGGTTGGGTTAGCCCAGTTGTAGACCAGCCCTAAAGCTGGAATCACAACCACCCGTTTCATCCGTCAGTCGCTCGTCCGACCGTCCGTCGGTCACGTGATCTTCAGTCAATCGCATGGCAACTTTTTTTTCTTCTTATCCATCAATCCGTCAAATATGTCACAAAATTTAACACTTGACGGAACGATGGATGGTCCACCGCCTTGTAATATCGTTCCTTGAACATGCCTGTCCGAAAACAGTCACTTGTTTCTTTATCTGGCTATTTTTCTTTTTAAATACATAAGGCAGTGAAGTACGCAATAATTAAAATAAACAGATAATTACATAAATGAATGTATCTAGCTGTCATGACTACCTGGTAATGTGATGTACGTAACGTTAATATAACAATCCATAATACTAAACTAACTATGCATATTCCAACAATTGCACGTAATTAATTAACTTGTATGACTGTACAGTATTAAGAATGATATGGTCTTATTCACAAATCGATATATCCAGAAAATATCACCTTAAAGACAGACTAATAATAATGATGATGATTATAATAATTACTATTATTCAGTTAATCGATTCCTTGAAAAAAAGAAGAAGAATTCTAAAGCTCTGTATGTGAAACATTGTACGTTCAGTTAATAAACTCCACATAACGACATGAGGCTGATAAAAATAGTTACATGACTTTACAGTGTATTGCGAGTGTCTTACGTACACTTATGGCTCTGGTTTCATACAAAGAGTACGAATTTTCACATTAGTAAACACGTTTACTTCCCTAACAATTCCACAGACTCACTTTAATGGCGCATGAATAAAGTGGGACGGTCCGTGACAATGTTAGTGCAATATAAAGTGGAAGGATACAAAATGAAGAGGGTAAAATAGAGTCCATGCAGTGCTTTCAAAAGTGGTCAGTTAACCTTGCTACGCGCAACATTTACAATAGCACACTGCCTGTGGAAACGGGACCAGTATCTAATATCGTGACTGAAAAGTGAAAAAGGATTTGGTACATAATTAACGCCGAATACGTTAACAGGGACCCACTTCGAAAGACAACATTGGAAAAACTAGGAAAGGACAACACTAGGTAATAACTTTTGCCTACTCTATCAGCCGCTATTGTGATATAATATGCATAATTTCTTAGCCGAAACAGCACGTCAAAATTTAAGGTGTAAGAAATATTTCACTTTACTATAATGTTTTCTCACGACGTTGGTAAAAACCGTTATTTCGGTTTGCCATTGGGTTTTTTTATGCTTTATATACTCGCCGAATACGATTATCATTCACAACGTTAATGTATATCTCACGCACTCTTACAGACGTAGAGGTCCAGCGTACTTCCGAGGCAGTGCGCACACAGCTCTGGGAGCGATATTGGAAGTCAAATTACAGTACACAAAGTTTATACGCTGGGCATAGTAGACGCACACATGTGAACGGGTGGAGTGGAGAGATTTTGGCGGGTCTAACATGAGGGTCTTAGGAGCCAACGGGGATGAAACGAAATGAGAATGTAGCAGCACTGGAATGCAACTGCGAGGAGAAACTAAATATCCCCGAGAAAACACGCCAACCAGCGTCATCTTCCAACACAATTCCCACGTCGAACGTAGTTCGTTTAGGTAAGAAGCAGGCGCTCTAACCGCTGCTCCACCACGGCCCCTGAAGGGTTACGGATAAATGGGGTGAGAGGTGTTAAGGTGGAACTCTGGTTACAGTGTTTACGGCTGATCTCGATGAAATTTCGTACACTACTTTGTTAAGCTCTTTTTGATGTGTATACTTGATTTTTTTTTTTTAATTTAGTGGAGATATTTAATAAATTTCATCAATGTCGCTTCATAATATACGAGACCTGTTGAAAATATGTGTACGAGGTTTTGATCACATGAACATGCAACCTTCTGCTATATTCTGATGAAATTTGGTTTACGTAAGTAAAATATTTCTGTTATTAAATAATATTTGTTTGCACGTCTGCATAAGGTCAATGTGCAGACTTCAGAGGAATTATCCACTGTAAATTACACAATACTCGGATACAGATAAAAATAGGAAACGCTGCATTCAAGTCATGGCTAGAAAACCCCTTTACAACATCCGAGAAAGCCAAACTAGTGGACATAAAACTCATAACATTTTCAGTGGCGATGAGTGCAGGCTCGTAGGAAATTACTTCCCACTCAGCACATACATTGCGTATCAAAGTTCTACAGAAGAAACAATAACCAACATTTTTATTGCTGCCACACATCAGTACCATGTCCGAAAATGCCAAATTAACGTCCCATTAGAAGCACATAATTGATTGTTTTAAAGACAAATCTCTTCATATTTGAAGACATTTATAGGTCAAAGCAGTGCTGCTGCACAGATCGCAGCGGCAAGTCTTGTAATTTCTTCAGGCTAATGTCAGAAGGGGGGCAAAGGTAGGAGGCTTTAAAAGCACTTAGCAGACTGCTGACACGTTATCTGTTCTGGCGATCGCATTTCTGTCTTGGAGTGAACCTTTCTCAGAATGCTTGTGGTTTCTGCCTTTTCCTGGTAGGCCACGCAGTCTGACACACTGTGTTTCACTAGATTAGAATTTTTTGCATGAGCTTGCAACACGATAAAGTACTTATTTTGCTCCTGAATCATCTGATGTTTCGTTCGTTTTTGGCTGTCCCAAACACGAAAAATTTGGTTGGTGCTAGCGAAGAATTTTATAGCTGTCCATAAACTACAGTTTCGGTCATAAGATCTAACATGACCAGGTTTCGAACTCATATTCATTGCTGTTGAATTCTGTGTCTTGGCAACCACGGCCATTGTAAACTTTTGGCTGTTCGCTTATTTTTATTGTTATAGAAAGTTCAGTGCATGGAATGTACGTGGATTTGCTCAAATGTCAAGTTATGCAGGTTTTTTGGTTTAAATTTTTCCATTGGGATTGTTTTTGACAGTGTTAAGCATCAATAAATTCACTAACAAGCACTGCAATAGTTCTTATAGTCAGAACAATTACAAATTAATTCTCGAGTTGTAAATTCGAAGGTCATCAAATGACTCCGGTGTGCTACAGCCAACCAAATACATGCCAGTACTGCCTCAAGCTGATTTTGTTGTCGCGAAAATGTCTATAACAATGGACACACATGATTGTTAGCTAACTGTACACTTATTAATTTCAAACAAAATATTTGACTACCATGATATTTGTAATTTTGACGGTAAAGAAACTAATTACCTGAAACTACGTGTAAGATAGTTGTGTATGTATCCAAAAATGCGTTTAAAAATGATTCTGGGACAGTTAGATAGTGTTCGACTCAACAAGTTATGTTTAAATGTTTCGCTTGGTTAAAGATAATAAACTTACATGTTTGGAGAAACACCAGATTGTTCGAGAGAACAAAGTATTGTTCAGTGTAAAATTATTTTAAAGCATATTTTACAACATGCAGTTAGACCTTTTTATCGACGAATGCTTGTATAAATTCATACAGTGTGACTTTTTTAAGATATATAAATGTCATTTATTTTGTCTTTCTATGTGTAGAATTTTTTGTTGCAGTGTGTTTTTTGCCAAAACAGTTTATTGTGTGCTGTAGCGATCAGTCAGTGCCCTTTTTTATTTTAATTATAAACTATACGTCTTTATTACTCCGCATGATAGCACCAATTGCAGTCACATCATTTATATATATATATATATATATATATATATATATATATATATATATAATATATATATATATATATATATATCCTTAATATTATGTGATTTCAACAGTAACTCATGTGTTCAAATAAACATAAGTACGTATCTGTGAGTATAAGGTGTTGTTTAGTAACATAATAGCTTTGTACGTAAAGAAATGATGATTGAGGATGTTGTCAAGAATATTGTATTAAATATAAATGGTGTTATGCAAATATCTACTATATTCATTAAAAATTGAGCTAAAGAACGTAAATATTTTTCTGTATTTTTTTGGCATCAAGTAAAACTACTGAGTGGATTTTCCAAAATCGCTGTTAGTGTGGTAATTATTAAACCGATATTTAGATATGTATCATCCTATATCAAACGGGAGATGAGAAGTAAACATAAAATTTTTTTATATGAAGTTTTGCTTCCCAGCACGTATTTTTATGCACATGTCTTTGTTGTATTAGCTTATTGTTACATTACTGTTTCATTATGTTAATGGATTAAAGGTAAAAGTGTAAATAATCATGCGAAGCCAGAAATGAGCTCAGCAGTGTGAGTTAGACCACTATGTGTTTGTTGGTTAATACCAGGTTGCTGTATATAGCTTGACGTGGTAATCACAGTTATTCCGACGAGAGAAGTCATGGTTTATTTTTATTGATTTATGTACATTTTTAATTTTTTTTACTTAATTCTGTTAATTTATTTCCGTCATGCCAAAAACCAACAAAACAAATGCCTGTCGTGTTTGGTTTTGGGTAAAAGCCGTATTTAATTTCAATCTACCCGATTCATCGCTAAATCCAAATTCCGAGTGGGCAAAGTCGCGGCAAAAACCAACTTTATTTTCTATCTTCCAAATGCCAACATCTATAGATACCTGGTTTCCACAACGAGTTCCTGGCAGCCTTCGTTTAGATGGGCTACGTGTACACCGAAGTTTCCTCTGGTTATTGACCACGTGTCATCGAGGGGAATATTTCACGGAATGTGACTTATTCGCTCTGAGTTTGGTCGCGCCGATTCTAAGCATCTCTTGTTTGCGAACAGGAACCCCAAAGACATGGAACCTATACAACCATCCAGCGAGGAACGTTGTTCAGAGCTACAAAGTTTTGAAATGCGTTTATCGCAGAAATTCTTTTCGCAAAAAATAATGCGCCCCTACCAATATCAACGCCATATTCAATTTCGATGCTCGCGAAACGAAGGATTCGTTTTCTTTTATTCTACACCGAACTGACCCTGTGGAATTTTTTCCCCCTTTATTTCGAGCGTGCGAATTCACGGTTTAACAACTACCAACAAAATAACCATTCATCGCATTGTTCAGACTTGTAGGTTGCAGCCTTGAAACGATAAAAAGAGAGTTTTGTCGGTTTTCGCTACGGCATCAATAGTAGTGAAATTTCTTCGACTGAAACTTCCGTGAATACGTGGATCTATACGCTGTTCACGGTAAAATGAGCACTTTTGAAACCCCTGCTTAGAATCTACTTGTATACACGTTGCGTGTTCTTCCGCCTTATGAAAAAATTTACATTGCAATGAGCCTCGCTTTATTTATGCATCGGTCATTTTTACACTTCGATGAATGAAAAAATACAGACCGAGAGAGAAATAATTTAAGTTATCACAAATGGTTACCTAACAGTTTTTGTTGGAAGTTAATATAGGGAACTACTTTCCCCTCCATCTTTACCAACTTTACTGGACATACGTCGCTCATTGAGCTCGTTAAAATGTATGCAGCTAGGGGCAGAGACTTTTTTCTAAGGTTGATTTCAAAAGTGCTCATTTTATCGCGAACAGTCTTTATTTGTTCGTATTCTATGTTGGTTTGTATCCTGGTCAAAACTAAGTAGATTTTTGCACCGTTTAATTGCTTGATCATGATAGTTGTGCTATTTTTTTGCATTATGATATATTATGGTCTATGTTTAATAGTGTTTAATGTTTCATTGTGTACATTTTTATTTAAAATATACACAGGGGTCTTTCATGACAGCTGTAAACGCTACATCAGTAACCATTTGAATGCATGGGTTTTTTTTTATAGGTTCCTATATACAGGGTGTGTCTAAATTCCCAATTACACATTGTGAGGGTATGTAAACGTACCGTTTCCCCGCGACAAACAAAACACAACCGCATCACACGTTGACCTCTCCCACGTCTGCAGCATAATGTACGTTGTTTATCTTCTGCAGCTAAATGCGGACATCTGTCAGTATCGTTGACTGCTCCTAACCGTAACTAGTACTCCACCTTAACGGCCGACTGGCGGACTACCCGGCCACAGGCCCAGAGGCACGCTGACAGCTGCAGCTGACAGCGTGTGATGTGTGGCGGCGTGGGGTCGAATGGGGCACATCGCAGGCTCCCACCCCCACCAACTGCAGGGCGCGATCGCTCCCAAGCCCTGGCGCCCGCACGCTGACTGATGGTGGTCCCCTCCTTCCCCCCTCGTACCACCCGCACGAGTTTCTGCTTACCCTGCGGCGATAAGGGCGACACTGGCGCACGTGTCCGATTCCGCGTCGCCCCTACAGCCGAATGGACGTGTAGTGCGTAACGGTGACACTATGATCGAATTAGTTGTGTAGTGTAGTAAAAGGGCTTTTTAACGTCCCACGGTTTGATGCTTGGAAACTTTGCAGATGACGGCTTACAGACTAACTTAAATTAACACCCATGCCTTACGCGGGATTCGAACCCAGAGCCTCCTGCACCTGAAATCGGTGGCGCGCCAACAGACTGCGCCCCGAGAGGTCGGCTCGAATTGATTAATAATTATCGGAAAACAAACGCGGGAAAATATCACGAATTCATCGGAGGGCAAGCTTGTGCGATGCCCGGAAGGCTGGAGTCGGTTATAAGTAACACTGAAGGAATAAAAGACGAGATCGTGTGCTACTTGGTGTTAAGGTAAAATTGGCTATCCAATGGGACAAGAGCCATTGTGCAGACAGCCGTGGCTTGGATATGCATTGGGCTATGTGAAGCCTGCCCTGCAGATAACACACACACATATATACACACACACATTTATATCTTAATAGATTTGACAGAGTACCAGTGAGTACAGTTTTTAAGCAAGTTTAACTAATTTATTGAAACGTAAGTCTATTATACTGTGAACTGTTACCTATGCGATAGGGAATTCCTGGAAACAACAAATTCTTGTTATTTACTGGAATTGCAAGGGGCTTTTTTTTCCGAGGCACATGAGACCCCCTTATTGAAAACCGAGTTGGTGATCTGAGTATGTGAAATACTAATACTTGTGAATATCCTGATACATATGTTGGCTATCGGTTGGTTGAATCAGTGAGATCCACTGGGGATCAATACTCCCAATTTTCAGTCAACTCGTCTCGCAACAGTACACTACCGTGCAAAGCAGCGATTTATTTTCAATAATTTCCACACATTTGAAGATTTCGCTAACAACTTATTACGTAGTTAAGCAAAAAAAAAAAAAACAAGAGCCAACCCAATGTGACCCAATCTGAAATAAACAACGGTAAAGATTTTTCTACGTTACGATTATTCTATCCAGTTTCCTATAGTAAAATCTAGTGACCTAGATCTTTGAATAAAATTCTTAGCATTAACAGTATGAACGTGGGTATTTTAGGTTAAAATTCTCCTGAAAAAATTAAAAAAGCTGACGTCCTTGCGTGTGAAGTGAAAAACCATCGTTTACTAGTCCATAAAATACAGAACTCAAATTTCAATTTATGGTTTGAACTTTTTTTTTCTTCCTTTGTTTTGTTAAGCTGCTATATATACATTTGAGGACATGCAAGGTTTAAACTAACGTACACTACCTTTGGCAATTGCATCACTTCATTAGACACGTCCTATCAGTATCCAAGGACGGAATATCTTGCTTGACGTAAAAATGGCTATAAGCTGTTTTTTTATACATGAACCAATTTCTAAATAAATATTGTCATGCAAGTAACGAACACAGCGTGTATATTCCACCACATCCAGAAGTTAAGCTCAAAGGTACAATTAAATAGATTTATTGACTATTATTTCCAAGAGAGAGCTTTCAAAAGTGCTGACATTACCGTGAATAGCATATATGCACTAGGAACAGCAGATAACAGAACAAACAAATAACCCAGACTAAATTTTAGAAAGGAATGCAGTGTTTTCCCAGCTGTCTCTAAAAACAAAGTTAATGTCCGTTAGTAGACAAAAACCTGGAAAAGCAAAGTAATAAACCCTATTCTCTTGTCCTTGTCCATCACATGAAAGGACACCTGCTATGAGCATGCCTTCTTACCATAGAAAGATTTTAAGTTAAGTGGCAGTAGGCTAATGGAACATCCCATTCCCTGGGAAAAGGGTACTTATTTGAGACAAGAGAGTGTGGCGACATGAGATAATCCGAAGATCATGGATAGCCCATTACATGCACATTCCCAAACAATTACAACAAGAAGGACTTGAAAACTGCATTCTAATAGCTATAAGTCCCTTGCTACACCTGCCTGTCTACTGAGAAAAAGAATTTCAACTACACCTGGGAAACCAAAATGTCCAAGAAAGATCACTGTTTATATAAAAACAATTATGTATTTACTTATTGTGAGCCATTTATGACATTCTTTCATTTCGATTAATTCTGTCGAGAAAATACAATCATTAATTTCATTTCAAATTGTTCGTATTCTTAGATGAAAGGGTAGTCCGAAATGACATCCCGCTGAAGAAAAAAAAAACCAACTCGAGTATTTTCAGCGGGAAATTAGACCGCGCTAAAAGCTCGCGCACATCTCAACAACATCCCTTACGACCTTACACGAAAACCGAGGATCTCGTATTAAAAAACTATGTTTATAGTTCTCCAACAACTGCAAAACAAAGTTTGAAAATGTTTGCCTGCAGCAGTGAAACAACGTCGACAAGAGGTGAACATTTCATTTCCAGATGCCGCTATTCAACATCCGTGTTTGTGGATTTAATTCCGAGATATTCCGACAGTATGTTCTCCGCGTGCCATTACCCTGCGCCGGTGCAACCTTTCAGGTATCTTTTCGCCGGCCAACAGAAAGGAAATTTCTGCTTGAAATGGGATGTATGAATTATTCACGAGGCCGATCTTAGCGCGAAAATGATCGCCTGGGAAGCACCTGCTCCCGAGGTAACTTGCGTCTGAAACAATCGCCTGGCGGAGACAAGGACATTGCTCCAGCGTAAGTAAATACTTTCATCGGATAACACGTCGACAGAGCAGGCCATGTGGGTGGGGCATGATTCGCTCGAGATATTTATTGCCAAATGCAATAAATGTTATAAGTTTGCGCTATCAGGCAATTATAAAGAATATTATTTATTGTATTACTGACACTAGCCTCTTAAACAAGCCTCTGCGCAGAACTGCATATAATTTCTCACTGTCATGCTCCTGTTAAAGATGGCAGCAATACATAAAAAGTTCCACGTGCCAACGTCGTATTTAAAGTGTAATATTATTTGAATATTCATAAACTAAGACAATTTAGTTTGGTTTATGTTTGGTTTATTTACGTGTGTACGAACTGACATACATTAATAACATACATGCATTTATAACAATTCTAACAGTTTTACTTGATCGACGCATAAATAAAGCATTCCAATCCGCAGCAGCGTTAGTTTACGTAAGGCGGAAGGATAAGAAATCGCCAGCAAAGTAGACCCCAAGCGGCACTTTCAAACGTGTATTGCGAACAGTCTTAAACTCAAACAAATCTCTTGAAACTAACCTTCGTTCGCACCCGCTCCATAGACTATTTCTACATCCTTACTGTAATCTTTACGAGTCTACAGGTCAAAAAATAAGTTACAAGGTAAACTATTCCACTACACCAATTAAATTGTTTAAAAATAACGTCTTTATTAATTGCGTAGTTAAGGAGGTGTCGAATTTTCTCACATTACACCACGGAATTTAAACATAAAGTAAGTGCTGATTTAGTAAGCGTTACACATGATATAAAAACAATAAGCTGATGCACAATAACAAATTTATGTACCTAACCAGAGAGCTATAAAGGCAAAATTATTAAATTTACGAATAATTAATAGTGAGCCTTCTACAAGTGTTATTTTTTAATCCCCATAATCGTACGTTACGGTCAAAAAAACTTTACTACGAGCGCACAACGCCATGTAGAAAACGCCTGCATGCACAAGGAAATTACAACTTCGTTATTAAAAAAAAAAAAAAAGGAAGGGAAAAGAGGGAGGGTTCCAGCCCACTGACACGGAGAAAAATTCTCGCCCCTAATGTAATCAAGTTACGGCACAGAATAGGGAAGTACACAGGGACAAAACGGCATGGCAGATCCTTTGAAGCGGACGTATCCGTTCTCGGAGTGGCTGCGCGAGGCTCCGAGAACGGGCCCTTGCCCCTCCCTGATTGGCTGCTGTACGCTAAGAAATTTTTTCCCTACCGGCTGGGCTGGCGCCGATTGGCGTACGGCGTTCCCGACATTCTGCTGGACAGCGACGCCATTTCGCTGGCGTCGTGCGTCCGGAGTTCGCCGTGTAAGCGGCTAATAGCGAGGCAAAGAATAAGTCGAATAACAGAAGCGAAATGGCGACGCACACTCGGGTCGTAGCAGGATCCCTACCAAGCGCTTTAGCGCTACCGACTCACGTCACTATTAACTCAAAACGGATATAGTTTGTTCGTTACAACTTCACGCTTTTTCAAACAAACCTTTAAAAAAAATCACACCGTGTATGACGTGATCATTGTTTCCTAAACATGTCACATATCAAAATTGATTAATATTTCCGCTAACATACAGGCATATTTATTTTTGGTTATATGGCGTATTTTCATGTATTTTACCCACTTTTATAATATTTAATTGATAATTAATATGAATACAAGACAGGAATAAATTATAAGTATTAGTAATGTCTAGTAAGACATAGTTTCCATGTAAAATTAAATTAAACTTAAGTGCGCACAAATGCAGTACGTTGTCCTTTTGGTGTAGTTTTCTACACTTCGTTAAGCTGTGTTCGCACGAGACCGTAGAATGTGCTGGAAGCATAACTTCAGCAGGGCTTCAGAAAAAGTTGCGAGTAACTGTGATCGTACCATACGTGTGTTTTATACGCGTCGCTAGGGAATAGTAATTCTGAACGCAAGATAAACGTCAGTGGCGCATAAGCATCAGTGACGCATGTCCGCCGTGCGGCTGGGGCAGGCTCCGAGCATACGAATGGAGGTCCAGACCGTCGTCCGGGAACAAATTGCCGCATGGCTGGCGAAAAAAAATTCCCGTTCTCGCACAACTGTATAGGCTATTCGCGGTAAAATGAGCACTATAAATTTTTTCTTTCGTCCAATTTTCCATCTTCCTGCTGCTTTTTTAATATAAGCATTGCAATGTGACCAACAAGCACAGTGTGTACATTTCACCACCATCAAACTTTAATGCCTGAGGCCGCAATAAGATACAATTATTAACGGTCAATGCCTGTTGGGAGGGGCTTTTAAGTGCTCACTTTATCGTGAACAGCCTATAAAGAAGTGTACTGTCCATGTAGTTTACTGGAGTTGTTCTGTGCTAATGTACGTCACTGAATGTCCAAACCATATTGGAAAGTGCATTATATAGGGAAATATTCTAGATAAAAGAGTATTTATTTAAAATATAGATACTACAATTACGTTCTGGGAATCAATTATCGATTTTTTTTTGGATCACTATAAAACTCCAGGCGTAAATATAATTGTACTCCCCCCTCTTTTCTTTCATTAATTTTCCTTTTATCACACCAGCTACTCAAATTTAAACAGAAAAAGGGAAATTTGCCGTGACGTGGCAACACTGCAGAGGGGCTCCCTTGCACGGGCGATGGAGTGTGCTCGTCCAAGAGCGGGCCGGAAGTGAGTGACCTCGCTCGACTCCACTCACGCCAACAACGCTCTCGTGCGCTTCCGGTTTCCGCAGGTGTGATGAAGGGGAGTGGGAGGGGGGGCTCTATCTGTCTACCGACACTCGCAGGCGAGTCCACTCAAACACTGCCTCGTATCCAAAGTACAGCGAATGAGACCTGGGAGTCGAGCACTGTAAACGCGACATATGACGTAAAAAGTTCTAGTTGAGCCGATATAACATGCTTGTCAAGTGGCCAAATATACGCCATTCGACGGTTACTTGGCACTTTTCTGAAGCCCTGATAAAGTTCTACTTCCAGCATATTCCTCCGCCTCGTGCAGACTAAGATTAACCGAGTCTAGAAAATGTCGCCAATGGGACTATGCACAGCGTTCGTACGAAATAAGTGTAGTGATATTTTGCATGACTAGTATTTCTTATTTGGCGTCACCTACGTGTACATTTTCTCACTGTTTTATTCACGTTAATCATAAATTAAATATTACAATTTTTAGAGAGGACAAATGTAAAAATTAAATTAAACCAAAATTAAGACACTTTTACGTTAGACAGATCCCGAGTTGAATCAATGTTTGTCATGTGCTCATAGGACGAAATTATTAAGTCTACTTCTCCACCAATCTAATGGTGCAACCTACTCTCTCTAAACATAATATACACCTAATATTGTGTATCTCAGTACCAAAATAACATTTGGGACTCTCGCCTATTCGCTAATTTCACAGTTATCCACCTCAAAAACCGTACAAAATTACGCAGACGCCACGAGAACTTTCGTATCGCTTTTTCCATGGAAGCTGGTTAGGATCAGATCAGCAGCTCACTAGAATGGGTCTACTTTGCTTTAGTTAGTTTACCAGTTGTTTTTATCTACTAGCAAAAGTTATGACACGCACGTTCATGTTAATATTGTCCGTTATAAAATTCGCAAAATGTTTTCTTGTAGCACTAGTTCATTCTTTCTTTCTTACTTACTAAACATAAAATTAAATTTCGTTCTCCATATACATCAGTTTGTGATACATTTGGATTTTCTATTCTTAGTTACTTCGTGGCCAAGTAACAACTTTTGATTTGTTACTTTTTAAAAACTATTATTTATTTTCTTCTAAACTGCAATAAGGAAGTGTAAATTGTAAAAATTGCTCCTTGTAAGAGAAGGCAGATATGTCTTAACTGCGCCAAATAAAGACGATTTATTATTATTATTATTATTATGATTAATCGGAAACTCTACATTGTGGCGACTGTTCATTTCGGATCACTGTTGCAAAACTGCACAGACGTGAACACAAGATAAAAGACGACCACGCCCACGCCCACGGAGGACTCGCCAGAAGGCCAAATATTTCACTCGTGACTGGCAGCTATAGGCTATGCACAGTAGAGTTGAGTCATTTTTAAGCCACTGCTAGCGGACATGCCATCCAAAGCCAAAAAAATCATATTTAATTGTGTCCACAGATGTTAACTATTGAGAACTATCGCATGGACAATTCAATGTTGACAAGTGGCGAAATGGTACAAATAAGCTGAAAGTAACTTTTTAAGCACGCCAGTAGTGTATCAATGGGGATACGGGGACGGTGTATTTTAAGCGGTGGCGTAAAGCTCGTGAGACTCGCTTCTTCGCCTCGACTCGGGATTGCCAAGCTACTCGTCTGTCAACAAACCAAGCATATCAGAAGGCTTGCATGGATATTACTTCTCTTCCTCCTTCCATATATGATATAATACAAGTACGTGGAAATTACGTTCAGACAGTAAAGCAAGACAATTAGCCTTCCCATCCGCAGCACTGAGGAAGACGAAGAAACGAACACGTATATATACGATACTACATTTGTGTGGAAACCACTTTGCTCTTGGAGACAAAACAAACACATTTATTGTTTTACGAATTTACTGGACAGTATCGGAATCAAATCATATATATATAAAGAAATGCAATTAGTCAACATTTCAATTGCTAAAAACAAAACTGTTATTTTTAATAACTTATCAAAGGAACACGGTGGATTGTAAAACATGTCAACTACGTCGCGACACATTAATTGGCACACAGCGGACGCGCCACTTCATTGGCCGACGGCCAGCTAATGATAAACGTCGCAAGGCACAGTGAGTATACCCGGTGTAGCTAGGACCAATAGGGCGATGGTGTGTGTGTTTGAAAATACACTCGCCGATCACAATTGATACTGCTGCAGTGGAAAACATAAGCAGCTCACTACAGTCTTGTCCTCAGCGCCAGTAAATTAATGCGGTCCTTAAAGGATCAAAACACATCGTCCCCGTAACTCTATACGCTATTCACGGCGTTGGAACAGCTCAGCTCATGACGACGCAGTTGCCGCGGGCAGTCGGGGGAAAAAAAAAAAACTTGGCTCGACCGAGATATACCTCTGCGAGGCTAGGGCGAGCCGCCGATGACAAGAGGGGAAAAAAGCGCGAGTTTATCCAAAACACGGGCTGGGGACGAGAATAACACAGCGAGGAGAGAAAAACAATTGGTATTTTCCGTCGCAGTACCACATGTCCCTTCTTCCCGCCAAGCACTTGGCGGCTGAACAAACACGCTCTGCCTGTTGACCGCGTGCTACAGTCCAACAACACCGCTCAGTTTGTACGGTCCATTGATGGTTGCTTCCAACTTTTCTGAAGCCCCTCAGCCTCGCGCAAAAAAAAAGCTTAGCCACGTCTAGAAAATTACAACAAAGGGGACAGCACAGTGCAAGACACGCGCACCCAATGTGTTAATATTTTGCGAGACAACTATTTCTTACTGGTTCTTACCAACGAACATTTTTTTCTCTGCGTTTAACTTAAATATTAATTTCGTGCGAAGTTAAGCTTTCAATGCCTACTCTTACAATTAACCAGGTGAAACATAATGTACACATACGTATACAACAAGAAAAAATATTTACATCCGTTACCTACAGCCATTACTGTTAAGAGGTCACAGATTATTAAAGACTGTTCACGATAAAGTGAGCACTTTTAAAATCAACCGTAGAAAAAAAAGTCACTGCCAATACATGCATATATTTAAAAGGGCGTAACGAGTGACGTGTCCAGTAAAGTTGGCAACGATGGAGGGGAAAGTAGTTCCATATGTTACTATCGAACAAAATGTTTTAGGTAACCATTTGTAATAACTTAAATTATTCCTCTCACTTTCCGTTTTTTTTTTGTACATCTAAGAGTAAAAATGAGAAATTTTTAAATTTGTTCTTTTCCAATAATTTCACCGTTTCACTTGACCGACCGCGTGAATAAAGTTACGAAGCCCATGGCAATGTTAATTTTGCATAAGGCTGAAGAACACTCAACGTGCATACAAGTAGATGTTAAGCAGGGCTTTCAAAAGTGCTCAGTTTACCGCGAACAGCCTTATATAAAAGGTCCATTTGGGAAAATGTAAAAAAGTATGGGTGTAGCAGCTAGCTGCATATACGCGACAGTGTGGTGTACATAGAGCGGTGGCTGCGTGCGACGAAGCCACAGCTGCGTGCACTAGATGCGCGCAGCTGTGCAGGGGGTTTATACAGGGCTTTGACATGGGAGGTGGGAGTGTAACAGGTGACTGTCGTCGACCGCAACACAGCAGCCCCGTGCGCGCGGTATACCAACCACCTCCCCCTTCCCCCCACCCCCCCCCCCCCAAAAAAATAAAAACGCTGCACGCAAATCCCGCAGCCCGCTAATCACCGTGGTGGCGCGCGCGCGTGTGCGAGCACACGCACTCTCATTACGCAGAAACACACTTCTTGCCCCCCCCTCCCCCTCTCTGGCAGACTTTTAGGCCCATAGATCGGGGCAGGTGTCGCCGCCGTTCGAATGCGGCCCTTGTGAACGTCGAGGTCGGCGAGGACGCAGAATAGCTGAGCTTACAGATACGGAACGGCCGCGCGTAAGGCGGCTCCACTCAACGAGTGCTATAGGCGGTTCACGGTAAAATGAGCACTTTCGGAAGCCCTGCTTAAGGTCTACTTGTATGCTGGTTATATATTCTTCCGCCTTGTGTAAACCTAAAGTTGCTAAGGGTTTCATCCATTTATTCATGCGTCAGGCGAAACTGTGAAATTCTTAGAAAAGTATAATATTTTACGAATTTGGTAATTTCCACACTTCGGTGCATTAAAAACAACAGACAACGTAAAGAAATAATTTAAGTCATCACAAATGGACACCTAACACTTTTTATTCGACGTTAAGATACGGAACTACTTCCCATCCATCGTTACCAACTTTACTGAGCACGTGTTACTCGGTGCGCCCGTTAATATATATATATATAGGCGGGAGCAGTGACTTTTATCTAGGGGTTATTTCAGAAGTGCTCACTTTATCGTGAACAACATTTAGCAACACGTACCGTATTCTCCAATCAGCGTCAGGACATATTTCTCACGACACTCGATAACCAACCAGGCGCCAGATCCGTTTCCACTTTCCTCTCTCAGCCAACGAAAGAACCGCAAGCATTCTCGAGATGCTCCCACACAACTTTGCACCAAGCATGCTGCCCTCCCTCTAATGGCCGAGGGAGGGCAGCATGGTTTTCCGCATCTGACCCGAGTCACTTACGATTCGTGATTCGTGCGCGAACAGTCAAAACGGGAGCCATGGCATGTTTCAGTGAATCGAAGGAGCGGAACGACACTATTGCGCTTCGGACTGTATCTCGTCTCGAAATCTTCTCGCGAAACATCACTCGCTGCCTGTAGCTATGGTTGAACCCAGGGGGGGGGGGGGGGGGGGGGAGAATTCTTCAACCAGAAAAAATAAAGGAATTCCCGCATGAACGTCGACACCCAGATGTCCCGTGTTCCGTTCCCGCGCTGTCCGGGCAGTTCGTTATTTACGACACGTCGTGACGCAGAACCCCAGGTATCGCGGCCATTCCGCTCACACGTCGATCCGGCTGCAGACAACCCCCCCCCCCCCCCCCCCGCGTTTATTCCCGTTCGCGCTTACCTGGATCTTTTTCACATTTACTACTTTCTGAGCTATCGTATGTATGTGTACACCGTGTTATACCTGGTGAAGTGCAAGAGAAGGCATTGAAGCCTTAACTTGGCCAGTATAAATAAAGTCAAAATAAATTTAAAAAATAAAAATAAACTTTATGTTTAAAATAAAACTAAAACCGAAGTAGTTAGCTGTCACCAACATCAACGAAGCCGCGTTAACTTAATTTTTTTTAAAGTGAGGTACTATTTCTTGTCTGAGAGAACCATATCAGTGCTATCAGAATGAACTGCGGTTATATATATATATATAGACACACGCGCCTATATTTTTTTTCGAGAGCGACAAGCAGGTCTTCCTACATGTTCGCGGGTTATAGGCTGTTCACGGTAAAGGGAACACTTTTTAAGGCCCTTCTAAATTTTTCCTTTCATCCAATTCCCATTTTCCTGCTGCTTTTTATTATAAACATTGCAATGTGGCCAATAAACACAGTGTATGTATTTCACCACACACAAACTTTAATGCCTTAGGCTGCAATAACATATATTTATTAGTGGTTAATGTCTGTTGGGGAGATCCTTAAAAAGTGCTCACTTTACCGTAAACAGCCTATACTACCTGTCCCGTGTGGACTCTGCGGACGTTGGTACCCGAACTATAGCAGAGCACTTTTTTTTTTTTTTTTCATGCGCCACCTCAGCTGGGGCGTCGTCGGTATTTCTCTACGACCTCGCCTCCGGGTCAACCATTGCTAGGAAAAAAAATTCCATGCGGCTGTGTTGGGGACACGGCCGTTTGTTTTGCGTGAATACGTCTACGTTGATGCGCTCGGACGCCATGATGTTTGTTTTTACGTTCCCGGCACCGCTTCACTCGATCATGTGGAGTTTTATGGCTATCGCTGGATTGCTTTTGAGATGCTCCTTCCAACCGCATACCATTCCGGTATTTCGATTCGGCTTTCTGACGAGTATAGGCCGAAATTGCGTTACGATTTCTTGATTTTTTTTTTAAATTATAAACGCATGCAGTTTCACCAAAACCACGCCACACGAATGTTTTTATGCATGCTGTCGATTGATCTTCGACAGATATGTCGATTGAAACTTAAGAGTCGTAAACTCAAGCGTCAAGCGTCGTAACTTCTCGTAGTCAAAAGTTATATACTACGCGGAAGTTATGAGACGGGGTGAAACGAACTTAAAATTCCCCCCCCCCCCCAACACCCTTCCCCCCGGGCGACCATCCAGAGTGATACTTCGCAGTCCTCACTCAACTTACCATATTCTTTGATCCTTTGGCAATCGAGTGGTGTAATTGGATCTCGAATGTAGACGACAGATTCGGAGCTGCAATGCCAAACTCTATCCCCCGATTTTGTTATCATCGGATTATCTAAATTGCCTCCCACTATGGTTGCAAATTTTAAGCCATATTCACGTCATGAAAAATCAACACGTACTTGTTTAAGGGGGAAAGTCTTCCCTTTCCCCCCTCCTAAAAGATTCTTAGTTTTCTAGCTTATTTGTATTTTCAAATAGGATGCTACCCACAGCACAAGTATGCCCAGCAAACTACTGACCGTACACAGCAATACCAACACGACTAAACTACTACGAACTTATATTTACGTCACGCTATTGATTTCGCCAAGTTTTGTTGCAGTTAATGTAATATTGTGGCGTAATTACGAGTTCGCAGTTCTCTTGCCGGCTCACGTCGATAACACGACAGCAATCGCTTTCTGAGACAAAATTACCCGCTGCTTTCAATGGTTACACGTATACGACAATAGGTAAAAAAAATACGCAGAAATAAATTAATTTAGAAATTTATTTTGAGACCGACTGGCAGAATTTTGTCTTAGCGCTCTACCCGTGACAACGAATAAGGGGGCAAAACGGAAAAGGCTCTATCCCCCCACGCGCCTCTCTAGAGCACTGTTACTCCTTGCGAGGTAAAGGCTGTTCACGATAACGTGAGCACTTTTGAAACCTGCCTGCATATATTTTGTAACGTGCCTACTGAGCGACATGTGCCCAGTAACGTTGGTAACATGGGATGGAAAGTAGTTACATTTCTTAGCGTTGAATAAGAAATGGTAGGTAACCATTTGTGATAACTTGAATTATTCCTTTTGGTTTCTGTTAGTTTTTTTTTTTTTTTTAATGCATGGACCAGTACAAATGAGTAGATTTGTAAAATACTTACTTCCCTAACAATTTCAGTTTCATTTGATCGACGCACGAATTAAAGTGATGAGGCCCATGGCTATGTGTAAGTTTACATAAGGCGGATGAATACGCTCTGCGCATACAGAACAGAACATATCAAAATCGCGCCAGTGCTCAGTCGAAGGCCATAACTGGTCTCAGTTACTTGAATTTAAAATAAATTTATGAAATAGTTGAAACATAAGATTTGTCGCCTAATAACACTTACAAACAAGTTAAATTTTAAAACAGTGGGGCTTAAAATTATTTGTTAAAGTTTAAAAGAACAAGTTACGATACAATTTTAAAATGTCAAAAGTCAAAATTCCTCTGGCTCGACCCTTGAACGCTCACCCCGGCATCCTCTCCGGAGACAAGAGGCCGACGCATGTTGTTCTGCGAGGTATAAGTAGCAAGAAGATCTAAGCTAAGTTTTCGAAAACTCGTCATTTTACCGCGAATAGAGCATACGAATCTCGCTTCTCTTGTAGCGGTGCCAGCCCGCCGTGCTCCCGGCAAGGCGCAGGAGTATCGTGGCAAACTTCGTAAACTTCAGTCGCCGCTAATGGCTCCTTTGCAAGCACAAAGTAGGGAAATCCAATGCCCGGAAGCCCCCGCAACGAGACCTGCACACGGTGGTTCTGGCACGAGAGGAAAGCCACCACCCAGCAGCGTTGCCAACCGCAGCCGAGTTCGACTACACGTAGCCTAATTTCGTGCCGTGTAGGTATAGGCCATTCGTGGTCAAATGATCGCTTTTGAAAGCCCTGCTTCAGTTCTACTTGTATGCACGTTGTGTGTTCCCCCGCCTTATGTAAAATTAACGTTGTCATGGGCCTCATAACTTTACTCATGCGTCGGTCAGGTGAAACTGTGGTATTATTTGAAAAAGTAAATAACAAATCTGCTCATTTTTACACTTCGACGCATTAAAAAAAGACAGAAAGCTAAAAATTGTATAAATTATCCGAAATGGTTACCTAACACTTTTTATTCGACGTTAAAATACGGAACTACATCTCATCCATCGTTACCAACTCTGCTGGGAGCATGTCACCGAGGGCGCCCGTTTAAATAGATGCAGGAAGGGGCAGTGAGTTCTTTCTAAGGTTGATTTCAAAAGTGCTTACTTTGTCGTGAACGGAGTCCTACTTTGTTATAGGTACGGACAGGTTTTTTTTTTCGCGAAAAGAAGTGCCTATGTCCGCGAACCGTGGACGTTCAGTATCGGAGAACTTTATTACGATTGGCCCAGTCAAATAAGAGCATTTCTTCTCACCTAGACACGCAGCTAATAACCAAAGGAAGTTGTGGTAGTGAACATAGGATGTTGAAGTCTAGCACGACCATAAATATTTTCGCGAAAAACACCCGTCCTTAGTTATAGGACGGGTTTAACTTCAAGCACGTGTAAACTTCTGTTAATTTTTCAGTTGTATCGCCGTTTATTAGACACGCGAAATTTTCCTATCCCTACGTATAGCTAGGGATAGGAACATTTCGCCAGTCCAATGACCTGTAGGCTAGACTCCACAGTCCTATGCATTCTCGAGCCTCAGCTGTACGTTCACTGGCTGCGGCTCTAGGGAGTAGCCAGTGTTGCATCACGCTTGGCAATATGGGATTGGCTGTGTGTTTCCTTGCAAGTATGCTATTGGCTCAGAAGGTGACTTCACTGTATTATGTGTTTGACGACTGTCTTGTCCCAAACTGAATTCGCGAAAATTTCCTATCCCTACGTATAGCCCGTAGCGGAATAAGTGCACCCGAATGTCAAAAGGTAGCCAACTTGATCTTCGACGTAATGGACCATTTCTCGTAACGCACGTACTCAGTATGTTAAATTCGTTCTCTCTTTTTTTTTTCCAGGTATAAACACCACTTGTACTCCAGCCGTTCAACTTTAAATTTTAACGCCACTCTGTTTATTTCTCAGGAAGATACGTTTTGAACAGGAGTTCAATTTCTTCAGTTGACGACGCATGACTGTGTCTTTTACAGAGGAGCGGTAAATATTTACAACTGTATTTTTTAGTGTGGAAATTCTTCAGGTATGGAGCGTCGTCGCCTGATCTAGCAATCTGCAGCCAAACGCATGCGGCCGACGTGCTGGTCTTTTGAGTATTTGGCAACACTGTGCTGAACAGCCGTTCTGGTGATGACAGGCGGAAAATCAGAGGAGCAAACATCACATGGCATTATACGGTTACTATAAAGCTGTGTAGTCGTATATAAACATACCCCGTCTTCACATTCCCCTCAGTAAGCACAATTCCTCACTCATGAACGTCCTAAAAAATATTCCCATTTAAAAAATTCAATTTCAGCAACAAAAAATGTTCAATGCGTATTTTTTTCTACATTTTGAAGTACCGTTTTAAAACCTATCGACTAATAAAGTTGGTTAACGAATTACTCCCAGGCATGCAAGGTTACAACATTGAAGTGTGTGGGGAAATATACTATAACTCTTCTTACGCCCTCACACACACAGAATTCGAACGAGTAACATATCTGTGGTTCGTTGCTCATAAAATGGAAAATATTTATACGGTTTAATCATACACCAAACCATTTATTGCATTTTTATTTTGTTGATGAATACGTGAGCGGCAGCCAATTACGTTAAAAAAAAAAAAAAAAAAAAAACAAATACATTCCGGAAACCACGGACAAGAGATTTTTTTTTTTTTACGAAAGCGTTCCAAAAATTGACTGTCGCATTTGATGAACATTTGCGCAAGTAGGTACACTCCGTACGACATAAATAACATCCTTTATTTCCAGCTGATTCAATTCTAATCTTACGTATGTACGCCTTTCAGACGGCGCGACCCATTCTTTCAGTTACAGTTTGAAGTAGGGCCTGTACTCCATTCACAGTCAATTCCAACTTTTCTGAAGACCTGCTTCAGTTCTACTTCCAGGATATTCCTCCGCTTCATGCGAAAATAGCTTCAATGTAACCAACAATAAGGTAACTTTTATGTCAGCACATGTATAAGACGCTTGTGGTACGATACATATGTAGGAAACATCAAAACATGTCGCACATGGGGTGATGCTTCAAAGGTTTGATTCAGAAAGTACGAAAATACAGCGAACAGACTATGCTACTGTAAGCTCTTGCTCGAGATATGAAATCACCATCGAGAGACAACCAACAATTGCAGTCGTTGGCGATTATAATGCAAAGCAGTCGAGAGAAATATCTGTGCATTGTTAGCCACAGGGTTAACGTAACTGCTTTGGATTTGTGAATACAAGATGCCACAACTTTGTGGCAAATATGTTCAGCAACCCTGAAATATTAACTGCCTGAAATAGTGCGTGAGCTATTAATATTAGTGGAGATTTGATATTTTCCACAATTTTTTTTTTTTTTAACAATCTTGTGGATTACTCCGACATCCATAATTGGCTGACGTATTCCTTTTTATTTTACAAAAAGTGAATTTTTTTGCAGGTCCAAACTTGAGAGGAAGAATTCTCGTTGATCGAGTCGACAGGGGACACAAGACACATACAGGGCAACAGCCAGCAATGGAAGCAAACCCGGAGAGCCCGAACATTCTATCTTCGTGGAGTGTGGAGGGGGGGGGGGGATCACTATCTATAATTATTATAGCGATAACACACAGTTGTGTGACAAGGTTGACACCTATATTTAATGCATCTTGGTACATTTTGCGGTCTTTGTAAATTCCTGTTGATTAATGTAACATAATTTCGAAACGATGGCATCCGACTTCACGGTTTTGCGTCTCTTGTCCCGTGGCAACACAGCGTGTTCGTTTTTTTTTCTCGCAACTTGACTGTACCGTCAAATAACACCCTGCTCCCCCCCCCCCCCCTCCATTTTTCCCAACAGAGCTGCCATTTAAAAATTGGATTATTGGAATTTCCGCTCGCGTTATGACGGAGCGCAGCGATCTTGTCGACACCACGCCGTCACACAATTTCAAATTCAATTAAAAACCTTCCGTGGTGACGGCTAATTCTACTAATCGTTTTAAAACTGGAATTCTATCCACCGCAAGACAAGGCAATTATTTGTCGACTTTCGTTTCTTCAAAACCCCCCATCGTCCCCTTGTCATCCTTGCACGATCCATATTCCCGCCAGCGAAATGATTCTTAATCAGCATTCAAAAGGGAAGAGAATTTCTTCCACCCCGCGTAAAATTGCTTAGTCCTGATAAGAAAAAAAAAAAAAACACACGCACGAAAATGTAAGTTTTAATTCCAAAGCAAAGAAAAAATATTCGTAGCCCCTATATTTTAAAAGAAATCCATAATTACTCCTTTTATCAACATTTAAATCAAGTTGCCAAGAAATTCAATTTCTCAAGTAACGTTTCGAGAAAAAAACTCTTCTGGTTTATGCGATTAGGGGTAGGGAATCTTTATTCAAAGAGAAAAGAAGAAAATGCTGCTAACGGGGGGGGGGGGGGGTGGTGAATAAAACCTCCCTTTAACAAAAGTTTGCGGAGAAGTCACCCAGCGCGGCCACTTCTTTCCATTCCACTTTATTTCTGGTTCCCGACATAACTTCACAGCACACAGGCGATTTAACTCCGTCCAACTTTACTTTAATCACTTTTTTTTTTTACCAACCCCCAGCTCCTCCGCCCGAGAAATTCAGAGTTGGCCACCAGAATTAAGTGAGACAGCGGCAAGAACCCGTGGAGACTGCATGCTCCAAGACACCTCCCCATTCCCACTTTCCACTCCCCCAGACAGACATTCCTCCCTATTCCAGAAAACACATCTGCGAGGGGGAAAACCTCTTTTCTCCGGACATTAGCGAGTCCCTAGTACAACGGGGAAAGAGGGGAGAAGCTAGTGAAAGAGGTTAGAAAGGAGGGGGGGGGGGGCGATAAAAGTTCGAAGTCGCGGAAACAATAATGGACACAAATTCGATATTTAAAGCGGGGGAGTGTTTACATCCGAAAACAGTCGGTTCCTTTCAGCCACAGAACCACGCGACCACACGAACTTTTCTAACAGACCCGGGGACACTTTTTATTGCTACTGGCGAATTCGGGCTGACGTCGCCAAATATAAACCCTTTTAAGAACGTGTTATATTCTTCGCAAAAGGCATACAGCTTTGTATGAACACGTCGTTGAGCCTAAGCATAATGAATTGATTGCACCCTAATGTCAGGTCTAGAATAAAATATTATATATAACCTGCTTCAGAATACACTCCACAAGATTAAGCAGACCTACTTTTCTGAACCTTGCACTGTGGCCGCGCCACAGTTTTCAAGAAAATAGTTCAGAGCTCTCTTATTACTATCAAAACTGCAGTATAGTTCGTATCTCTACAGATTATAGTATATGGTTACGTTGTTCATGTCTCAAGTAAAACCATGTTTTACAGCTATTAAATTTAGAATGTTGTTTTATTATAATTATTATGTTGTGATAATTTTATGTACTGATACCACAGCAACTACTTGTAAGTAATTATAGCCTGTTCACGGTAAAGTGAATATATATATATATATATATATATATATATATATATATATATATATATATATATATATATATATATATATATATTAAAAGGTGGCTAAATTATTTTTAAAAAATTGCTGAAAGTAAAAAGCAACTTGGGCCTCAAACTTTATCGTGAACAGCCTGTAGTTGTTTTTATCCCTTCTCAAAAGCTAGTCCCACCAGCACGTCACATTAGCGTGAAGCCCAACCACCACGGACTGAGGACCCCCCCTAATCGTCTTCTACAAGCAAGAATCGAAAAGGGAGGATTTTGAAAAAGGTGAGGGGGAATGAAAAAAGGCAGGGGTAGCGAACAAGAGACTAAGATGACCTTAGGCAGGTCTCAGGTAAGGATGTGACTAATGGGCCGTCACATAGGATGAAGGGGGAACTGTAGCCCCACACAACACCTCCCGGGAGGGGCTAAGACGAAAATATTTGTGGCGGTTCCCCACCCGAGGGGCAGGTGTGGCCGCTCAGCCATACTTCACGATTAGCACATGTGCGGCCAGACATCCAGCGACAGAGGGGCTTACAGCGAGCCCCCCTTTTTTCCTCTCCATTCGTAAACCCGACACCGCGACATGATTTACTCACCGTGTTGTGTCGGTTGGCGGGCAAAGGGATCAAGGGAGGGGAGGGGCGAAGAAACCCCCTACTGTTTTAACCCCCCAAAATAAAAATAATGTTGCCAGTGCTCTAGACATACGGTCCCCAAGCTGCAGAAAAATACTGCCGCCGTTATGACGTAACTGGGGGGGAATGCAGACCACGTAGACGCGTCTGCAGGAAAGCTTTTATTTATTATTTTTAATTTCCTTCCATTGTTACGGCGAAGTTGAGGCTTCCCGCCTTTCCTTATGCTGGATTTACAATGCCACGACGAGGTCTTCCCGACAGTGGGTGGGTACGACGTCGCAGCCCGACCATTTCCGCAACCAAAATTAGTTCAATGTTTACAATACCCCGACAGTTTCCATCCGACAAGTGTTGAGTGGCTTTCGGCAAAATCCTAAAATTGCCAGTAACATACTATGTAGTGTGAAGAAATCACACATCATTACACACTATTTTGTTTGGACAACTTTGTAAACGATGTATTTTTGGGTTTTGGGGCAGTTATTTTCCACGAATAATTATTTTTTGTCAGTTCATTAGCTTTCCGTTTCAAGATTACCAGGATGTGCACGTAAAAAAAACACGTGTTTTATGTGAAATTTACCACAGTAGTGAGTAGTGAGATCCGCACGTTTTGTTTTGTAAGGTTATGTTTGTGGTTTTTCTTCTACTGCTAAGCGAGGCCGACGAAAGTGGAAATAGAATCTACTTTTGTCGGGGCTTAGTTTGTCGGCGTGACCTTGCTCCTAACTGGCTGATGAAAAATTTTTGTCTGTCAGGGCTGTTTTGTCGGACTGTAGGATTATTGTAAATCCAGCTTTACACCAACATAATTGTATATTTTATAGATACAGTACACCCAACTGGGACGTTGGGTCCAGAGATTTTGTCGGCTCTTAGCAACGAGGTCTTGAGAGCCGATGAGGGTGAAATGAGGTGAGAATGGAAATAAAGGGCAGGGTAAACGGAAGATCCCGAGAAAACCCGCCAACCAGCAGCATCCTCCCGTCACGATTTCCATTTTCGAAAATCCGGGACCCGGCCGGAGACTGAATATGGCCCACATCTGTTGGGGGCGAGCAGTCTAACCGCTCAGCCAGCGCGGAATGTAAATTATTGCATTGATCCTAGGGTGCCAAAGTGTATAAAGTCATAGACAGCTGAACAGGATAAGAGGTCAACAAGTAATTGCAATGACGTTAACGAATCTGTGACTAACGAACAAGAAATTATAAAAATTGAATATAAGCTAATATTCAGGAACATATTAAATTTACAAGTGTACGCTAAGATAATATTATTGCTATGTGTCGTTCCATCTTGGAATCATGGGAAACATTCAGCGTGTTCACAACCGTTTTATACTTCTGTTAACATAATAGTACTTTTTTTTTTTGGTTAAATTTTACAATTAAATGTATAATTAACAAAAATAAAAATATGGAGAAAGTGGGCGAATAGTATTACCTAGTAACAAATAGTTCTTATAAAATATATAATTTTAATGAGTGCGCACGAACGCGGTAATTTTCTAGACTCGATTAAGCTTTGTTTGCATTAGGCAGGGGGAATATCCTATAAGTATTACCTTACCAGGGCTTCGGGAAAGTTGGAAGTAATCGTGGACGGACAATGACATTAACGTCGTGGAAACATTTTAATTTCACTACAGCAGAAACGTTTAAAGAAATGCCTCGATAGCATTTTTTTCGTTGCGAGAATCGACTGGTTTCTATGCACTAATTACTTGAATACCACATCGTCAGTTGAAACGCAACTCCAGACGCTGCACCCCCGGCAGGTACAGGCGAGGGCAGATACTTGACGACAGCACGACAGTCCAGTGTCGCCAGGTCTCATTTTCAAAAACAACTAGATATTGTAGCCAAATATCGGTAGAAATGCTCTATTTTTTATCAAGTTGCGACACTGAACCTGTATAACGGAACAACAAGTTCGCATCACCGACGTAAAATATTCAGTTGTCGCAATATGCATGTTTTTACGACAAATTTAAGACATGTATGGCATTATTTATTTATCTTTGTTTATTCCCAACCAATCGCATAAATAATATAGTGGATATGAATTATTTGAACGTAGATGGCGTTTTTGTATTTGCACCATTACAACCGATTCGTTAAATTAGTTACATGTGGGTGATCTCTCGATAGTATGCAGTGATTCCCACTGATCCCATATGCAATGCATACAAACACCCCAAGAGCACTGATGTACAAAAGTGACGCGATGCTTGTTGTAGACGAAGTCGCGCGAGAGGCGCACATATAACACTGGGGATCCCACATGAGACGATGCTTTCATTGTGGACCAATAGAAGAAGCATACGATGTTGTGAATACTGTAATAAATAATGTATTTGCTTTAATAATGCATCAATTTACTATATGCTGTTCATGGTCAAATGAGCACTTTTGATAGCCCTGTCTATGATCTACTTGCATGCGCGTAGAGTATTCCTCCGCCTTCGCCATGGGCCTCATCACTTTATCCATGCGTCGCTCAAGTGAAACTGTAAAATTATTACGAAAGTAAAAAATTTTACAAAACGGTTTATTTTCACACTTCGATGCAATAAAAAAAAGTGGCGAAATAAATAATTTTAATCTATCACAAATGGTTTCCTAACACTTTTTATTCGACGTTAAAATATAGAACTACTTTACAGCCATCATTAACAACTTTACTGGGCGAATGTCACTCAGTGTGCCCGTTAAAATATATGCAGCCAGGGGCAGTGACTTTTCTCTAAGGTTTATTTCTAGCATTCTTTTTGCAATACCAGAAGAAAATAAGTATACTTAATTAAAAGAAAAATCAGTAGATTTAGAATTATTATGTAAATGTGCCAGTAGTCGGTAGATAAAACATAAAATCAGTCAAACATATCAGTAGACATGGCAACACTGCGGTGTCCCGGTGTAAGTTGGTACAGCAGCTGTGGGGCTGGTGCAGCCATGGACGCAGGATGTGGAGTTTTCGGCGGGGAATGGATCCACCCGAGCGCAGCGCAAGCAGGCAGGCAGCAGAGCGGACGGAGTCAGCCGGCCTAAATGTCGTCACAAAAGATCAGCAGAAGATTGTCAGGAAACGGCGGGCCTCAGGGAGAGAACGAGAGGATCGCTGAGGACTTTTCATGGAGCAGTGGGGTGTGTGCCTGGTAAAAAAAAAAGGGCGGAGGGGAGGAGGCTAATCTTTTGTCGGCTCGGGCGGCTGGCTGAGGGTTGGCGCGTGAGAAACTTGAAACGTCCAGCCGAGTCGAGCACGCTCCCGGACCTGGTGACGCGACCGTCAAGCTCTGCAACTTGCAGTGAAGCCTAGACTCACCCCTACTTAAGGGTGTTCGATCCCAAAAAAATTAATCATTTGATATGTGTACCAAATCTTGTTCACCTTGTACGCATTGTATGTGATCATATTTTCGTCGAAAAAGAAAAATTAATAATTTGATGTCAAATACCAAATTATACAGTTTTGTTGCAGCCATTATAAAATACTAACTACTGTTGATTTATGCATTCAGTTTAATGAATGTGTAAATTTGCTGCTGTCCATTCGCCAATTAATTTTAATCGGCTGGGATTCAAAATGCTGTTTCCCTCTTATGTACTTCATAGGCTGTGCACATTTATATTTATGATTGGTAATGCGGATTATGAAACAAATTTTGTGTTATTGTAGATCAATATTATTGTACTATTTTAATTTTCATTTCGTTAAGCATTGCCTTGTCTCTCTCTAGTCATGCACAAGATATGTACATAATATGAAACCAGTGATAATTTTCAAATGTAATACTACTGGAGCTATCATCTTTCTGTTTCGCCTCTTGTTAATGTAAGTAATTTTTCTGGTTCTTTATGTTTACTTATATCTACACTATGTTATACTTGGTTAAGTGTAAGAGAAGGCATTGAAGCCGTAACATAAATAAATAAAAATAAATAATTTAGACCGATCAAAAAGATTGCAAAGTAGACGAGTCCTATTTTAAAAAAAAAAAGTTAAATATAAGGATATTTTTGCATTTGCATGCTAAGTAATAACGCAAAACTAAAATCCCTTATATTCATTTTCGGTCCTCGTCAGGCGGAAATATATGAAACGGACATAAGAAAGAAACAGACTACGCAGGGCCTTATAGAAACACGCCTTGTAAGCTCTATAACACAAAATAAAATTGAGTTTCTTGCCCTTTTTAAATTTCCTTAGCGACACAACCTAATTTCAGCCAAACATTTTCATACAGACAGCCGAAAACGAATACAGAATAACAGAGCTACTAAGCGAAGCCACAAAACACTTTTTCACAGAGATCATTACACGGAAATGCCGCGAATAAGGCTAACTTTGGTGGCATTTATGTCGCGGAACGTGAATTTTTATCTTTCCCTGCTACCCAAGAGTGGGCAATACAAAACTCTCTGCGTTTCAAGACATTTCTCCGTAATAGGCTTTTTAAAGTGTTTTTATGATCACTTCCCGGCTTGCCTCTTTCTCTCATTTCTCCTTCTAACTGCCGTAAATATGGCATCCATTCGTTGCGGTTTTTTTTTTTTAAACTAGGCATTTTACACCTTCAACGACTGGCGACATTCCTAATTTTCTGAAGAGTAACACTTAAGAATAGATGTTTTAATTAATTGCTATATCCTGCCATTACAGTTTGCAGCAGTTTGGACCAAATGTAACAGCAAAAGGGAGCTGGACGTTTTAGAATGAACCTCCTATAACAGTTGGAACGAATTACGCAAATTAAGTCACGCGGTAATACGTAGTGCGAAATTACACGGTGCTTTGCAGGAATTTTAGGAACACGTTAGAACTGATGAAAGTGAAATAAGAAGTTAGGTTATTGGAGAACGTCTGCAAAAGTAGAACACCAAGATTTTTATTAAGACAAAACACTTATTTGTATACTTGGAAATTATATTCTCAGTTCTTTACACACTCGGTTCATTAAAGTAGAGTCACGATAGCCCGACGAGCACGATACGACAGAGCTCGGCGGAATTTACAATGATATTTTATTCAGTGTTCACAATACCCAGACGAAATCTGACCGACAAGTGTGTGAACTGGCTGTCGGAAACTCCGAAAACGACACTTTATAATTTTAATATACAATATTTACTTTTTAAAACTCACAATAATGTCAATCATTATTTTGCATTTGAATATATTTGAATTCATATAAAAGAAAAAAAAAGTATTTAAAACAAACGGGAACGTAATTTTGGCCCCGAGGTTAGTTTACTACAGTAGGAAAATACGCAAGCAATTTTGTTTTATAATGTCGTATTTCCATTTTTTTTTTTTTGCGCGCTTCGAAGAGCCCGACACGACGTAAAGTAGAAGTAGAACCTACTTTTGTCGGGCTGTCGGAGCTGCAATTTTGTCGGCCTAGCGTCACAGTGACCATGCTTTTCATCGGCTGCTACCGAAATTACGTCGTGTAGGGGTTGCTGTCGTTTCCGGTTCGTCGGGGAATTTCGACTCCAGATCACTGTGTATACTTTACGGAACTGGAGTTTTTCGCATTGTCTTGTTGTATTATTCGCGTTATTTCCGGGTTGCAAAGTGCTATATGCTATACGGAATAATTAGCGATTTGGACGGTAGCAAAGGGCACTGTGTACCATCATGGCATCGGGGTAAACATCACTAATGTAAATTCTCATGTGTGTGACACAGTGCCCTTTGCCTCCAATGCACAGAATTCATTTACTATATACAAGGAATGTATTTTTTTCCCCCCCTTTGAACTTGCATGAACACGACCCGCTTACGTTGTTTCTATTTATTACTGCCGAAGGGTAGTTCAGGAGAGAGAGTCGGAACTATGGTCGTAGTTAAAATATGGACACTTAACCGTACGCGCTTGAAATCTAACTCGTTACTGAATAAAATTGCCAATATAGAAATTCCATTACAGAATTTTTTTTTTCCAAGGTAACGGTTAAACTAAACATTAATTTTACTAGCAGCCTAACTATAACTTATCCCCGTGGCCCTGCAACGTAAACATAGAAATTAAGTGTTTTTTTTTTTACTTGAAACATTTTCTAATCATACTTACGCTCTAGATGCCCACTGATTCGCAGTGAAAATGGCTCCACTTAGTATCGGGGTGAAGGGGGGAGGGGGAGGGAACTGCATCGTTCCAGTGGAAAAATTACGCTCATTGAATCAGTGATGTGAAAATTTTCCCTTTTCTGAGTGGAGCCATTTTCACTGCGAATCAGTGGTTTACTGTTGATTCGAATTTAGAAAGTAGTTTTCACAACGGACAAGAAAATGTCTCGGGGTCTATTTGAGGACACGACGGACCTCGGGACGTTTGTACACTCACGTCACCTAAACTGGACCAGAGTTTATAAGGAACTCCCTGAACGAAAGCAGCTACAACGAACTAAGAACGGAACTTCGCGCAATTGGCAACTGGCAGTGGAAAATCATAGCTGATACTCGATTGCGTATATTGTTGTTCAATTTCGACTACAGGTCATAAACCGTGAAGGCTTTCAACAAAATAACACTAGTAAAACGTAGCAAGGTACTCCCATTTCTAGTTGCAGGAAATAATTTGACATTCGTGCCAGTTTCAGTTTGACAACTCCCGCCGGAACAAAACTTCAGTGTCCATCCCGTGAGTGCACCCGCGAATTCATTTCTGTTCAGGGCGATATATGCGCCCTGTTTAGCAGGCGTTTGTAACAAAACCTTTACGTTTTTTTGTTTGTAGTGTCGCTGCCCGACCATCGATACTAAAGTTTAAATCAGTTTGTGTTAATTATCAAGTTTACGCAATCGCCGGTCATCTAGCCATGTTTGTTAACGACGAACTTCGTTTAAGACTACACTGTGACGTAACACGTTTACAAGAGGGGGGAAGGGAGGGAGGGATAAATGTATATTAATTGGACGCTAGTATTTTATTCGCACTTCGCGATTATTTTGGGCGCGCGTGCGGCACGAAACGACATTAAACTGCAACACGAAAAAAGAAGACCAGCATCACTCATTTATTGTACAAAGCTATTCAAATATAATTACTGGAAGGCTAATCCAGTTGCCGAGCGCTTGTAAGGTTAATGGGGAAAGAGATACGACAAAATGTAATTATTTCAGGCATATACGAGCACACAAAGGGTATATACAGCACGTGCTGTGCGACAGTGGGAAATTTATAGAGAACTGAAGTTATTTAACGTAACGGTTATAAAGAAAAACTGGTACAATTTGGTGACACGTTACACGAGTAACATGTTTCATTGTTAATACCGTTATCTTTGGAACGTCTTGGATTGCCTCAACGCCCGAATACTGCGCATGCTTCAAAGTTATTATCTGGAACGCCTGGCTTTGGTTACTTTTGTTCCTGACCTATTAAATCAAACCTTTGAAAAATGGCATCATATATAACGGTTTTTTGGTTCCTTTCCTAAATATGCCACATAACATAAGTGTTTCACTTCTGTTAACATAAAAGTATCTTATTTTTTGTTATATTGACCTTTTACTTATATTTTATTTATAAATCATGTTTTATTTATAATCAATACGAATAAAAATAGTAATACAACAGTGATGTTGGTAATGCAAAGTACGAAATAGTAAGACAGCAGTGGTGTTGGTAATGGCAAGTACGAAATAGTAAGACAGCAGTGGTGTTGGTAATGGCAAGTACGAAATAGTAAGACAGCAGTGGTGTTGGTAGTACGAAATAGTAAGACAGCAGTGGTGTTGGTAATGGCAAGTACGAAATCGTAAGACAGCAGTGGTGTTGGTAATGGCAAGTACGAAATAGTAAGACAACAGTGGTGTTGGTAATGGCAAGTACGAAATAGTAAGACAACAGTGGTGTTGGTAATGGCAAGTACGAAATAGTAAGACAGCAGTGGTGTTGGTAATGGCAAGTACGAAATAGTAAGACAGCAGTGGTGTTGGTAATAGCAAGTACGAAATAGTAAGACAACAGTGGTGTTGGTAATAGCAAGTACGAAATAGTAAGACAGCAGTGGTGTTGGTAATGGCAAGTACGAAATAGTAAGACAGCAGTGGTGTTGGTAGTACGAAATAGTAAGACAGCAGTGGTGTTGGTAGTACGAAATAGTAAGACAGCAGTGGTGTTGGTAATGGCAAGTACGAAATAGTTCTTATCCAAAATATTATGAACGCGAGTGAGTATGAACTCGGTGCGTTGTCTCTTTGGTGTAATTTTTTCTAGATTTAGTTTAACATTGTTTGCATGTGGCGGAGTAACAGCCTAAAAGTAGATCCATGAGTGGACTATAGCTACTGGCTGCGCAGAACCTGACTCCGTGTGCCAATAATGAACTGCGTTTCTGCCAACACGACTATCATAAACTACGGGGAGAGGATTTCAGGTTAGAACTCTGTTTAGTAAACAAGTACTTTGAGATGTATGTAGACTTCCTTTTAAAGACTGTTCACGATAAAGTGAGTACTTTAGAAATTAACCTTAGAAAAAAGTCACTGCCCCTCCATGCATTAATTTTAATTGGAGCACTGAGTGACAATCGCCCAGTTAAGCAGGTAACGCTGGATGGAAAGTAGTTCCCTATCATAACGTCTAATAAAAAGTGTTATGTAACCATTTGTGATAACTGAAAATTAATTATTTTCCTTTCTGTTTTTTTTAATGCATCGAAGTGTAAAATTGAACAGATTTCAAGTAATAACTTTATTAATAATTCCGTTGTTTCATTTTACCGACGCGTGAATAAAGTGATGAGGCCCATAGCAATATTAATTTTACGTAAGGCGATAGAATACACAACGTGCATTCAACTAGGTCTTAATCAGGGCTTTCAAAAGTGCCCACTTTAGCGTGAACGGCCTATACCAATTTGTAAAGCAGCAACTTCCAAATTCGTAAAAGTATTTTACTCATATAAAAGTGCGTGCCTTTCAATAATTAAGATATAAACATACATGTCTGTGATTCGCAGGCAGGCACATAGGACGCGCAGCAGTTGAAACCACCCAATCAAGATACTGGATCGGTTCACCCAATCAAGATACTGGATCGGTTGAAGTTGTAAAACGTAGGAATAATTATTAAAATTAATTACCACTTAAAATGTTAGCATAATGATCATGAAAACATGGGGTTTGGCTGTGTTGGGGACACGGCTGTTTGTTTTGCGTGAATACGTTTACATTGACTCGCTCGGACGCCTTGATGTTTATTATACGTTCCCGGCGCAGCTTCACTCGATCATATGGGGTTTTATGGGTGTCGCTTGATTGCTTTTGAGATGCTCTTTCCAACCGTACACGATTTCCGTATTTCGACTTGGCTTTTGCACGAGTATAGACAAACATTGAGTCAAGTTTTCATAATTTTTTACATTAAACTGAAACAATTTCACCATAACCACGCCACACAAATGTTTTTTATACACGCAAATCGATTGATCTTGGCGAGAACTGTCGATCGAAACTTAAACGTGCGTCGTAGCTTCTCCTTGTCAACGTGCGGCGATTCGCACTCCTCACTCAACGTATCATACTTCTTTGATCCTTTGGCAATCGAGTGGTGTAATTGAATTTGGAATGTTGGCGAAAGATTCGTAGCTGCAATGCCAAACTGTATCCCCGATTTTGTTATAATCGAATTTTCTGGATTGCTTCCCACTATGGTTGAAAATTTTAAGACGTATTCGCGTAAAAAATATGATATTGGAATATTTAAGTGTAGCAAATTTGAAATATATTAATGGAATGAACCGTAAAATTTATTTCGTCGACCAGTCGTGTGAGCGGATCCCCGAGCAATTGACGACGAGCGAAAATACCATCGCGGCCAAGACGGTCATCGAAGGATAGGTTCTAACCCACCCAGAAACTCGTTATAGGACGTTCACGCTAAAGTGAGAACTTTTTAAGGCCCTTCTAAATTTTCATTTTAAGCCAGTTTTAATATTTAAGCCATATTTTAATATCAGCATTGTCACGTGACTAATAAATGCGGTGTATAATTTCACCACTCTCAAAAGTTAATGTCCGAGGCTGCAAATAAAACATATTTGTTAGTGGTTAGTGACAGTTGGGAGGGCCTTAAAAAGTGCTCAATTTATCGCGAACAGCATATACCTTCGCGCTCATTTCGCTCGGCAGGCCGCGCGAACAGAGAAGCTCCCGACACCACGGCTCCACTACCAGACGTTCTGAGAACGCCGGAAACGGAGGCAGGAAGGACCTACTGCGGGCTGTTGTAATTACAGAGTACAACCGCCCTTAGAGCGGCGAACGGTTCGCGTAGACGCCATCGAGGGGTTGTTATCAAGATATGCAAATACTCCTGGTGCGCCAGCACCTAGGGCGTTTCCCGCAACGCTAGCCAGGAGGCAGCACGTTTCGCCTGCTCGTGCGTGGGACGTTCCCCTGTGTGCCGGAGCTGCAATAAAGGTAACGAGGAGCTTGCTAGAAGCTCGCAAGCCCACCGGGGTAATGGCCGGCGAGAAGTATTCGCTACATCCCTCTTCCGACACCAAGATGCTTCAGCTCTATCGTGACTTGTATAAGACACCCGCACGGGAACCATCTTCCGTTGTTATTACGTTGCTGGGTTTATTAACGCCCTTAACGCCCTTACTAACGGCCCGACCTTAATGCCGTAAAAATTATCGGAGAAGGTTGGCTGCATACTAAAGTTACCTCATCTGACACCTAAACAAAAGCGCAAACTAAAAACAATAGGCTGTTCACGGTAAAATGAGCCTTTTTGAAAGACCTGATTAAGATCTACTTGCTTGAACGTTGTGTATTCCTCCGCCTTATGTAAAATTAATATTGCTATGGGCCTCACCACTTTATTCATGCGTCGGTAAAATGAAACCGCGAAAGTATTAATAAAGTAAATACTTTCAAATCTGCTCAAGTTTTCACTTTGGTGTATTAAAAAAAAATAGAAAGGGAAAGAATTAATTTCAAGTTATCACAAATGGTTACCTAACATTTCATATTCGACGTTAAGTTGTGGAACTATTTTACATGTATCATTACAAACTTCACTGGGCGCATGTTACTCAGTGCGCCCGTTAAAATATACGCAGGCAGGGGTAGTGACATTTTTCTAATGTTGATTTCGAAAGTGCTCACGTTATCGCGAACAGCCTTTAGCGTCATTCAAGGCGCCGATTCATCACATTTTTTTTCTTCGTCATAACTAATAATTCAGAGGACGTATCTACATTGTTATCACGAACAGGGCAAAAACGATATCTTTCCGAAAATGTTTACATTGTTAATGCGTTCTCCACGTCGATTATTTTTCAGACTTGTAATTGCCAACAAGTACGTGCTTGTTTGAATACGGTCAACTAACTTCGCAGGAAGTAAACAGTATTGGCAGTCAAGCAATGCTGACTTCAGTAAATGTACTAACTGGTGTTTTGTGCCAGGCAGATCATTAAAACTACTATGATTATAGCTAAAACTACGCGCTGTAAAACCCTTAATCGTAGAACTTAGCTTTGGAATAGAGCTGAACTAGTTAGCAGCTACGGCGGGTTATTTCTTGGGTAGTCCTGTACATAATAATATCACAGCTGTAATGCAACTAGAAAAAAAAGTAATCTTGTTAGGCAGCAGTCAGGACTGATGTCAAATTTATGAGTGATAAATTCATAACCCTAAACAACTGAAATTCAAATACTTCTGTAGAGCGAGTTCATCTAACGACTTCTGTGTTTCTTGTTACTAAATAATAAAACTTTAATTGGTGCAGCAACAGTCCTGGGAACTAATGCATTCCCTAATTTTAGACAACTTACCGTGGCTATTCAGGTATGTTTGTAAATCAAGTTAGCAGCAAGTAGTGCAATTTCTGAACATCTTATTCAATGAGAAATTTTTACATGAGCAGCAACTAAATTAATGCATTTCTGTAATACGTACATGAGGTCACGAACGGCGTTAATGATCGTGTGTTTTTTTTTTTCTAAAAAAAAAATATTTGCGTGTCTGTTAATCCTCGGATGATCAAGTTCAAAGGTCCACAGCACATGGCGGAAGGATACCAAGGGCCCGTCTAAAATCACAATTGCGTTAGTATATCGCGTTGTAGCATGGGGTTCAATAACTGTAATTGAATGTAACGTTTACAATACTCGTTCAGTACTAGCGCACATCTTTACACTGCAAGTAACACGGCGTAGCTTTATCGATGGTCATCTTTCACTTTCTTACTTTTTTTTACGTCAGCCAATCAGAATGCAAGGCGTCAGAGTCTGTGTACAAAGAACTGTCGAAATTAATGTCAACATTCTATATATATTGTCCGCTCCACCTATCCCGCTGTTATAAATCGCTAATAACAAAATATTTCATATTGTTACATATAATCGGTCGGCGCCGCGCGGGCATGAAAGAGGACAGATGATAACAGCGCGGCAAGACGATGGAATGATTTGAATGGCGGCGCGTTCGATTAGGCCGCATCAGTTACCTCAAAGCGTGCGGACATTTCAATCTATTTTTCACGCATGCTGCTTACCCTTGCAGCACCGGCGATATCTGAAGAATGGTCTGGATAACTGACCTCATAATCTCAGCGCAACTCGGGATGTGTGGAACCTTCGAGATGGTCAGGACTAGACCATAAAAATTGCGACAGACCTCCGAGCTGGCAGGTGAGTTGGAGTTGGAGCTGGTGAATGGATTAAGTGATCCGAGTTGCGAGCGATAGAAGAGCGAGCTGTGTGCCCAGCAGTGAAGGGAGATTGGCGACTGCGAGTGTCAATGTTTTGAAGGACGAAGCTGGCAGGCTGGACTATTGCGACTAAATGCGTGAGTGAAGGACATTACAACTGAAGGAAACAGATATACCGAACCAATGCTAATAATTAAGAGACATGCAAAATACACGTTATTATTTGAGGATACGTTCAACTTTTAACACTTTTACCTTTCCAATACGTTTGTCATTGGAACATACTTTATTTGACACACCCTGAGTAACTCTGCGCCAATAAATGAACACTTCACAATTGTGTTAACCAATCACGAGCAGTTCAGTCAGAAAGGGAGAAACTTCATAACTATGCAGCAGCTAATGGAGAAACGACGCCAACTCCAGTATATACAGTACTGTTAAGTTTAGCCCGATGACAAATAATAACGCGAATTTTGCAGGTCCGTACTAATAACTAATAATGAGTATGACTTCATTGCAACAGACTATTAAAGACGTCAATTAAAATTGGAATAGGCATTCAATATTGCGCTCAATGTTAAATAGAAAGAGTAAAAGTGGAGACAGCTAATTAATGTTGATAATAGCAGAGTGAATAAATTAGAAATCAATTTTTTTTTGTTAAGACCTCCTCCCTCACGAACTCAGATACGCACCTCAGGCGTCCACGCAAGTAACAATATGTTCCTGTTGCGATGATCACATATATCTACGATATCACACACGCACATAAAAAACGGTGATGAAATACGAAATGGACTAGGCCTACTACACAATCGCAGCGGTCGAGACAAAGTCCATTTTTTATTTTTGAAACGACGAAAATTACAAAAACCAAATACTTAGAGAAACGTTTGGATCGGCACAGTAGATATGCTCCAGTAAGGTCATAACGTGGACGTACTCATCATTTTCCGTCACGTCAACTGCAGATTTTTTTATTATTATATGTTACTGTACGTCATTTGTGACTGGGGACGAGCACTGGCTCAGTACGCTCCACCGACGGCTGTGCATTCAGCAAGGAACAAGGGTGTTCACGTGAGTTTTTGTGCGCGACACACGCTGAAACCACACGCCTACAAATCCGACAAACCTCATGCCGAGGCGTGGGCATATGCGCAAAAAAGAAAAAAAAACAGTTCTCTTCTTTGAATCACGCCGACGCCTCTAGCGTCCCTGCGCGAGCAAGCCGATGACTTTGTTACGTTTGCCGCGTGACGTGAGTGAAAGAAGGTTGAAATGTGGAAAAAGCAGCGGCGGACGACGTGAAACCAGACCCCTGTGATGCGAGCGCTCATTCCCACGCACTGGCAGCCGCTGTAGGCTGCGACGTCAGGCCCAGCTTTCTGATTTTCATCTCACACGGTGAACGTTGCTAAATGACGTCCGTTCAGGTTGGCCGCCCTGTGATCTTTCACATGTGTACATGATGGCCCGTCAGTTTTTCTTTTCTTGCCAAAATTGGCGTCCCCAGAGAGAGCTTTGCAGATCGCGGCGCGGCACGGGGGATGCTGCGCTATGCTGATGTAACGGTGGCCAGAGAGCGGACGAACGATACCTGCGTGGCCGGCTGGTCCAGCCAGCAGCGGCCCCGTCAGACGAACGTTAGGCAGCGGCGAAAATCGTTAAGGATGGCAGGACCAAGGAGATGTCGGCGAAAAAAAAGCGTTTTGCTCAGTTCTCACATTCGTGTATTTATTATTGAATGCTTTATTAAATGGTTAAGTGTTGAAACCAATTGCCTTCTCTTACACTTAACCATTTTTCACATCATACACATATACATTATAACAAATAGCATATATTTACGAGTAAGCAGATCTAGAGACATTCTCTGCACTCAATAATTACTGAATTATGACATTACTAAAAATAAAATTTATCTGTATAAATAAATTACATTTACAAAAATGACTAAATATCTAAAAGAAATAACTAATAGACATTAATGCTAACGAAACAGTACTTATTACTAAAGACCAGTTTTCCCGTAAAAACACACTACATTTAGGTTAGAATTACATGGATGACGTATCAGGAATGCATAGGAACAAACTGTAAATAACATGAAGTAAAAACTAACAAAAGTTAATCAATTTTAATGTGATATCTATGAGATATCAATATGCGATTAAGCAGTTACTATATCTTAATTCAATCTTCCGGTCCCAGTGTCTTGGCAGTTTAATATGCTTCGCTGTCCCACTGATTTATTCCGATTTTCAGTATTCTGTAACGGCGAACATTGAATTACTGAATTACTGCGATTCGAGTGATTGAATTTTATGATTTATAACTTTACTGTTAATTACTTCACACAAATATCAAAACTATTGTTACCAACTGTAAAGGCGTTCCACAACATAACGTTGGACACATCAAACTGATTAATGTAATTCTGATTGAATGCAACAAACAGAGGAGATCTACGAAAAAAAAACTACAATTCGATAATATTATAATCAGCTTTTGCTGAAATATTCTCTGAACAGTGAATCGAATCATAGATGTCCATTTCGGGTAAAGGAAGAGGGGTGTTAGGAATCAATAGCTCTCCTCCCCATCCTTACATAGAGGAGATTTATTAAATTATAGATTTTAAAAAAATACAGAAAACGTACACGTTGTCATAATCTTGCATTCTTTAAAATCCAACCAGTGTTTCTTATAATAAAATACCTTAACTACTTTAATGAGATAGAGCTCTTCGTATGAGATTTTCTAATAATTATTATCCTTGGCTGAAAAAGCAGCTACCGTGAATCAAAACACAAAAAAACACCCTCTAAAGCAGAACATACAATTTTACGGAAGTCATTGCCATGCTGAAACGTCCAACTGTATGGAATTTTTTTTCCTAGGCCAGCGCGTTATTCTTCAGCGGTAACTTATTCAAGGCAGGTTGTTGAATTCGCTGTCTTAACATTGCTCTAACTAGTGATGTTCGAGAGCTGCCGTTGTGTATTTACGAGAGAAAAAAAAAAGTTTAAATCTGAGCTCGGAGATATAACTTTGGTCATAAATATCTCCCCACAGAGTACTCCAGCAATCACGTGACAACACGAACTTCCTGTGGTTTTCAGACATGCCGTACTGGTGCTGTACCACGATCATAATTGCCAACTTCTTTTACAGAAAGTGTCTAGCAATACGCACAAATCACCAGGAGATCACAAATTGTAATTCTCAGTTTAAAATACAAATTTTGACAAAATATTAAAAACATTTGCTTTCATGGCTTCAAATATTGCTCATTACTGCGCGTTAAAGTTACTTACACTGCATGTATCTGAAAAATGTTTAACACGTGTTCGCTATGCATACGTACAAACGTACAGTAGGTATAGGCCATTCGCGGTAAAGTGAACACTTTTGAAAGCCCACTTCATTTGTAATAATAGTCAGTAAATATACTTTATTTTGGCCTTAGGCGTTAACTTCGGAGATCGGTGGAATATACACAATTGCCATGTAAGTAATAACTTACATGGCAATATTTATTTTAAAAGGTGGTCACAGGACAGAGAAATTGGCTGGAAGAAAAAAGTAACTAGGGCGTCAGAACTGCTCACTTTACCGTGAATATAATATAAGCGCAAGATGTATAAACGGACTCTTCAAGTATTTCTCGAGTGTAGAAGTTCCCAAAATTAGGCTTACGACAGGATCAAACCATATTGTTATCCCCGTAGAAGAGAACCCGCGTCACTATCCACGAAGAGATAAACACGCGCAATAAAACATGCGATACGCATTAAATCCTGAACAGTCCTGAAGACACAAAAGTGTGATAACCCAGCAGGAATTTCTTCAAATCACCAGATCAGCTACCAGATTTTGTTAAAGGAAACACTAAATTTTTCGACTTGTCACAAATATGAATTTGGCCGCGCACATGATCTTGTGACATCTCCAGATCTGGAGAGAAAATCACCAAGTTGGTAACAACAATCTATTAACTGCGCCTTGATTCCCTCCTCCACCCCTAGTGGCACAGGGGGTTGCGGCCCTGGAGTCGGAAAGGGTTGAGCGCTGTTCAGGAGGTGGGGGGAAAGCGGTGAACGCACACGGGTAGAGGGTGAGAGCTGAACTTGAGCGCGTAATGGAACACACGGGGCACATTTATATTCAAACTAGAGTGTTTTTGAACCGTTACTAATTTAACCCTCCTCTGCCGACATCGGAGGGTAGGAGGACCCTAAGAGGCGGGGAGGAGGGGGAGGAAGAGGGGTAGTGGAAGGGGGGATGTGAACTCGCCTAGGCTCTGGTCCGCCCCAGAGTTCATCCCCTACGGCTGCTGGGATCACACACGGACCTCTGCTTGGCGTAATAACTGCCCCCCCTCATCTAACGTTTGATATGGCCTGTTCCGTGAACTCTCGCATTCATTTCGGCGTTTTTAGTTTCACAAAGGATAATCGCCAGACCCTTGTTCGATTCCCGGCGGTGTCATCCACAACTTTCTTGCGTGTAAAATGTGACGGACGTTGCCTTTGGCCGGCGAGATTTCTCGTTCTCTCAGCGCTTGCATTCCATCATTGCTTCGTATCCTTTCTACCTCATGAAGGGCTTTCGAAATCTCTCGGCTTTACTACTCTTTATTATAGTTCGCACCCAGAAATGAAACCTGGTGCAACACGTGTTTAAATGTAATAAGTAGGGTCACCTGATTTTCGCGAAACGAATTCCACACATGCTGGGTTTCAGCATGTATGTATATATATATGTATGTATGTTATAAGTGTGAATTTGTGTAGTGTTTGTATGGTTTGGCTTACTTGGCAATCTTAGTTAAATGCCTAATTATTGCTACTTACGTTTTACGTGTTTTCAGCACTTAATTCTATATATGGTTATTTTTCTGTTAATTATTTCTTATATAAATGTTTAATAAGGACTATTTAATTTTTTTGACTCGTAAAAGGGATGTGAAACTCATAAATAATAGTTTATTTTTGTAAGAGAAGGGAAATATACTTTAACTGCGCAAAATAATTATTCATTACCATTAGTGCTGATCTATCCGCAATTTTCAGGGTATTAAACGATTTACGAAAAGTAAACCGTTTTGTGACGATTTGACCCAGATAAAAATGGACAAAGCGTTTTAGGAAGTTTGAAAGAAAGCAATGTCGTGTAAGTTGGTTAAGACACGCCTTAAAACATTCGTTTTCTCTGTTGGTCTCGCGCTAGGCAGCCCAGTTCAGTGTAGCAGAACGTTGATGAGATTTTTTTCTAATTCAAGGTGCATTTTCATTCAACCCTTCTCTATCCACCCCACCCCGGCCTACGCCAGCTCGGCATCACGGCGACATGCATCCGCCAGCGCAACTTCAAAGTAAAATCAGGACGCCAGGGATTGAGACAACTCATTGTAGCAATCACCTGGCCATGGATGCCTAAACGAAGCACAGATATAGGCCACTGCAAGGCAGAGCCCGACGTCTTTCCACATCCGACCGGCGGCCAGGGGAGATCACAGCACGGGTGTGTCCATCCGCCGCCATCCGATGATCAGCTAGATACAGCATCCGGCATCAAGAATAAGGTGGCAACTGCCCATAAGTAGATAACTTATTAACCAGGCGTGCCATCATAGTTGCAACTTAAATTAATATCAATTATTATAGCTCTCCCAAAGTGTCTAATCATTCAGTGTCATGCAAAATGTAAAAGCTTTGTTGTTATATGCTGTTCACGGTAAAATGAGCACATTTGAAAGCCATGCTTAAGATCTACTTGTATGCACGTCTTGTAGTCTTACGTTTTATGTAAAATTAACATTGTCGTGGGCCTCATCACTTTATTCATGCATCGGTTCAGTGAAATTGTGAAATTATTAGAAAAGTAAATATTTTTCAAACCCGCTCATTTTTGCACTTTAGTGCATTAAAAAAAACACAAAGCGAAATAAATAATTTAATTCGTAACAAATGTTTTTATTCGACGTAGTCATATGGAACTACTTTCCCTCATCGTTACCAACTTTACTGGGGGCACTACACTCCGTGCAAGTAGGCGCAGTGACTTTTTTATAAGGTTGATTTCAAAAGTACTCACTTTATCGTGGACAGCCGTTATACTTGTTTCTCGAGCCATAATAAACCCCCTCAGTTTCCATAAAAACTGCTCTACCATTAACTATCATTTCAGCTGTACCCCTAGGCCCTTTTTTTGTTCGGACATTGCCGTAAAACATATCCCGAACAATGTGCGCGAAACCTGTGAAAACCACAGGAGGCTGTACTGCCGATGCATAGGAACTTTGGCGAGGCTTTGACCAGCGCAGGTTGGATTCGGAATTGAATCGCACTCGTCCCCGGGGATGTCCAGCGCAGCAGTCGTCCTCCTCACATCCCGCTCCATTCTAGCCGCTGATAAGCTCTGAATTACGACACCCACGTTGACACTTCCTGCTCTGACCGAGTTTGTAAAGGGGGGGGGGGGGGGAGTGGCACTTCAAATGGTATCTGCCAATCGAGGTATCGCTGATAAACTCTATCTTGTCTAATGTCGCTCAGGGATCGCATGTTCACCGTGACCTCAACTGGATGTCCCATCGCCCACGCACGACCCCCCTCCCCCCCTCCTCATCACCCTCTTTTCCCAAAACCCATTATCCGTGACTATTTTGTATTCACACGCGAATTATTTACATGGCATGATTTTTGGAAGTGACCGGTCAAAGTCAAAATGTTAATGTTTTTATAATATAAAAATAAAATTAACCAAACTATTTACGCAAAATGTAATGTGCACAACTGAAAAAATAGTTTCGTGTTAGTTAATTTTAAGGTATTCTTAGCTAATATTATTGTACGATATTATTCAGGTGAAAGCCACAAATAAACTATATAAAAGAGTCTCCTTCAGCATTTTTTTTTCTTTCAAGTAATGGTCTGCACTTTACAAAGCAGAAAAAAAGTCGGTCAACCACGAAATACATTCCATAGAATATCAATCTGGTTCTGACACGGTAGAGTTCATGCATGTCTGCCTTTCAGCGAGTCTGGGAAACCACGCTTGTAAATCTTCGATCACTGCACTTCCCCCTCCCCCCCCCCCTCAACCCATGAGCTTCTGGCGCCACAAAACTACGAAACAAAAGGGGGAGAGAATATTCCGTTTGCGGACACAATGTGCACACTGCTGCAACGACGTTAAATCACACGCGAATATCAGTTGTCAGTTTCGATTACCCGCTCGGATGGTTTTGCATACACCACAACACAGCATTATCATGCCGCGCAAGCCTAGCAAAAAAAAGTTCTCATTCCATACCACAACACCCCACTACCGAACGCTAACTACCCCACCGGACGGTATAATGATGGCAGTTGCCACCGACGTTTTATTTCCACCCCCACACAACGCGTGACGTTGACACGAGAAAAAGGGGGAGGTAAAACAATTTCAAAATTCTGATACTGGAACAGCCTCCTACCATCACATCCTCGAAACATAAGCCTCGTTGCAGGTTAAGGATCCTTATGTACTGGAACGTTTCCTGTGGAATTCGTTGAGCGCAAAAGCGTAACTCGGTAAAATAAAAGTTCAGGAAATGCGAAAATTTTGCCAGAAATGATAAAACTCTATGTCCCTATCTTTTATATTTTTATCAGTTTAGGAAGTTGGCCAGAATTTTTTTTTTTTTACAGTGTGCGCTCAGATTTGCTAGAGGAATCAACGTCGAGATTCGGCTTCCAGTACAACAATACAAACATGGTTGACATGCACTATGTGTCCTCGTGTCATTAGACTCAGGCGACCCTCAGATAGCGAGACCCCCTACAGCTCCCACACACAATGGCGTGCGATGAGACATCGAGGGGGAGTACAGAGGGCTGTAAAGGCCACGAATATCCAACACGACACGCTTTTTGTCAGCCCCCCCCCCCCCCCACCCAACCGCACTCCCTTTATCCAACACACGCCACAAGAGGCACGGATGGCAGTCCTGCCAACACACTAGATTTCCCACCTAATCTGGTGGATTTTAACTCCTGCCTGGCAGGACAAAACAGTTATACGTTATTCACGATAAAGTGAGCACTTTTGAAAGACCTATCATTTAAATATAGTTTATTTTAGTCTTAGACATTAACAACCGAGTGTGGTGGAATATACACACTGTGTCTATTACTTACATGGCAATATTCGTCTGAAAAGGATGGCTAAAGAATAAAAAAAAATGGCTGAAAGGAAAACCTAACTGTAGGCTATTCACGGTAAAGTGAGCACTTTTGAGGCCCTACTTACTTTTTTCTTTCCGTAATATTTTATCCTGCAACCACCCTTTTAAATAAATATTGCCATGTACGTAATAAACATTGTGTATATTCCACGGCAATCGTAAGTTAACGCCTAAGGCTACAATAAAATATATTCATTCTCTGTTATTTCAAATGAGAGGGCTTTCAAAAGTACTCACTTTACCGTGAACAGCCTTTATGTAGTAGCCAGTGTATAAAGTGATTTTATAACAATTGACTGTGAAATGCGTTGGGCAGTTTTCCAGAAGGAAAATTTTACTATAGTTTCCGAAAATGTTATTAAAATGTGTATATTGCAAAGTGGTATGTACGTATTTCCTGCATACTTTTCGGATTGATGGACATGAGTTAGTGGAATAATTTTTTAAAATGCCCATAAAGTTATAAAGAAAATCTGTCATCACGAAACCTTACAGATCTCGTATTGAAGGGGAAGCATTCTCTTCGAGCGCTGAAGTTGATAAAATCCAATAATTCCCGATGGTCTCTAAATCAGTAAACTTAATTTCCTGATTGTTTCCTCGATCGGCATTGTCGTTATTCAAGGGGTTACGTGAATTTGCGTAAGCCAGTAGATTCTGGATTGTAAGTTGTTCGCGGTAAACTGAGCACTTTTGAAAGCCCTGCTAACATCTGCTTGTATTCAGATTGCATATTCTTCCACCGTGTGTGAAATTAACACCGCTACCGCCTGAGCTCTTTACCCGTGCATTGGTCAAGGGAAACTGTGGAATTATTACGAAATTAGATGCCGATTTTACAAATTTGTTCATTATATTATTTATAATCATTAAAAAAAAAAAACCGAGAGCACAAAAATTTCAGTATTTACCTACGTTAACGAAACACGTTTAATTTAACGTCAAAACATGGGACTTGTTTTTTCCTTGCGTTGTTACCGACCTTGCTAGGCGAATGCCATTAAGTATGCACGTTAAAATATACGCAGGTAGGAGCAGTGACATTTTTCAAAGGTTGATTTCAAAAGTGCTCATTTTATGGTGAACATCCTCTGGTGTAATTCACTGTCAACGTGTTGGCAACACTGACGACAGAACATGCAATTGGGGGGGGGGGAGTCTCCCTACTCCCTGGCAACGGCAGGGGTGTGTCTGCCGCATCGCACAACGACGTCACGAGACTCTCGCCTGAATGTCAGGTGCCTCGCAGGCCACGTCGTCTGCTACACGTATCTCGACTACTACAGAGGCTGCAATGGCCAAGGGATCATCTTTTTTTACTTTTTGTTAACAAATTAGAAAGGCTTATTGTTAATTCATATTTTTTTATCTTTGACAAATAGAACATCGCCATCTATTTTTACTTTCGTACCATCAATTTTAAAACATTGCCCATCTCCTCGTGAACCAAATAGCACAGACAGGGCGTCGCTTCCTAACACGCCGCGTGTCGGCCGGGAGTTACCTTCCAGCCTTTACTACATGACCAAGTCAAGTTCACTCCAGGAAAGGGGTGAGACTGGAGCGCTAGCGTAGGTTGGTCACTATGACACCCGCACCAGAGCGATTTATCTTTATCCCGGAGAAGGGAGGAAGGAGGAAATAAGATAGGAGGGATGCACACTTGGCTTGGTCGAGTAGTAGCTGAGAAACCGAATTCCAAGCCATTGCGAAAGCTAAGGAAGGGAATAAATAAAAGGATATTATAATTTTCCATAATGACGACGTGACGTTTGTTTACATTTGCTTTCACAGCAAACCTAAATCTGATAACGTTTTTCGTATAGTAAAGTTCAAATGAGAAAATAGTCTCGGCGCAGCTTTTGAGGGATGGAACATAAGTGAGGGTGGGGGGGGCTCTCCTGGACACTCGCCGCTGGAGGGAGGGAAGTGACAAGACACTGCTGGCACTACACGCACCACACTGATAACATCGTTCTTTAACGCACGACTTCAGTGTAAATATACAGCCCGATTTCTTCGAAATTAAGCCCCGAAACTGGCCGGAATTTTCCGATCGGTCCGGGACAAAAATCGCCCACTTTAAACAAACTATTTGGCGCCAGCCATATCGCTCTCAGACATCCACGAGTTAACATGTTTTACATGACTTACTACCCTTTTAGTCACTCGTCGCAGTACATTCCGGCATGCATTTACTCACAAATTAGCTTATTTTAAGTTTTTAACAAACTCACTAGATATGAAGTAAAATACTGAAACAACCTCACTGAATTAAATTCCCGCGCAACTTAAATTCACCACTGCAATACACATATAATAAATTTAATTATAATAATCATTGCCACTCCAGTCACGGGAAAGCTACTTATATCGATAATTTAACTTCATTTGGCTAATAACCTCCGCTTTTTATACCAAACTGTCGCTAGCTCTCTCACAGGGAACTCGTGACAGTACTTCCCAAGACCTGAACTTTAAAATTCCGCGCTGATAAATTCAATTATCTTCGCCACTCTCTTTTATCCCGTACAGGTAGGGAAAAAGAGAGTAAAATACAACTACGGAAACAGCTCCCAGACGCTACCCTGGGAATCCTATAAAACAATGTTTGCTCTGCAGCATTAAGTATTTTTGATAGGTGTGGAGGGGGAGGGGGTTAGCTTCTCCTCGCCTCCACAAGCTAACTGATAACCAACTGGGTGGCCAAGGTCCCTCACAAGGGACCGACCCTCCCCCGCGCTGAGGGAGTAGCGTCCCAGTGATGTAAAATGGCGTCGTTCTCTGCTAACTCGCTGTTAAATACCGCGTATTTTGGACTGGCGATATGCACGAGTGGATCAGCTCTCGCCCAACCGCTCTCGGCCGCTGTCACTACTGAACTGAACAACCCCACCCCCCTTCGTACAGCGGCAATGAACTCTCCCGATTCTCCCGACGCGCTTTCGACTCCTGCGCATTATTTTCTCATTTGGATTTCACTACAATTTCACTGCATCATATTTACATCAAAACCTGGTCTAAAGTAAATTAGCTTGTCAAAGCACTTGTGATAGTCAAGTCGAAACCACGTGGTTTCTTCAGTTCTGTAGGAATATAAGTAGTTGCAAACATGTATTGGGGCAGATTTCTGAACAGTTGGCATGCACACTACGCCGTCGTGGGAAGAGATTGGCAGCAATGTAGCGCGCGCTCTGGCGGCTGTGGGGAGAGAGACTAAAAGGTCGCGGAATGCGGCAGCTAGGTAGCCACACCTGGCCGGGCGTAAGCTGGGTCCATTCGCCACAGGGATTACTGGATTTGTATATTTTCTCTTTGTCAATGCACATCTCTGGGCTGGCGGCTTCTGCTGGAATCCCCAGTACCTTCTCTGCAGCAAGCTGTCCAGTGTTCCTACATCTGGGCATCTTAGCCCAAAGTACTACACTCTCTTTGTTTAACTTCATTTGCTTATCCCCTTAATGTTCAGCCAATGACCGATTTATAAAAATACTACAAGTTAAAAAAAAAACAATCGAAAAAAAAGTATATTCAGAATTATTCAAAACAGTGTTTTACAGAATAAAGGAATTTTTTAAACTAGTTACTTATGTCGTTTATACTTTCCTAAACTTACATATACCTGGTTACAATGAACTACAAAAATGACATCAAAAAGTTACAATTGTTTATGTTCTTATATATCTCTATAGGTAGTATAAATTTCTGAGTGCACTTTGCTGCATTAGCAATTTGCATATATGCGAAGACATATTTCCATATTCGTGTTTACAGTTTCAACATTCGGCGAAATTGTGTATCGAAATAATCACATCCCAGCAGCCTGAATACGCAACATCTTATACAGTATGTGTCTGCGGAGAACTGAACTAAACATTTCATTGGATGTCACACTTAGCTATCACCGTGTCTTTTGTTCACCTTTCCACAGAGAGCTAGCTAGACTTCAAACACACCTACAGTTTTCTAACCTACAAGAAAACATAGATCAATAGCCAATGAACATCTAACTGGGACTTGGGTACACAAAGGATTGTGGGAGTTTGACTTCTAGTCAAATGCGTCCGTAAAATTTTCGTGTGTGTATTCATCAGATGTACCGATTACTAGGGAAACACAAAATTTCGCGAAAAGGTTTCACGACTAGTTGTATTTCATAACACTTTAGCTGAAATCCACTTCCGTGATTGGATGATCTAGATGTCACGCGTCTTAAGTGTCTGGCCACGAATCAGACGTACAGTGTCGGAGGTAACATAATTCTGATTGGCCAGTCAGCTAAGCAAATGTCTTCCGACACACGCTGCCAATAAACAAAAGGAAACTGCTGGTACGTGATTAGGGTATTGGAATCCAGCATGCGCGGTAATCGTTTCGCGAAATTCGGGTGCCCCCGCCGATGACTACTGACTTGGAAATATCACGGGTTCATTTGACGGCTAGAATAAACTTGACAGTTCAGTGTACGAACCAGGAGCTGCCATATGTTGATTGGCTGCTATCCTCATGATAAGCACTTCAGTGTGTCGCCATGTTGTACGTGTTCACGGTAAAGTAAGAAATGTTGAAAACAAACCTTATATCGCGAATGTAAATTTTAAAAGTGATAGCCACTGAATGTCGTTTTCCTTGTTTTACACACATTACAGTATATTGGCAACAAATATACACTCCTGGATATTCTACAGCTTTACATTGGTCGTTAAGGGGCCACGGTGGTTTAGTGGCCAGGCGACTCGCCTCCCACAAAGGCGAACAGAGCTCGATTTTTGGTTGGGTTGCTCCCGGATTTTCGCACGTGGGAATCGCGCCGGACAATGCCGCTGGTAGGCGGGTTTTCCCGGGCATCTCCCGTTTCTCCCCCGGCCTGGCATTCCTTCAAGACCTCGGATGTTTAGAGCCGCCTAAATATCTTCACCCCACTTCCTGGATCGCTCATGGATAAAGCGATCAGGCACGTGGTAATATTGCGTGTTACATAAGTCGGGAGCATACGAAATGTAGATCCTTAGCAGTGCTTTCTAAAATATTTCGTTGATCGTGAACAGCCCGTAACGCAGGGTAGAAGTACGTGAGGGAATACGGGAGTTGGCAGTGCTGGTTCCCCGAGCCCTGCCTGGTGGTATACCTAGGTAAGTGACTTGGCAAGACTGCGCGACACGTCACGCCACTTCAGTTAGCGGTACATGCGAGAGTGTCTCTCCGCAGGAGGTTAATGAGCAGATAGTTATGAGAATGTGCTAAGTGGCTGTCTGAGCGGCTAGCAAGCCTAAGTCGCCGCCATCTCATTCCATATGTCACTCTCGTCACCACAATGGCTTTACCGACCCCCCTCCCCCCCCCCCCCCTCAAACAAAAACCCACGGATGGGACAGATAGTTACTTTCGTGTAACGTGTTCCATAGTACCAGTCTATTTTTGTAACAGGTTACTGTAAAACCTTTCTCGCCTGCCCCCATGTACTGGGAACGACGATTACGTTCAAAGTTCCAGAACATGTCGTTCCAAGAAATAACGATCGCGCATGCGCACTGTTGCAAACCAAGGCGTTACAAAAAAGAATATTTACACATGCGCGCCGTTGCAGGTCAGACGTTCCAAAAAAAATAACTTTTGTGCATGCGCAGTAGTCAGGCGTTGGTTTTACGGTCCGACCTCACCCGCCATGTTGAAGTTTCCATGTATGTCATATCTTCCTTTTCAGTGAAACAACCAAATATTTGTCACTATAGCATTATCACAATTGACAATCCCCTTCCAATTTAGTTGGTCAAACTTCATTCAAATGTAATATGGTGATTGCAAATGGCATTAATCTGTTCATAATTCTCGAACAAATACGGCATGACTACGAAACGAATTTTCAGAATTTATGTTTGTACTTCAGCGTACCGTATATTGACATGATTGCATAGTAGCAGTTTCGTAATAAAATTTGGTATACAACTGAAATAAGCTAGAACCAATAATTCAACATGGCGGGCGTGTGAGGCCGAGCCTTAAGTGAGACAATCCAAAACGTTCCAAAAATAATTGGACAAACAATGGAACATGTTACTCGTGCAACAAACTGTTACCAAGCTGTAACAGTTTTTTATAACAACGTAACATACAAAGTACGACAAACTGATAGATCACAATCTGGTATTAGGTTGACAAATATACACAAAATAGTATTTGCACTATTGATCACTCCGCTGATACAAAATTACGTTTACAGTCTCTATTACGTATAGGCAGAGAGATATATTAGAGACGCTATTTACATACACCGTATATAAGAACACATCGAGCGAAATCAGCTGGCAGTTATTCTCAGAGAAGACACGAGAAAGTGGGACGGCTGGCGAGACGGACCTCGCACAAAAGACGAAAGGTCGGTTGCCGCAATGGACCTTGGCAGAGTACACCCGAATAAGGCGACACGCGCGCAGCTTCCGCAGTCTGCAACTGTGTCCGCCCTTCTTCCCGTCCACCTTGACCTCTATACGCGTGCCGACACGTTCCCAACCGTTTGCATCGTTCGGCGCGTTCGCATTCGTGCAGCGGTGGCGAAGGAGCACCCGTTTCCCAAATCGCCCGGCAGTAAACACGTTGCATCACGCAAGTCACAAAACAACTGGAACAGCACAACCATCGGGTGAAGTTACAACTTAAATAAAGTGAAGTTATATTTCTATAAAAGCGAGCAGAATTATTTTGGATGTTCCTAGGCTTATAATTTGCATACATTAACAACTCTCAATTGGATTTGCGGTGCTGGCAACACAGCTGTGACCTGAGAAAATAGTGGATGAACGCTGCATTTGACCTTTAAGTTTGTATTTTACGTTTGATTTCCGACATGTTGTTTCGTATGGAACTTGCCACAATGGAACTGCCAAAGGTAAAAGCACTTCTGACTTTAAGCCCCTGTCACACTACCAAATTTTTGCCTTCGACTACATATATTTGCCAGTAAAATATGGGGACAAAATACGGGCCATCAAATTTTTCCTTCTGACAAATTTTATCAAATAATCTTGAATGTGTGTGGAAATGTGTCACACTGTCAAATTTTTTTACTGGGAGAATCTAATTTTAATTATTATTTTAAAAATTATTTTCATACAGAGATATTACTTATGTTTTTCCATGCGGTCCAGTCCACTACAGGAACAAATGTAAGTAATATTGTAACTTATTTTCGTTCTTTTTACAATTTTATTTATGGAGATGTTTCCTGCACAATAACATTTAAAGCCTCTGAGTTCGTAGAATTCAGTGCAATACTCATTAAAAATAGCATTGATGCCCATGCAGCTTCTACATATTTTAACTTCGTTTCCAGCTATTTTTTTTTTTGTTTTTTTTTTGTTTTTTTTTTTTTTAACGTCCATTTTTGTCGTGCACGATTCTGATTGGCCGGTATTTGACAGCCTCAGCCAATCAGAATCGTGCACGACAAAATGGACGCTAAGAAACTTTAAAATAACGAACGATAACTGGAAACTAAGACGGTCATAAAGATAATTAACTGGTGTAGAAGCTGTCGGAGCATGACTGCTATTTGAACTGAATATTGCATATCATATTACGAACTCAGAGGGAAAATATCCCTGCTAAATAAAATTTAATTTTAGTTTAAGAAGCAAAATTAAGTTAACAAAATGCCTTACAATTATTCCTGCAATTGACTGCATTGAGAAACAAAAGCAGTATCTCAGTATCAAAACAATTTTTTAATACAGATTCTCTCAGTAAAAAAATTTGCCAGTGTGACACATTTTCAAACAAATTCCAGATTATTTGATCAAATTTGTCGGAAGGAAAAATTTGATGACCGTATTTTCTACTTCGGCCTTTATTGCCAGATATAGTTGAAGGCAAAAATCTGGTTTTATTCGTAACCTGGGTAGAATAAACCTTACCCTGGTGGTCTCGGGCATCTGCAGAGCTACCAACTAGACCAGACGGGCGGAAACCAGACAGTGTGGGCCACGGTTGGAAGAGTGGGGGAAGGGTTGGCAACGACATGCCAACATTACAACGGGAGTTAATGCGGCGAGAGGAGCACAGCTGCGTAGTCGCGTGAGGGGAATGAGGAAGGGATGGGTCGGCGCACGTGCGGGCCGTCCTTACAACCCCCTCGCGCGGGTAATTAAAGGGGGTGGAAGAGTGTCAGCTGCAGCAGGTAAGGCGCAAGCTTCCATCCCCTTCCCACAAAAACCTCTGGACATTATAGCCCGTTTACGTCTGGTCGACCCCCTCGTGTGTGAACTTGCGCGGAAACGAACGCCCCTATTGGACCCGCACATCTCTCTTCCCGCGCTATGCAAATGTGTGTTATAGTTCATCCATGACTACTTCCCCCTTTTCTGAAGCCCTGCTAAAGTTCTAGGAACTTCCAGGACATTATTCCGCCAGGCTCACGTATACAAAGATTTTACTAAGCCTAGAAAAATACACTAGAATAACAACGCACCGCATTCGTGGACACCCAGTTTCACAATATTTTTCGTAGGAACCATTTCTTACTAGCATTACTAACACGCCTATTTTCTCACTGTTTTTATTCGCATTAATTATTAATTATATACTATAATGTGTACATAAATTACAAGTAAATGTTGACTTGAGGGGAACGAAAGATATGATATAAGCCGTTCACGGTAAAAGTGCCAGTTACTTTTTCCTTTCGACCAATTTATATCCTTCCACCACTTGTTAATGTAAACTCTGCCATGTGAGTAATAAGCACAGTGTATACATTCACCACGCAAAAAATCAAAAGTCCGAGCTTAAAAAAGTGCTCACTTTACCGTGAACGGCCTATACATTAATGTTTACACTAGTAAAAAACGCTAGTAATACACTACATAGTTAGGAAACAACCAAACAAGTTATATATGGGGTGATTTTTCAAAGGTATGATTCAAAAAAGCATGAAGATACCGGAAATAGACTATAAATAAAAGATCAGTTGCAATGGGCCCAATGGAAGTAAAGGCGATTCATGCCAACATAAAATGTGTTTCCCCCATTTTGCAGGTTGCTCTATGCCAATCGGCTAATCGAGTAAGAAAGGGAGGGGAGAAGCGGTTTACACACTAAAAAGAGACGTCAACTCAACCAACGAAAATGGCCCTCACATCCAAACCGCATTGGCAGAGACATGCGAAATTCGCGTTATTATTTGACGACAGACGAGACTTCAAACACTTGTGTTTTGTATTGCCTTATCATTGGACTACAGTTTGTTAGTACGCGGACCAATACGGCTTTGGACCAATAGGAAACCACTAAAGAGAAGCTGGCCCAATCACGTCCAACCAAGTCGAAAGGGAAAATGTGTCCTCACTGCTGCAGAAGCCAATAAAGTGACACCGGTTCGAACATGTATAGGACAGTTAATTTTAGCGTGCTGATAGAAAATGACGCGAATTTTGCATGTCTCTACGTATCGGAAATTAATGCAGCCATAAAATAATTTGTAGTATGATGATAATACAATGTTCGTAGCATAGTTACGTATACAAAAATACAGTATCACGGATCCATTATTCAGTTACAATTTCGCTGACGGACTACCTAGGACCTTCTCTTGACGACTGGGAGATTGCAGGTTCTCGTTCTCAACTGTAATAAGCAAAGGATTTCCCGCCCTTTTTAAAAGCAAGTTTATGTCAGATGTACGTCTTGCAGTTTTTACTGGGGTGCAACCTGTTTTTCATTAAACGATTCCACAACTAGTCTACGCTCCAAAACATTCAGCTCAACTTTCGTCATCGGATGATTTTACACATCGTCCGTCATCGCTGCCCACCATCCAATCACGGACGTCCATTATCGGAAGGAAAAAAAAAACTTAATTCTGATTGGCCCACAAGTGTAGAAAAAATCCTCCTCGCCAAGACACCTACCAATAACGAAAGGAAAGCTGCAACTGTACAAGTAAATGCGGTTTAAGTTAAACGGAGCACTTTTGAAAGTCCAGCTGAATATCTACATGTATGCACATTGTGTATTCTTCCACCACGCGTAAATTAACGTTGCCATGAGCCTCATTAATTAATTCGTGTGTCGAGCAAGTGGAAGTGTCGAATTATTTTAAAAATGCAAATATTTTACAAATGTACTAGCTAGCTCTTAACTATTACATGCTTAAAAAAAACATAAAGCGCAAGAAATAATTTTTGTGTTCACTCATGTTTACCAAACACTTTAATTCACCGTTAAGACATGGAACGTCTTTCTCTTGGTTGTAACCAACTTTACTGGCCGCATACCAATCAATGTTCCCGTGAAATTATATGCAAGCAGGGTCGGCGACATTTTTCAAAGCTTACTTTCAAAAGTGCCGAATAACATTTGAAAGAATTGCTGACCGGGATGCAGATCAAAGGAAACACAAGAACAGTTGAGTGGAGAAATTTGCGCTGTTCTGAACGAGATCTTGAAAAACGGGAGATCCCCGAGAAAACCCGCCGACCAGAGGTATCGCCCGACACGAGATTCCCACTTGCGAAAATCCGGGTGCGACACCTGGCCGGGGTTTGAACCCGGTTCGCTTAAGGCGGGAGGCGAGTGGTCCAACCGCTAGGCCACCGCGGCCCCGTCACAACAGGGCGTGTATATCACCGTCCTCGCTGCATCTACGGCGGCGATGGACGACGCGAGGTCGCCGATAGAGACAGTTTCCGCCGTCGTGACGCGCTGTTTATCAGCGTGTGTGATATACTGGGTCAGGCCGCGGGGGTTGTCGAGGGGGTGGACTGCGAGGTAGGGTCACGAGGGTCAACCCCCTACCTCGTCCCTCACCGACCACCGCACAACACACGACCAGCAACCCGGGCCATCAATCTGAGGATCGCGCCAGCCTTCACTTATCCGCGGGGGGAAGACCAGCCATCCCTCATCGTCCACCCCACAAACCCCTACCGCCCGCGGGGACATGCTTCACCCAGAGGCCGCAGCGAGGAGCCACTGCACCCACCAACCACCTCCACCTCGCGTTATTAATTATTGTCAATTACGTCACCTTGCGCGGCCAGCGTCAACCAGCCGCGTTGAAGCATCACTGCTGAATACCCTTCATTATTCCTCATTAACGGGCGTCCCTTTAAAGCATTCCTGCTATCTGCATGAGGAGGAATATTAGCGGGGCAATCAACCAGCCTAAACCTCACAATTACAAACGGCACGCTCCAACCCCGCTCACCCTTCCAACTAGGGTTGCCCACTTTGTTTCGGACTTCTCATAATCGAACCTTCCGATAACCCGAGAGAAGATATCTCACCCCAGTGAAATGATCGAGGAAAAAGAACAGTTTTAAATAGTATCTGCAATGCGCAGAAGTCGGTATTACACATCAGCCGACATTTTCTCCGAACAGTTACTTCAACAGTGAGGTTTGCATCTACGAATTAATCACCTTTACTACAATCTACACCAACACACTGGGAAGAAAATATACTGTACGCGTCCACGAACGCAGTTCAGCAAAGCTGGAAGTAACTTTGAATAAACTACACAGTAGTTTCCAAATAAAAACTATAAATTTCTTTCAACTACTCGAAAGGACATTATCATTTGTAAATCCTGCAACACAGTAGAGGACACTTGACTGCGGAAAACGAAGTCCGCCCTCCCCTTCCCGCAAAAAGTGTGATGACCAAGCCAGTAATGAACGTTGTACAGCACAGTACAGCGTAGTAGAGTGGTCCAGAAGACTGGTGAGTGGAAATACAAAAAGTGTGATGACCAAGCCAATAATGAACGTTGTACAGCACAGTACAGCGTAGTAGAGTGGTCCAGAAGACTGGTGAGTGGAAATACAAAAAGTGTGATGACCAAGCCAGTAATGAACGTTGTACAGCACAGTACAGCGTAGTAGAGTGGTCCAGAAGACTGGTGAGTGGAAATACAAAAAGTGTGATGACCAAGCCAATAATGAACGTTGTACAGCACAGTACAGCGTAGTAGAGTGGTCCAGAAGACTGGTGAGTGGAAATACAAAAAGTGTGATGACCAAGCCAGTAATGAACGTTGTACAGCACAGTACAGCGTAGAGTGGTCCAGAAGACTGGTGAGTGGAAATACAGAAATCGAAGTAACTGTTATTCCTGCAGTGATGAAAACAGTACTTAACTAGTCCATTCACGGTTACTTCCAACTTTTCTGAAGCACTGCCAAAGTTATACTTCCAGGATATACCTCCGCCTCATGCAAACAAAGCTTAATCAAGTCGAGAAAATTTCACGAAAGGGACAGCGCACCGCATTCGTGCGCACTCAAGAGTAATAATATTTTGCATAAGAACTATTTCTTACCAGGCATTACGAACAAACATTTTCTGTTTTTACTAATATTAATTAAAACGAAATATTATGATATTGACATATATGAAATATAAATAACCATTCTACCTAACCAAAAATAAGTTACTCTTATATTATTTATGTTAAAACAAGTATAAAACTATTGTGGTACACGGCGTAGTTAGGAAACAACCAATGGGGTAATTTTTCAAAGGTTTGATTTAAAAAGTGTGAAGAATATGAGAATGGACCAGTACATGTGTGCAGATCTCAGATTGTTAACCTTCAGGCATGAAAATAAAATCATATAGAATGCAATAATTAACAAAACATAATAATTATTATTATTATTACTATAAACTCCCGTCGATTATAACGCAGATAATTCTGCCACACAGCCGGTGTGAGCTGGCTAAAATCTCTCGACAGTGTTTTTGCACATGCTAAAATTACCCGCACCGCGCAGCTTCGGTGATACGCGAAGAACGCCGCACGCAGCGAGTTGAAAAATAACACAGCCCACTGCCTCCTGGAGCGAAGTCTGCACGCGTGCGGTTACTGACAGCCAGGCGCTGGCAAGAGACCCCAGCCATCTTAACACAGCCCACTGCCTCCTGGAGCGAAGTCTGCACGCGTGCGGTTACTGACAGCCAGGCGCTGGCAAGGGACCCCAGCCATCTTAACACAGCCCACTGCCTCCTGGAGCGAAGTCTGCACGCGTGCGGTTACTGACAGCCAGGCGCTGGCAAGAGACCCCAGCCATCTTAACACAGCCCACTGCCTCCTGGAGCGAAGTCTGCACGCGTGCGGTTACTGACAGCCAGGCGCTGGCAAGAGACCCCAGCCATCTTAACACAGCCCACTGCCTCCTGGAGCGAAGTCTGCACGCGTGCGGTTACTGACAGCCAGGCGCTGGCAAGAGACCCCAGCCATCTTAACACAGCCCACTGCCTCCTGGAGCGAAGTCTGCACGCGTGCGGTTACTGACAGCCAGGCGCTGGCAAGAGACCCCAGCCATCTTAACACAGCCCACTGCCACCTGGAGCGAAGTCTGCACGCGTGCGGTTACTGACAGCCAGGCGCTGGCAAGAGACCCCAGCCATCTTAACACAGCCCACTGCCTCCTGGAGCGAAGTCTGCACGCGTGCGGTTACTGACAGCCAGGCGCTGGCAAGAGACCCCAGCCATCTTCTCGTCGCTTTCGGGATGCCGAACATTTAACTAACACCTACCGGAAATCACCGCGAAATTCCTTCTGTTACGAGTAGTGATCAGGCCTTAGCTTAGCGGCCTGCCTGGTCACACATTCGCATATTTATCCAGGACACGGGCCGTAGATTGTTGGAATTAGTTGTGAAATTGCAAAACAACCCTCCACAGGCCAGTATATAGAGACAACGCATCAGATATATAGGGTAGTGGAACCCCTCGGACGGGGTCTTTTTGTCGTCGGGCCATTGGAAAGAGAAGGTTACTGAAGATGGGTCTGTGCGGCCGTCGACTTCCGCCATTTTAATCAGCCTCCGGAATCATGAACATGGTGGGGACTCTCCTGTTAGACTTTACATTTAGAATGTGGATAGTTTAAATATTTATAATTGGATATAATTAATATTTCATTGTATTTGTATAGCTCTCCCCGTTTATATTCAGTCATATTAATATAGGAATAATATTGCACATCCTTGTTAAATAAACCCATTTTATATAGTCTTCATTACATAACTCTTATTAATAACTTGCAATGCACTTATAACCACGTTAAGTTATGATGTACCATAAAATAATATATCACTTCCATGTCATTCAGAAATTCCAAAATCGTACACGAAATGTACTGTAGCAGTCTAGGCGTCCGCGCGCCTTAATTATTCTATGGTGACCATGTGTCCTTCCTTAATCGCTGTCCTGAGGCATGCGAAAGGCCAAAAAAAGTAATGAAATTTCCATCTTCAGCCAAGTGACCTGCGAAAAGTCCTGTTGCGTTGCACATAAATATATATTATCTTCACATACAGTGATTTTCACAAACTGATTTTACAAAATAACACATTGCCCCGTGCCATTCATTCAAATATTTTTTTTTTCTTCGAAGAAATGCAGATATTATACTGTTCCACTAGTGTGTGTTAGTTCACAATTAAATTTTAATAAGGATTTCGATTTATATCCACATTTTTATTTGGTATACTCCTTTAAATGTTCCAATCACATTAACTTGTATATACAGAACTGTTATACCTGAACATTAATCATATTCCTTTTATTATAAATCACAATTATTCGGACAGTACTCTACTTCCTGCATTAACAAATATGGTCACCCTAGATGATGATGCATACGCTCCCGCAGTTATTATTCATTTAATTCCGCTAATCATATTTCGTCGGCATACACGAAAACAGAAAACGACTCGCATAGCCTTCCGCTTTTTACTCTGCCCTGCAATTCGATAGCAAAAACTCCAAAATTCCAGTAAATTCATGGAGCATCTTTAACATTACAATTAAGGAGCTACATGGAAAAAGCACACTTCAAAATGCATATGAAATGCACCGACTGAATCTATTTGAAGAACACGTTACTGAACTTACCTTCTAATTGGGAATTGCTATAAATTGAATGTATTGCTACACGCGGCCGCTCGCCTTTTGTGTTCTTGCCTTGTTTTGAGGTATGTATTGTGTTGTATTAACGGTTTAATTCCTTTTTGCATATTATAATAACTTTTACGATTATTAACAGTATTGATTATGTGTTTTTGCAGATTTCGCCGTGAAATGAATCGGAGGCGAATTCGTTCTTCTGGTTATTGCCCGAGGAAGGTTTATCGTAATATTACGTATTTTTACTAAGGATGGCAATAAAGATGACAGGTCTTGGACAGTTAAGATCATTGATATGGAAGAGAGTTTTTTTGTTGTCTTTTTCGTACGTTTTGGTCTTCAAGGAATAACTGTTAAAGCTGGCAGTGGTTTGTTGGAAATGTGTTTCTTCAGAACGTCTCATGACGAGAAGGAGCCTGCACCAAAGGATATTAGTGAGATTGATCCAAACAGGATAATCTATTGGAAGACTTTTCCAGTTCATGAGGGCAAGGCAGACAATACTGCTGTAATTAGTGTTTTTTTGGTAATGCTGATCAGATTTGGTTGTATCGGAAATTAGTTGGTACTACTGACGACATGCATATTCTTGGTCATGTGGAATTGTTTTCATTCAGTGACAGAGTTACAAATCGAACGTCGCGGAATACTGACGCGTGCCGCGATAAAGCTATCTGAACTGATGCCGCTCCAGACCCTGGAACATTGAACGACTTGGGTGGTCGGTGTGCGAATTTTCTGGTCATCTTCAACCTCGGCACGATTCGTGGGGGGCAGAACATTCCAGGGCTGGGACGCCTCAGGTATATTAGCCACGGCATGTCTCTGAATCGGGAGTCTGGAGCCTTGTACGGCCACGAGCTCCTGTTGTGTGATACCATCGGAGAGACGAAAGTGAACAGTAAGTGTATATATAGGCTATCCACGCACTGTTTAAAAAAAAATCCTTCATTTTACGGAAAAGTGCTGGTTAAATTTACCCAGGAGTGTCCGTAAACTCTCCGTAAAATTACGGACACATTATTTCTCAGAAACGGACTTTCCGTAAATTTCACGTAACCTCTCCGTTAGTTTCCGAGTTACTTTTCAGTACTTTCCGTTTAAAATAAAAAGTGATAGTAAAAATGTCTTTAATTTTCCTTATGTGGGTGTTCTACCGAGAATAAAAAATTATATTAAAAAAGTTAAAATATTTTGCACTTCAGTGAGGTTTGAACCGGGTCAAAAATTACTAGGCCACGACTTTAATCATTCACCTACGACACTCACTTGAACAGTGTGGTATAACTTTTATATTTGTATTTGAAAGGTAAATGTTGCGAAATGTTACAGACGCCTCATGCAATTTTTTTAAGTTTCAAAGAATAGGTCATAGTCCCGTGGATAAACTTCACTGCCGCAGAAATGATAATTTTCTTGTTACAGTGGAGAAGAAACCTTCGTGTAGAATCGGCATTGTTCGTCCCCGTAACTCGAAGCCAAAGGGAATACGGAGACTTTCCGTATTTTGTATTTACGGACTTAACTCCGTTTTTCGTCATTACGGATTGCCTTTCCATATATACACTGTACATTTCCGTAAAACTTTCCGTAAATATATGGAAGTTTTTAACAGTGCGGTAAAGTGAGCACTTTTTAAGGCCCTCCCAACAGGTATTGACCACTAATAAATATATTTTACATAAGCCTCAGACGTTTACATTTGAAGGTAGTGAAATGCATACACTGTGTTTATTAGCCACATGACAATATTTATACTAAAATTTTGTGGCAAGATAGAATTGATTCGAAGGAAAAATTTAGCAGGGCCTTAAAAATTGCTCACATTACGGTCAACAGCATATAGTCTACGAGCACAGGAGAGTAGAGAGAGAGAGAGAGAGAGAGAGAGAGAGAGAGAGAGAGAGAGAGAGAGAGAGAGAGAGGATGATTGGATGGTGGGAAAGTGGGACTGGATGCATGAGTGGTGGCAGACATTTGGAATTACGTTAATGTATGGCGGCAGACATTTTGATCTCATAAGTGTAAATAATAAATGAGAATTAAATCATTCATACCCAGTGTACACAAATGTGTACATTACACGTGATGGTAATTTTTGGTTTGTACTGCACACTGCGAAGCACAATGCCCAATAATATTAACTGTAGATAAATTATTCGCAAATCGCCTCTACTGGTGTAAGTCATAATTGGATCATACTACTGTAGTCGAACATATAGCCTACAGCTCATTGGCTGAGACAACAAAACAAGTGTTATGTCGACTAAGTACAACACGCATCATGACATTTTTTTGTTTGCAACACCTGTAACCGTAATTTAAAGTGGGTTTTACGGTGAAATAGCTAGTATAGTTCCAGTTAACTTCAGTTGGAACTGAGATTAGCATTACACATTGCTAGGGCCACGAGTATGTCACGAATTCATTCGGAGCCGAGGTAGACCTCAAAACACTTGTTCTTTTCCCTTGCTGTTGTGATTGGACGTCAGTTGTTTAACCTTGAGCCAGGTATAAGCAGGAAGTAGTGGTGTGAGTGAGTGTTTGACAGTTCTGTACAGAGGCCTCACTTGATCGCAGCAACCAATAAGCAAACGATAGTATCTGGAGTGTATGTAGGACTGTCCAGCCTAGCTTGCTGCCAACTCAATCCGCGAAATGCTCGGGGATCTACACATTGCGCTCACGGATAGGATGACAAGCTTTGATAGCAGAGAAAGGCAGTTTAATTTTGTAAATAATAAATGTGCAATTTATAACGTAAATAAACACAGAAATTAAAATCAGTTCTTTAAATTTTAAAGAGACCTCTCCATCCCTCACGAATTCAGATAGGCCCTAGGCGACTATTCAATATATAACATTTTCCCACCGTGTACATGTTCGGGTAAATACGCAACTACGAAACCAACATAACTTTAGACTTATCGCTACACGTGTGAAGGAATTAGAAAAATCTGACAGCTGAAAAAAAAAAAAATTCATTCATTACTATATTATACCCATCCTGAGAGTTTACTACCGGATACAAGAATGAAACCTTTACGAAAAAAAATGACAATTAATTACACAACAAAGTCATCAAGCAATAGCATAAACACATCTGACATGAAAATAATTCTGAAATCCAATGATCAACAAGCCACGGGAATAGGAATCCTTTTCAATATCTCGAAAAACTCGAGTGCGGTTTCACAAAAGTGCAACATTAATCTTTGGACGCGCACAGGCAATTTTGTAATGCGCATCGATTTCCAAACGCGTAAGTGACGCCGACCGACCGGCACACTTTCATTTCCCACATTTCTCCACAATGGGCGGGTTTAATGAAAACACGGTCCTCCTCGCACAATGACCTATTATCCGCTGCCAACGGTCCTTACTTCAGCGCGATCATGCATCGGCCCGTGAGGATTAATACCGGCAATGCCGTTTCCAATAGAAAAAAACACAAAGGAAAAAATCAGACACACGCACGCGGGCTGTCCCCAAGCTTCGACCACCTCCCCCCACCCCCTTCCTTCCTTCCTAGTGGCGATTAAAATCATACATTGTGTACGGCGCCAGCTGATTGAATTTTAGTGGGAACAAGGAAATTTAATTAACCAATAACAAAGACCGCAGACACACGATATGTGAAGTCCGCCTTCCGTCTGGCGAATAGATTGGAAAAGGGTTGGATGGGAAAATGCTTAGGGGGGGGGGTCCCCCCTCAAAGATCGATGATCAGTGTGCACAGCCAATCATCGCCTCGGATATGATTAAGAGCACACGTGGCGACAATGTCAGGGGAGAAAGAAGGGTCGGAGGGCCTACGTCATAACGCTCCATTCATGGAGTATACGACACGCTGCCGGCGGTTGATTGGTCGATAAGAACCGTCAACGATGCGTAAACACAAGAGTAATCGATACGTATTCGACTCTGTGACTAATTTAAATGCACCCTCGCATGATTCGCCTGCTTGACCTTAAACCGCAATGCAGAGTGGGTGAGACCCATACGAAACCATAGGTGCCGAGTACGAGGTGTTGAATAGGACGAGGGGGGCAGGGGGTAACCCTCCTCCCACCTCCATTCTTTTCAGGCAGCAGGAGTAGTTATCCCTCCCCTTTCTTCTTCCTGGTTGGTTGACCAGTACTTCAGTTTGTAATACATATAAGCAAAGGTGAACTTCCTTCCGCATTATTTGTCAATTATATTTTAATGTGTTGTACTTTATTTATTTATTTTAATGGGAATATTTAATTTTCAGAACATTTCTATAATTTTATACTGCCTCTGCAAAGCAAAACTTTAACAAGGCAACAAGGCACTCTTTTAAATATTTGTAATTAGTGCTGTATGCTGTACAATACCCTTAATGTGCATGTAAGTCATATTGGTGCATAGCTTCATGAACAACACATGTAGGTGTGCTTACAGAAGACGTCAGCAGCTGTGTGAATGTATTCCCAGGATATACCCACGCGCATCTTCAATTCGTCAAGCATAATATAGACAAATTTACAAAGTAAAAAAAATAAATAAAATTCTCCCTGTCTTGAATTATTTCCATGAACGTTGCACAGCTCGTACCCAGAACGAAATAAACATGCCAAAATTAAAAAAAAAAAATCAATTATAAACGAAAGGCGACACGAGAATTAAATGTACGGCATCTTTGATTAGTTAACGGTTAATTATACGATTTCTAAATCAATCAGTGAAAAAAACTAATTCCGAAACTGCTTAAGTAAACAAATAATAACCTGCGTATGTACACTTATGGCGGCAGCGAAAGTAAATATATGTTGACGTCTCAACGTCTTTAAACGGTGGCCACTGCACTTCGGTTCTTTTTGTAGTATCGTAAAAATTAGGGCATAGTCTATTCGCAGTTTCCTCGCACTTTTTGAATCAAACATTTGAAAATTCACACCACACGTATGACGTTTTTAGCTGTTTCGGAAATGTGCCACGTATTACAAAGTGTTTTGTACTTCTGTTAGCATAAAAGAACTTAAATTTTTTGGATAAATTGAACTGCTAGTTATGACGTATCTAAAAAATTTACAACATGAATATAAACAAAGAGAAAATAGGTGTGTTAGCAATTGCCGAGTAAAAAATAGTTCTTATGCTAAATGTCATGACACTGCCTGCGCGTCGTTTTATTTATTTTTGGTGTACTTTTCTAGCTTTGGTTAAGCTTTATTAATTAGCATGAGGCGGAGGAATATCCTGGAAGTAGAACTTTAGCAGGGCTTCAGAAAAGTTGGAAGTAACGGAGAATTGACTACGTGAAATGACGTACTAATAACAATGTTTATGTTTCTTAAGACCCCCTCCCCCCCCCCCTTTCCGTGTAGTTATTAGGGCAATATTAGGGCAATGAGCGCTTTATCTTTTTGCAGGGGGCAGATACGGAAATAAACCGACTTTTCCTGACAGGGTACGGCATGTATAAGTGAAACCGGATCCGAAGCCGACATCCCGGGCTCGAGCGACATGTTGTGACTGCTACGGAGGGGGGAAGAACGTAGAAGGGGTTACGTCAATTATGCACGGCACGGAGACGAGAAGTGTCGGCCTAACATGTCGTAGGAGGGGGGGGGGGGTCAAGTCCGCCTCGCGAGTCTCATCCAGGCCTCCAGAATCGCGTGCCTCACGCTCAGAGAACCCTCCCTGCCCCCTCCCCCCACCCTGCCGACGTTCTTATTAATATTGATCATCCCCCGCGATTGCCTGTCCGACCGGCGAAAACCTTCTCTCCCCGCCCCGTGCTCTTCCCTTTTCCAACGATGGAAATTCAAATTTCCTTCCGCCCTTTAATAAATAGACCGTGCGAGCCCTCCCCCCCTCCCGCAACCCTACCGTACAAGGGGCCTTTTGAATAACTCACGGACGTCGGCCGAAACGGAATAGTTTGTGGAAGTTTGTGGCGCTCTCTCGGGCGTGCAGGAGGGAGTAACTGACAAAAGGAAAGGGATGAATTGGGGAAGGGGAGATATTCCCGCGCCGGGTACCAGTGCTGCCAACCGTGGTGAACTTCCCTCCCCGCCGCGACACGTTGTATTTCCCTTTATGAGCGGGGTGAGACGGTAGTGTAAATAATGTAGGGGGTAGGGGCGGGCGCAGACGAACTTAGTCGTTCAAACCACGCCGCGTTAACGCAGCCGCCAATTTAATTCGACACCACAATTAAGAGCCGGAAAAAAACATCATCCTTACTTCTGTTTAAGTAAAGACCTACTGTTTGGTCTGTGAGTTAGGCCGTGATCCAATTGACACCGTAGTAATTTAGCACGATCCAGCCGGAAGACTGTCGACATTCGCAGATTTGATAATTCCCTAACATTTCCCTGATTTCCAGACAAACATTCCCCTCCCCCCCCTGACCACTCGCTTTATTTCGCTCGCAATCATCAAAACTGCTGTGTTCAAAATTTCTGGTATATCTATGATCTGCCTGACAATCCAATTTCTTGACGTTTCTCTGTTTTCCAGGTGTTCCAAATGAGTGGCAACCACGAGTCACGTGTTTGGCGATGCTACTACTACCTGTCGAGTAGAGTCGTAATAAATCGCATCACATTCCAGAACATATTTATAGATTTATTCGTTTAAGTGAATTCGTGAGAGGAAAAAAAAATCCGTTGATCTCAAGCTCTACAACTACAAGCCAGTCTGCGGACTTGTGTATATAAAAATGCATGTCATGACGTCATAAGTGACAATCCCGTGACGCGAAGAAAGAGAATATTCTAAAAGTTATTGACATGCATGTACTCTCGCTGTACGAAGCAAATGGGCATACTAGGAAGAAATCGCGTGCTGCCAACTAGAGACCCTCCTTTCATCTAATATTTTGGCACTCTTTTACATGACTGAGACAAAAACAAAAGAGGACGTTATCTCCAAGTCAAGTAACTATATTAAAACACAGACACGCAGATCATTGACACCGAGTGCTGCCGAGTATGTTTATGCAATCGTGTGTTCCATGGTGATTGTGGAGATGAGTGCTACTGCGAGTTCACGACGGAGTCGACTGTAACTAAAAATGTCGTTTAGAAATAAAACCAGCAAAGAACAGAGTCCAGGAATTACAAATCAGAATCCCAAAGGAGATGGGGCCGCGGTGGTTTAGTGGTCAGAGTACTCGCCTGCCAACCAGGCGAACCTGGTTTCTATTTCCGGCGGGGTCGCTCCAGATTTTCGCACGTAGGAATCGCGCTGGGTTCCCCGCCCTTGCATTCCGGCCCTGCTCAATTCTCACCTCCCTTCACCATCGTCGCCTCTATAAAGGCCTCGATGTGGGAGGCGAGTGGTCTGACCGCTAAACCACCGCGGCCCCTGTGTGAAGTTGCGAGTTCCAAGGTATAAACGGTTGTTCCACTTCCATAAAATTCGTGAAATTCATTCACATCTGACAATTAATAAAGACCTGAAGAATTCGCGGATTCATTAGAAGACAACGTAAGATTAATATAATTGTGTTTGTGTAACACCTGCGATTGATCTGGAGACCATAATAAACCTCCAGGAGGACTCTAAACCAATGACCAGACGGGAGGAAAAAAAGATGCAGTCGTAATTTCAGCCTTTCCCAGTGGCAGCAATAAGCAAATGAGCAGAACATGTCCACTGGAGTGTACAAACGAAAGTGGAGTCTATATTACCAAGTCATTGAACTAGCGAATTTTTCCGCTGCCTTTATCCAGCCAGCATTTTGCAAACGCACTCCTGTTTGCAAGTTAACAACACGAAGACAGGCTAACGAAACAGATATCTGCGGCCAATTTGCATGTATATGGGGAAAGAATGGTGCGCAGGTAATTTTGTTACGGTACTTCACAGTGCTTTCATTATTATTTCAATCACGCGAATTGGAGCGAACCTAATTGGAGTTCAATTGCGTATCCCACGTTTTGACCTCGCCCTCCTCTCCCATGATCGTCGAATGCAACATCGTCAGGCCCTACAGAACATGGGATAGACACGTGCAAAATTCGCTTTTACCATTCGACATCAGGCTAAACTTTACAGTACTGTCTGTAATGGAGCCGGCGTCATTTCACCACTGGCTGCTGCATAGATGTGAAGCCACGCCCTTCGTGATTGAACTGCACATGATTGGGGCACACAATTGTGAAGTGTTCATTCATTGGCGCAGTTATTATTATTAAGGACAGGCTGAACTCCAAGTTACTGTGCGTTTGACCGGCTTCAGTCATTGGACGGAATTATGTCTGTCACGCCTCGGAGAACTCTTAAGCCCATAATGTAATTTCAACGGCGGACTGGTCAATCTCTCTTAAGGAGACCAAGCAGGTAGGCGACGTTTATTAAAGTTTAGCGGACAATGAAACCACGGGCTGTGCTGGCTTGTTTATAAGATAGTGGAGTATATCCCGCCACCGGAAGATAACGTGAATTTTGCACGTCTCTACATATTTCAAAGATACGCGTGTTTACAGTTTAATTTGTCCCCAAATAATAACGCGAATTTGCAGGTCTCCAGTCGTCGAGAATTCGACGAGTATTCCGAGGTCACGTATTTTTTTATGTCAGAAAAGCGTGGATTCGCCCCCTTAATCATTTTTGGTACTTCAGCACCATGATCGCTTAAACGACATCACACTGACGCGAAACGTTTAGTTGAGCCAACAAAATATTTGTCCCTGTCTTGGTCAAATCGAAATGTGGCTGGTATTAAATATTAGATATTAGGTTTTTGGCTACACAAGATTAATGAGAGTGCATTTCGCAAACGGAAAATAGGGAGGGGAGGTTGAGCGGACAGGTCATACGCAAAGAATTTTTTAAGTGGTTGGCACCCCCTACCACCACTCTCCCCTCGCCAAAATGTAATATTTCGATTTCCATTCCAAAAACCCGTTATAAGCGACTGTCATACGTTGACAACTGTTTCATACTAATTGCACTAATCTCGCTAAGCCGCAAGACATGGGTAGAGGACGAAGAGCATGTATACTAGAACCTTGGAAGTCTCCCAGCAAGAAATCTATAAAATTACTCCAAACGTTTGTTGAATATGCACTAAAATTCCAAACAGAATTTCTCGGGAGAGGCAGAAAGAACGGTTAGGAGATCACTATACAGAACTCGCCCTATGTGTTTGATACCGTTTGCACGCAACACGTGTTTTTATTGGGCCTTTTACAGTGCACACGTGAACAACTGCATACCACTCAAAAGAGTAAATCGTACATTCGATATTTACGTTACTTTATACACACGATGGTTACAAGTACATGAACATTTAAGTTAATACAGTGGCTATGAATTATTCACCGGATACATCAACTACCCCCTCACAAGAAATCTTGCGTCACGTTTTCTATGCAAATTGCGTGTGAACTTGTTTCGTATGGGATTTACCCGATAAACTCGCATGGCAAGTCCAGCCACAGAGTACGTATGCATACAGAAGCGGACTCCAGCCGCACTCGCCAACAACATGGCGTCACCGACAAGCAACACGTCTTGGAATTGGGATTGGAAAAGGCTCATAATTATTAACGTCCTCGGTGTTATCCCTGGAGGCTTAGCAGGGGACGGCTTATAAACTAATTTGTAACCTAACTTAAAAAAAAACACTCGCGCCTTACCTAGGATTCGAACCCAGGACGTCCCGCACCACCAGACCGGCGGCGCACCGACCGACTGCGCCACGAGAGGTCGGCAGCCATATATCTGAACTCCGTTCGCTGACTGGTAACTTTCTGGCCAATATAGAGCGTTTCGCAGGACGCAGTAAGCCAATCAGACACGGGGCCGGTTCCCAGAGCCTCTGGAAGATAATCAGCTAATAAGCCCGCTCGTATAACAGAAAGCGGCACGTTATTTCGCTTCTGTGTGTTTATTTTCTCTATGCCGCAGCTTTGGTGCTTCTGGACTTCGGTCACGTGGAATGTGATGGGGATAATCGATTTTAATAACCAATGTTGAGTTTGATAATCGAAACCGTAATGGACTATAAAAAATAATAGATACTGCAAAGTTGACTTTTGAAAAATAATATTGGAATGAAGACAGTTATACTTTTGAGTTCTGATATTTGCTGTGCACTTGAAAAAGTAACTTAATTCATATTTTACATATACATGTTTAATTCACTTCTCTTTTTCAATATTTGTCCAATGTTTTCGACATTATGATTTGTGAAGAAAAGTGTCATGGCACTGCTCCACCGTATGTAAAATTTGTTTCATTAAAATGTAGCTTATATTTCTAAGTTTGCCATGATGATTATTTATTATTTTTGTATAACAGAAAACATTCAACAACAGATATGCGAATGTATTTACTGCGTGTTGAAATTTGTATTCAAAACTCTACAAAATGTAATGTACTAAATAATATCATCGGATAATAGATTGATTATCGATTATTAATCGATTCGAGTAAATATGAAGAATCGATTATACGACGGAACGAAATAATCTGTTTGCCCCATCACTAGCATAAGGTCGTGGCTGCCAGATCCCAATATGCAGGGGTCCTCGCAAGGTCTTGCAGCTGTTCCGACATGGCAGGTGCTTCAAGTGGTGGGGGGGGATGAAAGACCCATGACACGGGGCGGTCTGTTTTGCCTCGGGCGGATGTCCCAGACCCTCCCAACACCCGCCCAACTACACCACTCACCACAAAAGCGAAAAGGTGTTGCGGTTCTAGTGATGTGAGCGAACTGAAAATGAAAAGCTCATTGGCCGCGCGAAAACGGGCATCGAGTCTGATTGGCTCTGCACGTCATAGTCTACGACATGCAAAATTCGCGTTACTATTTGAAGACAGGCGAGACTTAATGTGTCCTCACTGGTGCAGAATCCAATAAAAAAAAGTGGCACCGGCTCGAACATGTACAAGGTGGTGAATTTTAGCGTGCTGCCAGAAAATAACGAGAATTTTGCATGTCTCTAGTCATAGTCTTATCCCCTATTGGCAGAGACCTGCAAAATCCGCGTTATTATTTAGAGGCAGACTGCACTCCAAGATACTGTGCATTCGACCGTCTTCTGCCATAGGCCGTAAGTATGTCTGGCACGGAGTGGCCAGTCCTCTTTAACGAAGTCAATCAGGCCCCACTAACGGGTCAGCGGCCAATACAACCACTGACTGCTCACTTACAAGGCAGTCGAGTTTTTGCTGTCACCGAAGGATAACTCAAATTATGCAAATCTCTCTCTCTCTGTGCCTATTGTCCACCTGTATGTTTTTAAACCGCCTGTATGTTTTTAAAACACCTGTACGTGTTTTAAATACGTTGGACGATTGCAAAGCGGAAGGAGCGCAGCGATGGTTTTATATGTGCGTGTGTGTGCATGAGTGCCGTCACGGAGTGCAGTTTTGAATTTTGATACAAGCTCTTTGCATCAGGGGGCGAGGTGGAGGGGGATGTTACTGGTTACCGGATATCCCCCGAAACTTAGTCCGGCACAACCCAGATGCACTGGGCCGAGAAGACAGTTATGGGGATACCGCCATGCTTAACTTCAAACGAGTCAGGATTTGCGCAGTCGTGAATTGTAGTTAGTGTGTGAGTGAGTAGTTTAGTTGTAGTGTTCTTTTTCAATTTTCGGACAGCATGGCGGTTTCAAAATTGCGAAGTTCCCGGTGGTTACCTGAGATCAAAAGAGACTATTTGACTTTTTGTTTGTGGGGGCTAAAGTAGCTTGGCTAGAAAGTAGCGTTCCAGGTATGGCCTTTTAATAGGTATAGGCCACCTGGAGGGGAGGTTTGGTGAGGCCAGCGCCGGTTCCACCGGGAACTTTGTGCCTATTGTTCCTGGTGCCGCCTGACAAGGTAGCTTCCAGGAGCTGATTGATCGTTGGTAAACGTAATTCCACCATACTGCTCGCCGGTGGAGGCCCATTGTGTTGTTATCTGTGTCTGGAGTTCACAGTTCACGCCCCCACTTCACCTCTGAATTTTCACATAGTCTTAGCCGATACGTCGGCCACATCACATGCCGTACAGTGTCTCTTTTACTATACCGTTCTATGCCGCACCGTTACACATTCCTGTCTCTTTACAACGAAAGGCTGTTCACGGTAAAGTGAGCACTTTTGTAAGCCCTGCTTAAGATTTACTTGTATACATGTTGTGAATACCTCTGCCTTGCGTAAAATTAACATTGCCGTGGGTCTCGGCACATTATTCATGCGTCGATCAAATGAAACTGTGATTTTATTAAGACGGTAAATATTTTACAAATCTGTTCATTTTTACATTACGATGCATTAAAAAACGGAAAGTGAAATAATTAATTTTAAGTTGTCACAAATGGTCACCTGACACTTTTTTTTCGACGTTAAGATATGGAACTAATTTCCGTCCATCGTTACCAACTTTGCTGAGCGAATGTCATTCAGTGCGCCCATTAAAATACTATGCATACAGGGGCAGTTACTTTTTTCTAAGGTTCATTTCGAAAGTGATCACTGTATCGTGAACAGCCTTTACCAAACATCATATAGCAAAGCTAAACATAAAAATATTAACTCGTAAAATATAGTTTTTTAGTCAGAAACTGAAATAAAGACACGAAAACGTAAAATTTCTGCCCAAGACGAAAAGCTGAAACTTTAAAAATACAAAAGTGAAACAGCCGCACATACTGAGTGAAGAGATTTGGGCGACTCTTTAACATTGAGGTCTTGAGAGCCGATGGGGGCGTAGCGAGGCGAGTGCGAAGCGGCACCGGAATGAATAGGCGCGGTAAGCGGGAGATACCCGAGGACGCCCACCGACCAGTGGCTTCGTCGCGGAACGATTCCCACTTGCGAAGATGCGGTGGCCCGGCTTGGGATTGAACCTGGTTCGCCTTGGTGGGAGGCGGACAGGCTAACCGCTCAGCCACCGCGGCACCCCCCCCCTCCCCGTGTGAGGTTCTGCGTTCCTACTGTAACCTGTTCACAGCTACACGAATATTTACTTTGTATTACTTATATTTAGCTCCGCTAGTCTTTTCTTCCGGCCGATGTGTATTATTCCACCACGTGCAAAAATATTGCCGTGTACCGTGTGAAAATCGAATAAACCAGCTGTTAAGAACACGCAAATTACTATAGTAATGTGAATAAAAAAGATTTCGAAAGCTACAAATTTAAATGACCCCTTTAATGAAATTATATAAAAAAAAAAACACTGAAATACTTCATAAGAATTATTACAAGGTCCATAAACCAACTAAAGACTGTTCACGATAACGTGAGCACTTTTGAAATCAACGTTAGGAAAAAGTCACTGCCCCGACCTGCATATAGACTACAACGGGCGCACAGAGTGACATGCGCCCAGTAAAGTTGGCAACAATTAATAGGAAGTAAGTGAAGTGAAGAGATTTGGTCGCCTCTTACCATCGAGGTCTTGAGAGCCGAGATAGGATACGTAACCACTTCTGATAACTTAAAATTATTTCTTTCGTTTTCTGTTTTTTTTTTTTTTTTATGCGTCGAAGTGTCAAAATAAGCAGATTTGTAAAATATTTACTTTTCTAATAATAATTCCAGAGTTTCAATAGACCAACGCACGAATAACATTATGAAGCCCATGACAGTGTTAAGCTTACATAAGGCGGAAGAATCGACAACGTGCATATAAAGTAGATCTTAAAGCAGGGCCTTCAAAAGTGCTCATCTTACCGTGAATAGCCTACACTGCCAAAACTTATGTTCGTGGTAATCGATGATAAGCGGGAAGAGTGTTTGTATTCTCGCCAATATCACCACCTCTCACGCAGATGTGGAGTTCAGTGTGTAGTAACATAAATACGTCGATGAATGTGGGGCTCTTGTGAATTTGGGGCTCGGACAAGTTTCCCCCGTGAATTACAACTATGGGAACCAGAAGTTCACGCCACAAATTATTCAGTAGTGGGCTAGACCTAGGTCAGCCGAAGCATGTGACGTGGGTGAAAATAAATGCTAAAAATTCGCCAATATTGAAAATAATTATTTTTAAATACCAAGTTAGGTTTCAAGCGTAGACATATCGAAAATTGAATTCTTAATTAATAGGAGAAGGAATATACAGTGCTCATCGCCTGTCTAATTACTTCTGACTTAAATTAGTTGAAATAGTCTACAAGGCAACATTCATAATTTAGTCACGAAGAAACGGTTTTTGGCTTCCAGAAAGCGCGGGGCATTAATTGATGTTAAAACTTTTCAACGAAAGCCTACAGGCATTTGGAAGATAGTACGGAAAATATTTTACAATAAGTATACATTCTTTTGACACGCTACCTCCGACTACAAAGAAACGTGGAGATTTGCGGCGGAAGAAATAAATGAGCAGGAAAAAATAGCGAGTCAGTGAAGAGATCTGGGCGACTTTTAACAGCGAGGTCTTGAGAGCCGATAGGGTGATTGAGGTGAGCACGGAGCAATGCCGGAATGAAGGGGCGGGCGAAACGGGATATCCCGAGAAAACCCGCCGACCAGCGGCATCGTCCGGCAAGATTCCCACTTGCGGAAACGCGGGGATTGAACCCTGTTCGCCTTGGTGGGAGGCGAACAGACTAACCGCTCGGCCACCGCGGCCGTAGGATCAAAATAAATAAGTAGGAACACATTAATCAAGGTGAATGTTTGTTCTCGAACATCTTGCGCTTGTCCCAGTTTTCTATTCTGACTGCCAGAAACTTGTAAATTATAAACGCCGTGGTGGGCATTAATTTATGACATGTGCTCGCTTGAACTGTGGTAGAAATTGGGGGGAGAGAGAGAGAGAGAGAGAGAGAGAGAGAGAGAGAGAGAGAGAGAGAACCTGACGAATGAGAAATGGTGTGGTGAACCGATGGCTGTATTTGAGCGGCCATGGGTGAGAGTTATTGGGCGTTTAAAGACGCATTTGGCAACAACGGGAGGGAAGGATTACAGCTTTAAAAAGGAGCGACACATTTGTTGCCCGCGCCGCGGAACCCCCTCTGTATCCCGGGCGACAATTCCCAAGGTCCACGCACCATTACCAGAGCAGTCCCGCACCGGACAGGAATTTTCCTGTCCCTCAATGTCAGCCAACAGAATCCCGCAAACTTTGGGAATCACCGAGACGTATCGCGTGAACCGGGGGATTCGCAGCTTTAATAAACGAATGGACAGCAACATTTCACGCATCGATTGAAGTGAATGTATAAATCAACAGGTGCAGGTCAAGTGTCTGGCAGTCAATCATGGACGTGGCAATGTCGGGGCAGCTTGATTCGTATTGACCCAGTCACGTATAAAATGTGTTGTACGCACGCGCGCGCAAGCGGCCAGCAGCACAAGAAATATTTTAAGCTTGCACGTAATAAGTTGAAATCTAGCCTGTGCTGCAATGTTTCCGCGAAAAACTGGTTGTTTTAATAAATTACGAAATTGCAAGTTAGAACAGCGTTTCAGCCTCCCAGCATGGAGTACCGGCCGAAAATAAACTTCACATAAGTTAAGTCACCAACCGCATTCACTGGGTGCGAATGAGTTAATTTTGTCTTCCAAACACAGTGGATGAATGTCTCAGCCAGGGGTTAGGACTAAATTATTTATTACCACCATCCTTCAAAACCTCTCTCTCAGAGATTATTCCATTCTCTGGCATGGTATGCACAACACAGCTCTTGATCGATGCCTTGACACTTCCCACTGAGAGAAAGGGGGCGAGAAATTAAATTCATCTTCACAACAGACAGCTTTTATGGGAAGCATAAAAGTTTTTAACGCTTTTGTGCAGTAGCGACGGGTGACAGGCGCGCACGTGATTAATGAAAAACGCCATTGCATGTGATCCGTAACCACCAACCTTCCCTCAGAAAATGTCTCTAAAAAGAATTAGACGAGCTCATTTCTCATAAACTCCTGGAGGCGATAATTAAAATCACTTAATCGAACAGTTTTGACAACCTTTTTGATTAGTTGCAAGTGTTGACAACGGTAATGTTTTTTTTTTTTTTGCGGTGATTCATTACGGCAAACTATATTAATATAATTTCGTAGGACTAAAGTTTTTTGGTGACAAAAATTTCAAGACGAGAAATTATTTAAAACTCTGTTATAACTTAACATAACTAGAGATTATTTACCGTGGGGAAAATTTGACCCCTTATATGGCTGCAATTTTTTTCCCGCGTCTGATGGCCGTCTGTACATGAAACTAATTACATCTCAACACGAACGGGAATTATGTTACTGAAAGATAACTGGATATAATTATTTGCAGACATGTGAATATAGTACAGAACTTAGTTAGGTTCTTTCCCCAGTTAAATGGGGCAAGGAGAATTTTGCCACTCCAAAACAGGTGCCTCCCACGATATTCCTATAAATGCAGTGAAAAAAAAAAAAATCCCTCCGCCAAGATAATTTCAACGGGAAAAAAAGGGGGAAAAAAAAGGGGGGGGGGGACAAGTTCACTTCTAATACTCGCGCTGTTTTCTTTCCTTCCAAGAGAACAACCAATAAAGAACAGACCGAAAGATATCGAAAAAAATCTCGACAGGGCGTGTGCTGTCGAGTGTGTAATTCAACACACCTGATAGCGTATCTCGGCAAAATAACCGCCAAAAGGAAAATCGGAAGAAGATTGACTGAATATAACGGCTTCAAGGCGGAGTACAGTTGGAAACACTGTGAAATTTCTTTCTCAGCGTTGCCACAGCCACGTCACAGTTTTGTTACAGCCTTGCCTTCTGTTAAACAAGGCGGTAACAAGTTTAACTGGTAGGAGCGCATACACACACCTCTCTCTCTCTCTCTCTCTCTCTCTCTCTCTCTCCTCTCTCTCTTATATATATATATATATATATATATATATATATATATACACACACACACACACATATATATATCAACGTCGAACAAAAAGTGTTAGGTATCCATTCGTGATAACTTAAATTATTTCTCTCACTTTCTGTATTTTTTTAATGCACCGAAGTGTAAAGGTTAGCAGATTTGTACAATATTTAAGTTTCTAATAATTTCACCGTTTCACTAGACCGACGCATGAATAAAGTCGAGGCCCTTGGCAATGTTAATTTTACATAAGGCGGAAGAACACACAACCTGTACACAAGTGTATCATAAGCAGGGCTTTCAAAACTGCTCATTTTACCGTGAACAGCTTATAGTTTTCATGTTGCCCCGTGCCTCTCATAACACTGCTGCTCCCCCACCCCTCAAAACACAGGAACTGGGACGCCGTAACAGTATGTAAGAATACAGATGTGAAGCTGCCACTCCGGTAAAATTATTCCAGCCGCACACGCGGCGCGGCTGGTCAGCAAAATGCTGGAACACGCCATTCGCCAATCAGCGCCTGGTAACCTATTCGCCAGCCGAAATACCAGCCAATAGGGAACTTCTCGCAGCATGCAGAACAGAACATATTAAAATGGCACCAGTAAACAGCTGAAGGCCATAACTCGTCACAGTTACTTGAATTTTAAATAAATTTGGAAAATAGTCGAAACATAAAATTTGTCGCGTCAATAAAAATTAACAGGGCAAATTTTGAAATTACAGAGGCTTAAAATTATATCTGTTGTAATCTTAAAGAAAAAGGTTACGTTTTAACTTAAAATTGCCTAAAGTTAAAATCCCTCTCCCTCCACCCTTGAACTCTCCCCCGCCATCCTCTCCGGAGACAGAGGTGTCCGTCGTGTGTTTGATGTTCGTGTCTGTGTTGTGATGGTTCAGTGTAATGTTGTCTGTGTAGAGTGTTTTACAGTGTAGGTGTAGCCAATCGGAATCGAGGCCCGTTTCCAGAACGTGCACGCAGCCAATGGGAGAATGGCCTGCCTGTTATGCGTTACAACTTGGGCTAGTGATGTTTCCGCGAGAAACATCGGTACACGCTGTTGACCTCAGTACTATACACATACACACCTCAGGCTGTTGCCATTCACCTCCGTCGGCTGCTGATGCCGTGTCCGCATTTGACAGAGCCACTCGGGACAACGTGACAAATGATCCTTCGTGATCCGTGCACAAACAGTTTACATGGACGACCAGAACATTATTTCAGCCAATGAAAAAAAAAAAAAAAGCTGGACGACCCTACAGTGATTTGAACTGTATATCTTGTCTCGAAATCGTTTCGCAAAATACCACTGCACCTAGCTATAAGTAGAGACCTGAAGAATTTGCGGATATATTTTGGGACAAGCTAGACTTCACATTGATCCACGTGGTGTGTTTGACACCACCTGGAGAAGGCTAGCCCAATCGTCGGCTTCCACCGTGGCAGCAGACAACCAACGTACAGTTTATATCAGTATATTTGTCCATACGACTGTAGAGTTTAGCTTGTTAGTCACTGAACTCGCGAATTATTCAGGTCTCCAGCAATAACAAGAAAAAAAAGTAACAATTAATAAATGAAATGGCGCCTTTGATTGGCTGCGCTAGGCTTTGGGAACGGCCTTGTGTCTGATTTGCTACTACGTACTGCGAAAGATTTCTTATTGGTTGGTGGCGACCACGTTACCAAGCTCTTTGATTGGAGAACGGCATTCCGGCGCGTTGCTAGCCGGTGACGCCAATTTGTAGGCGAGTGCGACTGGAGTTGCGCGGTATCAACTGCTGAGTGTTTCACCTCCGTGATGTCACGAGAAGCAGCGTGTCTCAGTCTTCAGGCTCCCGCCCGCCTACCTGAAGCCTTTTCTCAGCGTCTGAGGACGAGAAGCGCGGGAGGGATAAGGGCGACACTGCCACGTGCATCAAGTGCGCCATCGCCGCTAAACGCAAGGCTCTGAACTTGCGGGCAGTGTTCTGGTCTCACTGCGTGTACGTATGGGACTCCCAGCAGTGACCCTATTATTTTACTGGCGAAAAGTCTGTAGGAAGGTTCAATGCTGGGTCTTCGAGTAGTTTTGTACAGATCCGACGCCTAGGTTTACAGACGCAGCGTTTCGGGGGGGGGGGGGGAACCGCAGTTTTTCATCTATTTTAGAGTGCTCTTGAAGCCGTGTCCGAATTGAAAAATCTCGTCATTTCGTTATTTTGTAAATTCGTGATTTGGTAAGTATCAATTCGGACGTTGTCGACACGCACTTGTTTAGCACTCGCGGCAACACATTATTACATTAACAGTGCAAAATATATTTATGTAAATTTAATACATAAAACCTACGTGATATTTCTGCTATCATCGCTGGAATACTACGAATACGTTAATAAGTAAGAAGAAAACAAATTATGCAAAAACGACTTTTGGGGAAAAAAATTTGATGTGTGTGTGTCTATATATATATATATATATATATATATATATATATATATATATATATATATATATATATATATATATATATATATATATATATATATATATATATATATATATATATATATATATATATATACACATACACGTGTGTGTGTGTGTGTATGTATACACATTCACACACACAAAGCACAGCACTTACTTGCTTTTTAAAACATGCCTAGTGTATGTTATGTACAGTGATTTCTTTAAAAGTCTATTTATGCATGCATTCGCGCATGTTTTTAAAAGTATAAACAAACATGGCGCTGACTTTGTCATTTTGCACGTTTGCTAACTGTGAAATTATTAGAAATGTAAATATTGTACCAATCCGGTAATTTTTACACTTCGATGCATTTAAAAAAATGGAAAGCGAGAGAAATGATTAAAGATATCACAAATGGTTACCTAGCACTTTTTGTTCGACGTTAATACATGGAACTACTTTCCGCTCCATCGTTACCAACTTTACAAGGGAAATGTCACTCAGTGTGCCCGTTCAAATATATGCAAGTGACTTTTTCTAAGGTTGATTTCAAAACTGCTCACTTAAGATAAGAACATTGCTTTTCCTAACGACTGTTTGCACGGCTGGCAAACGCTAGCTGGGGACATGTACCGTTTCGGATACGCATATTTCTCAAAGGATGCATTCTAAAATGTTTAAGTTGACGTGTTTGCGTCGAAAAAAAAGAATCCGTTCGCAAGGTGAAGTGTTGCCCTTTTAGATAATAACAGTACTTGCGCACTGGCCAGATGACTGCCAGGCATTCCTGTTCGTTGATGAGAGTGTTGCTCCGTTTCGTTGAGGCGGGTGGAGGCATATGCTATCACACGTGGTCCCTCCAGGTGTGTGTGTGTGTGTGTACACACGGCGACGCCAGACTTCAACAGCAGTTATTGTAACGGGTGACATTTGGGACTCCCTCAGGGCGGGGGTTGTTTGTTGTGCCAACCAAGGAGTGAAGCGGGGAAATCTGGCAAATACAGTGAATAAGATTTCTCCACAACGAAAAGGCCGAAGTGTCTAGGCGCTCCCCGTCGAGGGGGAGGAAAAGTCCGCAGGAGTCGACACATCGAAGAATGCCCGGTGTAAGGAACCTTTTGTGGAACTCCGCCATTCCGAGGGGGGATAGAAGAATACCCCTGGAGAGAGAGAGAGAGAGAGACAGAGAGGGGCTTGCCCACTACTTGTTCCACCAACAAGTGACCACCCCGGGAGGGACGTGTCAGCACGGACAATACTCGTCCATCCCCTCGCTGAGACGTGTCCACACAAAGCGCCATTTCCGCGTCAAGCTGCCAGCACTACGCATTTTCGTGACAAACCAAAATAGTTCACTGAGCGCGCGATACACGTCCAGCGAAGTTGGCAGCGCTGTCGATGCCAGAAGTGCTTCGACGCGATTAACTCACCTGCGACGGGACTCGACGACGACATGGCCAAGCAGGACGATTATAGACTGTTCACAGTAAAGTGAGCACTTTTGAATGCCATCTCATTTGGGATAATAGTCAATAAATATATTTTATTGTAGCCTTGGACGTCAACTTCCGATTGCGGGGTAATATGTACACTGTGTTTATTACTCAAATGGCAATATTTATTTTAAATATTAGTTAAAGGATAAGAAATGACTGAAAGGAAAAAGTAACTAGGGCTTCAAAAGTGCTCACTTTACCGTGAATAGGGTATACCCGGTATTCGGCCCCAGGCCCGATCTACAAGAAAACGTACGTGCAACACGTAAACGGAACAAGATGGTGAATCGGGATTATTTTGAACTAACCTTCATTCCACACTAAAACGTAACAATCTGCAAGCTATAGGGGAAATAAACATTTATTCTTACAAAATACTGGCACTAGTATTATAGCCTATATAACACCATTCTCTTTTGATATTTATACTATATTTAAGACGTTAAAAATTTTACTGCTAAGCTGTGCACCTGTATTATAAAAACGGCAATGATAACAAAAATCTCAAATACGTGCCCCGTTTCAACGTAAAGAAGAAATATTCGCTTCCTATTGGATGCACAGATACGCGAGAGTTGGGATTGAACCGGAATGGAGTGGGAATATTGTCTTGAGAGCCGATGAGGGTGAAGCGAAACGAGAATGGAGCAGCGCCGGAATGCAAGGGCGGGGGGCAACCGACCATAACATTCCGGTGGCGGTTCATTTATGTGAGCGCACACGTTAACTGATTGGCTACACGAGGTACTGGGGACGGTCTCTGTGCCTGATTGCTATCTGCTCATTGGCGGACGGCGTTCCAACACTTGTTGGCCAATGACGTCATTTTTCTGGCGCGTGCAGATGTTTCAGCTCTGTATTGTTAACTGGGTGTTCACTGAAATTCCATTTCGCAATTCCCTGACTTTTCCCCTTTTTTTTCGGGCAGAAACTTACCATTTTCCCTGACCTATATTCAGGTCTAGGATTACCGAAACCTTCCAATACCATATTTGTTTCTTTCCAACCGCTGACAGAACATATTAGCTATCAGTAAAATTTGATTAAATTACACTGCAACAGACCAAGCAAGCAGGCACAAACCATCAATATGTTTCGTGATACACTCATATTGACTTCATACGAGAACCCATTAAAACACACACGAATACTTTATTTTGTACGTAAAGGCCGTACGTTACTTGGCAAAAATGTATTATTGCGAGTTCACAAACTTAGAAATTGAAAATTTTATATCTCACCTACATTGTCCCGTGTTACATTAACTTAACATTTTGCAGAGTTGCAATTATTGACGTTTTCTCTGACGCAGGTGAAGATTTCCCTGACTCTTCCCCGTGCGTGGAAGCCCTGGAAAAGGGGCGTAGTATCCTTTCCATATTCGATTTATCTTACAAATCGTCGTAATAAAAATGTATGTCCAGACATTAAAAATAAATCAAAGCTAGACGTAACATAGAAGACTACTTGTCGACTTTTTTTTTTTCATTTGTACGGTTTCACTTGCACATGTATTCTCCCATGCGAGATTGACATTATTAAACACTTATGTAATATCTGATAACGCCTACAGATGTAAAACTAATCATGTAGGCTAAGAAAAATTAATTGAATTTCGAAATATCTATTAAGATGCTCCCTATGCCTTGACTAGCTTTGTTGGCGGACTAGAGGGGCACGGTGGCTGAGCGGTTAGCCTACTAGCCACACACCAAGACGATCCAGGTTCAATCCACGACCGGGTCACTCCGGACTTTCGCATATTGGTCGGCGGGTTTTCTCGGGGATCTCCCGTTTTTCCCGTCCCTTCACTCCGGCGCTGCTCCATACCTCAATCACCCTCATCGGCTCTCAGACCTCCGTGTAAAGAGCCTCGAAATCTCTTCACTCGTTCATTTTACTAGCTAGAATGTTTTAATACAGACTCCCAAAATTAAGCAATGGTGGAAAATACGTAAATGCAAGATGACAAGGTCCAAATTGAGAAGGGTTTCTGGCTTGCTACTCGTCGCCCACACGGCGCCAGGCGGGTCAGACGGCGTAGCGCCAGGCTGATGAGTGTTTACAGACGTCGCGGCGCCCGAGCAGCCTTGATCACGGCGCCGAGACGCCGTCAGATTGCTTCATTACCGAGTAATGGCAGTGGGCTACCGGGGCCCCCTTACTCCTTGGCCACGGCGGACCCCCACTACTCGCGTATAGGCCCTTCCCTGCTATAGTCTAGTCACGCTATCTCCACACTTTTTTTATTAATAAAACCGTTGAAAAATCACCCCGTGCATGAGGTGGTTGGTTTCTATCCAAACACATCTTTATACTTCTTTTAACACAAAACTATCTTAATAACTCATCAAACTTTTGCTTATGCGTTATCTAGAAATTATAATATTTCGTTTATGATTAATATGAACAATGCCTAAAGGCTGCTCACGATAAAGGGAGCACTTTTGAAATCAACCTTAGAAAAAATTAACTGCTCCTATCTGCGTATACTTTAACGGGCGCATTGAGTGGCATGCATGCGACCAGTGAAGTAGGTAACGATGGAGGAGAAAATAGTTTCATATATTAACGTCGTATAAAAAGTGTTGGGTAACTATTTGATAACTTAAATTGTTTCTTTCACTTCCTGTTATTAATGCATCGAAGTGTAAAAATGAGAAGATTTGTAATATTCACTGGTGTAATAATTTTACAGTTTCACTGACCGACGAGTGAATAAAGTGATGTTACATAAGGCGGAAGAACACACAACGTGTATACAAGTAGATATTTAACAGGGCTTTTAAAAGTGCTCATTTTTCCGTGAACAACCTATACAAGTAGATATTTATCAGGGCTTTTAAAAGTGCTCATTTTACCGTGAACAACCTATACAAGTAGATATTTAGCAGGGCTTTTAAAAGTGCTCATTTTACCGTGAACAACCTATACAAGTAGATATTTATCAGGGCTTTTAAAAGTGCTCATTTTACCGTGAACAACCTATACAAGTAGATATTTAGCAGGGCTTTTAAAAGTGCTCATTTTTCCGTGAACAACCTATACAAGTAGATATTTAGCAGGGCTTTTAAAAGTGCTCATTTTACCGTGAACAACCTATATGCCTCCGTACACACTGGTATTTACGCCTCCAGTAAGATGTTGGCTAATTAAGAAAAATAGTTACAATTCTCGGCGCTGTATATTAAGTGTAATGTTCAAATATATGGCAAATCAAGTTAGTATTTTTCTGGTTTATACAATTTAGAGTACAAAACGGTATATTACATTACATTAAGCGTCCCACCACGTTTACATTTTCGCGTGACTGACGCATGAATAAATTCATTAGGCACATGGTAATGTAAATTATACATACAGCAGAAGAGCATAAAATGAGAAAAGTAGATCTCAAGCAGGCCTTTGAAAAGTGTTCAAATAAAGGAAAGATGTGCTTGAAGTTTGATCTGACACAGCACATATCTTGAAAAAATTAGAACCTATATTTAGGTATACAAAACGTAAGTTTATCGCTTCCTGAGGTGAATAATTCTTCCTTTGAATTTTCCTCTGTCACTACGTAACTGTTTAGATCGCATTTGCTCGAAATTTCATCAAGTACTGCTACGAAAAATTAAACTTCCGTTTTTCATTCACGAATTGAATGTTTTTGTTGATAAGAACGGAGCGTGTTAAAAATTAATAACTCCTGCGTGATATGAAGGGCATCAAAAGTACGAGTTGAGCTTTTCGGTTTTTACACTTTTAATTAGATAAATTGTCAGTCATTGAAAACGTGAATGGGGGACGATAGAGGAGAAGACTCGATATTTTTAGGTTTTCGTTTGAATTCCGCCACTCATTTTGCCGTATTTGCATGTTGTACATCAGTCATGTTTAGAATATGAACGTGGATACGTTAAAACTACGGATGGTAAAACGTTGATGTTTTAGTAATCTGTAGCTTGTAGAATCCACAGCCTTCTGCATACTAGAGCAAATAACTACTAAATGTTCACTGGCTACTGCTCGAGAAGGTGTAGGCCATTCACGGTAAAGTGGGTACTTTAGATATAGACTATTCACTGTAAAGTGAGATCTTTGGAAGCCCTAGTTACCTTTTCCTATCAGCCATGTTTTATCATTCCAACACGTTTTAAAATAAATATTGCCGCGTAATTACACACAGAGTATATTTTTCAACGGGCTCAAAAGTTAACGTCTAAGGCTACGATAAAATATATTTATTAACTATTATTGCAAATGAGAGGGCTTCAGAAAGTGTTCACTTTATCGTGAATCGTCTATAGCTGTTTTTCCCCACAGCAGGTAGCATGGCAATTGATCCTTTTCTTCTTGTAAGTGTGTCATTACCTTAGAGTCGTCCCGGACATTTCTAATAGGTGACGCCAGGTTAATTTCGCCGGCGTTACGACCTGCGCAATGACTCCACAGACATATAGTTAACAAAGCCTTATATAGTAGTTCATTGGTACAGACCCTAGCATTTCGCGTTATAATTTGAGTCTGTGCACTTTGCCTGAGAGTTCGTCGGAAAGTCAATTTTCAAGCACGAATATTTTTGTGTCATTTTTGTATGTGCACCAGAATTGCTTAGACACACCTTTGATAACTATGAGGAATGTGTGACCATATACTTTACAGTCGAGTACAAATAAAAGACTCATAACGGCAGGAGGTAAGGAATAAACGATTGCGATCTCAGTGTAAAGTAATGAACAGCATTGGCTGGTAAAGGCTGTTCACGGTAAAATGATCCCTTTTGAAAGCCCCGCTTAAGATCTACTTGTATGCACTTCGTGTATTTTTCCGCCTCGTGTAAAATTAACATTGTCAAGTATAGAAACAATTTCAGTAACTAATACATATGCAATTTTCGGCGCCGCAGCATGCAAATTTTACTTTTGAGCAGTGTGCTAATTACGGTGTAACTATTTTAAACATTGAGACCTATAGAAATGGGTTTGGCGTTCATGTAATTGGCTATTTACTGGACTACGTAATGTAGACTCAACAAGGAATGGTACCTTCCTTATGTGTGGGAATTCCCCATTGAAAGCTGCATTTATATCAGAATCCAGGACGTTATATTGAATAAAAAGTACCACGTTGTACTAGTAATAACACGTTAAGTAGAAAAAAAACAATACTCGTTTACATCATCCCAGTATGAAACAAACAAAAAGGCATAAACTGAAAAACACCTTAAACAAAGGAACCTCATCGGTTTCAATAAAAACAAAAATGGTGTCAGATGCATTGACAGACTTCAATAAAACAACGTGTAGTTTGTTTGTTTGTTTTATTGCTTCCGAAAGATCTCCACGATTCCTGAGGCACGCTTGTATCGACGAGGCTTGCCTAAAACATGACCATTACGCATCTCTCCCAGGGCAAATTGTCCCATTCCGCAATTGCGACTATTTTTAAGGCCTGGGATTGAACCTGTGTTTGTGCACGCACAATAAGCATGTCGCTGGAGGGGAAGATGCCAACGTTTACATGACTTACACAGCGTAGAAACGATCCGCTCGTACTAGAAACATAAATACGACGTGTTCGTTGGCGAACGTGGAATATGCTAAACTTTCTGTAATATGTATATAAACACTATCACTGTAAGGGACAGTGAGCAAAATACTTCCATACTCAAGTTAAAGGATGTGTGAATGCTTCGTCATCGTCGGTGCATCGTTACGGGTAGCTCTCGTTGCATGGCGGACAGATGCCGACACGTGCGCGTTGTGCAAGCGACGTGCTGTGGTCTGGAGAACTGGAGCCTGGAACGAGCTGGAGCTGTTTGTTCCAGAGCAGGCACGAGGTGTGGGAACACGGGTCCAAGGTCACGCCGTCCAGCGTCCAGCCCGCGTGAGCCCTGGCCTTGGCTCCCTACACGAGACCGCCGCGGCTACACCGCATCACAGCCTAGGGAGACGGCTACACCACTTCTCAGCCTGGGGAGACGACTACACCAGTTCTCAGCCCGAGACGGTTCCATCGGTTCTCAGCCTAGGGAGATGGCTACGCCGCTTCTCAGCCTAGGAGATGGCTGTACCAGTTCTCAGCCTAGGTAGATGACTACATCAATGAAAGTCTAGGGGAAACTTTAAACGCTATTACATTGAGTCCTAGCACAGCTGCCATGATGCAAATGTTCTATATATCGTCGCAATTTTCTAATCAAACTTTTCCCTCATGTATGTTATGTGAGTTTGCTTCCTGATGAACTCACATATCACAAGCATTTTCTACTTCTCAACTTTAACATATCTTCTTTTTTTGTTTTGTTTAGAAATTATACTTAAATCTGGTCTATTCGGGACCCACTAAAATTACTCCCCATTTGTATATCTGGAGTGTCCGAAAATTGCCATAATTATTTTCAAGCCTTTCAAGCTATCTGAAATTTCATATTTTGAAATTATTTTCAAGGGTCTCGAATTCAGGGCGCTACATAAGAGCAACTTTAAGCATTGCGGTACTCTTTTAGCTCGTGCGGATTCAAGGTAGAGACTCAGCATTGCCAATTGTTTTCATACTTTTGGAACTATGTTTCCCGCGTCGGGCAATAGTTGCTCAATCGCTCTTGTACTAGCGTAAATATTTTAAACTTTCACATAAATGGCTCTGTTACTAAATTGTTTCACTGGAATCGAGGTGGTGAAGCAGTAGTCCAAGCAGCCAGCCCAGTTGTCGACAGGAAAGGCGCGAGTTCGATTACCTTCCAAATTTCCACTCTTCACTGGTAGCCCCCCCCCCCCTTTTTTTTTCACTCTCTCCCCCTTTACCCTTTTCTCTACGTCCATCAATTACCTACCACTTCGCACAATTTGTGTGACCTAAAACGCAAAAAAATATATATCACACACGAGTGAAATCATAAAGGTTGGCGCATTTACTTCTAATTCTTGATTATTATTTTATTTGGCCCTCCTAAGTTTCCATTGAATTTAAGAAAATCCAGAAGACGTGCGATCTCTCTTTTCCACTTTTATCTACTTTTCTTAGAAGAAGTAATTAAAAACTCGTCTTTCAGCCATCACCGACAGCCTCTGCCTCTCCACCGCCCTTCTAATTAACTATGAACTCTCCTCACTTAACGTGAAGTAGTCGCTTAGGAAATGGTTCCGGAAATATCTCAATGGAGACGAAATTAGTATAGAAAAGAGGCTTGTTCCCTTAACCGTTTATAAATCACCAACCTCTCACACTAACATTGATTCTAGTTAATAATGTCTTTCTTCCTAGACATTGAGAGGATGCCACGGTCTGTCAAGGTAAAAGCTCACTGTATGCTAGTAAATAATGTCTTTCTTCCTAGACATTGAGAGGATGCCACGGTCTGTCAAGGTAAAAGCTCACTGTATGCTAGTAAATAATGTCTTTCTTCCTAGACATTGAGAGGATGCCACGGTCTGTCAAGGTAAAAGCTCACTGTATGCTAGTAAATCAACGTACTGTACGCATGTCCGACGGTTCTTTATCCTTATTGGCTGCCATGGGTGCATGATGCTGCTATCCTAGCTCAATAGGTCAATGATGATTGTGATACTATCAAACAGAAAGTTAATGACTAGCTGCGTAGAACTTAGCCGAGTCAAAAACTTGATCATCCGATCATGAAAGTAAAAACTAGCTAAAGTGTTATCGAAGATATGTCGGCTCAAAACAATTTTGCGATTTTCCATTATTTCCACCCGTACATTACTTTTTGAGACTTAACTATAAATGTATTTGGCGCACAAACTTTACGAATTCGAAATCTAGAGGGAAACGTCCTCGAGGATAACATAGTCTGGTTTTTTTTTTTATGTAATCAATGAACAGGCATGCAAATAAAATAGCCGAAAAATGTTCTTTGTTATTGCAATCTCGTAACAAATACATACTTTGCTCGGACATGAATGATATAAAGAACAAGCTTAGCTGAAATGTACAAAATTCGGCCTCACATTGCACATATAACAGATTGAATAAAATTAAACACAAAAGAAAGACTTTTTATGCAGACTGTCGACCGACTTGATGGTACACAATTAATTATCCAACTCACCTCTAAGCCCGCGGGCAGATTAAACTGGACAGCGTACTCACCTGAAACAAAACAAAAACAGTACGTTACCAGGGGCAAATGCATGGCATAAACACGGATAAATAGAAGGGAAAAAAACATTCCCTTCACAACGAAGCTGAAAAAATGCAAAAACATACAATGTCACTCGTTTTTATGTACGAATGGTGTATAGGTTACATTCATTTTATTGCCTGCGCCCTGTCGACAAACAAATATGCGAACACCCCGTGGCGCAAAAAAATATATATATATTTGCGTATCGGTCTGTTTGCAATTCTCATTATGAGGGTTCACGTACAGCCAATTGAAATTCTCACCTGTGGGATGCTCAAGTATGGTCGACATGACACTAGAATCAAATGTCGACAACTGAGCACTTACGAATTAGTTAACATTGCCAGTATAACTTGTAATTAATAACTTCCCCTGTGTATCATTGTGCTGTAGGCTCACAATAATAACACGCCACGCGTACGTGATGATTCGTGACTCGAGAAATTGCAATACTTTGTATCTCAACATAAAGCCATCAAAAAAAAAATTAAAGATGTATTTAGTGTGAACGCGATTATTATAATTGAATTTAATTCTCGGTGAAACTATTTTCGGTCAGAATATTTCGGTTTTGGAAGTATGATGTGACGAATGAATGTTTAGTTAAGTGAGGCACGGTTAGTAACAAAACGAAACGAATGTAAGGTTGTGGCGCATTTTTACCGGCTGGAATAACTAAGTGTCACGTGAATTATGAATCGTCAACACAGAAGTTTTCCTATCAGCGATCGGCGATGATTACCGCCTAGATCTTGATTCGCTTGTTCTCAGGTCGCGAATCCAGCCCCACCAGATGACCTTTCAAACTGGTAATGTTATTATGAAATGTGCCAGTAAGATAATGGTGGAGCACAGTTTCTTTTTGGCAACTGACGGTCGCCTGTCCGTTTGTATTTCGAAACATTAACTGCACTGAAACTCAAACTGAAGAAATAATTTACTGCGACTTGGAAACCTTCCGACAGTTATACATTTTCAAACTGTCACGGCTTGAGTAAAGTATTATTTTCAACATACTGCATATTATTATAAATGTAGGATTAACGAACTGTGCTTGATTGTAACTATCCCCAACTGAAATGAACCCTGCTCTCCTCGATAATAGCAAAATGTAATTTTTGCAAAGCAAACCCCGCACTATATGTAGTGTCTGGCAAAGCTACACAGGACATTACTTGAACTAATTCGTAGCTGGCATACGCAGGGTTAAATAACTAATAATATAATTAATAATGACTCTGAATGACAAATGAATAATGGAATAAAACGAGTTATATATATGCTGATACAGAGTAGGTGACAAATTGAGTTCATGAGAGTACACACATAATTATACCGATTTAATAGTATAGTATATCACGGAGGCCTAAGTATAAAAACCGGCATTTGTTTTTCGCTTACTTTTTAAACTAACATTCTTTTCTTATGGTTAGAATGCACAGAAACTATAAGGAAAATAGGTAACGCGCCCCAATGGATCATATTCGGATTGGCAAATTCCGTTAGCAAAATAGTAGCGTGAATACACAAAAAAAAAAAAAACATTTTTCAGAATTTGGCATTTCGTACTTATTTATAACCTGACGAATCTAGCAAAGTGACTAGATTACCGCATAACAACTCACAACAACAATAACGAATCATATTTTGTAAACGCAATTTATTTTTTGACAGCGCGGAAAATTAATTTTATGTCAGTTGAATGTACAAATTATAATAATTATAACAATTCTAAAAATTAAAATCTAGAAAATACCTCGTCGTTATTTTTGTGATTGTGTTCAATTATATTTAGAACATTCTGGGAATTGTCGCATAAATAGGTTTTTTTTAACACTGAAAAGCTGCTGACAGTAACCTGATCTAAAAAAAAAAAAAAAAAACAGGGTTTGCCTGTAGCCCATCAGGGGACACGACTTTGGGGTGTGGTAATATAATGGAGGTAACGAAATGGATACAAAGGACAGGGCTGTTAAATAAATACTACCAACATTTACATTCCCTGACTTTTCCATGGTTTCCAGACAATAATTACAAACTTTCCAACCTTTCCGTCCATTTACAGAAATTAATGAGAAAAAAAATACTGGTTCATAAAATGTGAATAAAATTAAGCATCAAGGATTTACGATTTTTTAAAAATATTCTACAGCACAGTGTAGCACATTCTATTAGTTACACGCAAGGCAATTAGGCTTACTCTCACAACGTAATTATTTTTTAGTGCCCACTAGTTTTCCAACAAACTTTCTGCGCTGCCAATGAGAATGGTTTAGCTGTTGAAAAACCTATTAATACCTTAAACTCCAGGTTTTTCCCTGACCATTTCCGAATTCCCCGACTCTTCCAGGTTTCTACGGTTTTCCAGACCTGTAGCAACACTGAAGGTACTCGAAATTCCAGCTCGAAAGGAGCTGTGGAAAGCGAAGAACGCTTTTCCCATTGTTGGCTGGGGAAAAGTAACTGATAAGTTTGCCTTCTGGCCATGACGAGGGATGGTTGAAAAGAAAATGGCCTAGATCACGAGTGGGCAGATCCCAGGGTGGGGGGAGGGGCTACATTAAAAATGACACAATCAGACGTGATTGCGGAGAAGACCAGACTGCCGAGACATGTGCTCCAAAGTCGACTGTGCACAGAAGACGGCCTACCTTCGAGCCTCGAGGAATGCACAGGAAGTGGCAAATTTCTGCTCGCAAATTATGTAATATTTTTCAGAATAGTTGTAACTGCGTTTACATAATGTTTTATATTTCAACCGCGTAATTAGTCACTAAGTAATTAATAGTTTCGGAATCGATCACCCTACAAACGCCACATAACCGTTTCTGTTCTAGTACCCAATGTGTCGATTTGATTTTGAAGACATTCGCGTCAACAAATACACTTGAGAGAAAATCGAACAACATATTTGTTTGTATATGGCCAAATATATATTTAGTTGCCCTAACAATATATATTGTTGAGCAAACAAAATTTGAAAAGCAACAAAATTACTTTTGCTTGTGTAGCAAAATATATGTTTGAATAAACAAATTATATGTTTTAGGCCAAAAAAAATTAGACTGTCAACTAAATATTTTGTTGAATCAACTGTATACACTTATTTGGACACTAATTTGAACGCCTTCTTTCGAAAATACAACTCGACAATTAGGATAGTAACTGTGTTTGTTACAGCTTCTATTGACGCTTAATAATCGTATAAACACATTAATAAAACAATGCAACAAGAAACTGACAAGTAAAGCTGTAATACTTGAAATATTTGTTTGCACACGTTGCCCAATATTTGAAGTATATCTTTTGAAAAGCATTCCTTGTACACTAGTTGACACATTAGCTGAAGTTGCTGAGGCGTAGCGGTGAACCGCAGTTGATCCAGGTTCGAATCTTAGTCGAACTCGTGGTATTTTTACATAGGACCAAAATGTTTAATGTACGGGGAGCCAAACAAATATTTATTTGCACCAACCAAATCTTGCAGTCTGCGGCAACCAAGTGAGAACAACAAAATAATTTGGTTTCAGCAACAAAATATTTCGCTACCCCTACACAAACAAATAATTTGGTTGCTCCAAACAAATCTTGTTTGATTCCACAGAACCTTTTTCTCAGTGTACGGCAAAATGGCTTATCGGAATGCAGCTGCGAGGTCACATGTTAGCCTTTGCTGCAGCGAGGGCTGAGGGCAGATGCTGTGGGGAAGGTTGTGCGTAGTCTCAGCTGCACTCCGGGAAAACAAAGGGTTCTGTCCTCTCCTCCCCCTTCCGACGCCCCAAAACATCAACCCCTTCTAGACCGAAGAACAGAAAGGAGCATAGCAGAAGAATAGCAGCGGCTCCCTTTCCGAACCCTTCTTCTCTCAATACCACCCTCTACACACGACGTAGAAGGGGGAGGACGGTCGCCACGTGCACGCAGGGTTGCCACCCCACCCCGCTGTTACCGCTGCCAACCCTGCTCCACACGCGCCCCGAACTGTTTGCTCGTGGCGTCACGGAACTGCTGTCGCGAACACACAACCCGTTACACGGATTTACGAACTTCGATCACGCGTCACGTTAGATTTGTTGCACTGAGAACTTACGAAAGAATCGCCCAGGAATTTTTTTTTTTCCTACCGTATGCAGAATTAACGGTTTCGTGGCTATCATCACTTTATCCGTACACCAAAGAAAAAGTTGCTGTTGAGTCAAACAAAGTTTGTTTGGCGCAGCGAAATATTGTTTGCACAGGCTATTGTAATTTTTTTTTCTGAAACCAAATTATTTTGTAGATCTTATTCGGTCCCCCCCCCCCCCCCAAAGATTTTGTTGCGGTAAATAAATATTCGTTTGGATCTACGTAAACGATACAATTACGGGTGATGTGAAAAAAAAACTTGACCAAGACTTGAAGGTAGATGGTTGGCACCCCTACCGCCACGCCTAAGCAACTTGAACAAAAGTGACTATTGTTGAAATAGAATAGTCTTTAAGTACACACAGTTTGAATACTGGTCAACGTTAGAAAATAAATATTTTATGTTTTCCAGCTTTACTTTTTAGCGTTTACACCATTATTAAACATCAGTTTATGCACTAACAAACACTGTTACTATCCAAATTGTCACGAAAGTTGCAAACGATCACTCAAGCGGCGTTTTCGAACTAAAGCACTCAAATGAGATGAGGTGCCAAACAAATACATACACGCCGGTTTTGTTAAAGGTAAAAAATAATATTGTTGCTTTTCAAGTTTTGTTTACTCGAAATATTTTGTTGGGGCAACTGAATATATTTTGACCCGATTCAAAAATTTATTTTTAGGCCTCTCTTTCAGTGTACGTACGCCATCCAAACCGTGAAACTGATACGAATGAAAATGTTTATTGAGTGATTGCATTCGTTTCTATTTACCAGTACAAACAGATGTGGACATATGAAGTAAAACAAACAAACAAATTCAACATTCAACTGTGCAATAGTAACAGGCCAAGCAAGGTCTGAACATTTACAGAAAATAGGTTACTGTTTTGTATTAAAAAAAAAAAAACTTTGTTTCATTCTGATACGTAAAAGTTATTCACGGTAAGTGAGCACTCCTGCTAATTTTTTATTTCCAATGAATTTCTATCTTTCCGCCACTTTTTTATGTAAACATTGCAATATGACTAATAAGCATTGTATACATTTCATCACTCCCAAAGTTTAACGTCTGAGACTGCAAATAAAATATATTTATTAGGCCTTAATGCCTTTTATGGGGGCCTTAAAAAATTGATCACTTTACCGTGAACAACCTATAAACGTTCATTACTTAACGGTATATGCTGTTCAGGATAAAGTGAGCACTTTTTAAGGCCTTTATAAAAATTTTCCTTTCATCCAATTTCCATCTTCCTGCTGCTTTAAATATAAACATTGCAATGTGACGACTTAACACAGTGTATATATTTCACCGCCATCAAAATTTAATGCATGAAGACGCTATAAGATATATTTATTAGCGACTAATGCCTGACGTAAGGACCTTAAAAAGTGCTCACTTTACCGTGAACTACCTATACACGTTTGCTATCGCAAACCGACCTTTAGCCACGCGCGCTCTTGACACGGCTACCACGTGTGCTGAGGCACATTCTCACCGGGCGAGCGTGAGAAATGGAGCAGGCCTCTCCCACGTTCGACTTGACAGGCGTCACGTGTCAAAAGCAAAGCGGTCAGTTTCTACACAACAATTATGACGCAGCCTTTCTTCCCTCCTAAAACTAGGGAAACTAACAAGGGTATACTCTAAATATGAATAGGTGAACTCGATCAAGATGTGGTCTACTGGCGAATCTGTGGAATGCACTGAGGTTTTACCGCGCCAAGCCAATGCAATTTACTAGGAATCACTGTTCGACCAGCGACGTGTCACATTTGTGTGGTGACGAGTGAAGCTTCTTTGTTTTTCACTCTGTTTTCACTGCATGTACGTCTGGTGCGCATTGGTGATTGGAATAACCAGCTGAAGCCTCTGGAATTGCAAATACCAAATGTACACCATTATTAAATTCGCGGATTTTCCACGTTTTGTGCGAATACTTGCTTGCGAGTGGGGAAATCGTACCTGTGATCTTGTAGCATTGCAGTCAGTCTGTAGGAGGATCACGGCGACAGCGAGCTGGAGCAAGGATGAGCAACGGCATAACCAGAAGAAGTTCCGCGAAAAAAAAAAAAAGGGAAATCACTTCGTGACCGGTCGCGCAAACCCGTTCACGGTTCCAGGAAACATGATCCCGCCGCGGATCGGACCCTGTTCCGCTCACTCAGCGACCGGGGATGCGACTCGCTGCATTGACTCGGATCACGGAGCTGACGTCACGCTAAAGATGACGTAGACCGCTTATTCGTCTTCTGCGCACGTACCCAACACTGACCTGCCCCACTCCTACACAACTGTCAAAAGTCACGTGGTCAACCGTAATGAACGTGCTTGTTTACAGTTTAATTATTAAATGACAAACACTGTTACATTTATACAAAGTACTTCTACTAGTTTGAATGTAATCAAAACGCATTACAAATTGATTAGAGGAAGTATGAAACATCTCAAAAGCACTTGTTTACTAAGCAGTGTTCTAACCTCAAATCCAAACCACGCCGTTTTCGCTAGACGTGTATGCAGAAAAGCAGTTCATTGTTGGGACACGGAGATTGGTTGTGCGCAGCCAGCGAGATCGGCCTGCATCATCTTTAATCTATGGAGATAATCACGCTCAGTACTACATCAGTGGTGCCAGATAGTGATATACTAGTGACAAAAGTCAGTTAAGAAGCCGTTAGATACTATCTATACCGTTATCCAGTGCCTCGGAGTAAGGCTAATTCTACCCAGGTTAGGAACAAAACGAGTTTTCTTATGGAAGAGTTTGGTATGAGGAAAATTCCCACCGCTAGGTGAAGAGTTTCCCAAGAGGTCTCTTAAAATTAAAAGTTTAAGCTACGCGAATAATAAAAAAAAAGGAAAATTTTACTTAATTACCAAGTTATTTTATATTTGATTTTTGATCAATCCAATTATTATGTTTTTTAACGTAGAAAATATAGAAAGTCCAGTACACATGCGACACTAGCGCTTACCTAGTGGCGAAAAATGTTAGCTGCCAAACTGAAAGCATTGAGCTTCCTACATGAGGAGAATAGGATAAACCTCATTCGGAATAATATTATTGGCCGAACCACTACGGAATTCGCCATTACAGGAACGAAATTCAGTCACAAAAATTACTGGTAAGCTACGATTTGTAATGGAGGACTTTTAACTGGTTATCTGATTTAAGGGAACTGTAGCTATTTCAAGTTCACAGTTAAAACACCGCCGCTTTACCGGAATTCGTCAGTATGGTTTATATCTCTGGACATTCATGTACTGCATTTATCAGGAAAGGAAGATAATATCACTCCGAAATTACTCACAATTTAAACGTTTCGAACACTGACCGACGAAAATTGTTCCATCTTGAAATTTCTTTGAATAGCTGATTTTGGAATCTGGCATTGAGAACATTTTAAACCGAACAATTTCCGGAAACGAGATAATCTAGAAGGCCTATATATAATTAATACGGAAGCTCTCTGAACAGGGATGCTTTTGGAAATGATTATCGCACAATAGTATAAGAACTCAGAGGCATAAAATTTGGTAGTGCAGTAAACATGTTTTATAAATACAATTCTAATTCAGTAAAGGAGTGAAAATATATCACAACATGCATTACATTTCTTCATGTATTGTAAACGCAACAACTTTACCTCCCTCTGAAAATAATTGGTTAACAAAAATTCTGACCAAATCACACCAGAAAAAAGTGCATTATGTTTCAATGTACTCAAGAAATTTTATTAAATTTATTACATAAAAATGTGGCCGAATAAAAGTTTTTAGACTTTATAGACATTTTTTTAATAGTTGATGTCAAGTCCAATTTTTTTTTCTGTTTTGCTGCAATCATAATAAACAATATTTTTAAGATGAATATTTCAATGTTAGTAATAATCACAGTGTGTATATTCCACTGCACTCGGAAGTTAACTTCTAAGACTAAAATACATATATTTGTTGACTATTAATTCAAATGAGAGGACTTTTAAAAGTGATCACTATACGGCGATTCTTAATAATATTATAAATGCGAAAGTTTGTATGTTTATTTGTTGCTCAATAACGTCATAACGGCTCGACGGATTTGGTTGAAATTTGGTTACATGGGTAGATTATATTCTGCATTGACACACAGGGTACTTTTCATCCCGGAAAAACGAACAGTTTCTTAGGGAATATATAAAATATGCCACCAACCATTTTTGGACGTGGATGGAGCCGCGGGTAACAGCTAGTAGCCTGTAAATACATGAACTGTTATTTGGTAATTACAAAAATTCCACGCAGTAACCCACGGCAATAGTTTACATTGTAATTGTTTCATCTTTACAATTTGTACAACTTAGTATTTGCTATTATGGCCGAAGCAAAAATAATTGGATTTGACGATTTAAAAAAAAGGTGTAGCGTAATTTTTATTTGAAGAAAATGGCATCGGATTCAATGCGTACAAGTTGAATAATGTTCGCTACTTAACGTTGAAGTAAACTAACTGCCTATGGACTGCACCTGACTTTACGATGTGAAGAACTCATAAAAAAAGTAGTACGAACATGCACCACAAAAATTGTCGGAAAGGTACGATTTATGTTGTATGTGAAAGAAGAATGTATATATTTTACAACATTATTTTACTAAAATACAATTTTAAATGTAAAAAAATGAATCGCTCGATAGTCCGCATTTTTGTACTAAATTTAAGCGCATTTCCGTTTTTGAAGCTTCGGAAAGCAGAATTTATAATAAAATCTTCGAGAAAGATCTTACTGTGATCATGTGTTAAAATCATGGTAATAATTAGAGACATACAAAATTTGCGTTATTTGCTGGCATCACGCTAAAATTCATCTTCCTATACATGTTCGAGCTGGTGCCACCCCTTTATTGGCTTCTGCAGCAGTGAGCACACATTTTTCCCTTTCGACTTGACTGGACGGGATTGGGCGAGCTTCTCGTTAGTGGTTTCCTATTGGTCCAAAGCCGTCCTGGGCGTGTCCTAACAAACTGTAGTCCAATGACGAAGGCAATTCAAAACGTAAGTGTTTGCAATCTCGTCTGTCTTCGAATAATAACCCGAATTTTGCATGTCTGTAGTAATGATGTATCATATAAATTTTATAATTAACTTGATTTACGTCAGTTTCAGCCATAAAAGTTTGTGATAAATGGACGCGCATAAATTCAACTATAAAAATTATTTCCTACATATCATTATTACAATTTTCTTACATACAATCAAAGTAAACATTATGACGACATACCATGTCGAAGATTTTCTTGCAAATTCTGCGTCCTGAAGCAACCAGAATGGAAATACAGTTAAATTTTCTTAAAAATACAGAATATTTTATAATCTAGCAAAATATATACGTTCTTCTTTCATAATCAGCATAAATCGCACTTTTCTGACAATTTTTGTGGTGTGTCTACTATTTTTTTTACGAGTTATTCACTTTATATAGTCGGGTGCAGTGCTCCATAGGCGCTTTACTACAACCTTACCACAAAATTATTTTTTTGGTATCCAACATCTTAAGATGTTTTTGTTCCAGAAGGCGCTGTGATGGGCTGACCGTGGCCGCAGGAGAGTGGTGGTGGTGTTGTACACCCCTGGGCGTGTCTCATCATTGCCCTGCTCGTCTCCAGAACGACCTGCTGGAGCGGAGGAGCTCATTGTCCGGTGACTTACACTGGCCGTTGGCCGGGGGCGACAGCGACTGCCGGCCGCCGATAAAAACCCTTCTTCTACCCCCCCCCCCCCCCAAACCCTGGGACAAGCGGCACTACATCTAAGCTGGGCCTCGCTCCAGACATCAGGCTCCAGGCGACGAACAACTATCTCCTCCGCTGCATCCATATATATATAGTCCATCCGCGTTGACTACAAACTTTTCTGAAGACCTGCTTGTGGTTAATTCTACTCAGGTTAGGAGCAAAACTTGAGGAACTTCAAAATTTGTAAATTAAGTCGCAGAAAAATGGGCTACTTACCTGCTTTCTAAGTACGAGCTAACAAAACCATTATTACAGATAAACTGAAACAATGTGTATGTTAGTATAAAAAAAAATTCGCAAGTAATCGCCGGTAGTCGCAGGTAGTCACGAGAAGGTAGTCGTAGGTAGCCACGAGTAGACACAGGTAGTCTCGGGTAGCCAGAGGTAGTCTCGTGTAGTCGCAGGTAGTCACGGGTATGCGCAGATAGTCAAGGGTAATTGCAGGTAGTCACAGGTATTCTTGGGTAGTCGCAGGCAGTCTCGGGTAGTCGCAGGTAGTCGCGAGTACTCGCGAGTAGTTGCAAGTAGTCTCAAGTTGTCGCAGGTAGTCGCAAGTTGTCACAGGTAATCGCAGGTAGTCGCAAATTGTAGAAACAATGGTTTTTGAGATATTGGTTTTTTATACATCATAGAAAAAGGTAGGCTACATTAGTTTTCGAAGAAAGATAGTAAAATACGTCTTACTAAAAATCCAACACTAACGCGACGATAAAACTATTTCCGATAATCAAGTAAAAAACTTTACAAACTATATATAGGTATGTATTTAATAAATCCATAAATCCTGAGCGAAACGATGGTGGGCTGCTAGTTTTTGATAATATTGTGAGTACTGAACTAAAAATTGCTTACAATAACACTACAGCTCCGATTAACATATTCATGTAAGAAATTCAGAGGAATGACCTGAAGTGAATACAAGCACCGCTCTGTACCTAAGAAAATTACTATGCATAAGCCGCTTATGTAATCCAGCCTGAAACTACACAAAACTACCTACAACCCAATTATTTATGAGCTCACGTTTTTATCTTCCGGGCTCGTAATTATGACAGCCTAAAATTTTCGATGCACCTCAGCATCTTTAAAAACGACGTAATTCTGTTGTTTATTACATTACTCTCGGTTTTGCAGCCTAAGACAGACATGTGTTAACGTTTAGAGGAGGAAGGGGGGGGGATATGCAGCTCGTGGTTACTAGTGAAACAGGCAGGACTGCACTTTGATCCCTATCTGATGTTTACAATCGTTAAAAGGGGGTGAAAATGGAAATGGGCTGTGTGTATTTGATGGGCCCACAACCAGATCCAACTGTCGGCAATCGCAGGGGCGTTACATAACCAAGGCAGGCATCCAATCACTATCAGGAGCAAATACATACGTATCGCTTTGTATGCGCAATCAATGAGGGCGTGTTTCATATTCATCAGCTTTCCTCCGTCGACCGTATAAAAAGTCTGTCCGGGAGTGGAGTACATTCGGCGTGAGTTCGGCGCGCTCGTAAGGTTTCGCCTTCAATCCAAAACGGTTTGCAATAACGTAGCATAACTGGCATAAGACAAAGCATAAGAAAATACCCTGTCTGCAATCAGCTGTCTGCTAATCCGAGCTTTTATCTTAATTAGTTTTTTTGTAATTCTTATCGCAGTTGTTGAACAAAACGATGCGGGTATTTTTTTTCGAGTGATGCATTTACGGTGTGATCCATCTTGCCGCCATTTGAAAATATATATAATCTCGTATACACGAAAGACATTGCCAGCAACAAAAACATAAGAAATTCTTTGTGGGCGATTTACAACCGTTTGAAGTTATAGCGAGGACAATATTTTTCATGTTTACGTTTATTTCCGCAGTATTTTCTATATACCGAGGTATCTCTGACGCCTTGCATTGTAATTGGCTGGCGGAAAAAAAAACACGCCTAAGAAAGAAAATAAGGCCGTCCCTAACGCCACGTTATGTTGCGCACAGGCATGTGCTAGTCCTGAACAAGTATTGCAAACACTACCATGCAACTACATGTATCGAATACCTTGCAGTAACGCGACATGTTAACACCATGCTACTGTATACGTCACTTCTGCAATGCACGCCACGCCATATGAAATACGTTCTGCGCGAAATGTTGCAAGAAATTGAGGTGTTTGTCTACAAGAAGTGTATGTTTTCTTTTCATGTTTGAAGTAATTTAAAGCCAGATTTTACTACATACAGTAAAATTTGGCAGTGGCGTGTAGTGAGTTTTTTTTTTACAGGGTAAGCAATTCCCCGCATATTTTGAGTGTTTTAGATAAAATTTGCTAGTGTCGAGCTGTGGTTCCACTTTTAATTTCTACTAACAATAGTTATAAAAACGGAAACGAAATTAATGTAATAATAATAAAACTGAATATTATTTAGAGAGCATATTACAAATTATAATAGAACTCCCGTTCTCCCGAACGCTTTCATCCACTTTCCAAGGGAAAATGTAGAACTGGAGGACGCAAACAGTTGCACGGAATAAACGCCACTGCTTTCGTGCCGTCCAGTTTCCATCTTTATTTGTAATAAACGAGCCAAAAACGATGAAGGGTTGTCTTTCCAGTCTTTCCAATGCACACGCTCGGCAACGGAACAACATTTCGCGCGGTTCTTCCAGTTGCTGCAATTCACGCATGGAGCGAAACACGATCGAAATAAGCCGTCGACGAACGTTTCTCCTCCCCAACTCGTTATTATATTACGCGTTAACTTCATTTGGCGCCGAGTTGTTTAAAACAGATGAGGGCGGGCGGCGAAACTTTAGCGGGACTCCCTCTCGGACGGAACTTGTTGTCGGGAGATATAAAACTTTCCTACTCTCCCTCTCTCTCTCTCTCTCTCTCTCTGACTCCCACTAATGGCGGGGAGACGGGCCCAAACCTCCTCCTTATTCTGCAAAGCAGATTACACCGCCATGACGACACAAACAAACCTGCTTACTCGGTTGCTCTGGCAAAAATCTCCTCCCCCCACCGCCCCAGAAACAAGGGAGGGCTTATTAAGTCTCGCAACAAATAAATAATGGGAAAGTCATTTAACTGGCAGTTAAACATTTTCACTTTATGGGACCGGCATTTCGGAGCTGTAATTCATGGATTACTGACCCCCCCCCCCACCCCTTTTTTCCCCCCTCTTTTTCTTCCAACTCTTTCCTTCTAGCAAAAGTGAGCCATTATTTTGGTTGTGGTATTTCCACGTGGAGGGGCATGGCACGGACCAGCAAGGTGGTCTGAGAGTGGGAGAAGGTTGGAGATAAAAGGATTGGGCGTGTCTCCGTCCTGTGTGTGTGTGTGTGTGGGAGCCAGTGAAAGGGGAATAAATAAAGGGTGGCGGAGGAAGAGAGCCTAATAAAGAAGATGGGGCGAGAGGAGAGTGACCCAGCACTATTTAGCAACTGTAGAGAAACAGGGCGAGACAAACACTACCCACCTCATGGCCAGCTCCGGGCACAGATACATCTGGGAATTACACCGTCCTGCCTGGGGGAAACTACGGCCCGGACTGAAAACATCGGGCTTCGTGACCGGCTCGTGGCTAGGATGTCTAGGCTTCCTGCTGCCCTGCAGGATGCGAAAGATTAAAAAAAAAAGTCACTTCAATCTTTCTTTAAAATATATTTTCCTCATTTAAATGTAAAACTGTTTTACTTGCGTATGTTGCTTTACAATCTAATCGCAAATCATGCATTTTATTTACACCAGGTTTTACACCAGGTATTTAACGGGTGCACTTTTCAATTTAATTATCTTACAGCACTGTCATACCAGTGACTTAACCACATTCCTCGCATTATATTTCACAATTCTAATAGCAAGTATCCTGTTTCATGTACTATCTGGTCAGTCTACTCTTAGCTCCTTGCGAGTGCACATGTTTAACAAACGTGTAATACAAACACTTTTCTTCCCCTGGGAGAAAATATTTCACAATGCTTTATTTCTGGCAATGCATTAAAGTCCGTTTTTTTTTGGATTGCAATGTTAGCCGTTCATAAAGTAGGCCTACACGACTTTTTATTCCCTGAGTCTATGTATAAAAACTTTTTCTGTGAAATCATTGCCTGCGTGTCTAAACGTATAAGTAAATGAACGTTTCTAGGAATACAAAATTTTTCCAGGAAATGCATTGAAAATAGTGAGATAAATAGTATAATAAAAAAATTAGAGCCTGCTTGCACGGTTTTCTTCAGAGGTAGTAGAAAAGTTAGCAATTATACGTCGGTAGTTACATCTGTGGGCTTTCATCGCGTATAACGAATGCTCTAGTACTGACGGTCTGGGTTCCATTTTCGGCCGCGATTTCAATTTTTTAAAAATTAATAACCTAAATTATTTAATGCTTTATTGGCCCCTATAGCAATTCATTTAGTCGCGTCAAATATGCTTTGTTCGTTTCAACAAAATCTTTTCGTCAGTGCGGAAGCACAAGGGCGATCTAAGTACGCGCATCGTAAGTCTCGTGACCTTTACGCGCACAGGTAATGAAAACTGACGAGTGGTCTTTCTCTCTCTAGTCGACTCGCCGCATAAATGTTTCAGTGGTGGCCTCATATTGCATAGTGCAATAATAGACAAAGGTGTGTTGCGTGTGTCTATCAGGGGTGCAATCACGGAAGGGGGAGGGGGGGGCTTTGGGGGTTCAAGCCCCTCCGAGAAATCGTATCAAACTTGAAATTAAACTCAAGAGCATCCAGCTATGTAAAAAATTCTTTAAATCCAGTGTCAATATTATTAAAGAGGAGAAGGGAATTTTACTACGAAGAATGAATATTGTTTCACGCGAAACGCCTAGCACGTCAGAACATTCATCGTGGAGTTGTTTGTAAACAGCAATGACGTTATTTCAGTTTGGAAACAAACCCCGAGACGACTAGGTTTTGTGCTGTAGGGCGTAAAAGATCTGAAACTGTGATGCAGAAACATGCCAGTTTGGGAACGAACACTACTTCTCTACTGCATATCACTAACCACTATTTTCGACATGAGAAACTTACGTACATGAGCGTAACTTTTTCTAGTAATTTAATTATTATCTCATAACTTGAACTTAACTATACAGGAAAACAGAATAAGAATTGATATTTTTTTCAGTGCTGTGTATTTTTATTGAATAGAAAGCACTAGTCTATTCTCCATTTCTTCACACTTTTTGAATGAAACCTCTGAAAAAATCACCCCATGTAGGACGTGATTGGTTATTACCTAAACAAGTCATGTATCAAACGTGTTATACTTATGTTAACAAAAAAAGTAACTTGTTTTTGGTTAATTTGAACCTCCACCTCTTTTGTATCTATAAATTACAATATTTCATTACTAATCAATATGAATAAATCCACGGAGAACATAGGTGCGTTGGTGATGCTTAGTAAGGAATAGTTCTTGTGGTAAGTACTATTAAAGTGAGCGCGCACGAATCCGCTGCATTGTCCCTTTGCCGTAACTGTCTAGACTCAGTTAAGCTTTGTTAGTATGATGCGGAAGAATATCCTGGGAGTACAAATTCAGTAGGGCTTCAGAAAAGTTTGAAGTAGCCGCAAATGGACTATACACAGGCGGAGGTGTTAGCCGGTGGAGTACTGCGAAGGAGGGACCAAGTACAAATCGGCCGCCGCCAGCAACTTCGCTGTCGTAATGAAGGCGGCGCAGAGGGGCCTAACTTCTGGCGGGAGCAATTCATTAGACTCGCCGAGGGAGGCGCAACCCCCAGAGAGATAAATGACCCCGGCAGCGCATCCCAGATGAGTTGTGAGGACGCTCTAATTAAAATACTGCACACTCTACCTGCCCGCCCTCCCCTTCTCGAGGAACTGATATGTCCGCGGGCCCGAAGACGCCAACAAGAAGAAGAAGAATATAGCTGCGGGAATTCACGTGGATTATGAGTTATCGCCGTCTCCAGAGTACTTGCTGGTTCTTCCCCGTCTAGCAAGTTATCCTTTCCACCAAGCATGCGAAATGTTCTCCGCGTGAGGCGATGAGAGTACAAGCTGTCGTCTAAAGGCTGAGCACTTTTGAAATCAATCTTAGGAAAAAGTCACTGCCCCTACATGCGTATAGTTTAACGGGCGCACTGAGTGGCATGCGCCCAGTAAAATTGGAAAAGTAGTTCCATATCTTAACGTTGAATAAAAAGTGTTAGGTAACCATTAGTGATAACACGAATTATTTAATTCGTTTTCTGCTTTTTTCTTTATGTATCGAAGTGTAAATAGAGCAGATTTGTAAAATATTTACTTGTCTTATAATTTCATAGTTTCACTTGGTCGACGCTTGAATAAAGTGATGAGGCCCATTGTAATGTTCAATTTGCATAAGGCGGCAGAATACACAACGTGCATACAAGTAGGGCTTAAGAAGGGATTTAAAAAGTGCTCAGTTTACCCGTGAAAAGCCTACGTCTTCGGAGATTTTTTTTCTAAATGTGCATTAAGGCCGGATTTATGAAATAAGGGAATTATGTTTACGTAAGAGAGTGGGTGAGTGAGCGGTGTCTTGAGAGCCGATGACGGAGAAGCGGGGTGAGTGTGGAGCAACGCCGGAATGCAAATGCCGAGGGAAACGGGAGATCCACGAGAAAACCGGCCGACCAACGGCATCGTCTAACACAATCCCCACATGTGAATCGAACCCGGTTCGCAACAGTGGGAGGCGAGTAGTCTAACCACTTCACCACTGCGGCCCCATGAGTGATCAGGTTTTTATTATTAAGGTATGAGTAGCGAGATGTTTTAAAGGTTGATTTGAAAAACCCCAACTTTACTGCGAACATCCTTATAGGACAGTGTACATGTCATTTATCCAATTTTCCGATAAGTTTAAATTGGGCGCAGGACATCTGTAGATGTAAAAATACACGAGCTTCGATGAAGATTCTGTCACATACTATTGTGTAAAATTAAGCTTTATTTTTCAAAGTGTGTTCCTTACTTTAGGTTAGCGTTTTGCTGCGTCTTGTACGCTTGGCATAGCTGTACTCCACACGATAGGCCATCTCGCTGGCCTTTAAATCACCAACGGGATAGCTTTCGCCAAGTCATCCCACTCGCTTCTACGAACTGCCGTGTTCTTTCCGCTCCGTTTGCTGCGGTGGAACGGAACACGGCGCGGGAAGTAGAGTGCGCTATGAATTCCATCAAATCGGGAGACCATCATCGTGGAAACTCCGTAGGGAAACACTGCTAGAATGCAATAAGTAGAGAAGGGGTTGAATACATCTCAATTCTCGTCTACTCGCATATTTTCAAACATACCCTAGCTTCTTGCTCTGTTCAAGCCGTGTTCCAATAAGATTGCTTTTCGTTTATGAACTTTGCATTTTTTAATTTTGCATTAACTGGAACATCCACAGCAGCTAACTGTTTGGCATGCATTGCAACTTTATGATATACACTCACGACTTAGATTATTCCAAATAAATGTGAAATAATCATTTTGAAACCAAAACCCGGGAGCTCTTAATATAAACCGCATTCCTTCAAAAAATAACGTTTAAAGTACGCTTACTTAATATAATCAAGATAAAGCAAAGTGGTAAAATTTTTACTAAACAATAATATAAGGATCCGTTTATTACAATAAATTCAGTTTACTGAATTCTTTACAGTCGGAAAACTAACACAACAGTGTTATGACCATTTCTAAGCTTTGAAGCTGACGACAGCATGCAAATTACGAAAGTGATAATTTGAAAATGACTTGAGTACTTCATTAACAGAATGTTGACTAGCCCTGCCTGCGAAACAAGAACCGAGTATTTTTTCCTACACACAGACGTCAGTCAATGACGAAAGATAAACGCAAGACATGTATGCAGTACATCGGAAACTAGCAGTCAACTTTAACGGCGATTAACCACTGTCTCGAAAAAATAATTTACTTACGCGCACAAGTCACGTTCTTCAGTGTGTTTTTTTTATTTTAATTTTTATTTATTTATTTATATTTTTAAGTATTTCGATGCATTAGTTCATTCGTGCAACTCGTTAAGCATGAACTAAATGTGAAATAATTAAAACCGAGACGCTTAATCGTTTTCACTTGACTGCCCGTGTAAGACGATATTAAAACATCTGGCCTGCCTAGTTACTGAACTTTTTTTTTTTTTTACGAAATATTTACATGCGAATTTATTGTTAGCTGTGTATACTGTACGAGTAACGAATACTTTTCACTATTTTACTCCGGCAAATCTATTATTACTGTCACGTTGTATGAGCACTGGCATACTGCAATAACTCGAGCTTTCTTAGAAACAATTTTTGTGCCAGTTAAAAAAAAAAAAAAAAGGTTGCAAATAAATATAAAATGCTGATTCTGGAGGAGTGACCTAGACCTAGAACTTTTGTTAGATATGCGTCACGTTCATATTACGTAAATAAAAAAGTAGCGAAAGATCAACGTCACGGCACCAGAATCTGCATTTTATATCTACTCATGAAATATTTTACTCTTCCCTCATTCTCGGCGCACTTTGCGTCATCGTGCCCAATCCCCAATGCGAATCAACTAACGAGAAAGCAATCATTAACCAAGTGGCTCGGAGAGCTAAATAAAATTGCGGAGGGTCAGTACTTAGGCTTTCTGAGCTCAGAGTGACTAAGTAGTAACATATCTTCCGTAAATCAGTGTTTGCGCATATACACGTGTCTCAGTCAATAATATTCTCTAGGAATACCTTTTTCCACGAAAAGTAGAAATAAAAGTTCTCTACAGCAGACCCTGTTTAATTTTATCCTTTTAGACATTTTTTTTTTTAAATTTGTAAATATTGTTTTAAAAAAAATTGTATTTCCAGGGCTTTTCTGCAGTTCACGTAAGAAAAATGAGAAAAGTAAACAGCGACATTCGTAGCTTAATGCATTGGCGTACATAGCGTGTAATAATATCCAACTATTAAGGGCATCGCCTGACTGTCGCTTCAATTACGTCGCAGTGTATTTGAAACTCGTGTTTTTTTTTTTTTTTACAAAACACTTAAACGTGTCCCCATGACACCAATGTACGAAAAGCAAACACACTTCAGACGAGGTACGTAAAATACTCTCAATGCATCACAGTGCACAATAAATACTATTCCCGAGCCCTCCAACATAGCTTAAAACGGCTTTTTCACACTACCCTATCCCATGATGTACTGGCTGGAAACACGGGGAACTTGCGCTGGACTATGCTACACACTTTCCACCGATAGAATTATAGCGTCACTGTCCCATAAGTAGATGCACCACGACAAGAACACTGCGCACCAGTTCTGTGCGCCTTGCGCTAAGAGCGAAGGGACGTTAGGCACGCGTGTCAGTTTCGTCCTTATCGCCCTCACGCATCCCTGCCTCAAACGCATAAAAAAAACCTTCAAAAGAGTGTCGTCCTTAGGTCTGATATGCGAGAAATTCAGCTTCCCGCGAACGCGCTTTTATGAAGGCCCGAAGGTAGGGCGGGATTTTATTGCGTCTCAGGGCTAACCCCTTACGCCTACTAGGAAGGAAAATCATGCAAGGAGACATGCATGGCGGGAAATAGGGATTGGGCAGCCATGGCCTGCATTTTGGGGCCATGACTGCCTCCCTAAGTGTAGTTAGAGCTAGCCGTAACTATGAAGAGAAAGGGAAAAAACAGACAAGAGAGACGTAAAAACCCTTGCGACAGAGAAAGATTATTGCATGCATTAAATTAAATTAAACAGAATGCAACAGATGACAGACTGTTTGGAAAACATGCTCTTAGCTAATAGAGTTGGAAAGACTAGAAGAGAGGGGGCGGGAGCTTTGTTTATTCTTTAACTTGATGGCGGCAGTAACCAGAGAGGTGTTTGGGCGCCTCTCTGGTGGGAGAAGAGACGCTATTGGGCCTTCCCCCTAACTCCCGACCCATACGACGAACGCACATCGAAGTCTTGGGTTGGGGGGGGGGGGGGGCGTGCTTATTTCGTTCCGAAAGATAGTGCACAAGTACATGCCACGCACACGAAAGCGTGCGAAATCCAGCTGCACGGTGATCGCGTGCTGACGTCACGACGCCGAGACGGGTGAAAGGCGCCACTTTCACAGGCGTGCAAACTCGCGAAGCAGGCCGCCACCTCGGGCAGTGATTTCCAACAACTCCTCTACGTACACGCCGCCGCGCTTTTCCGACTTGCTTAGCACTTCACGTCATAGACTAAAGATGAGGTAGGCCGATCTCGCTGGCTGCGCACGAACAATCTCCGTGGGCCAACATTGAAATTTGTTTTCCCGCAAATACGACTTGTAGAAAAGGCGTGGATTGCATCTGAGGTTAGAATACTGTTCAGTAAAGAAGTGCTTTCAGATACTGTTTTACTTCTTCTAACCGATTTGTAATGCATTTTGAGTAAATTTAAATTAGAAAAAGTGTTTTACTGATATAGGCTACTCGCGGTAAATTGATCACTTTTGAAAGTCCTGCTTAAAATCTTCTTGTATTCACGACGTGGATTCTTCCGGCTTATGCAAGATTAACATTGTCGTGGCACGTATCACTTTATTCATGCGTCGGTCAAGTGAAACTGTTAAATTATTATAAAAGTAAATATCAGACAAATCTGCTCATTTTTACACTTCGAAGTATTTATTTTAAAAAAATACAGAAAGCGATCGAAATAAAAGTTATCAGAAATGGCTACATGCCACGTATTGCGCCCGTTAAAATATATCCACGTAGGGGCAGTGACATTTTTCTAAGATTGATTTCAAAAGTGCTCACTTTTATCGTGAACAGCCTTTATAATAATTTTTGTCACTTAAAAATTAACATACACACAAACACGTTCATCAATGTTGACCACGTGACTTTGACAGTTGTGTTCCTTCAGGGTGGGTTAATTTTGGGTACATGCGCAGAAGACTAATGCGCGGCCTGCCTTAAATTTAGTGTATGTTTCACACGTGCCAGTTGTCCGCGCAGACCGAACCAAAGCCTTCGACGCACACCATAACCTACCACGTGTTATGAGATGAGGAGGTGGATAAGGAGGTGGGGGGGATGGAGCTTTGACGGGTCCCAAACGCCTGCCTCTCTCACCGTACCGGTTTTAATTGTTTCGAATGTTATGTTATAGGAAATTGAGGCTTTGGTGGTCAATTCCTGCTGCTACCCTCCTTTCTGTAGTATTTTAAAGTTAAATGGGCGATGCGAATAATTTAAGTCAATAAAGGATAGTAATTTTTTTTAGCTGTTGTGTTGTCGAAGCAAAGTTTGAATCACTGCAAATTGTTTTCCTTTGGTGCTCCGATACTAGTGATGCGTTGTAATGAATTTTTATCAAGCGTATTAATTATTAATAATTTCGTTGCTCAGTATGATCATTGCCTATCAACTGCTCTACTATATTCTATGGGTTGTATACCATTCAGTATTTTTTCTGTATTTTTATAAAATAAAAAGAGTTCTATGGCCTGTTTTCTGCATGTACCGTAGTTATTTGTGAACTGCCGGCCAGAAAGCACGCTGTGCAACGTCTCCATCAGTGAAGAGTGCCAACTGCAGCTAGTACACACCTAACTTACCAACACTTCCCTAGTCCCGATTTCAAGTGCAAAATAATAAACCTACACGCGGGGCTTTGAGAAGTCTCAGTCAAGCGTTTACCACAGTATCGTACGTTTCTTAATCTTCAATATATTACATGTTTTGTATAATTTTTTTTCCATCGTTAATGTTGGCACCATTTCTGCGATCACGCCGTTACTCTGAAAGCACGCCACCGCCATAGGTTGTTCACGACAAAGTGAGCACTTTTTAAGGCCCTCCCAACAGGCATTAACAGATAATAAATATATATCTTATTGCAGCCTCAGGCATGAAATTTTGATGGTGGTGAAATGTATACACTGTGTTTATTGGTCATAGTGCAATGGGCCTTAAAAATTGCTCACTTTACCTTAACAGCCTGTAGCAGGGTTTTAATTTCGTCAGTAAGCTAGGTTCGGGGAATACAAAGGCCATTCAATCCCTCCCTTTTTTTTTTCCTAACTCATACATTTTCAAAATTTTCTTCGAAAGAATACGATTAATATTCCCCTGGGTGTTGCGGGGAGCAGTCAACATTCGCTATCGCAATGATCTTATACAGCCTAATGCCGGAATCACATAGCCCCGACGCGCATGACACGACGACCAACAGCCAATGAAATACAAGATAGGTCGTCGTAAGCCCGACCGATTTCGTCGTCCGACCAGCAATATTGGATTAGAAATGATTTATATTCTTCGTCGTGTCGTGCGGCACGACGCACAGAATGTACAACTTTGCAAAATGAAACTGTATTGCAAACTTTCCGTGCAATGGTAAATACGCCGCTTAAAAGAAAAAATAATTGAAAATTACTGAATCTAACTTTTAAAAATAATAATTTTGCCTTTGTATGCATTAGCGATACCGATTTGTCACCATTATGTATTAAGAATTTCCCTCTTGTTCATCTCCTTTGAAACTAACGTACCCTATCAGCGCCTTCTAAGTAGTTAGGTTAAATGCCGAGAGCGTGGTGTCCGTCGAGCTATAAATTCAAGTAGTCGCATTGAAATGTGTCGTGGTTGCGTTTTTGGCCGTGTCGTGCCGTGTTGGTCGGGGCTATGTGATTCCGGCATAACGTAGCAGGAGTAAACGCAACCAGCTTCTTTGCGTCTAAGGTAGACACTGCGTCACAGATATGGAAATTTACAGCACAGCGAGCTTTCCTTTTGCCGAAATCGTAAAAACTTCAGTTTTGCGCAACATGCATAGTGTCCTTTACCTCCGATGTACAGAATTGGATTGCTGTTTTTTTTTTTTTTTTTTTAATACTCCTGGAACACCCGGAGCCAATAACGACCATACCAGAAAGTAGGACCGAATCCTTTGATACCTCATCTAATGGTTAAACTGATACTTCAACAAATGATAAGTAAATTATGACTTGGGTGCGCGCGATGAATGGTCGGGTCCAGCTTGTTTCGAAGTGTATCCGCGAAATTTCCGGCCATTCCCAATGACCTTAATTTTAACTTAAAAAAAAAAAAAAATAGCATAATGGCAGAGAAATATAACTTCGAAATGCTGTAGAGGCAGCGCGCCATACAGATACTACCGTCAGAATAACGCGAGTAAATTAGCCAATAACACAAATATTGAAGTGAACAACAATTCCCCATTAGCCCCCCCCCCCCCCCTCAACACACACTGAAAGCTACGAGTCGTGTACTCTACTTTTATATGTTTTTAAAAGCAAACCGAAGTGACGCGAAATCAAAAATGTTAGGTATGGTACTCTAGGACGCACGAATACTGCGTGTACGGTACCAGTCACTAGAAATGAGCAAATTTACGATGTACCAAGCTGGTACTGTGACGATCTGCAGGGTCGATGTCCGGTGATAGCTATCAGTTTATCACACGGGTGATCATTGGGTCCCGATGCTTATATTGTGCAGTAACGGCCAAATTTTACGTTCATGAGCGACATGTGCACGATTTAGGAAGTAAACACTGAGTGGGCTGAATCGATAGTCACGCATGTTTATATGTTTAAAAAAAGAATGACTTCCTTAAACTGTGTACTTAAAACCAATACTGGCGACGAAATTATAGACAAGAGTTCGATGCAATAACGTGTTAGTAAAAAGTTTCTCATGTTGGTCACCGAAAATGGTTTCGTTTCATTAAACTATAATTTTGAAGAATTTCACTGCGTCGTGCGACGCCAAATCATTGCTACGGGCGAAGTGGCACATGATGAGAGACCAGACAAAGCAGCCAACAAAAGTCTTAAAATATTAACGAAGTAGCTATACACGTCCACGATAATGCACGCCCACGTTAATGCTTTTAGGTCTCGCCTTCTTGCGAGGCATTAGCCCGGTTGACAACAACACTCACACAGACTTCTCCCCGCCTCAAGCGTAGTTCACAGGGGAATACATTTACCCGGACGGGCGATCCCCCGGACGACAATGATAAAAGAGGGGGGGGATTTGGGGGCAACGCCTACCCCCACGTGACAAATGGAGAAACAATGTTGCCGGTGACAGCGCGTCGCTCCAGAGCTGCTGAAACATTCAACGGCACCGGAAGTGTTTTCCGAGCAGTGCCGGGGCAAGCGTGAGCATCCAACTCCCCCCCCCCCTTTTTTTTTCCCCTTCTCCACGCTATGCCCCTCCCACATCACGCTGACAGACAATCCGGCGGGAATCCTCCGGCGCCAGTTAAGACACCGCCAGCGGCGTAAAACACGAGGACACAGAACCTAAAAAAAAGCGCAACGCTCCCTTTGATGTTACATGTCCTGGTTGTTTAAAGGGTTACACATAACTCTGGAAAATGACCCTTATATACGATTGAACCAAAACTCACGGAGGTTTCAATAGCAAAGTAAAGAACGGTAAAGTTGTAATGCGCCTTACGCAAGGACTCTACATTTATAGGCTGTTCACGATAAAGTGAGCTCTTTTTAAGGCCCTCATAACAGGCATTAACAATTAATAAATGTGTTTTATTGCAGCCTCAGGCATTAATTTTTGAGACTGGTGAAAGTACACCATATTTATTAGTCACGTGACAATGCTGACATTAAAAAAATGGTTTAAATATAAAAACTGACTTAAAAGAAAAATTTAGAAGAACCTTAAAAAGTGCTCACTTTACCGTGAACAGCCTATAGGAAATTGATTCACACTCTGTACATGACAAAACGTGTGCAAATGAGACACGCATATTATATGATCCCCGATCTCATATTTTACGTATACACATTAGCTGAATGCGTATCTCGCATTTAAGTGTTTAAAAATTTAAAGGGGAGATGTTCCGAGAAAGGAAAATACGCGACACATTGAAGTTCCGGATCACGCTGGCCAATTCGCGCCTGGCTCCCCGCTCACACCAATCAGGAAAGAAATAAAACTGTATAGATACTGCCGGAATGCCAATTAGCCGAGCGTCTTTCCGGCGTAGGAAAAAGTTTCTATTCCTCGGGAGTTCCTCTTCTCTCGCCTTTTTCCCCTTCAACTTGTTGGCGCTAACAGTTTCTTCGCCGCCCCGCCAATAACAGGCGGCGTTTCTGAGAAATATGCTTTCCACGTTCAGCGGTTGGCAAGCACGCGCAACCAACGAATTGCTACCAACATTTCCCCCCCTCCGCCATTAACATCCCATTTCACGACAGAAAAATCCTATCTATAGACATATTCACCACTCAAGCGGCCAATAAATATACGAAACACTGCCGTTCTTTTTCCTTGGCCCATTTGATAACAGAAAATAGGTACGTTGGTAATACCTGGTAAGAAATACCATGCAAAATGTTATTAAATTGAGTGCCTATAGATGCGGTGCTTTGTCCGTTGGTGTGATTTTCTAGACTGGTAGCTTAGTTTGCATGAAGTGGATGAATATCCTGAAAGCAGAACTTTAGCAGGACTTCAGAAAAATTAAATGTTATTATGAAAGGGCTATAACGGAGAATGTTCCGCTTTCTGATAATTATATTTTCTAATTGAATACCGGATAGAAGGTGTGACATTTGCAGCAAATTTATATTCGAGCGTTGTCGTATTTGTCGTTATTTTTTTAGTGTAAATCTGTTACACTGGCCCTTGTACGTCCGTGTAACAAAACCATTGAAGAAATGTTTTCAATGCATGTGTTGTACTCGTTCCGACTGTTCACAAAATCTGAGGGAAGCCTTGAAATGAAGACTCTATCACGCTTGACTTTGCAAGTGCTGTACGCAATCGAACAGACGTGATTTGCTCATTGGCTATTACTGCTTCTGTAAAAGCCAATCATTCGTTCGACTCGCCCACGCGTGAACAACCTATGAGATACTTCACGCGGGTAAAGAGAAAACTTTTGAAAAGCCTCCCAGCAGGCACAGTAACCAACAAACTGTATTTTATTGTGCCCTTGGGCGTTAACTTATGAATGCCATAAAATGTATACCTACACTGTGCTAATTAGTTCAGATGGCAATTTTTATATTGACAATAGGCGAAAGGATAGAGGCGTGGAGAGATGCGGGCGGCTCGTAACATTGAGGTCTTAAGAGCTAATGAGAGCGAAGTGAGGTGAGTATGGAGCAGCGCTGGAATGCAAGGGCGGGGGAAACGGGAGATGCCCTAGAAAAACCCGCCGACCGGCGATATTGCGAGGTACGATTCTCTCGAGCGAAAATCCTTGGGAAATCGAACCAGTTCCTCCTTGTTGGGAAGCAAGCAGTCTGACCACCGCACCACCGCGGCCTTGCAAATAAGCTGAAAGGAATTTAAAAGGACGGCATTGAGGCCGCGGTTACACGGGAAGCAGAACTACTTCAGCAAAACAAGTTCACCTATTGAAGAGGTTACATTACCTTCGAACGAGTTCCGATCGCAGTTGTTTCTCGTTCAAAGTGAACAGTTTTCATAAGTAGTTTCGAACGACTTCTCTTCTCTGCTGCATTCCTATTGGCTGCTTCCAAGTAAACAAGCAGCGTAAAAAAAATGGCTGAATTTGGCGGGAATTCCTGCACTTGTTGAATTAACTTAAGTTTAAGGTTGAATGTACTAATACCCAAGTATTATACCATTACAGTAAAAGTGTAGGTTTCATAACAATTAAAAAGATCAATAGTGATAAATGTTGAACTATATTATTATTAAATATCATACATTTTTATGTTCCATTTTTGTTGAGGTTAGAATTGCCATAGATTCCATTGTGCTTTGGGTGTGTAACCGAGGAAACACGTTCTGTTTTTAAACTTGTTCAGACATGGCTACCGAATGTATTTAGCTGACTGTGTTTAACAGCACTTGTGTAACCACGGCCTTAAGACTCCTCGCCTATCTGGCGGTTTAACTGCGATACAGAGTGTTACAGATTCTGGTTTTTTTTTTTTTTGCGATACTATTAAACGTGCGTACAATGTGCTAATATACGAAAAGTACGCCCAATTCAGAGACGAGGGCTTTTGAGTGCTTATAAAATATCACGCACATTAGAAATACAATTTTTTTCTACTCAAATATAACTTAAAAATAAAACTCGTATTTCAAAATATACGCGTAAGATACACACAAAACTACTCAAGAGCCGTGCATTGAACTTTCCTACAGACTTTCTACCAATAAAACTAGGGCCACCGCTGAGAGTCTCATAGGTATAAGCTGTTCATGGTAAAGTGCGCACTTTTTAAGGCCCTCTCAAACTAATAGATATACTTTATGACAACTTCAGATGTTAACTTTTGGATTGGTGGGATATATACACTAATGTTTATATTAAAAAGTGATGAAAAGATAGAAATTGGTTAAAAGGAAAAATTTAGCAAGACCTTAAAAAGTGCTCACTTTACCGTGGATAGACTATCGGCGCAGTGCGACGAGAACACTGCACGCAAGTTCAGAGCTTGGCGCTAGTCGGCGCCCGAGGCAGTGTCGCCCTATCGCTCCCACGCGGAAACAGCTCCACGTATGCGGTATAAAACTTTCACTTTACAATGAACAGTCTACTAACTGTGAACCTTTACAAGGTTTCTGCACTGTCAGCCGGTAGAAACTGCTTGACCACGGAATGTAGCACGAGCAAGGAACGATGCCTTCTACCAAGTGAGGGTCTTCCCTTGTTGAATAACGTTTCCCGCTACGTACGCTGTACGTAATTAAATACGCTTCACACGCCCAAGTCCAATACATACACCGCAGCGACTGAAAGGGCTAAGCGAAAAGTTCAATCATTGTGATGCGTCGGAGAAAGGCTGACGCGGACGTAAAGCTCGCCGGGGGGTTTGAATCCGTAACCTCACGAAGTAGAGGGCGGGGAGAACTTTTGCACGGTTTCCTGCCGTCCTGACAAAAGGGCTGCAGTGGTTGTTTCACACGTCCTTGGTCGCGAGAAAGAGAGAGAGAGAGAGAGAGAGAGAGAGAGAGAGAGAGAGAGAGAGAGAGAGAGAGAGAGAGAGAGAGTAATTTCGCACGGACAGGACGTCGCCTCACAATAGGCAGTACACACCCAACTCCGCATGAGCCTGGATCATTCTGGCGCTGCTCCATGCTCAACTCAATCACCCTCGTCGGCTCTCAAGAGCCGCCCAAACCTCTTCACTCACTCACTCATTCCCTACGCATTCGACTGTTTCCCGAGTAAATGTAGGAAATGTATAGGGGAAAACATTACTATTCCCGCTTTCCCACTAAGCGTATACACTGGTATGGTAAATTTCCGATTAATTTCTTAAAGTCTAGGATATGAAGTTAGAACAATGTTTTCGCGAGTGCTTTCGAGACGACTGTACACTTCCTGCGACATAGTTTTAGTGTAGCTGGATGAAATAAAACGTTGGTCTAAGTATAGGATTCACGTAAAAGGGTTGGTCTGTAGGAAATACGTATCGTTAGGATTGCGACACCAGCCAAGCGGTGCGCCCAGGCGAAAGGCGGTCGGTCACTGGCGGCCAACTCAAGGGGCTGGATCAGCACGAGGTGCCTTGCGGAAGGGGAATAGTTCGACAGGAACCTGCAAGTTGGATCATTGTAATTAGGTCTGGCTGACACAGAAGCAAATGGCGTCGGCCGGCTACCGTAACTCCGCCCACGGCAAGCTATCGGCGCACAGGGGAGGATTTGCAACACGTTACCAAGAAGAAGAGTGGGTTGGGGGGGGGGGGGGGGAGAAGTGTGGTCGAGGGATCCGAACCTGGAAACGGCGTCCTCCTGGTGCGTCGGGGACACGAGGCAGGCGCCGATCTCCAGTTATCTTAAGGGGAGAGTTAGTGAGGGAAAGAGATGTCCTTCCCCGACCTACTCCTGTTCAATTGTAATTGTTTTAATGATCATTAAAAGGGAAGTAGTATCTTTAGTACTTAGTTTACTTCACAATCTCTTCTATCAACCTCTAAGCTGTGGTGCCTCTCTAAATGACAACCACGACAGTATGTACACAAACACGTTCATCATTGCCGACCACGCTAGCAAACTATCAAAAATTGGCGTTTCTGTCAAAATGAACAAACCTTTACAGCAGTAGATCAATAAGATTTAAAAGAAAGAAGTGGTTGTTGCTGGACTGCAATGAGGTGAACTAATAATGTTATAACACGTCTATGTAGTCCCGAATTTCTTCGTTAGATAAACATGGGAGGCCCTGTCACTGGCTGGTGGTTTTTCTCGGGGTCTTTCAGTTTCGTCCGTCATTTCCTTTCGCCCTTGCTCTTTTCCCATCTCACTTCAGTTTCATCGGTATTAAATACTTCAGCTGCTAAGTGTCACTCACGTACCTTACTTTCAAACGTTAATATAGGCCTACACATCAACAAACAAAATAATATGCTTGACATCAAACCTAATTTGGTTGTATATCGTGACATAATACTATTTGCATTATGGAGTTACTATGATCTTAGTATACTATACCGTGTCTGGGAAATGTAACTCTGATGGAGAACCACAATACTAGTTCACTACGTCATGTAGTTAAAACCATTGAATGTAAATCCTGCTGTATGAAAAATTATTAAACACTTTACACATTACGTAAATACCATAAACTGCACCGGGGGAGCGTATTACGTTCAGTTACTCTCTACCTGCAAGTATCTACACGTTATCTAATAAAGCAAGCCACGCATCGAACTAAGAGTCTTTCTCTTAACTGCCGGAACGGCTTTAACTTTGTGTTGCCGAAGGCTGATTGCTATTATCGATCCGGCGGACGGAACCCCCATCTGCCGGTCCATGTTGCCACGTCGTCGTATGGATGATGCTAATCTGAACTTACTCCTTGCCTTCCTTACATACTTGGTGGTTTACACATTACTCCGTTTGTTTACAAACTGCTCAATGGCTAGGGGGCGCTTCGCTTCCGTGATCTCGCTCGCCTTGGATATGTGTGCTGGTGCGTTCATACAAGCGCCACAGAAAGGGCTTGCCCATACTATAACAATACGTGTGTAGCGTTCATGCACACACGTATGTGTGTGTGTGTGTAATGTTCGTCCCGTAGCTTGCCCACAGAATATATTCTCACCACACGCCACTGACCACGTGACTGAAAGTTTTGCTAGCAAAGGAGAGTTAATTTTGGAGACCTATAATCGGTCTACCTCTCTTGTGTACGAATTCACCCCCCAACGACCCGTAACACGGCTTCGCCCTTATCGCGGGAATTCTTCGTTTTCGCGTCATAATTTCGGATTCACGGTAATTACTAACAATGTACGATTATAGAACATTACCGAATGTTGATTGCGTGTTATCTGTTAGCTGTAAAACGTTCAGAACATATTTACGTATTAACAATAAGTCGAGACCTGAAGAATTCGCGGATTCATTTTGGGACACACTAGAATTCGACACATGCGCGTTTACATAACTTAAGCCATTGGTCCACACGATGTTTGACCCCTCCTGGAAAACGGTGTCCAGTTGCCGCCTTCCACTGTGACACCACACAGCCAATGTACTGTTGATATCGGCATATTTGTACACAAGACAAAGAGTCTAGCTTGTAGGTCATTTGAGCTCGTGAATTTTTCAGGTCTCTACCAAGAGTTCTTGCCTTCTTGCAAGAAGGGAATTACACACAGTGCCGATTAGATACAAAAGTATTAAACTAGCAAATTGTAAATAACATTTCCAATAATACCACAGATACTGATATCATGACACGAAAATGAAGAACTTCTGCCAAAAGAATCTGGCTTTGTGCCCTAGGAAAGGGGGGTCGAGTCTGTAACTTAATGTTGTCGCTGTCCTAATTCGCGGCAAAGGGCAAGGATTTACCCTTGAACGTTCTCTTCGGCCAAGGGCACGAGCGATGTTCCCTTCACACACCTTGCACTGTAAGTTTTATTTTTTAACAGTTTTGCAGCTTCTTTCTGCTATTTCCCGGTTACTTTAAATTTTACCACGCATGATGTTAATATTATTTTGGAGCCCTCCAACATAGTTAAAAACGGCTTTTTCGAGACTTCCGTATCTTAAAACATACTACCCGGACACGACCCAAACTACGATAGGGGCACGTACTGAACTTTGCTATGGAGCGTCCCATTCTTAGATCGGACACTGAGAAAAGATTTTGTTGAATCGAACAAGATTTTTTTGTTGTAACCAAATTATTTGTTTGTATAGGGGCAATGAAATATTTTGTTGTTCTCATTTGGTTGCTCCAAACTATAAGATTTGGCTGGTGCAACTAAAGATTTACCACACACACACACACACGCACGCACCCGCTCACGCGCACGCACACACACACACTGCAAATACTGGGCAACGTGTGCAAACAAATAGTTCTAGTTTTACAACTTTACTTCTCAGTTTCCTGTTGGATTGTTTCAGTAATGTATTCATACGATTATTACGCATCAAAAGACGCACTAACAAACACTGCGAATATCCTAATTGTTACAAAAGCTGTATTTTCGAACGAAGGCAACCAAATGAATGGCCAAAAAATATACATACAATTGATTCAACAAAATATTTAGTTCACAGTCTAATTTGTTTTGGCCCAACACACATTTTGTTTATTCAAACATATATTTTGTTATACGAACAAAAGTAATTTTGTTGCTTTTCAAATTTTGTTTGCTCAAGAATATATTTTGTTAGGGCAACTAAATATATTTTGGGCTCTAATCGAACAAATATTTTGTTCGATATTTTTCTAATTTCAGTGTACTGTGAATGGCACGCACTGCTGCCAGATTGCTCCAGAATTGCGACCTACTTGGCAGGATGAGTAACAAATGGGTGGCGGAGGAAACGGCCTGGTTAAGAGAATTTTTTTATCTGTTTACCCCCCTGACATCTCCCAAGAGACTCCAATCCTGCGACGCAAAGCTGAGCGGCTCCTTTGAAACTGAAGCCTGCGAGAAACCCTATCATTGTGATTGTTTTTTTTTTCGAGGCTGCAAAAAAGATAACTTACCAGGCAACAGCGAACGCAGGAGTTAACGACAGAAATCGTGTACTGGAAAGAGAGAATGAATGTCCCTTACACCGCACACTGCAATCTGAGAGTGATATCTTATGTATCACAAGCGTTTTGCACTCATTTTAACATGAAAATATATTATCTTATTAAATTGAACTTATATACATGAATTATATTTATATGAATAAAACAGAGAGAAAATAGGTGTGTTGGCAATGCCTAGTAAAGGCTGTCCACGATAAAGTGAACACTTTTGAAATCAACATTAGAAAAAAAAACACTGCCCCTACCTGCATATATTTTAACGAGCACACTGAGTGGCATGTGCCCAGTAAAGTTGGTAACGATGGAGGGGAAAGTAGTTCCATATCTTAACGTCAAATAAAAAAAAAGTGTTAACCATTTGTGATAACATAAATTATTTCTATCGCTTTTTGTTTTGTTTAATGCGTCGAAGTGTAACAATTAGCAAAATTTTAAAATAACTCACATTCCTAATAGTTTCACAGTATCACTTGACCGACGAATGGAAAAAAAAAAAAAAAAAAAAAAAAAGCGATGAGGCCCAAGGCAATGATAATTTTACACAATGTGGACGAACACACAACGAGCACACAAACAGATCTTAGGCATGTCTTTCAAAAGTGCTTATTTTACAGCATATAAGAGATAGCTCCTACGCAAAATGTTATTGAACTGAGCGCGCACGAATGCGCGCTGTCCCTCTGATGGAATTTACAAGACTCGGTCAAGCTCTGTTGGCACGAGGCGGAGGATGCTTCAGAAAAGTTGGAATAGTCATCGTCTTCACTTTAAATACTTTTTTTTTTTATCAGACTGCAAACCTACGGCGCCCTGGAAGCAGGTTACGCGATTCCCACGTCCGCCACGCATTTTAATTACAATTCTCGTGGCCGCCGGAGAAGAGGGAAGAGCTCCCTCCGGCAACACAATTGCGGGAAAACATCCCCTCGCTAAAGGATAACAGCGGCAAAAGATAAAAGACTGGGGGGTAGGAGGGAAACGAGATAAAATATACATATCCGGGGCGCGCTTTTGGTGGAAACTCACCCCCCGCCCCCCTTTCCGATGGAACCATCAAGCGTCGTGCCCGGAAGTGCAATATCAGCGTTGCCATCACTCTTTTTTTTTATATCGCTCCCTTCCAACTACACCCCCGTCAAGCCGAAGCATCGGCAACCAGTGGGGGGGGGGGGGTGACCGATACACCACTGCCAATCTAATTATTCACCATCGACATGCGGAGGCTGGTTCCAGAAAAGTCGCCATCGCGCGGGGCGCCAATCCCAACACAAAAGCATCTCCTCCCCTCTCTTGCTCGATTCCCACACGCCGTTCCTCTTTGTTGTGGGAGCTCATCATTTAGCTGCGATTTTGTCCCTGCCCAAACCAACCCACATCCCCATCCAACCCCCTCCGTCACCCCCCTCCTTGCCCGGGGTTTTTATTTCTGTCTTCTCCACCGCGCATCCCCCCGCCCTCTTTTCGGCGAGCTACACGCCCGCCGCGACGCAGACAATGAAATGTGGCTGCATTTATCAACGCGACTTCCGCTGCACATTTTTTTTTTGTAACCCTTCCGAGCCTCTCACCCCTGAAACAACCCCCCTGTGCGCCGAGGTACACGTTTTCTGCGCCCAGGAAGCCGGCGCGGCGCTAGGTGAAAATGTCGCTGACTGCGTAGTCAGGCTGACCACAATGACGACAGCGCCATGGTGTTAACGAGGGGGTGGAGAAATATGTTGGCCAATTTTTGCCCGTGTGGCCCAGTTCTGACAACCGTTTCACGAAGAAGCCGTGAAATACTTTTTTTCAGCGGTGATAGAAAACTTTTATCATTTGACTTTGCATTTCGTTTCCTTTAGAGAAAACACAAATAACACAATTCAGACAATTTAACATCGGTTCTGCGAGCTTCATACAAATATATATATCTTGTTATGCAAGAGTGCTTGGCTGTATCTTTGACAGTTCCATTGTGTCAAGCTCCATAAGAAAAAAACATGCCGGAAAGCAAACGTAAAGTCAAATGCTAACGTTTTCAATTGTGCAAGGGCTTTTGTAAGCAAATGCTTCGTTTTCCTGTCACAATTTAGCCTATGGTTACGAGACAAGAAAAATTCGAGGATTTATTTTGGGATATTGTAATTCAAAGATATTCTAAGGGCGTGTTCCAATTCGCTTTGAGATTAATTTTTTTGTAAGGTTTCGGTTGAGCATTGCGGAATTAAGCTGTCTAGTATGCCATGCTGCTATTGTTTTGTTGTTTCAAGATTCCGAAATTAGAATTCCATGAAGTTTAAAAAAAAAAAAAATTATAATTCCCGAAAGTTGTGTCAAAAGAAAATACCTTTTTCAAGAATCTTTTACACACTCGGCATGTAAAATAATTATTGTAATAGACACACTAACACAGAATGTTATGTATATTAGATTCAAAGAAGGAAAACTGATATGGCGATTTGGTATTTTGTGTTTGGTATTTTGTCATCTTCGGAGTAGACAACACGCAAAACGCAAATTACACAAATTTGCCATTGACTTTGTTCGCAAACAGGTAACGTGGCCATTTTGTTAAGAAAAAGTGCCAACTGGAACATGGTTTGAGGCTCTAGTGTATAGATGACACCTGAGTCTAACTTACACATTTAACTCGCCTAATTGTTCTGTCTTTAATCATATAAACACATAATATAATTGAAATAAATTACATAAGTTATATTTGTATATTACAGGCTTTGAATCCCGGTTGTAGGTCCAGCTGAATATAGGCTGTTCGCAGCAAACTTATAACTTTTGAAAGCCCTGCTTAATTTCCTACTTGCGCGTACGATGTGTTTTCTTCCGCCTTATGTAAAATTACCATTACATGGGCTCAACATGTATACATTTCAAATGTATACATTTTACAAATCTGGCTAATTCTTACAGTTAGATGCAAAAAAAAAAAACAGAAAGGGGGAATAAATCATTTCAGCTGGTCACAAATGTTTACCTAACACTTATAATTCGACCGTAAGACATGGAACTACTTTCCTTCCATCATTATCGATTTACCGCGTGCATGTCACTCTGTACGCCCTTTAAAATACACGCAGGAAAGAGCAATGATCGTTTCCTAAGTTTGGTTTGAAAATCGTGGACCACGTATGAATGTTTTATTTCTACGTAAACTCTCACTCCCCGCAACATTAACATTATTACATAAAAAAAAAAAAAAACATAAAATATATATATAGCCCGCAGTAAGCCCGCGGAGGTTGTAAACCAAACCTTCCCAACTTCATGCAATGTTTTATAATAATTAACTTTATATAACTGTTAACTGGCTTGATTATTATTATTATTATTATTATTATTATTATTATTATTATTATAGGCCGTTCACGGTAGAGTGAGCACTTTTTGAAGCTGTTTCATCAGACATAATAACTAATAAATACATTTCATTGTGGCCTCGAACTCTGGTTATGCGCATGATTAATATATACACTGTGCATATAACTCACATGGCAGGTTTTACATTAACAAGTGGTGGAACGATATAAATTGGTTGAATTTAAAAAAGTAACTAGAACTTCAAAAGTGCTCACTTTACAGTGAACGGCCTATAACTACACTATCTTGTATCAGGTCGAAAAAGCCGGGCATATTTTAAGACCACGAGAAGTCCGGTGGGACGCACAAGAATGGTCGAGAAGAAAGGTGCTTCCGCCAGACGTCTGGTAGCCTCGTCCGCGAATGATAATGGTTGCCCGCGCAGGGCTGGAGGGACGGACGAATCTCGGTCCGCTGGGCGCGCGTGTCTAGTAGTGAAGGGCCGGCCGGCCGGCACTGGGCGCGTGTTTGTGCAAGGAGCAACTGGCGGGCATTGTACTGGAGATACGCCATCCCTTTGTCCTCGCGCCGAGGCGGGAGAAGGTCTCCTCTCAACGCTCCCGCGCCCGTCCAAGGCACAGCAACTGCCGTCACAATCGTATAGGCTGTTCAGGGTAAAGTGAGCACTTTTTAAGACCCTTTCGACAGCCGTTAAGCACTAATAAATTTATTTTATTGTAGCCCCGGAAGTTAACTTTCTGGGTTGGTGAAATGCATGCACTCTATTTATTAGTCTGATAACCGTATTTACATTAAAAAGTGATAGGAAGATAGAAATCCGATGAGAAGAAAAATTCAGCGGGGCCTTAAAAAGTGCTCACTTTAAAGTGAAACGCCTATAACAACTTAGGCCGTGTCGCTATCCTCTCCCAAGTATACGCATGTACGGTACACTCACAGAATCTTCGCCATTTCGTGAATCAAACCTTTGAAAAATCACCCCATGTATGGACGCGTATGGTTGTTTCGTATAAATGTCACGTATAGGCTGTTCATGTTGAAGTGAGCACTTTTGAAATCTACATTAGAAAAAAGTCACTACCCCATGTCTGTATGTATTTTAACGGGTGCACTGAGTGACATTCGCCCAGTAACGTTGGTAACGTTAGCTTTTTTTTTATATATGCATCGAAGTGTAGAAAATTTACTTTTCCAATAATTCCAAATGTCAATGTTAATTTTACTTAAGGCGGAAGAATACACAAAGTGCACACAAGTATATCTTACACAGGGGCCTCTCAAAAGTGCTCACTGTATCGTGAAGTGAACAGCCTTTATCACAAGCGTTTTATACTTCTGTTAACACGAAACTATGTTATTCACGGTTAACGCTTTCAGTCCTACTTTTAACTTGCAGTTTCATGTGCGGCGAATAACAATTTTTTCGATGCTCTTAATTTACCATCGAAGACGGTTCAAATTCAAAGCACTCTGTGAGAAAGAGACCATCTTTATTGACGTTCTGAACAGAGCAAGTGGATTTTAAAAAAAGAAACAGATGTAATGGGCGTAGAACAACTGTCGACGTAAACTCTTCCCAACGGGCTATGCAAAAAAGGGAAGTAGATGATGTTGGAACAACAAAAGAAAATCTAAAAAAAAGCCTGTTGTAAATAAATACCAATTCCTCGGGGATATAAATCTTTAGCGAGAACTCCAATCCAACGCGCCGCCCGTAGGATAAGTTCACTCGTATAAATATTTCCACATATCTTCTCGAGTGTACACGGCCAATAATACATGCTATATATTCGAGCAGAGCCGCGTCTGCCTTCAGGCAATTCGGCATTCAGCTGCGTTTCCACGCTAACAATATTTAGATCAATGTCCGGAGCTGATGGAGGTGTAGCGAAAAGGCGAGCACCCGACAGCTTGATGACCTCGCTAGCTCTGTATAAAGACCTGTTGCCGATAACGTGAGCACTGTTGAATTCATCCCTAGAAACATGTCACAGCCTCTACATGCATATATTTTAACGGACGCCCTCAGTGACATGCGCCCAGTAAAGTTGGTAACGATGGATGGGAAATGGTTGTATCTTACCGTCGAATAAAAAGCGTTAGGAAACTATTTCTGATAACTTAAATTATTTCTTTCGCGTTCTGTTATTTTTAATGCACCGAAGAGTAAAAATGAGCAGATTTTCGAAATATTTACTTTTCCAATGATTTCACAGTTTCACTTGACCGACGCATGATTAAAGTGATGAGGCCCGCAAGAACGTTATTCTTACATAAGGCGGAAAAATACACGACCAGCATACAAGTTGATCTTACGCAGGACTTTCAAAAGCGTTTACTTTACCGTGAATAGCATATACCTGCGTATAGCGACACAGAAATTTCGCGGATTCACTCAGCAACAAGCTAGACTCAACAATATTTTGTGTGCTCGACCCAAAGTTCGTTGTTCATTGGCTGATACTCAACTTTACTCCTGACCAAGTAGCACAGGATTCGGTCTTTTTTGGTTTTACGTCGTAGAGTGTCCGCCATTTCGCCGAAGCTCGTGGACACAGGTCAGTATAGTACAAACATTTATCAAGGTCTATTACAGACACGGCCCTTGCGGTTCTACAAACGAATACTTTTACAAGAGGAATCTTTGTACTGTTTCAAGTATTTGTAAAATTACAAACAATTTCTCAGTACAAATTTCAATTTTTTTTTTTTAACAGTGTAAGCAGTTTGCTTCGTATCAAATGACTTAGCTGTAGACGAGAAGTTAAGCCCAATCTACGTATTTGAGAGAAGTCGTGCATCAGTTTTTTGTTTCCAAAAAAGTACGTAAGTTTCAGGGTATTGATGACGGGTATAGGCTAGCGTAAAAACTATACAGGTTAGGTGAATTTTGCTCAACTAGAGTCTGGTTTTTGTATGCTATTAAAATGGTAGGTTTTGACGTGAATACGTCTTTAAATTTGCGACCATAGTGGGAGGCAAACCAGACAATCCGACAACATAATCGGGGATACAGTTTGGCATTGCAGCTCCGAATCTATCGTCTACATTAAAAAATTCAATTACACCACTCGATTGCCAAAGGATCAAAGAATATGTTACGTTGAGTGAGGGAGGGGGGGGGCGGTTAAAGTGCAATTTTTAGTTCGTTTCGCCGCGTCTCATACCTTCCGCATAGTATAACTTTTGACTAGAAGCTACGACGCTCGTATAGATTCAATCGACAGCTCTCGTCAAGATCAATCGATTGCGTGTGAAAAAACATTGTGTGGCGTGGTTACGGTGAAAGTGTATGCGTTTAATGTAAAAAAAAAATTAAGAAAACTTGCCACAATTTCGGTCTATGCTCGTTAAAAAGCCAAGCCGAAGTAACTAAATCGTATGCGGTTGGAAAGAGCATCTCAAAAGCAATCCAGTGATACCCATAAAACCCCATATGATCGAGTAGAAGCGGTACCGGGAACGTAAAATATACATCAAGGCGTCCGAGCGCGTCAACGTAGACGTACGCACGCAAAACATTCGGCCGTGTCCCCAACACAGCCGAATCCAATTTTTGGGTACACGCTGCGGAGCGCAGGATCAGACTGCTTAGATAACCCTCGCCCCGTCTCAAAGCAGCGGCAGATTATGCTCAGTCACGTACAGGAGCGCTAGCTGACTTCGCAAATGTATTTATCGGCCTCACGCCTCGCCCCGACTTTGAATTAACGACGGGACATGGCTATTACAGCTCGCGTTTGCATTAAAAAGCCACTCGTTGCAGATTTTTGGTAGGCTTGTTTTGTCCCCTACCCCAATCTTTATTTTTTCCACTTCATGGAACAGACAATGCCGTTTATCATCGTTAGCTCCTTGGAGATCAAGCCTCTTTCAAGGCGGCAGCTTTGTGACACTTGACTTTATATGGCACGGCTGTCAGAAACATGTTACTAGTCTACACGGTATTGTTGTTCCAAGGACGCTTTAAACTTCTGATGATAACAATTTCCTTCGGAAATTAAATAAATAAATAAACTGCAGCACAGTCTAACAAGGCCGGGAAAAATTTTTGAACTCAAAAGAAGCTGTAATTCGTTATTCATGATCACGAGATAATTTTGTTACTGGTACTACAGTTATTGGAAATGTTCTGGAGAACATTCGAGTGAGTCAATATCAAACCGGTAAAAATTGACAAAACCCCGTATTACCCGGTACGCTATTTGATTAATTTTTCAATGGGACAGCTGATAGCAAACAATCACCTGACCGAGTCTTCGATGTGCATACGTCAGGACTGTGGAGTCTAGCCTCTATAGTTACTGAACCCGAGAAATTTTAACGAGCATTGTTGTAGGGGGCGTGTTCTTTCAGTCTCAATGGGCCCGTCACTACCTAGTTCCGCACGATCGCCCAATATCGATTATTGCCACTAGATAGTGAACGCCGCCGCATGCTCGCCTAGTATCGATTATTGCCACCAGATGGTGATCGCCGCAGAAGGGCTGCTGAGACGCTGATCACAGCAGCAGAAGACAGGTCTGGACACTAGTTTGAAAAGTTGACGCTTTTACTGACCCATTTAGTTCATGAACCCAGCCACAGAGCGCTGCTGCCGAAGTAGTGCTGTTTGGCATGGCTAGCATAGGGAGGGGAATTGCAATTTTTTTTTCTCAAAATGGGAAAATGGCGTTCATATCTCTATGGTGTTACCCCTATACCAGCAATGCTAACAGCACTAGTTTGCTTGCAGCGATCTGCGGCTACTGCAAGAACTAAATCAGTCAATGAGGGGGAAATTCGCTAACATTGTTAGATAGATGTTCTACGGCCGTGTCGTTTATCATTCCGCGGAGTATCGAGTCAGGCGGGTCGTGAGTTCAGTCTAGAAGGGTTACACCACTCAGCATTCAAAATATTTACATCAGAAGAACGTTACCGTTATTGGTGTTTAAATAAACCTTCTATTCACACGTAATTCTACAGTTTTAACCGTTGCACCGAACACTTTTTTTTTCTAGCATATAGACTACTCTAAATCAGAAGCAGTGATAACTTCACTGTTTAAATCAGTTAACTTCCGTGATATTAGTCAGTTACTTCAGTCAATTATTCCGAAGAATAAATGAAAAAATTCAAAGTTTTCCATCACTTATTGATACAATGACATTTTCCTTCTACTCTACAAATATTTCATTCGCTCTTTTTCTGTGGTATGATTCCTGACCAACTGATCAATTAAACAAAAAGTATCAAGTGAAGTAACCACATAAACTGATGATACCCATAGAACGTAACTTTTAAAATGTGGGTCCCGGATTATAAGAAGAAAAAAAAAGCCAATTTACGGCATAACATGAACTTGCGATTTTCATTACGGTTCCAGTTAATCGAGTAGTTGCATTTGAATGCGATCAGTGACCAAATTGCCACTGTGCTGATGGATGGAGAAAAACTAGACCAAGTGAAGGAATTCAAACATCTGGGAAGTGTGATCACAGCTGATGAAAAATACCTGAATTGTACAGGCGAAGGAAATTTTCTCAAATAAGAAGTGTCTAATAACATTCAAGACCATCAACATGAAGGTACCAAAACATTTCGTGAAAAACTTTGTATGGAGTGTTGTTAAGCTATGGGCCAGAAACATGGACCCTACGAAAAAGCGGAAGTACTGAAACTCACGTAATTTGAGATATGGTGCTGGCGTCGACGTCTAAGAATACCTTGGACTGATAAAGTTATAAACGAGAACGTCCTCAAAAGAGCTAATGAAACACGCATCTTGTTGAAACCTTAAACAAGAGAAGAAATACTTTCGTTTGGCACTTGCTTCGTCATCCTGATTGGTGCACCATCTTGTTTGAAGGGAAGCTCTAAGGTAGAAGTAAAGGAAGCTAAGGAGTAAATTTTTAAGGCAAGAAATTAAGTAAACGTGCAATTTAACAAAAAGTAACCAAAACATATGGGGTGATATTCAAAGGTTAGATTAAAAATGTATGACGAAATCGCGAATAGAATATTATTTTATATTCACTGTTTTATCATTTATACTGAACTATTACAGAATAGTCCATTTTGGCATAAAACTGAAACAATCCACAGAAGCGTTGACCCGCCAAAAACAAAGTTTTAAATAGGCTATTGCATATAAAATTAAAGTTACTCCTCATACCAACTTTACCGTTCAACCTCTATCCCCACCTAAGTGAAATTTTTATGCGCATACGAGGTCATGTCGTCTTTATGCATGTGTGAAATTAGCCTGCAGAAGCAACGAATTCGTATCGTTTTACGACAAGCAGTTAAAACCCGTCTCCAAATAAAGTTAAGCATAAAACCATCTTCCAGAAACGCTTGTTAGTGGTGTTTTGAAACTTGAAATACTCCGCCCGGACGAGAGCAACCGCAGAATAAATAAATAAATAAATAAATAAATAAAAAGGCCTTTGTAAAAAAAAATATATTTTATGTCCTGTTTGCACGCATTTCGTACTCAAAACGCTGAACGAGTTCACAATTAGTGCATTTATAATCCCGCAATACATTATATAACTCCCAGTAATGTGGGAACAAAACTTTCGTATCCCAGAGAACACGAGTAGTGGGAGCGATGCCAGAAAGCATCAGAAGTCGTAGAGCCTTAAGGGGAATGGTACACGCAAACAGTATAATTATATGTTTTTTATCATAACTTGTTTTACAGAGGATTTTTTAAAAAATTTAGCTCGACAAGACATAAATATCAAATTTGAGCACCTTCTCACATTGTTACAAATTCCCTGTTCTCGTTGTTCTCGGAGCACTGATTGAAGATAAGAAAACAAAAATTCTTTGCTTTTCTTCCACCAGTGCTCTGAGAATAATGACAGCAGTAAATATCTAACACCGTAAAAAGGCGCTGAAAATTATTATTTGCGTCTTGTCGAGCCAAAAATTTCGACAAATCCTTTGGAAAACGACTTATATCGAAAATCGGGTAATTATGCTGATTTCATGCTCCATTTCCCTTAAGAACAACCTGCAAACGGATGTCGGAGAGAGGGATACTAATTACTGGCACCATAACCTGGGAAATTCATTCCGACATGCTAGGGAACATCGGCAGCCGTATTGCCGTATGATTAACCTGCAAATGGGCTCTGGATAGAGGAACCCCCTATGCCGGCAGCTTTAACATGGGAACCTGTTCTTGGTTTGAGACTCGTCGAAGGCAGTTAGATGTAATTAGAGGTAGTCATGATAAATAGTAATTAAAGCGTAATGAGCAATTTCGTAAGGAATAATTGTATAACGAATTAGTATATGTACTGAGAATAAGTACACGTGCAGTGTAAGACAATCAGGAGAAATTATTTCGTGTGGTATGGCTATCGGTGTAGATTTTTTCTCAACTCCATGATTTATTTTTCCTACCATACTTAAATATTTCAGTTTCAACTTATTGGCGAGATGATGTGTGAAGATCCAGTCTAGGAATGAGTCTGCAGGGGCTCAAGTGTGTAAATTCGTGTGTGCTTGCAGGTGATATAAAACACTTACGATGTAGAATCGGGTATGTATAGTAGGAATGCATGATATTTTCTGAGAATGCGTAAAATAATACAATGCTAATGTGACAAGATATTTAGTATTGGCCCAAACCTGAGACCTATGTTCTAGATGATTACCAGAATCTATATGTCCGCCAATACTATGGTCTACATCTGCGACCCACGATCTAGTTGATTTCCAGACACATTATGGTTGGACGGAAAGAGGATGTGCACAAATACACTATGCTCGCCAGTCCACTGGTCCTCGCTCCAGTGTCTAGATGATGTAATAGAGTTATTTATGTTGCTAATAACAATTTTTATTTGGTATGTAATGTATTATTCGTTTAGATTGAGAGTGGTAAGGTGTATACAGTTTTTTTATGTTTACTTAATAGCGGTATGCTACCTTTAATTGAAATGCGGACGCATGGACACTTTGGTTTTGCCGAATGGATAAGCGAGCAGGATGTGTAGTATTCTTGATGGAGGTTCGATCTGCACTGGAACCCTTCTGGCGATCGCGGTGCTCTCTATCGGTGGAGTTTAGAAGTGTATGGCCTTTGTACCTACACCCTCCAGGGTGTTCCTTGGTTGGGTGGGTCTCGCAGATTCAATAATCGTTAGAACAAAATGTGATCACGCTCGCATGCAAACACACAAACACACACATATTTTAATGACTTAACACTGCAGCTAACAATGTAATCGGGCATTGACGTGTAGAGGCCGTTCACGATAAAGTGAGCACTTTTTAAAGCCCTCCCAAAATGCATTAACCACTAATAAATATGTTTTATTGGACGCTCAGATGTTAAAGAGTGGTGAGTTGTATACAATGCGTGTATTAATCACATATCACTGTTTATATTAAAAAGAGACGGAAAAATAAAAATTGGCTGTAAGAAAAAATTTAGCAGTGCTCACTTTACCGTGAACGGCCTATACACAAAAATATCTTTGCGAACCCTCATTACGAGCGTGTGCCACCTAAGACATCGTTATCAGTTGTGAATCACTTACGAATACTAAAAGGGAGTAAATATTTGGTTACTGTAGCTTCGGCGGATGGGATGTGTTGGTAAACTATGTTTATAAGATGGGTTAAGGTGTAACTGACATTGCTGTGCTACTCGTCGTCGGGGCGATGCTTATGATATGGTGGCTATAGCTTTAGTGGATAGGTGATAATGGCTTACTATGTTTATTCGGGGTTTTCAGTCGTAATTGTCACCTCCACCCTGTTCGTTGCCATAGGTTATGCCTATGTTATGGATTTAGCAAATATAACTGTAGTGAATGGGAAATGCTGGGCAAGTATGTTTATAAGAGGGCCTAAGATGTACTTGACCTTGCGGGTATGTTCGTCGTTGGGGGTGATGTCTACGATATGAAATTGGTGGTTACATCTCAAAACTGTTCTGAAATGATAGACAACTACGTTTATAAGAATTGATAAGGCGTATTTGATGCTGCCGCCCTGTTCGTTGTTGGGGGTGATGTCGATGTTATGAATTTGGTGCCTGTATCTTAAACAGTTTGGAAATGGTGGTCAACTATGCTTATAAGAGTGCTTAAGGTGTGTTTGACCCTGTGGTTCTGCTCATTGACTTGGGTGATGTGTATATTATGGATTTCGTGTATATTTATAACAGTTCGGAAATCACTGTTAACTATGCCTATAAGAGGGCTTAAGGTGTTCTTGACAATGCGGTCTTGTTTGTTCTTGAGGGCGATGTCTATGTTATGGATTTGGTGTCTGCATTTTAAACAGTTTGGAAATGGTGGCCAACTATGCTTATAAGAGTGCTTAAGGTGTGTTTGACCCTGTGGTTCTGCTCATTAACTTGGGTGATGTGTATATTATGGATTTCGTGTATATTTAAAACAGTTCGGAAATCACTGTTAACTATGCCTATAAGAGGGCTTAAGGTGTTCTTGACAATGCGGGTTTGTTTGTTCTTGAGGGCGATGTCTATGTTATGGATTTGGTGTCTGCATTTTAAACAGTTCAGAAATGGCCATCAACTATGATTATTTGAGGCCTTGATGTGTGTTCGACCTGCAGTCCTGTTTGTAGTCGGGAGTGATTCCTATGTTATGAATTTGGTGACTATAGCTTCGGTGATGTAAAATGTCGGCCAACTATGCTTATAATAGGACTTATGGTTATGTTTGACCCTGTGGTTCTGTTCGATTTTGGGGATAATGTCTATGTTATAAATTTTGTGGCTATATCTTAAACGGAGCAGTTAATGGTGTCCGACTATGCTTATATGATGGTGTTCTTGGCTCCGTTTCCTTGATGTGCTCTAGCTGGTATGAATTGTAGTTTGATGGCTGTAATCCAAGATGGCGGATGTATAACACAAACATATTGGCGGTTTACACCTCAGTTTAGAGTGAGCAGTGGTCGGGATAGGATGTGTACTTAGTGTGTAATTACTCTCTCGGTACATGTCCTTAAGTCTCTATGTTTATTACTCTCAGTACATAATTATTCTTAGCATGTGTACTAATTGAATATAAAATTGTTCATTGCACTTTAATTATACATAATCACCCTCTATGGGTGTCGAACCAAGGAGCACCTCACCTCTCACCCTCCATTTTCAGTTGTTTCGGCAGCCGATGGGTTAACATGTGTACTTAGAGTATACATGAACTTTGTCTCAGTACATGTACTTATCCTCTACTTACTCGTTGTAGAATTACTTGTTACGGAATTGCGCGTTACACTTTAATTACTCCAATTTATAGTTACCCCTAATTAGATCTAATTGCCTTGACAAGTCTCGAACCAAGGAGAACAGTTTCCCATGTTAAAGGGCGCCGGCAAATGGTGTTCCTCTTTCCAGACCCCATCCACAGGTTAATCAAATGGCAGTAAGGTTTCTGACGCTCCCTAGCATGTAGGAATGTATTTCCCAGATTAGGGAGTCGGCAATTAGTATCCCTCTCTCCGACACCCGTTTACAAGTTATTTTTATGGCGCCAGGACTGCTGATGCTCACTAGCATTCTCAAACGGCCTCGCTCCCACTGCTAACAAGAGCTTGATATCTGCACGTAATGCTCAAATAAATACGGACACTTTTGTTGTTCTAGAATTCACATATCTCCTGTGGAGAACTTTGGCTTTTATCCAAGCGACGGTCAACGTTATCGTCCATCAAACGCCCCATTTCAGCGGTTGCCGTCGACAACTAGTGGAAGAGAACAGTATCAAACTAACATCACGTAACTTGGTTGCAACTCACCCCTAGCTTTAAAATACTGCTGTCGTAAAAAAGACGGCAGTGTGTTTTATTAACTCCCCGGCACGTTGGCGCCACTAAAAAACTCAACGTCGCAATAAATTCCACTACACAAATCTCACGCGCATTTTTTATAGTGATTCATTATCGCAAGTCTCTACTAACGTGTAACACAGCGATTCCGCTAGCTGCATTACCAGGTATGTTACATAATCCTGTAAGCTGTTCACGGTAAACTGGACACTCTTGAAAGCAATGGTTACCTAACACATTTTATTCGACGCTAAGACATGGTAGTACTTTCCCTCTATCCTTATCAACTTTACTGGGAGCATATCACTCAATGCGCCCGATCAGGTAGGAACAGTGACTTTTTTCAAAGGTTGGTTTCAAAAGTGCTCTTTTATTGTGAACAGGCTTTACCACTAATTATGAGTTTCCGAATTACAAAACCTGTTAAGTTTTCTTCATTCTGCTTGAACACAAAATGTGATCGTATACACAGGCGTGGAAAAAAAAAAGGCGATGGAGAGATGTTGGATTCATGTAGACTGTGAAACACGCACGATTGCTTGGTGAATTAATTGTAATCAAGCTACTAATATAAAATTAAACACACGTTTAACAATAACAACAGCAACAAGCAACCTCCCGCATGCGTTTTAAACCGGTGTCATTTATCACTAGAGCATCCTACCCCTACAACTCTACAGTCAAATGCATTAACCTATGCAGTTTATACCTCAGAAAGTGCTGGTCAGGTTTTCAAACACTGAACTCGCCGCTTAATAAAGTCTTATGCTACTGGGAGAAATAAGTATATTCCCGTTTAAAAACTACAGCTCAAATCGATATCTGAGTATATAAATACATCTCGGAAAATACATGTACGGTTTCTTGTGAGCCCCACAGCACCGTTTACAAATTCGAAATCAAAACTTCGATACATTCAGCGGTCCAGAAGATATTTGGGGTGAACATCTACCTCAGTTGAATAATCCTGTAGAAGAGTGTCTGCGGGTTGATTACGAATATCACGCATCGCAAGATTCGATTCGCTGAGAAGCGATTTTGTCGGTGTGGACACACTCCGAAGCGAACTGAGTATGAATATCTGGTGTTTCGTTATTGTACTGCAAAAAATGTCGGAGAATGATGTCGCAGCGGTGGTTACGCACCGCTGTGAGTAAGAACGTATTGTTACGTCCTCGCTGCTTTATCCCGGGCGAACGAGTGGAGATGAAAGAACAGAGTAATTAAATTATTTATAGAAGCGCGCGCTATCAGTTGCCACTGGAGACGCGGCGGCTTTTAACAAAGGGATGTTTACAAAGCGTGCGTTTTATGCCTATCAAGGCGCGTGCCGCTCCCGACCTTGGAATACGGCGTCTTGGAGACATCTGAAGAATGCCCTGGATTACTGATCACATATCTCTCAGCTACACTCGGGTGCGACGAGCCTTCCAGGTCAAGGCCAGCGGCTATAAATAGTGCGATGGCCCTTCGAGCCGTTAGTTGTTGAATTGATGAGTTTAAGCCATAGACTAGCGAGATGAGAAGCGCACGGCGAGAGAAATGAGAAATGACTGCCACTGCGAACATCAGACCAGTGAAGAAAGAGTACGACTGCAGGCTGGACTACTGGACTGGATGCGTGAGTGAAAGACACTACAAATGATGGAAACAGATAGACTGAACGTGTGTTAATGATTAGTATTAGTTAATTGACAAACAGACATATAGAATGGCATTAATTAGAGTTGAACTAGACACTAAATATTGCGCTCATCGTGAAATAAAAAGCGTAATAGTAGAGACAGGCAGTTTATTGTTGTAAATAATAGTCATGTGAATAAATTAAAAATTAAATTTAGGCCCTAGTTCTTTTATTTTTGTCAAGACCTCTATCCCTCACGAACTCAGATACACCCCTCCCCCCAGGCATTCAGGCAACAGTATATTTTGTGCCGTCAACATCGAAACTTCATCGTGCGCTATTCTCACGAGTACAATTATGCGTGGAGAACTGTAAGTTAACACCGTTAGTAATTTACTTTAAGCTAATTAACCAAGAAATATTTTTATATAGTTGCAGTAGTCTATAGTGCCCGGTGGTTGCCGGACTGAAAGGGTTTAAACATCGTGACAGACAGCTGACTGACGCAGACCAGAGAGCTACACGACGAGGAACCCTTCCTCCGGAGTACGCATGCTGGCCCGGTGTCTCGTATTGCCACTCACACAATAGCCAATCACGGCCCGGCCGGGGCCAATTGAGGCTAAACCCCCCCCCCCTCCTTTTCCCAGCGGACCGTGGCCCTTCCAACCATCAGGCCATTCATGTGGGCAGGCAGGATTCACTACGCCTGACCCCCTTGACCTTGGGACGATTATCCAGCCGCCACAGCACGGCAGGGCGGTCGTGTGGCCGCCTGCTGTCGCATCCGCCCGGGCTCCTTTATGACAGGTTGTGTAGCTGGTCCTCGCTGTGACGGGAGCCAGCCTATTTGCCACACGGCGTTTCGCCTACCACCGATCCGCCTAATAGCGTTTTGTCTAAATGCGTTTTCCCTAGCAGTATTTCGCCTAACAGTTTTTGCCTAAACGGCATTCTGTCTAAAGGCGTTTTGCCTAACCGGTTTTTCTGACCAACGGTGTTTCGCCTAACGGTTTTTGCCTAACCGGCGTTTTGCCTAAAGTTAGGCAAACCCATGAGTCCCAGCTGTGACGAGGTGAGGGTGAGTATAAGTCCGTCCACGGTTACTTCCAGGTTGAGAGGTTAGCCTGCTCGCCTCCTACCAAGGCGATCCGGGTTCACTTCCCCGGCCGGGTCACTCCGGATTTTCGCATGTGGGAATCGTGCCGGACGATGCCGTTGGTCGGCGGGGTTTTCTAGGGGATCTCCCGTCTCCCCTGCCCCCTTCATTCTTGCACTCCTCCAAACCTCAATCACCCTCTGTCGGCTCTCAAGACCTCGATGTAAAGAGCAACCGAAATCTCTCCACTCCATCCTCTACGCGGTTACTTTCAAATGTTCTGAAGCCCTGACAAGTTCTACTTCCAGAATATCCGTCCGCCCGATGCAAACAAAGCTTAACAGAGTCTGGGGAATTACACCAAAGGGACAACACACAGCATTAGTGCGCAACCAGTGTAATAATGTTTTGTATAAGAACTATTTTTTTGCTAGCATTATCAACACACCTCCTTTCTCCCTGTTTTATTAATAGCAATTATAAATGAAATATTACAATTTATACATAATATATATGTAAAAGTTCATTTTAACAAAAAAAAATGAGGCACTTTTACGTAAACACAAGTATAAAACGGTTGTGATACATAAAGCATTTAGTAAATAACCAAGCACGTGATTCACACTGTGATTTTTCACAAGTTTGACTCAAAAAGTGTGAAGAAACGGCGAACAGACCACGTTATATAAACAAGGCACATTTCCGAGGAGGGGCACACGACGTGGAATAGAGGTCGTGCCCTGAAGCACGCTAGCCAACGAAGGGATGAAGACCCTCGCCACTCGCAAACAGTGGACATGCGTGCTATCGCATGCGAAGTACTGACGGCCCCCCGACGGCGCTGATATATACGCACACCCCCCCCCCCCCCCTCTCTTCCCAAGCCGTACTTCGGCTTTTGTCTGCCAGCCCCGCCGCCAACTTGTTTAATATCCGGCTCTCCCTTTCACACACGCACACGCACATGCACAGCGTGGGGTGGAACAGGTTGGGCCGATTTTTTTTATTTAGGAAACGAGTAATTTCCCGTCGAGATGTAAAACACATTTCGGCAAGCACGAGGATGGCTAGAGATAGTGGTTTACTGCGGGAAAAGTTGACTGATAGGTTTCGACACACTGTACACGTGTTCGACAAGTTTTCTTCTCTTATTGGATGTCATACACGCATGAAGATACAACCCCTTTTCCTTGGAACAGTGAGGATACTGATACGATAAGGCAGAACGTTCGTGATTGGCCTGCAAACAACTTACCCGAGGCAAAACGTTTATCTAATCATGAAAGAATGAACTAGATAAAGAGTATTATAGAAGATGCGTTGATTAAAAAAATTATCGCGATCTCCCACCATCTCTTAGCGATAGCATATTTGCTTCATTTTAGAGTAGAATGTTAAGAACCGGTTTTCCTAGCTTACTCCACGAAGAGGCCTGTCTGCCTGCCTCAGAAAAATGAAGCAAGTATCCAGATAATTCCGCAAAACGTTTTACTGCTCACGATTAGTAAGGAGCATTTGCGAGTGAGTGAGTGAGTGAGGAGATTTGGGAGGCTCTTAACATCGAGGTCTTGAGAGCCGATGAGTGTGGAGAGAGGTAAGGAGCGGAACCGGAATGTAAGGGCGGGGAAAGCGGGAGATCGCCGAGAACCCCCATGCGAAAATCCACTAGCGATCCCGCCGAGAATCGAACCCAGGAGCACTGTATCAGTTTCATGTATACACAGAAGAGTCACTCCCTCGACTTGTCAACAGTGTCCGTGGACGAGCGAACAAAGGAAAGCAAAGAAAAAGGCACAGAGTGGCTACGTATACAGACGTGAAGTGGCCATTCCTTTGCAGTCACAGTACCCCTCCCGCCGACCGGCGGGCACTGGAAACGGACCTAGTGCCTCGTAGGCTATTCCTTTATGCGAACGATTCTCTCGCCGACAGGCAATTCCAATTATAATCCATGCACGGTTACTTCAGCCTTTTCTGAGGCCCTGGTAAAATTCTACTTCCAGGATATTCCTCCGCCTCGTGCAAACTAAGCTTACCTAAGTCTTGAAAATTACACCAGAGGGAGACGCACCATACTCGTGCGCACTCAGTCGTATAGGCTGTTCACGTTAAAATGAGCACTTTTGAAAGCCCTGCTTAAGATCTACTTGTATGTACGTTTCGTATTCCTCCGCCTTATGTAAAATTAACATTGCCATGGGCCTCATCGCTTTATTAATGCGCCGGTCAGGTGAAACTTGGAATTATAAGAAAAGAAAATATGTTACAAATCTGGTCATTTTGACACTGCGATGCATTAAAAAAAAACAGAAAGCGAGATAAATAATTTAAGTTATGACAAATTGTTACGTAACACTTTTTATTCTCCTTTAAGTTATTGAGCTATTTTCCTTCTATCATTATCAACTTCACTGGGTGCATGTCATTTTGTGGGCCCGTTAAAATAACTGTGGGCAGGGGCAGTTACTTTTTTTTAAAGGTTGATTTCAAAAGTGATCAATTTACCGTGAACAGCCTTTAACAGTATTTTGTACAAGAACAATTTCTCACTAGGCGATACCAACATACATATTTTCTCCCTGTTTTATTCAAATTATTTATAAATTAGGCATTTTAATTTATAGATAAAATTTGATTAACATATTAATTTAACAGAAAAAAAAGAACTTTTTATGAACACAAGTACAAAACGCTTGTGATGCATGGCATATGTTGGAAATAACTAAACACGTCATACATGGGGAGATTTCTTCAAAGGTTTCATTCAAAAAGGCCGAAGAAACAGTGAATAGTCTATAGCAGGAGCTAACTGGTGAACTGCGTTTGGACTTGTCAGTGACGCCATTTTGGCGGTACGTGCGACTTCAGTTCGGGTGTATAAGCGGCCGTTTCATATCTGTATTCGTACGTAGCTAAACTGTGTTGCAGCCTCATTGGGTAACCAATTATCCAAAACGCCCAAAGCCGGTAGCACAAGATCAGTCTTTTCTTATATGTTAGCTATCAACTCTCGGTCATCCACGGTACGCGTGATGCACGAGAGTTTCATGTCTTCATTCCCAACACGCACACTCACAAACACACATAATGGCACTTGTTTATTAATGTTTATGATTTTATTTGTGAATTAAGTTCACGGTCATAAGCAACTGTCAGAAAATAACTGCTTTGGGCCTTTTGGGGAATGATTTGTTTATACGTTACACAAGACTTACCGCAAATCATCATCGACTGGACTCGACGTAAATCCACAAGTCGTAGTTCTTTCTGCGTGCAATAACTGCTGTCACTGTTCTTAAATACACGATGTTTTCGATTGTAAACACAACTTTAAAGCTTACCAAGTTTTTTTTTATCGTGAAGACCCTTGAAAGCGCGACGTCATCCCCTCATGTCCCAGGCTGCTTTGTGCTGGCCCCTTCTAGCCAAGAGAGTGGGGAGAGAGATAGGGCGCCCGCGGCCATGCCGCTCAAAGAGGTAAAAAACCTTCCTACAGAGGAGAGTTCGCCGCATCATCATCACCACCATCATCATCATCGCGGTGAATGCAGACGATACTCGGTCACGCGCCTCGACCAGGCAACCTCCCACACCCGGAGGGCGATCCCAGCACCAGGTATGGTGCGACTGTTCCCACTTGCTGCCCCTTATTAAGGCCCCTCTCAAAGTACAGTACAGAGCACTTAAGGTTCCCGCCTACCTGGATCTTAATAGGCGATGGGGAATGCTGGAAAGACTTTTTTTCACGAGACTATTAAAAGTGAGTCCAATATGCTGTTGTACGGAAATAACAGACTTAAACAAGGGGTGCTGAGTACTTTCAAAATGGCACGTACGTTATAGAAATGCCATTTCTTAGTACTCGAAAACGGCTACAAACGGTTTTTTTTAAAGCGCTGTAGCTCATAATACACGCGTCAGATACATACAGACCTACTCAAGGTTCTTGCATTGAACTGTCCTACAGACTTTCCACCAATAAAATAATATGGTCGCCACTGAAAGTCCCATACATAAGTACACACAGTGCAAATACGACACTGCACGCCAGTTCAGAGCCTTGCACTTTACGGCGACGGGGTACTTGAAGAGAGTGGCAGTGTCGTCCTTATAGCGGCCTGTCTTCTTGACCTTGAACGCACAGCTACGACGAAACAACTGCTCATTAGACGCGAACACGCCAGCAAAACGCCGGAATGCCATTCGCCAACCAGCAAGTGGTAACCTGCTAGCCAGCTGATAATCCAGCCAATAGGGTATCTTCCGCAGGACGCAGTGGCCGGCCAGACGTAAGGCCAGCTGCTTACGTAGCCAATCTGAGAATGGGTACGCCACGCCTTTTCTGTGCTTATCAAACCTTGTGACCAGGTACACATAGAGAGAGGTTTTGTTGAATCAAACACGTTTTTTTTTTTTCGGCGCAAACAAATTAATTGTTTCTACAGGTGCAATTTAATATTTTGTTGTTGACGCCAAATTATTTTGTTGTTCTTATTCGTTTGCCACGAACAAATATTTGTTTGGTACAACTAAAGAATTGTTTGGCTCTACGCACATTAAACAATTTCGTTTAATACAAAACAAACACCTGCGGCAAGGTCTGTATTCAAACCTACACCAGCTGCGAACGCCTCAGCAAACTCGGCTAAATTGTCTACTGCTGAATATGGATTTTTTTAAATACACAAATTTCAGATACTGGACAACGTGTGCTAATGAATGCTTCAAGTTTTGCAACTTACCTTTTTAGGCTCCTGTTGAAATTGTTTTATTGGGATGTTTATACTGTTATTAAGTATCAATAACTACCCTAACAATAACACTGTTAAATTCTAATTTTCACAAAAAATACAAACTAACTCTCCAGCTGTATTCTCGGAAGAAGGCAATCAAATGACAAACAAATATACACAGGAGATACAATAGTTTGTTGACAGTCTAATTCATTTCAACCCAGCACAGAGGTACTGTTAATTCAATCGTGAATTTTGCCAGAGGAGCAAAATTAATTTGTTGTTCTTCGAGTTTTGTGTACTGATAAAAATATTTTTTTTGGGGGCAACTAAATATATATTTGGTCCTATACAAACAAAAATTTTGTTGGCTTTTTACCCAGTGTATTGGTTCCTTGCTGTACACGGGAACTGGTCATAAATATTCTTAATTTGCAACATGTCCACTATCGTGTAAACATTGGTCAGGTGCGCCACATGTATGGCCGGCGCTGTACTATACTTGTGGTACCTTCACACTCGTTTAATATATCTTTTGAGAAACCCGGCGTGAGAGAGTGAAGAGATTTGGGCGGCCCTTAACATCGGATCTCGAGAGCCGATATTGGTGACGCGAGGTGAGTATGGAGCAGCACCGGGATGAAAGGGCGGGGAGAAACGGGATATCCCCGAGAAAACCCACCAAACAGCAGCATCGTCCTACACGATTCTCAAGTGCAAAAATTCGGGAGTGGCTTCTCTCGAGAATCGAACCCGATTCGCCTGGTTGGGAGGCGAGTAGTCTAACAAGTATATAGGCTGTTCACGATAAAATGAGCACTTTTGAAAGCCCTGCTTAAGACCTACTTGTACACAGGTATGTGTTCTTCCGCCTTATATAAAATTAACATGGTCATGAACCACATCACTTTCTTCATGCGTTGGTAAAGTGAAACTGTGAAATAATTATAAAAGTAAATATTGTAAAAATCTGCTCGTCTTTACACTTCAATGCATTAAAAAATACAGAAAGCGAAATACGCCATTTAAATTATTACAAATGGCTACCTAAACCTTTTTGTTCGGCGTTAATTTATGGAACTACTTCCCCCTCCATCGTTGCCAACTTTAGTGGGCGCCTGTCACTCATTGCGAAAGATAAAATATATGCAGGTAGGGCCAGTGACTTTTTCCGAAGTTTGATTTCAATAGTGCTCACTTTATCGTGCCCACATGTCCGACGTATTCAGTTGTTTCTTATATAGGATGTTGTGAATCACAAGAGTTTTGTACTTCCGTTTACACGAAATAAAATATTTTTTCATAATTGAATTTTTATTCTTACATTATGTCCATACATTCTGACATTGTATTTATTATTAATATGAATATAAACAGAGAGAAAATAGGCGTATTGGCAATGCTTACTAAGAAATAGGTCTCGTACAAAATAGCATCAAAGTGAGTGCGCACGATTGCGGTATGCTGTCCCTTTGGTGTTATTTTCATGACTTGGTTAAGCTTTGCTTGCACGAGGCGGAGGGATATCCTGAAAGTGTAACTTCAGCAGGACTTCATGGACTATGGACGATGGCTTATCGCGAGAACAGTTGATTGTTTGCTAGGATTAGACGTGTTGTACACACACGCCCGACAGTTTCCTTTCGTTGTTTTGAGGATATGCATGTATGAAGGTACCATTGTTTTGAGGATATGCATGTATGACGGTACCATCCCCATTTTAATTTAGAGTTTGTTGCACTTCTGTATTCCTGAGTACTCTGTGACACAACTGTAGAACACACTGCAATACTCGAGCTCGTAAACGTTAGGAGAAACGAAAGGGTTAACCTACTTTTGTTTTCTCTTTGCCCAGCCATCCGTAGCAAGAAATTTGCGAGCGCCGGCGTACCAAATAACGCCGCGGCCGCTTTCACAAGCTCAGCCGCTGGAACACCACAACTCTGCCAACGTGTTGCGTAACCTGGATTCCTGGACAGTGGTCAGCTGGAAGGTGTCCAGACAGGCTACTCGTAGCCCGCGTCTTTCGCGGGGGATTTGGGGAGGGGGGGGGTCCGTTCTGGAGAGAAAGAGAGATGGGGGAGGCGCGATTACGTGGCAATTATCCCAGAGGGACGTTTATAACCTGATAATGAGCATTGCAGCGGTGAACACGTCTGAGGACTATACTCGAGTGTGGATGGTGCAGAGTAGATAAGTACAGAGAGACGAAATTAGCGAGGGCGGTTCCTTTTGATATGGGCGTACCCATTCCCTAATTGGCTGTGAGTGGCTGTGATAACAAGGGCTTTTGTGTGATTCGCTACTGCATTCTGTAAAAGGTTCGCTGTTGTCTGGGATGAAGACTAGAGAAGCTTGTCTGGTGCCGAAAGGCGAACGGCCCTCCAGCATGTAGCTGGCAAGTGGCGCCATTTTGCTGGCAGGTGTGCGGCTTGAGTCCGTGGCGTAAGCGAGCTTTTGTATCCCTGTATATACTTAAGTACGTACTTTGTGGCTCGGGAAAAGATAACCGAACATTTCCTTGTTCTTGAAATCTAGACGCTTTGTTTTTGCTATAGTTAGAGCCAAGAGTATTTCGCGAATTCATTCAGAGGCGAGGTAGACTCCAAACACTTGTTCTTTTCTCCTGCTGTTGTGATTGGACGACAGTTGTTTAGACACGCCCCGTTTAACTGCCGAGCCAGTAATGGGTACGAAGCAGTAGTGTGAGTGAGTGTTCAACAGTCCTGCACAGAGGCCTCGCTTTATCACAGCAACCAATAAGCAAACGATAATGTCTTGGGTGTATATATATGGCTGTCCAGCCTAGCTTGCTGCCAACTCAATTCGCGAAATATTCGGGGCTTTAGCTATAGTGCGTCTCACTCTTAGATTGCAGTGGGTAGCTAACATACAATTTTATAATTATACACTGCTATACAATTTGACAATTTTTGTTACGTAATTTTGTACGTAAGATATTATTCTCCCAACAGAGCACATCTTGGCTGTTGATAACTCTAGCCATCTGGAAACATCGCGCGACATGCACAATTTACTGCAATCTAAGAGTGAGACGCAATATAGTGTCTGACACGATCTTAACAACAACACCAGGGCCCACAAGCTGAAATTTTCACAACTGAAATTCTTGATGGTCAGCCAATAATGAACGTCGTATTCACCCTGCAAGCACATCCTGTGTGTTATGAACCCCTAGCTTCAGGGTGTGTGTGAGAATTCAGAAACCAACAAAACTGGAGTTACTGCATGAGTAAGTATAGGTAGAGACTGTTTACGGTAAAATGAGCACTTTTAAAGGACCTGCTTAAGATCTACTTGTATGCACGTTGTATATCCCCATGCCTTATGCAAAATTAACACTGTCAGGTGCTTCATCAATTTAGTCATGCGTCGGTCAAGTGCAAATCAGAAATTATAAGAAAAAAATTATTTTACAAATTTGGTCATTTAAAAAAAAAAAAAAAAAAAAAAAAACCCAGAGAAAGCGAAAGAAATAATTTAAATCATCACAAATTGCTACCTAACACTTATCCAACGGTAAGAACTTATTTCCATCCACCGTTACCAACTTTCCTGGGCGCATGTCACTCAGTGCGCCCGTTAAAATATATGCAGGCAGGTGCAGTGACTTTTTCCTAAGGTTGATTTCAAAAGTGCTCACTTTATCGTGAACAGACTTAACTCACTTACCATGCGTCTTGAATGCTAGTACATAAGTGCAGACCACAAAGTGTCAACAAAACAGCTTTTGAAATTCATCATTTAAAATTAATTTTCTAGCCGTAGCCACAGAATACTAAAGAATAAGATACACAAAACAGGTGCTTGTCGCACTAGATCCAGACGCACACGCCAGCATAATGACTCCACTTGCCAGCAACATGTCGCGGAGCACCGTCCACCAATCAGAGTGAGGTGACTTGTTTGCCTGCCAGTAGGGAAACTTTCGCTTCACGCAGTAGCCAATCCAGACGCAAGGCCCGTGTGCGAGGTCAAGAGCTACGAAGGAACGATACGGGCGACAGTAACATGCACGCCTAGCGCCTCATCGCTCCTACGTGCAAGGCTTGGCGTGTTATCGTAACGCTGTTGTAACAGTGGCGTTTTATCACACGCGATGAAAGACCACAGATTGAACTACGCCTGTATCGTATATTTGTCTTTCGTCTCTTCAGGAAACTTCAAAGGCAAGCTCTAAATATGCCATATTTGACTATTTTCACGCATATTTTTCTCCATTGATACAGTTAATATGATAAAAAGAAAGAGATAGGGACATAAACAATAGTTTTTTTCATCCCTTCTGGCAAAAATTCGTATTTCCGGAAGTTTTATTTACCGAGCTACGCGTTTCCTCGCAAGCAACGATTCCATAGAAAATGTTTCCGTACACAGTCACCGTAAGTCCGCACCAAAGGAATAACCACACAATCTCACTTCTGTGTGTTTATCTACTCTGTGACTAAACCCCCAACATGAATTTCACAAAATAGTTTTTGGACGGAATGAGCAGTGGGAGTGTAAGAAAAAAAAACCCACGCGATGGACACACCTTGTCGAATAGACGAGGAATGCAGGATGGCGATGTCGAATTCGCCACACGGCGTTACTTACCCCAGATCAGCGTCACACGCCATTGGTTTTAATAGACGGCTACTTGCTAAACGGCCAGTAGTGCCTGGCATCATTGCTGGTGACGTACACCAACCGAATATGAGCAGCTACCCCCCCCCCCCCGCCCTTCCCGACGAGTAGTTTGCAGACTTCGGGATGAATTATTTTCGCTGTCGTCCTCTCGTTTATTTCCGTGCAATATCAAGACTGGTCGTCAGCCACTGGGATGCAGAGTTATTTTCTAAGTATGTTTTCTCAGCCATGAGCGAACTGGGAGGTGTGTGTGTGACAGATATATATATATATATATATATATCTGTCACACACACACATGAGCGAACTGGGAGGTGTGTGTGTGACAGAGATATATATATATATATATATATATATATATATATATATATATATATATATATATATATATATATATATATATATGTCACACACACACCTCCCAGTTCGCTCATGGCTGAGAAAACATACTTAGAAAATGGATATATATATATATATATATCCATGAAATGGATGAATCGCTGAAGGTTGGCGCCAGCCGGCGCTTCTAAAGGCTGTTCACGATAACGTGAGCACTTTTGAAATCAACCTTTGATAAAAGTCACCGCTCCCGTCTACATATATTTTATAACGATGGATGGGAAATAGTTCTATATCTTAACGTCGAATAAAATGTGTTAGGTAACCGTTTGTGATATTTTAAATTATATTTTTCGGTTTCTGTTCCTTTAATGCATCGGATGTGTGAAAATTAGCAAATTTATAATATGTTAACTTTGCTGTCAATAATTTCACAGTTTCACTTGACCGAAGCATGAATAAAGTGATGAGCCCCAACGCAATTTTTAATTTTACACAAGGTGGAAGAATACACAACGTGCACACAAGTATAGTTTAAGCAGGGTTTTCAAAGGAGCTCAGTTTACCGTGAACATCCTATATATGTACGGTAGGTACAGCACGTCGAACGCCAGTTTCGGTTTGGGGGCGAGGGTTTCTTCTGACACGCACATCACATGCACTGCATCACGGGAATCACTGATGCAGGAATTGTAAAGGGGGGGGGGGGGACGCGTGCGTGCGGTCTAAGTGGCAGGGGAGTCGACGGTGCGATACATAGGCGACGTCGTCGACGCCTATGTATTCCAGTGGCATTCCGGAGAAACGAAGGTCTCCCCTCTGTGGGGGAAGGTTTGGAAGGGTTGCGAGTGTGTGTGTGTGTGTGTGGGGGGGGGGAGGGTGGCTGTGAAAAGACAGCAGCACCGTCGCAGACATGGGAGGAGATCGATGCGCAGTGTTGATTGAAGAGAAGTTATCCAAGGCTACGCCGAAAGTGCGTGCTGAAGGCTTGGGAGATGGTTGAAGGGTAGGAAATTGTGTTAGCGAGCGACGAAGGGTCCCTCCAACAATAACACCACCACAGGGTGCGTCGCCGAAGTCGACGACTTTTCGGCGAGGACACGCCGAGCTCAGCTGTTTTTTTTTTCTTCCCCTTCCGGGCGAAGATCCTGCAAATTCAAGCATGGAGCGTCGCTGAGGATAGAAACTCCACGATCCTGGCGTACACTCTCCTTCGTAGTGACGTTTACTTTATTTGTACAACCGTGTCGAAACTTCAACCCTCCGAGAACTATGCCTTGGGACATGCAAAAATTCGCGTTATTTTACATCAGGCTAAACTTCGCAGTATTGTACGCAAACTAGACAGCGTTGTTTCTACATTGGCTCACTCCCTTTTTGACTGAACTCCACGTGATTGGTACACACTGTTGTTAAGTGTTTATTTATTGGCGCAGAGTTACCCAGGGCGTGTCACATGAAGTATGGTCCAATGACAAATGTATGGTCAAGATACGCATGTTTCAAGTTTAATGTGTCCCCAAATAATAACGCGAATTTTGCAGATCCCTAACTATGCCTCGTCTACAGTATAACATTTGCATAGGCTGTTCACGGTAAAGTGGGAGCACTTTTGAGGTCCTAGTTATTATCTACCCATAAACCATTGCTTATACTTCCACCACTTTTTAAAACCAATATTACCATGTAAGTTAATAAATATAGTGTATATATTTCACCGGACTCGAAAGTTAACGTCTAAGGCTACAGTAAAATATATTTATTAACTATTATTCCAAATGACAGAGTTTCAAAAAGTGCTCACTTTAACATACATAGCCTATAAAATTAGTTCTACGTCCATAAAAAATCTGATATAGTTTCATAACGTAACGTCAATGCAAGTTTTAGTAAATAAAATTAAATTTACACAATTTACTATACACCCTGTTACATTTAAGAAAATCATATAGGAGGAATAGGGCTAACTCGAAAATCCATTGGTTATAATGCAGCCAATAATGAAACTTTTGTGTGGGTGGTGTACAATAGGACGGCGGTAATTGAGACTTGAGACCGATAGGACAAGGCTTTCCTACAGAAGTAGAAACAATTGACTTATAACTTTTCTTTAACGCTCGTAAGTGTGCCAACATCACAGTATCAAATATAATTCGTAGAGATTGGAAAAGTTGGACTTGAAGATGAAACTTACCACCGTTCGGTCCCGAATTCGTTCACCAGATTATGTGTTTCAATCGCGTTGTATTTTGGTGTGAGCTGTACTCATGCCGACGTGCTGCTTCCCCCCCCCCAGTGAGGAACGTGTTATTGCGTTATTGGTGTTAAAGGCTGGTCACGATAAAGTGGGCACTTTTGAACTCAGCCTTAGAAAAATATCACTGCCCCTACCTGCATATATTTTATCGGGCGCATTGAATGACATGCACCCAGTAAAGTTGGTAACGATGGATGGGAAGTAGTTCCGTGTCTTAACGTCGAATAAAAAGTGTTAGGTAACAATTTCTAATAGCTTAAAATTACTTTTTTCTCTTTGTGTTGTATTTTTTTTTTGTCAAAGATCTACTTTTCTAATAATTTCACGGTTTCACTTGACCGGAGCGTGAATAAAGTTATGAGGCCCATGACAAGGTTAATCTTACATAGGGCTGAAGAATACACAACATAGATGCAAATAGATCTGAAGCAGGGCTTTCAAAAGCGTTCCTTTTACCGTGAATAGCTTATATCACCGCAGACCGTACATATTGGCTGTTTGCTGTAAACTGAGCACTTTTAAAAGCACTGCTTAATATGCCTACGTGTATTCTTCCGCCTTTTGTAAAATTAACATTGCCGTGGGCCTCATTACTTTATTCATGCGTCGGTCAAGTGAAGCTGTGAAACCATTAGAAAAGTGTATATTTCACAAATTTGGCTAATTATGACAGATAGACGCATTAAAAAAATCAGGAAGCGAAAGAAATCATTTAACTTATCGCAAATACTTGACCATTTTAATTCGACGTTAAGCCGTGGAACTGAACTACTTTCCCTCCTTCGTTAGCCACTTTACTGGGCGCATTTCACCCAGTACGCCCGTTAAAATCTACGCAGGTAGTGGCAGAGACTTTCTACTAAGGTTGATTTCGAAAGTGCTCACTTTATCGTGGACAGACTTCGGACGAGATGCGCAGACACTTCCGCGAGTCAGTTTACTCGGAAGGAAGACACTCAATGGCGGCATCTTACTGCTGACAGAACCCGCCATAAATATCGTTCACGTGCAACATATCGATCAGGATCACGGGGAGTGAGCGGGTAAACATTCGTTTCGATACACAGATAAATGTCGATTGATTATTGTCTCCTTGCTGCCGTAGGAAGAGGCGAGGAGGTCCCTACCTGTCATCCATTGCACGCATTGATCATTGGTAGGGACCTGCAAAATACGTGTTAAATTCGCGTTATTATTTTACATCAGGCTAGACTTCACAGTACTGTACGTAAAGGAGACCGGGTCGTTCCTACATTGGCTACTGCATAGATGTGAAGTCACTCCCTTTTCGACTGAACTCCACGTGGTTGGGGCACGATTTTGTGAAGTGTTCATATATTGGCGGAGAATTACCCAGAGCGTGTCACATGAAGTATGATCCAATGGGAAACGTATGGCAAAGATACGCATGTTTAAAGTTTAACGTGTCCCCAATCATCGGTTGCAAAAAGCCTGCACTATCGACACAACTACAGCACACACAAAAATATTACCCGGCTGCCACACTTAGTCTCACATATTTACACGCAAACGGAACGGGTTAAAACGAGAAAGGTGCACTCGAATCACGACGGCCTTAAGAGGTGGATGGGGGGGGGGGTGGAGGTTAGACTACTTGCCTCCCACCTAGGCGAACCGGGTTCGTTTAGCAGTGGTGCCACTCCCGGATTTTCAAATTTGGATTCATAACGGACGATGCTACTGGTCAGCGGGTTTTCTCGGGGCTCTCCCGTCCCCCCTCCTGCCGGATCATTCCGGCGCTGCGCCTTTCTCGCCTCTCTTCACCCTCGTCAGTTTTCGAGACCGCGATGTTAAGAACCGCCACTTCACTCATTCACGAGATCCTGGACGCCAAAAAGAAAAGGCCGCTCAGTGTAAGAAACTAAAGTTGACAATTGCGACGGACCTGCGAAATTCGCGTTTGTTATTTGGGGGCACGTTAAACATAAAACGCACGCGCCTTTGCAATACGCTAGTCAATGGAGCATACGATATTTGACACACCTTGTGAAACTCTTGCGCCAATAAGCGAACACTTAATACTCTTGTGTCCCAATCGCGTGAAGTTTAGTCAGAAATTGAGCGACTTCGCATCTAGGTGGCATGACAATGGAAAAAATGATGCTGGCTGGAGTATGTACACTACTGTGAAGTTAAGCCTGATGACAAATAACAGCGCGAATTCCGCAGGTCTCAAGCAACTGGTAAGCTGGCATGTACACTTCCCTTTTAACCACTTCCTCCACACAGTGGGTCTTCTCGAAGCAAGCGTCAACAGGGTAGGTCCACGCGAAAACACGACACAAGCCACGACGACACACGCAAACAAGAGCTGTCAAAGCACGCTACAAGCCATGTAGCACCCTCTCGAGGGGTGAAGGGGGGCAGCCCACAGTCAACAACGCGACGTAGGCTGCACCCAAGGGAAGGTTTGGCGGGGCAAAAACGCAGGGGTGCCGCATTCTCGGAGCTACCAGGCAGATGTCGCTGTGTGTCCGTCCGCGGCGGTTCAGCTTGGCTTATCAGTTCGGTGACGGGACTGGGCTCCAGTGACGACATACGTCGATCGTTCCTCGTAAATAGGGACACCGGAATTTCGCGGAAAACTTTCAAGACCATCGGTATTTTCTAACACTTAGCTCAGATCCACTTTCGTGAATGGACGGTTCCCGCATAATACGTTTTAGGCGTCTGCCAGAGAACATAACAGAACAAATAAAAACTTCACCAGTCCCCAGCTGACAGTAATCATTGGTCTCTGTCGTGACAATTAACACTAAATTTAAAATTATGTTAGTCGAAACACAAGATTTGTTATGGTATAAAATTTTAAAATTATAGCATGTAATTAAAAATGTTTGGGGCTAAAAACGAAATCTATTATATACTAGAAATAAAAGTTAAATTTAATTTTATAAAATCGAAGTAAAATTAAAATCGGTGCCTATGTTTCCTTCCCATGCAAACGCTAACCCTACCATATTGTCTTCCCTAGTGGAGACAGAGGGCTGATGATGTTTGTTTGAGGTGTCCGTGTCTTTATTATATTGTTGTCGGTGTTATGTAGTTAGTATTATTGCTATTTTTTTATGTGGTCTCAATGTGCTGTGAACAATAATTTACTAGGTGTGTGCCGTCGAAACACAGATCAACACTATTGGCGTTATTCTATTATGATTTGCCAGTCAAGTAAGAAAATGTCTTCTCACAAAGACACGCCGCCAATAAGCTTAACAAATCTGCTGATACGCCCGTAGCGTATTGAAATATAGCACGCGCGGAAATATTTTGGCGAAATTAGGGTGACCCTACACACAATACGAGACCCTGGAATTTCGTGGATTCATCCGGCAGTAAAGATAGACTCCACAGTATTCTATGTACTCGAGCCTCAGTTGGTTGTCCATTGGCCGATGTTGAAGTTTTACTCCTGACCAGGTAGCACGGTATTCGTTTCTTGTTTCCCTTGTTAAGTTCGTGGATTCATCCGGCAGTAAAGATAGACTCCACAGTATTCTATGTACTCGAGCCTCAGTTGGTTGTCCATTGGCCGATGTTGAAGTTTTACTCCTGACCAGGTAGCACGGTATTCGTTTCTTGTTTCCCTTGTTAAGTTCGTGGATTCATCCGGCAGTAAAGATAGACTCCACAGTATTCTATGTACTCGAGCCTCAGTTGGTTGTCCATTGGCCGATGTTGAAGTTTTACTCCTGACCAGGTAGCACGGTATTCATTTCTTGTTTCCCTTGTTAAGTTCGTGGATTCATCCGTCAGTAAAGATAGACTCCACAGTATTCTATGTACTCGAGCCTCAGTTGGTTGTCCATTGGCCGATGTTGAAGTTTTACTCCTGACCAGGTAGCACGGTATTCGTTTCTTGTTTCCCTTGTTAAGTTCGTTATTGTTCGAAAGCGGTCCGGGGCGTGCCTGATAAACCGGGGTCCAATACAGGTGGGGACTCATATGTACATGTTTTTTGAAATTTTAACTTGGCCTCAAATGAATTCGCGAAATTTGCGGGTATCCACTCATAAATAGAGACCTGAAAAATTCGCGAGTTCAATTACCTGCAGCCTTTACTCTACAGTCTTATGTACAAATATGCCAATGCCACCTGCACATTGGTAGTCTGCTGCCCCGGTGAGAGGCGACAACTAGGCCAGTCTTCTCCACGAGGTGTCAAACACTGTGCGGATCAATGACTAAACGGTTATTAACACACGTGTTTTGAATTCTAGTTTGTTCCGAAATGAATCCGCAAATTTGTCAGGTCTCTACTCATAATCACACTGTTAAAAAAAAAAAAAAAAAGGAAATCCTTCATTTTACGGAAAAGTGTTGGTAAAAATGTATCCAGAAGTGTCCTTAAACTCTCCGTAAAATTACGGACACGCTGATTTTCAGAAACGGACTTTCTGTAAATTTCACGGAATCTCTTCGTTGAAAATAAAAAGAGATAGTGAAAATGTCTAATTTTCATTATGTGGTTGTTCTACCGTGTATGAAGAATTATATTCAAAAAGTTAAAATATTTTGTACTTAAGCGAGTTTTGAACCCGAGTCAAAACGTTACCAGCATACGACTCGAACCATTTTTTTTTGCCAGTGTATTTGTTGTTGAACTCAAGTGAGACCGACCTGTTGACAAATTCCCAGTGTGACAAGCGAACTGAAGATATGCCGCATCGGAGGCACCAGGGCGCGAACTCGCGAACTCTCCCCCCTCCCACCCCCCCCCCCCCCCCCCCCCAACCAACTAAAAGTCGGCCACCCTACCCTTGAGCTATGGAGGGAGGACACCATTAACCTACGACTCTCGCTTGAAAATTGTGGCAATACTTTTATATTTGTATCCAAAGGACAAAGGCAAAAATTCAATTTCTATTCAATTTAGTGTATTTTTAGTGTTGCAAAATGTTACAGACGCCTGATGCTATTTTTTAATGTTTGAAAGAATAGGTCGTAGTCGCGTGGATAACTGTAACTGCCGCAGAAATGATAATCTTCTTGTTACAGAGGCGAAGAAAGCTTCGTGTAGAATCGTCATTGTTCGTCCCCGTAACTCGAAGCCAAAGGGAATACTGACACTTCCCGTATTTTGTTTTTGCGGACTTGAACTCCGTTTCACGTCATTGCTGATTGCCTTTCCGTATATACCTTGTACATTTCCGTAAAACATTCCGTAAATATACGGGATTTTTTTAACAGTGAAGCGACTGGAAAATTTCGCGAATTCATTATTATACAGATCATTGCAGTTTCGTTCCCCTCTCCTGTCTGAGCTAACGACAGCGCGTTTTGATAATACTCTGCGGTCGATAGAACGTTTCTGGACTACGCTCGAGTTAAGTTCGAACAATGTCAGTTTAAAAATTCTCTTCGTCCTAGAAAATAAAACTAGCAAGGGGTATACATACATTGTTCCGTTAGTATTTAACAGCGTCGTACAAGAAAAATACAACCCAGTAGCTAAAGTTTTCCTGCACAAAAAAATGCCATTATAAAAGAACACGATTGACTATAATACTTTTACATGGTAAGAGATATTAGATTGGAGCATAATCAGCTCTGCGACCCCAGTGACTGAAGACCAACCAATGATGAACGTAGTAGAGCACAGCAAGCACGCCCAGTGGGATGTGGACCAATAGAAGAGTTGTAAGTGGGAATACAGACTCCAACAGAATAGACGTTCCTGCTGTGGTTTATACAGGTGATACACTTCCAACCCCGCACATCCAGAAAATATCCCGAAATGAGCCAGGTGTTTACAGAGATCCATCCTCCGGAACGCTTGACTATAGGCTGTTCACGGTAACGCGAGCACTTTTTAGGGCTCTTCTAAATTTTTCCTTTCATACAATTTCCACCTTCCTGCTGCTTTTTAATATAAGCATTGCAATGTTACTAATAAACACAGTGTATACATCTCCCCACCCTCAAAATCTAATGCCTCCGGCTCTAATAAGATACATTTATTATTGGTTAATGCCAGTTGGGAGGAGTGCTCACTTTACTGTGAACAGCCTATATCATTCCTGGCCACAGTACAGCCACGTACAGCGAACACCAACTGAAGACGACAAGAAAATGCTCTCACTGTGCAACAACATGGTGGGACTGCCACCAAATAGCGCCTCGAGCACAGCAGGCAATCTTTCGCCCAAAGGACTGTTACTGAATATCAAGATTTCATTTCCCTGACTTTTCCAGGTTTTCCAGACCAAAATGGAGGAAATTTTTTTTAAGTATTCATTAAAAATAATTAACTAAAAGATTGGTGGGTAAGTGGGGCCTAACGTTTCGACGACATACAGGTCATTAGAGACGGAGTTAAGTTACTCGGAGAAGCAGGAACAGGGCAGGACCGGCCATAGCCTGTGGTAAGGATAGGGATAGGAAAATTTCGCTAGTTCAATGGCGTGTAAGCTAGACTCCACAGCCCTGTGTACACTAGCGTTTCAGATGTTTGTCCATTGGCTGCTGCCTCAAGTGTTACCTCACACCTGGCAGTAAGGGATTCGCTATCTGTTTCCTTGCAAGTCTGCTATTGGTTCGGAGTCGTCCAGGGCGTGTATAATAAACTCTGATCCAATTGCAAAGGTGAATTCACTGTATATGTGTTTGACGTCTATCTTGTCCCGAAATTAATTCGAGAAAATTTCCTACCCCTAGGTAAGGACCCATCCCAGCAGTCTCCTGGAATGACTTCGGAAAACCATGAGAAACCGAAACCAGGATGCCCGGACCGGGACTGGAACCCAGATCCTTCCGAACGCGAGTCCCAAAGTTAACCACTGCGCCACCTCGCTCGGTAAAATGAACTTTCTAGTTCTAGTTCTTTATAAAATGAGATTGAAATGAAACGTGCAGGTCTTGCTCTGCACGAAAATAGTCTCCAGCACTAGGAGTAAAATTCATTACTTTACGGGCGACTTATTTTACGGCACAGCTTTTTTTTCTCTTAGATGCCCAGTAGTCTAACCGCCAAACCACCGCGGCACCCGGCTGTACACCAGATCTGTTTCCTTAAAGCGCGCAAATTTAAATTTGCAGAATCAGTCAGTAGCAGTATTCCCTGACTTTTCCAGGTTTGTCAAATGCTTTCCAGACATGCAGCAACCCTGGCCAATGAAACACAAGGGACATTTTCATACCCACGCGAAAGCCAATAAAACGCAAATGTACTTTATGTCAAACGCGTAGTTAGGAGTTACATTAGAACGGGGGGGGGGGGGGAGGAGGTTTGTGAGTGGGATACGAGCTTTAGCTTACGCCTGGCTAAATAAGAACTTTGCCACTCTTGTGGTATCAGGAGAGATTATTTTATTTACTTGAGCTCGGTTTAGGGGATTGGCAGCTTCCCCCCCTCCAACCCTCCTTGGGTACAAATATCGCTCAGCTACGTGCATGCTGTATGTTCGCATCAAAGGAACACCACGTCGTATTTCGCTTCTGGGTATGTACCTGTTCCGTGTCCCGACGGCGAGTGAGTTCGTCCTGAACCAACACCGGGTGCCGTGTCACCCGGAAAAGGGAGGGAGCGACGATTTATTGGCGTGGCGTTCTTCATTTGTTTCTTCCCGCGTCTGAACCTGCTCTCTCGTGTGTACGTTTTTTTTTTTCTCTCCCTTCTCTCATGCTCCACGTGTGCTTCCTTTTTCCACCCCCCCCCCCCACCCTTCCCAAAACCATCCACTGCCGATAGCCCTCCGTCCCAGACCTCGTTCGACGAGACGTGGATAAAGTAGTTTGAATTCGGAACGACTTATTTTGATTTCCTCGCTTCCCTTCCACCTCCCTTCCTCCCCATCACTTCAGAGGCCGCCCACACGGTTCGTCGTGGTATGTTTTATTCAGGGCCGACAAGACAACACGGTAACACCCTGCCCAGACCTTGCCCTGGGGGTCTGCTCCCCACGCCGAATTGCTTGTGTACTACGCAGACAAGAACGTCGCCGGAAACGGTACAAAGGAGAAATTAACCCCTTCAGACCCACTTCGTTTAGGTGATGCAAACAAAAACTTTTGTATTGCGTGCTGTTCTTAAGTAAAGGCAGCACCTGTTTCATTGTCGCACCCAATGAGATGGAGTTTGGCTACACTTATAAGACCTAATTATAACCTAGACCAGTAAGAAGGTTTGCGAATAATTTACCCACAGGTAAGATCATTGGTCACCGAGTTTCGCAGTGTGCAGTGTAGACCAAAAACTAATCTACACAGTTGTGTACACTGGGTCTGTACGTGTTAAGGGGACGGTTGATCCCCACTTTTCTGAAGCCTTGCCAAAGCTCTACTTCCGGGATATTCCTCCGCTTCACGCAAACAAAGTTGTACAATTTCATTCCCAAGTTTATTTACTGTGTATGGTGTTGCAAATAAAACATTTTTGATGCGTGGCGTACTTTGGTTAGTTAAGAACTTGTTTCTTCATCACGGACAATAAGCTGTAGGCACTGTGTTCAGTGATTATAGTGACATGAGCCAATCGTGACGGAGAGAAGTAGCAAGGTTTACGAATCAGTTGCTTCCAGGGGCAACGCACAGTATTCGCGCGAACTCGGTGTAATAATATTCTCCGTGAGAACGTAAGAAGTATTTCTTACTAGGGTATTACCAAAACACCTATTTCCTCACTGCTTTTATCCACAATCATTGAAATATTACAATTTATAGATAACATATATGCTAAATAAGAGTTCAATTCAACTGGAAATAATAAGACAACTACAAAACACTTGTTATAGATGACACATTTAGGTACGTACGAAACACGTCATACATGGGGTGATATGTCAAAGGTTCGATTTAAAAAAGTGTTAAGAAACCGTGAATATATTATAAACATCATTAAGCGCCTCAATATCACAACATGCCATAACGAAGCATTGGGATTGCAAGGGAAAGTATCATACACTAATATCCTCGCGTGTGTTCTCGTTCATCAGAATTAAAGCGGTGACTACATTTATAGAGTTCTATACAGCGATATGTTCAGAAACGCTACAGCATCGTCACTAGTGCGACAGAAGAATAAATGTCGAAACAGAGGGACACTTACAGCTAATATGGCTGAAATTACACTTTCTTAAGGATTACATTTATATTTTAATAACAAAACTTATGAATGGCAACAAAATATCGACTTTCATGTCCGTCCTGAAATAAGACCTAAAGTGAAATTATCCCACAGGATTTTTTTCCAAAGTTAAAATATACATATTTTGCTTACAATTAGACCTGTATGAAAACTAGGGAGGCCCTTTAATGGCGTACGGTGCCAATGAGAGGAACACGAGAAAATGTTAATTATGACTTAAGTTGAGATATCTGTACGGCGCTTAGAGTGGAGAGCTCCCCGCCACTTTAATCTACACGCATTTGTCCAGAACTTAACGTGAAACTCGTATAACCAGTCGTTTGTTACACGGGGACATCAACTTTCTACACGAGGAGACGGAAAGTGATGAGCGAACCGTTTCAACGTTAAGACGTTTCCGGGACAAGACCTCTAACAAAATAGCATTTTTTTTTTTTTGGAAGCTAAGTTGGGGTAGTCATCAGGGTTCGATCCCAGATTTCCGCACGTGGGAATCGTGCCGAACGATGCCGCTGTTCGGCGGGTTTTCTCGGGGACATCCCCATTTCCCTCCGCCCGTGCGTTCCTTCGCTGCTCTGTACTCACCTCGCTTCACTGTCATCGGCTCTCCAGACTTCTATGTTAAGGGCCGACCAAATCTCTTCACTCCACTCCACGAATCATTTTTGTTTCCCTTAGGTGCTGGTTATTTCTTTGTCTGGATTCTCGCTCGAACAGCAAGGCGTATTATCCAAGCGAGTAAATGCTATTCGCCATGAAGTGAGCCCTTTTGAAATCAACTTGAGAAAAAAAAAGTCACTGCTCCCACCTGCGTATATTTCAACGGGCGCACTGCGTGACATGCGCCTAGTAAAGTTGGTAACGTTGCTGAGAAAGTAGTTCCATATCTTAACGTCGAATCAAAAGTGTTAGGGAACCATTTGCAGTAACTTAAATTATTTATTTCGCTTTCTGCTTTTTTTTTTCTACAGAGAAATGTTAAAAATAAGAAGATTTGTAAAATATTTACTTTTCGAATAATTTCACAGTTTCACTCGACCGACGCATAAATAAAGTGATGAGGCAAACGGGCAGTGTTAATATTACATAAGGCGGAAGAATACACAACGGGCATACGAGTAGATCTTAAGCAGGACTTTCAAAAGTGCTCACTTTACCGTGAACAGCCTGTAGACGCCAATATGCCCGTGCACAACGCAGTGAAGGAGAATGAGTCGAAGACATGTTACACAGCCCTGCCGTGCGAAATACTTCTCTCGCGGGGCGCTGAAGAACTTCCGATACGGCGGTCGGCGGACAGTTGGAGGAAACTTTCATTAAGGCCCCGTCACACGGTTCAGTGACTCCGGCGCGTGAAATATCGCACGGGAATTCCCCAACGAACATTTCGCCTACCGCACATTTCAGAAAGATTCCTCGAGAAACGCTGGCCGCTATATGATAAAACTTTCGCAGAGTAGCGGGAAAATCACAGCGTTTCTCAACTACAGCACTGTTAAAAATTTTCGTGTATTTACGGAATGTTTTACGGAAATGTACAGTTTATATGCGGAAAGGCAATCCGTAATGACGAAAAACGGAGTTAAGTCAGTAAATACAAAATACGGAAAGTCTCCGTATTCCCTTTGGCTTCGAGTTACGGGGACGAACAACGCCGATTCCACACGAAGCTTTCTTCGCCACTGTAACAAGAAAATTATCGTTTCTGCGGCAGTTAAGGTCATCCACGCGACTACGACCTATTCTTTCAGACATTAAAAAATAGCATCAGGCGTCTGTAACATTTGGCAACACTAAAAATACACTAAATTTATTAGAAACTTGAATTTTTGCTTTTGTCTTTTGAATACTATTATAAAAGTTATACCACAGTTTACAAGTTAGAGAAGTACAGAAAACTAACTTGGAAATTAAAGGAGAGGTTCCGCGAAATTTACCGAAAGTCTGTTTCTGAAAATCAACGTGTCCGTAATTTTACGGAGAGATCACGGACACTTCTGGATAAATTTTTACCAACGCTTTTCCGTAAAATTAAGGAACTTCAGTGAGTTCACGTCAAAGAAAAGCAATGTAGGGCTATTCGTCGCTTCTTCTCACTTTTTGAAAAATCTGCACATAAATTACGTGTTTGGTTGTTTCCCAGATACGCCATGTATCACAAGCGTTTTGTACTTCTGCTCACATAAATGTACGTTATCAAGGATCAGAGTGAAATTTGCTTATATATCATCTAAAATTATAACATAATATGAATAAAGCAGGGGGAACATAGACGTGTTGGTTATTTCCTAGTAAGAAATAGTTCTTATGCAACATATTAATAAACTGACAGCACACGAATGCGGTGCGTTGTCCCTTTGGTGTAATTTCGTCTTGGTTAAGCTTTGTTTGCATGAGGCGGAGGAATATCCTGAAAGTAGAACTTAAGTATGGCTTCAGAAAAGCTGGAAGTAACCAGCATGAGCGAACCATTGCCCCTCGACTAAATTTTGCAAAGGGAGTCACAATGAATGTAATTAGCCACACAAACGGTTTTTGTTTACAAAGATGCGTTCATCTATTGTATACGACCCCTAGCAAAATATTATATTTCTGATAGTTATTAGAACTTCACTTCTGTGTTATAAGCTTTTCTATGTGTTTTATGCAACACGTCATTAAGATTTCGATAGCACCAAAATGAAATTTATTAGAAAAGCAAAGAAGTATTAAGATGGATGCCTAAAAACAATACCCCTTCGTTAGAGACAATGTGCTGTTAGTGATTACAGATGAACTACCCGAGTCATCTTGCAGTGCTCACGATCGCGCAGGTAGTTATATAAGATGATCCTGGACCACACGCACAAAGGCTGTACAGTGATTCCCTATGCAAAAACGAGATAGAAAACATGCGACCTACGCCTTACAGCAACTCGTAAGGGAGGCACGTGCCTTTGAAACTCGACGTTTCAAATGACAATACCTACTTTTGAGATGAAAATAACAGTTCCGTGAGAGCTGTCATCTTTAATCGAGATCTGAAATCCGAGAACGGTTTGTTATGATTCAGTCGATGTGGACAGGCCTAGCTAACTGCAGCGACGCGTTGGTGTCCGGGCCAGGCGAAGAATCCAAAACACATTACAGCAATAATAGTTTGTAAAACATAGCAGCGAGGAGCCAGCGGAGCTCCCATCCCGGTGGCACGGTATTTGGGACAAATACGTCACCAGAAACTAAACATCTAAAATTTGGGAACGCTTTATACGTGCGCCGTCATCCTACCTTACCAATACCATATATTAACGTATGTCATAATACTGTAGTTCAATGAAATACCTGCTCTATCTTCATAACTAACTTCAATTCTATAAACTTACCTGTGTGCCCCAGTTCATGCTACTACGTTACATTTATTACTGGTGCTTAGTAACATCTACATTTCTATAATGCACAGGTGAAATATTGGTCTTAAGCTACTAAACTATGGTTCATTGCAAGCTTCGCCATCGGGATGTGACAATTCCGCATAATGCATGTGTATTGACTGTTCTAAAATACAGTACACGCCCGAGACGCTTACGAATAAATTATGTATGTGTATAAAAAATGTACCCTCCAGACCTTAATTTCCTCTAATTTCTAGTGCGAAAACTGCAGAAGAGGTAGGCACGAAACCCTTGACTTTAAATACTCCATTATTTGCCGCCTCGTAAGTACGAGTTATCCCATACGGAATACTTTTAGCAGAAAGCCGGCGCAAATTACACATTCACTCATTCCAATTTTTTTTTCGGGGGCGCTTTCATTACCTTTTTTTTTTTTTTTTTTTTTTACTGGCAGTAAAGTTTTCATTATAATACCAATTTTCCTGCTTTTCCCTTGCTTTCTACATCGCAGCACTCGCCACATAAATACATTTTATATTCACACGGTTCCACCTGCGGGCGAAATAACGACGAAAACATGGCCGAGACCAGCAATTACCGTCCCAGAAGTAACAAAAAAAAAAAAATGCAAACGCCACATTAAAGCTGGGGTTACTATAGGAAGATTTAGTGTTAACGTATGCGTTCGAAAGAGTACAAAAGAAATGAATATGCGTTGACTTACTTAGGTTTCCAGTAGAGCTTAACGGGAACTCTGCGGTGTTGGGATTTCATTATCCCCTTCCATGCCCGTTGTGGACAACCGGCGACATGTTGCAGAGGAAACTTATATTTGACCAGTACTGCACTTTGCGAGATAAGCGTGCCCAATGATCTTCCCTGTAGGTAACTCAAACGTAAACCGTACGTTTATGATTGGTTCGTGTCACTGGTAACCGAACACAAAGCCTACAGCTTACTAATTGTCTTAATGAAACAAGTTCTCTGCCAGCGAAAGTACAACACGCATTAAAAAAAAAAAAAAAAAAAACACTATAAATTACATATTAGTGTGGGAATGAAAGGGTTAAGCGTCAAAATAAATAATTATATTTTATATCTTAATGTCGCAGGCAGTGACCAATGTTAACAGAACAGTCACTGTTGTTGGTGGGAAACTGTTATTTACAGTAATGTTAGCACCAAAATTATTACAAAGGCGTGTGTATGTGAATGTTTACAAATATAAGTGCGAATTAAGTTCACTGGAATAAATTTCACTGCGAAGAAACGTCTACTTTTGAAGTAAAACCTGTTCATATATAAATATTGTTGTGTTAGTAGGGGGAGCGAGGCCGTTTCAGGACGCTAGGGAGTCATTAGTGGCCTAAATGCCATTTGAATAACATGTAAACGGAGGTAGGAGAGAGGGATACTAATTGCAGGCACCCTTTAACCCGGGAAGCAGAACAATACCCCTCACCACTGGGAGGTGTTCTGTGGTTGGCTGACGACTTCTCCCGTGCTTTCTGAGGTGTGCTGTGATCGGCCGTAGTTTGTGGGGTACCCTTTCGGTGGACAAAGCGTCCAATCGACATCTGCAGGACTTCGAAATTTTTCCAGGAAGTCTGGAGGGCAAGAGGTTAGGGGCATTGTGCAGAGTTGGACCAGGAGGATTGTGGAGACTGCCAGTCCTTGGTTCGAGACCCAAGAAGGGTAATTATCGCATAATAAACAATCACGAATACCGAGAGTACGTACATATACCGAGACTAAGTACACGTACCGAGAGAGTAATTACACACTAAGTACACATGTTCAGCCATCAGCTGCCGAGACACAACTGACAAGGTTGGTGAGGCGCTCCTCGGTTCCGAGTTCCATCAAAAGTAGGTATTTAAATAATGAGATGCAACTGCATAACCGAGTAATTGCGCGAGTATTTCCATAACGAGTAATTGCGCAAAAAACCAATTACGAGTACCGAGAGTAAGTACCGGTGCCGAGAGTAATTAGATGTACCAAGAATAATTATGTACCAAGAACATGCATGTGATAATTATACACTAAGTACACACACTACCCCGACCAGTGCTCAAACGAAACTGAATTGTAAATCGCTAATATGTTTGTGTTATATGTCCACCATCTTGGTTGGTTTCGATTTCCGACACAGTTAAGTGAAGCATAATTCCATTTATAGCACTCTACTACCCGATTCGATTCCCGTCGAGGATAATTAAACGTAACTACGTGTATACTGGACCAGTCCTCGGTCTGAATCCCATCGCACGTAACGGAAACATAGATATAGTTATACAGACCTAAACCTTGCTTCGATTCCCGTCGAGGGTAATTAATGCTTACGCACATGTGTATTGAGTAAGTGCTTAGTTCGAATCCCGTCAAGGTCAAAATATAATTACATTTATAGTGTGTTAGCCCTTAGTTCGGGCCCATCGAGGGTAATTCAAGCGTAAATACATTTAACAGACACATTCCTTGGTTCAAATCCCGGTCAGAGTGTGTACCGTTTTAGTCCTTGCTTCGACTCCTGTCGAGGGTAAGTAAGTCGTAATAAAGTTATAAAAACAGACAGCAGAAGGAAATCAAAGCACAATTACATATGGCAATTACATTCGAGCAAGTACTCGTAATAACACATCTAACCTCTTCGAAAGCTAATATCATACTGAACCCCAATCAGTATATCGTTCACATAACACCCCCACAATCACACTGATATCGTGTCGGAATGCTTTAACCACGATAACCCATTAGCGAAAATCCGAGTGACCCCGGTTCACCTTGGTGGGAGGAGCGCAGGCTAGCCACTCGGCCACCGCGGGCCCGTCTGAATAAGACATTTAGAATCACCTGAAGAAAAATTACCTCATACCCATAGCAACACGATGGCAAAGCCAATGCATGAACTTGTTTACGAAATAATCGACGTATTATGCATATTCGGAAACATTCCGAAGCGATCGGTATGTTTAAACAATGGGTATTAGAATTTGATGGAGGGTTGGGTAATCAAGTCATTAAATATTCGGCCGAACCGAAATAATTTTCATCGCGGTTAGGTTATGGCTTAATTGCATAATCTGCTGTTTTACAGCGGTACAAAGACCGCGTTGTTTTTTTCCCCTTCTCTCTTTCTTTCCTAGCGTCGTTTCGGAAGTCGGCTGTAAAGGAGTTTCCACAATAAAAAACTTACTTATTAAAGCTCCAATGTATAAGCTGTTCACGGTAAAATGAACACTTTTGAAGTCCTAGTTGTTTTATTCTTCCGGCCATTTCTTATAATTTAACCAATCTTTAATTAAATATTGCCATGTAAGTAATAAACATAGTGTAGGTATATATTCTGCCGCACTCTGAAATTTACGTCTACGGCTAAAATAAAATATATTTGGTGACTATTATTCCAAATGAGAGGACTTTCAAAAGTGCTCACTTTACCGTGGATAGCCTATATGTACCTGGAGCGTTGAAGGCCCAGAAGCGACGAAGCGATAAGGGCGACACCACCACACGCGCCTAGCGCTACATCACCCCTAAGCGAAAGACGCCGAATTGACTTGCAGCGCTTCCGTTGTTGAGCTGCATTAAATAAGTGACAGTACATCATCAAGGAGCATACGCTTAAAGAAACACATATTTGCATATTGATTTAAAATAACGAACTCTCAAGATCTGTTTCTGTTGACCTGCTCCTAAAAAAAATTTTCGTCCGTAGAATTATTATCAAATAAAAACATGCCACAGTTTTATATAAAATAACACGCTGTATATGAAACGTTTCTATTTGTCTAACATGGGCAGTAGAATCGTTAATGCGTCAGTTCAGTGTTTGAGCCTACTGCCTCTACTGCTTACTTCTTTCTGGTTATTTTTTTTTCCCCCTTCCGGCGAACCCCTTAAGAAAGTGCGCGCGCGAGCGTAGCTTCGCACTTGTACCGCCAGATGGCTCCACCGGTCCCTCATTATCTATGCCGGACGCATTGCCCGCGCTCCGTGGTAAGTGGCGAACGGGCTAATCTTCCTTCGGCAGGGGCTAATGAGCTGCGCATTTCATTAGCCCACCCCCCCCCACTTCTACCATCGCCTCTCCCACGCCGGGAGGGTGCAGGGAAGGTGGGCGGCAAGGCACCTGATTGGAATCCACCCCCTCGCCCCTTGTTTATCCACCAAATGCAGAGCACTCTCTGAAGTCCGCACACCAAGCTAGGAAAAAAAAAAAATTCTGCTGGAGGCTTCGGCGATAGAGTAAAGAAGTCCCGCGGAGGAGATAAATGTATCGAAACATCCCGATGCTACACACCTCAGTAAAAATGTTCTGCACCACGTGTAAATTGATTGCTTATGAAGGGCGAGTGAGTGTGGACGACTCTTACGGGTTCTATGTACTGAAACGTTTTCTGTGAAATCGTTGTTTGCTCCCAAACGCGTGTCTCGGTAAATGTCCTGCAAATAAGACTTTTCGTCAGGGGGAAAAAAAAATTTCTTTCGTCATATTAGGTGTATTCTTGGAGAAAAAAAATCGTGTATATGGTCAAATATCGCATTTATATAGCTTGCATGTGCAGTTTCCTTAAGCGGCAAGAGAAAAGTACGAAGATACGGCCTTAGTTTAATCTGCAGTCTTTCATCGCATGTGATAAAACCCATATGTTACAGATCTAATTTGCACAGTAAAGCGTTAGGACGGAAACACTGCACGCCTTGGGCGTAGGAGCGATGAGGCACTAGGCGTACCTGTTAGTGTCGCCCGTATCGCTGCCTCGCTTCTTGACCTTGAACGGACAGCTACATAGTCCTCTTAACATCGAGGGTGAAGCGAGACGAGCATGGAATAGCGTTGGAGTGCAGGGGCGGGGGAAATGGGAGACCCCCGAGAAAATCCCGCCAACCAACGGCATCGTCCGTCATGGTACCCACATGCGAATATCCGGTACCGGACCCGCACCGGAAATTGGATTCGGTTCGCCTTGGTGGGAGGCGAGCAGTCTGACCACTGCACCATGGAAGTGTACTCGCCGGGACAGCAGAGTCGTAGGAATGACAGGCGCCCAGTAGGCTACGGTCACAGCGCATTCCCATTCTGTACCTTCGCTTGAGCCGCGAGCAAGCTACAACTATGGATAGGAAAATTTCGCGAGTTCAATGACTTGTAGGCTAGACTCCCCAGTCCTCTGCGCACTGGAGCTTCAGCTGTGTGTTCATTGGCTGTTGCCCCCCCACACCAGGCAGTTATGGAATTCGCGAGGTGTTTCCTTGCAAGTCTGCTATTGGCTCAGAGGCGTGTAGCGCAGGTTCGATAAACTGTGATCGGATTGCGAAGGTGACTTCACTCTATATGTGTTGGACTTCTACCTTGTCCCGAAATGAATTCGCGAAATTTTCCTATCCCTAGCTATAACTCAGTAAACCTGTTGGCGCAAAACGTTTTCGAGTGGTGTACTATCTGGGTCTTTGTTTAACCCAAAACGATTGAATCAAACTTGCCAACTTTTTAAAGTACCCGATCAGTAAAATGGATAAAAACTATAAAAAAAAAACACGCGTAAAATGCCCGCGGCAATTTTGCATACACTGACTTGCTTAACATTCACAAGTAATTTCAAGTAATAATTTCACAACGAAAATTTAATATAATCTAACATTCGTTCAGTGTTTCAGACCAGAAACTATGATTTCCCCTAGAAAAGACTTATACATAATCGAAATATGTTTGCTAAGCATGACGTGCAAAGCAAAAAAAAAATATACTTATTCCTTGCCTTGGGTAAAATATACGTTAATTTAAGATAACTTCCATGCCGTATTTATTTTCACATTTATAATAGTAATACGCTTAGAATTAAAGTATTAAAAATCCACTTTGTAATATACAAAATCGCTATTCTGCAATTATTAAAATTTAAAGATAACATTTAAAACTTGTATACAAAAATGTGCATATACTCACATGTAAAGTTTCGAATTAAGAAAGATTACAAATTTTATTTAGAAAAACAAGCAATTATTTTTTTCTGGATTAAGTCAGCTAGAGGTAATGTGGGAATTGTTTATCGCCGGATGAAAGTAATGGCAATTCGACTGCTACCTGAAATGAGATAAATCTATTATTCTGTTTGTAGTTTTGTGTTGGTATTTTCACACATCGTAAACACACAAAACATGTAAAATAAATATGAAATACCATTTGTAAACAGAAATGGCGCGTAAAAAATCGAAATATGTACTTGCATTAAGAATACCGAAGATAGGACAACTAAATTTTGAGAGTTCTAGAAACGTAGCACGGCCGCAATGTATCCTTGTTAAACAGCTGCTCTATCTAAGAATAAAACAATGACTGTAAACAAATGCTGTGATCAATGTAGGTTACCATTCCAACCTACCTTGTTTTGGTTATGGCAAAGCCATACTTCTGGGCCTCCGTTCATTTTATCGACAGCGGATTGAATTGGGTTGGGAGAGACATTTCATAGTTTAACGTCTTTCGCGAGAGTCGAAAATTTGCTCGTTATTTTGTAAATTCGTGATTTGATAGGTATCACAAGTGACTTGTTTAACACTGCGTTACGTCGCCCTTCCCGTCCCAGAGGCCTAACTTGTCGGTCTTGATTTTAAAAGACGTATTCAAGTCGAAATTGCTCGTTGTAACTTGCGTGTGATTTAACACGGGGCCTAAACACTAATCAACGTGTCTACATGTAATGTTTCCAGCGAATTATGGAAATTAGTTGTATTAATTAAAGTTTAATGATTGTGTGAAATACTTCGCACATACGCCATTGCTACACTTGCCCGAAATATTTCACATTAGCATTCACTCCCCATTGCAAGAATCTTTCAAACGTCTTAAAAGTTTAATGTTAGATTTGTGACCACTGAAGCAGATTTCCTTTCGTTATATAAACTTAAATATCCCAATTAACGTGATTACCAACACTTCCAACTCCGATAATTTCTAAACAGTCATTTTCACCCCATAACAATGGTACTTTATAAACGAGGAGGGAGTGATACACAATTGGCCTAGAGATCGGTAATTTACTAGGGAACAAATCTCAACCACCTGTAACGTAATCCTTTTTTTACGGGATTCGCAGGCTTCTACGACAAACTTTACGACGTAGAAAGAGTTTCCCCAGATGCACTCATCAGCGTGTATCCTCGTGCGCAGAAAAAAAAAAAATCACAACTTGCACCAAAATGGTCCAGCGTTCAAATGGGTTAAATCCGTCATTCTACAGATTAGCATTTGGCATGTTTCGACTGGATAGATTTGACAGTAATCCGTCTCTCACCTGTGATAAACATGCTACCGTATTGGTGATCGTATGTAAGTATCTCTGACATGTCCCTAAATGTATGAAAAAAAAAAACTTGAAACTTATTACATGTTAGAAAAATGTATTTGAATAGTACCCACAAGCCTTTGGTTCACAAATGTTTTATCGCGTTCAGATATACTTTCTAAAATTTTAACTTACAGGGCGGCCTCGTATTTAGAACTTTGGCATTTAAATGTTTTGATTGGCACTCGATATGCGAAACAGCAAATAATAGATTATTAACTTTACAAACAAAATCGCGAGGAGTGACAATTTAATTGATAAAACGTACCAACTCGAACATGGCCTTCTTTGTAATAAGATAGCTAAGGAAGGTCGACCTTTTAACTTTTAACGACGATTTTTACTAAATATCTCCAGCCGTGGAAAAAAAAAAACTTTCAAAAAGGGGTTAGCTTAATTACTTTTTCCAGATGCATGAGAACTGGAGTCTTTGTGTATTACATTATTAAAAACTTTTATAAACGAATGTAATTTACAATAAACTTTGGTGCCGTGGTGGTTGAGCTGTTACACTGCTGCCCCCCCCCCCACCTAGGCGAACCGGGTTCAATCCCCGGCCGGGTCACTCCCGGGGATCTCCCGTTTCCCCAGCCTTTTCATTCCGCCGCTGCTCCACACCTCGATCACCCTAATCGGCTCTTGAGACCTCGCTGTTAAGAGCCGGCCAATTCTCTTCACTCACTCACTGCAATCAAGTATCGCCTCTTTTCAATTAGCCTACAGCTTATAGTAACAAATAGGTCTCGGAACAAAACCTATGACACGAAAAAGTAAGTATATTGGCTGTTCACGCTTAATTAAACTCTTTCGAAATTTTTTTTTTTTTATGTTACTGCCTCTACATGTATTTAACGGGCACACTAACTGATATGCACCCAGTGGGAAATTATTTGTATGTCTTGACATTGACTCTAAACCCTTATAGAACATTAGCGTGTGTTAAAATTATTTCTTTTGATATTTTTATGGACATAGGTGTTAGAATAAGCAAATTTGTAAAATATTTTCCTTTTACAATAATTTCTCAGTTTCTCTTCACCGGCCTATGAATAGTGACCAGGTGCACGTGCAAAGTTAATTTTCTTATATAGAAGAACGCAAAATATGCATACAAGCTTTCGAAGATTTGCGCGAGTTAAAAAGCCCGTCTCTGCGTTGACGAGGACAAGGCCAACCTTCGCCCTTCAACCGCGCGAGCTGTCTGTTTTGGTCAGGCGTGGCGACACGAACACTGGCAGACCTACTGTTAACACCTCGCGTCACTTGTCACCGAGTCCCGGAGCGGGTACAAAAGGAGTGACGGCGAGTGACATGTGTCAACATTCCTACATTCTCCCTCCTCATCTTTACCCTGTCCATTCGCATTGCATCGGCGGCTCAACGCTGTCATAGCGGGAATCCCGCGCTTTCCACTATACACTTCCCCTGTTGCAGTCGTGCTACACGATCATTTTTTTAATTTCATTATCTGAAAGAGATTTATATAAGGACCACATAAACGTGAAAATTTATAGTCAGATGATTACAGTTCTCAAAATAAGGCGTCGAAAATTTCGGAATATGGGAGCACTAGTTTCTATGCTTTTATAGGCTGTTCACGGTAAAACGAGCACTTTTGAAAGCCTTGCTTAGGATCTACTTGTATGCAAGTTGTGTATTCTTCCACCTTATGTAAAATTAACATTGCCATGTGCCTCGTCACTTTATTCATGCGTCGGTCAAGTGCAACTGTGAAATTATGACAAACCTGCTCATTTTGGCACTTCGATGAATTAAAAAAAAAAAAAAACAGAAAGCTATATAAAAAATTTAAGTTATAACAAATGGTTGCCTGACACTATTTACTAAGGTTGATTTCAAAAGTGCTCACTTTATCGTGAACAGCCTGTAGTCACCTTTGCCAGCTAAATCACATGTCATGTGATCTGTCATATACACAACTTATTAATTATCAAGGATATTTAACAATAGGTCCTTGGGTACTGGAATCCTTAATCGATTTTAAAATAGGTATTGATGTTTTTACCAATGAGTTTTTTATTGGTCCGAGAGGAAATAATATTAACATTTATTAGATTCGCTTGGACGAATAAAAATGTGTTCTCCTAAACAGGAGCCTGCAAACCGGTTTAATGTGTTTGGGCCAATACATATGGATTTGAGCAATAACACTCATTTTCAAACAATCGTTTCCAAAAAGCTTACTTTATCGTCATGGATATACGTCCATAGAACAATCATTTTGTAGACGTAGAGTAACAGGGCGATAATAAAAAAATCATAAAATACCATCACCGGTAACAATTAAGCAACAAATTGTCATCACCGTAATCAATTAAACAACAAAAAACTTTTCGTGGTCTAAAGTGGTGTTCTGTTTAAAAGAAACTCACATAGACCCCCTTTGCGACAGCGCATTATTATAAGTTCGTATGCGAATGAAGTTACAGGCCGGAGGAGGTGGATGGCTGGTTAATATCCAGGTGTACGGTAGAAAATAAACGACTTCAAATGAGTATAAATACAGGTGCGCCAACAACAAGACTGGGAGGCCATGTTTTTTTTTTATTTCTCGAGGGCGTGAGAAGAGCGCGTTGACGTCACTGCTCGGAACCAGAGTTGCCAACTTGAGAAGTTCCTCTCTAGATATAGGGACTTTCCCAAGCAGATGGTTTTTATATATATATATATATATATATATATATATATTATATATCCGTTTATCGACTAGATAAAATTTATGGTCTGTAACGGCGAAATTTTAACGCCTTATTTTTGCTCAGGTGTATGGTTACATTTAAATTAAGTAAAAATTAATTATTGGTCTTTGTTTTATTATTGATTGAATAACATTTTTTCGGTGCTATTTCGTTATTTAATAAACACAGAAGAGGATGCTTTTAGCGACCTTCTAGTGACTTTAAGGGGAATCCCTGGGAAATAATTTTTAACGTCCGAAAGCCAGGTCTGGTCCTAAGGAAGCATTGCCACCCCCTTAAATGCTTTGATACGTATTCCATGAATGCTGCATATCTCGCAAATCAAATCCGCAACAGTAGCAACAACACGCGATGTAATGCAATGGAATAAAGTGAAAAATATAACTTCGTAATTTTCGCCCTTATTTTAAGTAAACGGCGCAGCGAGACCCTAAAAATGCCAATTCTTAATCAGTTTTACAATTCTTATCAATTATACACATTTAATACGAAAAAAATTAAAAATGGAAACTGTAGATTTTTTTGAAACCTTCCCTGGAAAAACCTCGTGCATCCAGAACATTTGGGGATCACGGTGATGTAGTGGCTAGACTACTCGCCTCCCACCAAGGCGAGCCGGGTTCAGTCCCCGGGTGGCTCACTCCCGGATTTTCGCATGTGGGAGTCGTGGCGGACGATGCCGCTCTGGTCAGCGAATTTTCTCGGGGATCTCCCGTTTCCTCCGCCCCTTCCATTCCGGCGCAGCACCATGGTCGCCGCGTTTCACCCTCATCGGCTCTCAATAAAAATAACATCTTCACTCACCCATTCCAGAACGTTGAGCTACATGTATACGCGTAAACACTGATATTCACAGGCAATATTAAGGGGGCCGCCTACCAGGCGCTAGAAATGTGTTGCAGTGTTGGGAAACCCGTTTTTTCTGACGAAACTATTCCACGTGCGCCCAATGTGCTGATTTCCGAAAAGAAAACAAACTTCAGGCGATGACGGAATGTCGCTTTCAAGACACTACGCACGTTAGAACCACTATATCCGATCCCTCAACATAGCTAACAACAGCTTTTTCAGACTGCCTATGTCAAAATGTGCTGTCCGGATCTACGCGAAACACAGATACAATCCTACATTGAACTTTGCATAAAGCTTTCCATCAGTAAAATCATGCAGTCACCGCTTAAGGTCCCATAGAAAAAAACGGTTCGACGAAAAGCTTGCGCGCTGGTTTAGTGCATAGGGGCGATGTAGCACTTGATGCGCGTGCCAGTCGACCTTAGCGTTCGTTCGCTCCTGTGCCATGTCGCGTCAGGCAGGCGGCGCCCTTAAGACGTGTTGTTAAAGAATTTTTCAAGTGAGCTAGTTGGCAGGCCAGCTCGCAGGCGTGATTGCCTGGAGCCAGCCGGACTCGGACGGACCAGCTCGGCTGTGTGGCGCTAATGAGTGACGAAATTGCGAGCCGTATTTGGCCGGCTGTAATCAGCGGCCTGGAGGTCCATCGGGCCTGGACCACGGGAGGCTGCTTGTTGGTATAGAGAGCGGTGACCAGGGGCGCTCAGATGAAGCCGGACCAAGACACGTGCAAGGGAGTTTCTTTGTCCAGCTCGCCACGTGGCAATTTACTGCACGGCTTGTGCCCGGTTGCACCAACATCTTCCCCGATCCGAGATCGAATGATCCTAGATCCAAACCAGGATCCAGTTTGATCTTGGTCCCAATGTAAAAGTGTTGTACCAACGAAATCTCATGATTCTGAATCTCCGATTCGTCGATCTTGGTTCCAAAGTGAGAGATAGAGATTAAGTAGAGACAAATTTTGCTGTTGGTTCGTAATAAATGTCATGAAAGTAGGTGATTATTCACTATAGGTAGAAATAGATGTACGTTGTTTTATCTGTTTTAAGTGAATTATTTTTGTTCTAATTTTAATGAATACTATTTAAGTGCGTATAACGTGCGTTTTAATTTCCCAAGAAAACGATCGAACGTCGTTCTATCTGTTGGCGTATTTTCAAACTACTTTTGTCGAAGATGGCTGCTGATCTCGGATCGAGAGTTCGAACCGCCAATTTCGGTGTTTCGAAATGAACTCCCATCTCGATCTCCAGTCCAGCTCTGAACTCGAATAGCGCAACAGCTTACTGTGTCGATCGTAGATCTGATCTCAGATCGAGTTTCGAACCACGATGGTGCAACCGGGCAAGGCATTCCTATGTTTATCACCAAACAACTGTTTCAGTCACAGTCCAATACGCGATTCAAGATGTGCAGTGAGCGGAATTGTGGTGGGAACCGTACTCGACAGGAAACCACCACAAGTAAGTAATTCCCTCAGAAGAGAAAGGCGCAAATTCTTGTTGTTGCTATCAAAAATTCCAAGTAACACGATGCACTACATAATACTGTGTTGAGCAGGTTGCAACTGGCGATAACGGCGTTTTAACAGATAAAACCTTCTTCTGAAAAAAGTTATGATTTCTAATGTGTAAAACTTAAGGTTTATCAAACTCGATGAGCAAAGCACAGCCAGATGAGTACCCCGGAGGGGGGGGGGGGATATCAGGACATATGCACCCCCCTAAATAAATATAAAATTTTATAGAATATATTTTTTTTAATTCTGCTTAATTTTTTTAAATATAATAAATCTGTGATCCCTTTTAACAAGAATGGTGCTTATAGCATTTTGAGGTTCCATATCTGTATATCAGACCATTTTTTAAAAATAATTTTTTAACTTATAAGTAAACTGATATCTTAAATTTTTTCACATATGAGAAATTTGCAATTCCACTTAAACACGAAAGGTGTTTATAGCATTTTGTTGTTCCGTTCCTGTATATTAGCCCATTGGTTGTTAATAATTTTTTGAACTAATAATTTTCAATATTATAACTTTCATATTTTTACCAAAAATATACATTTGTAATCCCTCCACCGAAGCAAATTCCTGGGCGCGCCTCTGTGCAGAGCTGAAACTTGTTTTCAGTCCCTCACTCTCTTCAAACATGTTTATTTTAAGTCCACGTCGGCGGCAGCGCAAAGTAATAGCGACAACTGAGTACCAACAGGGAATGGAAACTTGTAGGACTACACGACATGAAAACAAACTGGTCTCATAAAATAACTTTTCTCCTGCCAAACGGTTGAAGTGCAAATAAAGTTGTACAAAACAGTTGTAGAGCCACGTATACAGCCCTCCACCCCAGCACATCGCTTATAAATTTACATCTTAACATCGCTGAAAGGGTTATTTATCCTTTCCCACCCTACGCCAAATGGCTGCCATCAAAAAGATACCGCTCTCTACACAATTTATATGCACGTTATCAGTGCCAAAAGCAAACGGTAGGTCGGTCGCAAATCCTGCATTTCACCTCAAGCACTTTGCTGTGTTGAAGTTGTGGACAAAGACTGCGCCCCATCTGAAGAAACGAAAAGGGGGCAGTTATCATGACATTTACTTCACGACTGGCAGCGTTTATTTCACATTTTGCAAAATAAAACCTTTGAGAAGAGAGGAGAGGAACAGAGGACCTAAAGTGCAAGGTTTTTTTTCGAAGCACTTCATTTCTGTCTCCCAGAAAAATAAAAATCACGCCATGGGCCCTTGTACGAGTGAAAAGAGCAGAGAGCGAACACGTTACGAGGGGCAACGCCACAAATTAAAAATTACCAGCATTTCTTTCCTAATTCCTCCGCCTGGGGATTTCAATTTCGACGAAGTCGACGGGGTCGAAGAAAGGCGTAATTACAATTATTCCCGGCGAAGTTATCGGGACGTCATAAATATAAAAAAAAAAAAATATTAAAAAAATCTTATTAGCGCGGAGTCATGAAGCGAAGGGCGTCGCGGAAAGCGCCCAGAGGGACGAGAAAATTAAGAGTTTGAGAGATTCGTGATTTAGGGGGCAGTGACCAATAAATCACGCGGTTCCTTCTCCCCTAATCCTCCCCCTCTGAGCGGTCTTCCTACCCCTTGCCTTCCACCCCCTGCGAAGGCAATCCAATTCCGAGCGACACTGCACGTAACAAATTTCACGTCCCACGGCAAGGCGGCCATAATTTAATTCGATTGGAAACATGATTAGGCGATAGCTGCCGCCGGTTGCTGACTAAACAATGCCCGAGCGAGTGGCTTTGTGCCGCCAATGAGATTACAGATAGCGGCGCGGAGAAGAGGAGACGAGAAGAAAGAGATAGAGAGAGTGAAGGGGCAGGCGAAGGAGCAGTAAAGACATCGGCCAGATTAAAACCGTGGATGGAATCGGAATGAAAAGAGGGGGTGAGGGAGGTCGGATCTGCTGCCTCCCAGACACAAACCCCGGCAGGGGGGAAAGAGAGACGTTAAAGTGTAGTACCTCCTGGACGGCGGAGAGTGATAAAAATGTCCCCTGGCGTTTCGCGAGACGAGAACGGGCGCTGGAGCTGAAGAAACCCTGGTCACGGCGACGTCTTGTCCGAGTGCGATGTGAACACGTGCCGGCGTCGCTTGTCTGTCCGGGCTAGAGAATCATCCCGCCAACCCCCATCGACCAACAGCACTGCCACGGAGAATATACAGGCCGTGTTGTAATCGTAGAGGGAATGCGGTAAACGCTGTTTACGATCAAGTGGGCACTTCTGAAATCAAAATTAGAAAAAAGTCACCGCTCACGCCTGCATACATTTTTACGGGCGCACTGAGTGACAAGCGCCCAGTAATGTTGGTAACGATGGCTGGAAAGTTCTTCCATATCTTAACGTCGAATAAAAATGTCCTAGGTAGCCATTTGTGATCATTTAAATCATTTCTTTCGCTTTTTGTTTTTTTCTATGCACCGAAGTGCAAACATGAGCAGGTTCGTAACGTATTTACTCATCCAATAATTTCACATTTTTACTTGTCCGACGCATGGAAAAAAGGGATGTGACCCGTGACAGTTTTAATTTTAAATAAGGTGCAAGAATACACAACGTGCATATAGGCGATTCACAATAAGGTGAGCACTTTTTAATATAAACATTGCCATCAGACTAATCAACACTCTTTATACATTTCATCGCTGACAAAAGTTAACGTCTGGAGCTGCAATAAGATATATTTATTAGTGGTTAATGCCTGCTGAAAGGGCCTTAAAAAGTGCTCACTCTACTATGGACAGCCTATACAAGTATATCTTAAGTAGGGTTTTCAAGGAGCTCATTTGTGGTAATGATTTGAAGTTAGAACACTGTTTAGTAAACAAGTGCTTTGAGATGTTTGTATACTTCCCCTGACCAATTTCCATTCCAATTAGATTACATTCGAACACGTCACAGTATTTTATTCATATAAGGGCTGGAAATTAAGTAAACAAACACGTTCGTGATTTCGACAGTCGTGTTGCTTTGGGGTAGGTCAATTTCGGGTACATGCGCAGAAGACGAAGAATTAGCCTACTTCAATAGCATTTCGTCTAAGGTTTCCAAAGGATAATATAGTAATTTAGTAAATACTGTTCACGGTAAAATGAGCACATTTGAAAGCCCTGCTGAAGATGTACTTGTATGCACAACATTCCCACGAGCTTCATCACTTTGTTCGGCCAAGTGAAACTGTTGAATTATTATAAACTTAAATGTTTAACAATTTTGCTCATATTTACACTTAAATGCAGTAAAAAAACAGAAAGTTAAATAAATCATCTCTGTATTCACAAATGCTTACCAAATACTTTTGATAATTCACAGCTAAGACACGGAACTACTTTCTCTCGGTCGCTACCAACTTTACTTGCCGCATACCAGTCAAAGTTCCCTGTGCAATTATATGCAGGTAGGAGCAGTGACATTTCTCAAAGGTTGTTTTCAGAAGTACGCTCAAATAACCGTGAACAACCTATAACTGGTAATTTAGCACGGTTCATTTGGAACTCTCTTGATCGTTACTTTTAGTGCCGCGATGGCGCTATCTGTTGATCACAGTTATAGTCTGCTAAACACATTAGCATTGCAATACCACGCGACTATCATCATACATAATTATTTATACGAAAAAAATGCGTGCTTACAGTATCATTTTGGTTACGGAGGAAAGCGGTGTGTTGAAAATTCACTAGAAGTCTACGGAAACCATAAGCCTTTGGAGAAAAAAATTAAGTTGGGTCATTGACTTTTGTTTACTAACGGCGCTCAAGCCACGGAATATGGCGGCGGTAATTTCAGCTGTCAACTGTTGAGTTCGCTGATGTCAAAGGGACCAGACCACTACCTCTCTTCACGACTAGTTCGGCTGTGGCACGGTACAAACGCATGTTGCCCTACAGGACCTGCACATCACGATGGCCTTCCACACTCTAAGTCAGAATCAGTGATTTCAATAAGTGAAATAACGTTCACTGAATGTCACCTGATAAGCTACTGCTGACCGACGAAACAAACAAATTAAGTGAGAACAAGTGATTTGTAGCAATGACATTCTTGACATTCAGTGGAAAATCACAAATAAATCAGTGAAATTCAACCACTATTATCAGTTACTCAATTCTCACTAATTAAAGTTTAGAGTTTAGATATATTGTTTGTTGTTTCTTCATTTTAGTTGTATGATTTGTTTTTATCGATTTTTAGTTAGTGATATGAACCGAACAACAAGATAGTTGGAATTTGTCTGCGTGTTCAACAATTTTTTTTTTTTTTTTTACGGTCATTATTCCATTTCTTTTTGTTAGCAATCATACCATCTTCCGCTATGACAGAAACAGTACATACACGCGGTTATAGTCTGTTCACGGCAAAGTGAGCACTTTTTAAGGCACTTTAAAAATTTTCCTCTTAGTCAATTTCTATCTTTCCGCTACTTTTTAATATAAACATTGCCATGTGACTGATAAGAGTGTATACATTTCACCTCTCTCAAAAATTAATGCCCGAGGCTGCAATTGAACACATTTATTAAGGGTTGATGCCTGTTGGGAGGGCCTTAGAAAGTGCTGACTTTATCGTGAACAGCCTGCAACGAAAATTTTAAGGGCGGGAAAATCGCATACATTTCTCTCTCCGGCGAGAAAGGCCACCTGACTAGGAATGGCCGAGCCCTGCAAGTCTCCTTGAACAAATAAACGACGTGAAAGTGTTGTTTCGGGTCTCTCTCGAGGTTACATGGGCATAAAAGTGAGTGCGTGCGAGTATACGTCAGCTGAGGTTACGAGCGCCAACGTGTGATGGCTATCTGGATAACGCGACTACATTTCAGGCGTGTCTCTGTGTTTCAAGAGCGTATCATAAATTACCCAGGCAAGAGAGCTAAGTAACAAACAAAACAACTTACTTTCAGGTGCACTTACTTGACACATCAGGAGATGTTCTCTGTTGAGTATTTCATTAAAACATTAGTGCCACTATTTAGTTTTCCATCTAGTCCTCTCCACGTGTATAACCTACCATCTTTCTTATTAAAAATAATGAGCTGGAGTTTATTTTCTCTTTTATTGCAATTACTAGTTTATTTATTTCCAGCGCACAAGTTTTCCACCTTAACTTCAATTTTAGATAATTTCCATTTTTAGTAATTTTTCCATTCTCGCTTCTGTGTACTATTGTTAAGGCATTGAAATTAAATTAACTTGACATTCGCGCATATTTAAGTACCTCAGCAAGTTTCAATTAGCTATGCCGAAAATATAGGCTAATACACGAGTTTGTACACTTTCTTTTAATATTTTGGCAAGACATAATTAGGAGATGCGATTGTATAATTCTATCGAATGATTTTTACGTTACAATCAGGTATATTTTTGTTGTCACGGCCACACGTCAAAATTGGCTGCGATTAAATTGGTCGATGTACATTATAGCTGCCTCCCCTTACTAGCGCATGAGTAGTAATATACCCGCAAAAAATTTCTACTTGTCAGTGATTCGATAGTTCGGGGACACTTGGAAATGATGGTCGCCTATTAGAATTTAATCACTTTATAGTTGTTCTCTTTCTAGTTTCGCCACTCTGAAAAGCAATTTCACGCCTAAAAGACAGTTTAAAACTGCAGAATTAAAATATTATTTAAATTATGAGGTTAATATTTCATCGCTATTCTGGGAAAATTCCACACTTGCTAACTCACGTTTAAACCTACAGCATCGGAAGGTTTGGAAATAGTTCTGTGTTTAGGGAACAGGTGTCCTGGATCACCTGCAATGTCTAACTTTACAAGCCCTGCTTGACCTCTGCGGACTCCAGTCAACTCGGCGTCTCCAGTTTCAGTTTACGCTCGTTCTGGAAACACTGCGACGTAGCTCGCAAGAAGCCGAATCCCAGAATGTTTACTAGCGAAACTATTTCTAACGTAACGCTAATTATTTTTCACTGCTCGCCAGTTTTGTGGCTAATTATTTGGCCCACTACTGAGAACGTTCGGCCACACTGAAAAGATACTGTACTTCATTCATGGCTACTTTCCAGGATATTCCTTCGCCTAATACAAATGAAGATTAGAAAATTACTTAAGATGGTCAACACATTAGTGTAATAACATTTTGCGTAATAACTAGTTCTTACAAGGTATTTCCAATACATCTATTTTCTGTGTATTCACATTAGTTACAAATGAAATATTTTAATGCATAGATAAAATAAAAGAGTGAAATTTGACCAAAAATAAGGTACTTCAGTGTTAACACAAGTATAAAAACGCTTGTGATTCATGGCATATTTGGGACACAACCAAACACGTCATACATAGGATATTTTTTTTTTTAAGTTTTAATTCAAAAAGTGTAAAGAAACCGCGAATAGGCTATATAAATACATTGTGCTAGAGGCTTGAAATTCCAGGATCTTTCACAAGTTCCCCCTGACTTTATCTAGGTTTTCTCTGGCCATTTAAAATCCCCTTACTTTCCCAGGTGTCCCAGCACTGCGGCAACTCTGCACAGTGAACGCCAAGACAAATAAACAAAGCTGGAGGACCACATGCTCACGTGGAGAACTTCAGACAGCATCCTGGGCGGGCGAGACCGAACCCCACTATCCCCTTCACGGTACAGTCTGTCACACAAATGAATGCACTTTTTTTGACGCTCGTCAAAGCAGTCTTGCGTAGTTATTTCCATGGCAAACTATGGTTCTATTGACTTACTACACAGTTGTGACATACAGTTCAGCGTGTTTAAGTGAACATCATCTGTGGCAAGAACGGGCAGCTCTGTATCCATTGAAACAGCTGTATAGGCTGTTCACAGTAAAATGAGCACTTTTAGAGGCCCTGCTTAAGAGCTACTTGTATGCACGTTATGTATTCTTCCGGCCTATGTAAAATTAACATTGTCATAGACCTCGCCACTTTATTCATGCGTCGATAAGGTGAAACTGGGAAAATATTAGGAAAAAAAGCAAATTTTTAAGTTATCACAAATTGACACCTAACACTTTTTATTTGACGTTAAGATACGGAACTACTTTCCATCCATCGTTACCAACTTTACTGGGCGAATGTCACTCAGTGCACCCATTAAAATATATGCATACAGGGACAGTGACTTTTTTCTAAGGTTGATCAGACAGAACACTGCCAGAAAGGTGCACTCGTTCTTGAGACAGACTACACGACAGTGACCAGGCAGGACTGCGGGCCAGCCGATACGTTGTCCTCGCTCACGCACCTGGCTCGAGCACGAGTACAAAACACACGCACACGCGCACGCAAAGACCCGCCACGCGCCTCACCCAAAAAACCCACCTTGTCACGCTGACTCGGCGCCGGATTAGCATATCCAGCCCTGCAGTTGTCGCGCGTGCCGGCCAACTCTCGCGTTCGCTGCGAAGATCCCGCGCATTATGAACGCGCAGACAATAAATGAGAGTAGGCGTTCTTCTCGACGGAAACTATGACCATCCTGTAGACGTCGAGCGGAAAGAACCCTCGTTAAAGGCTGTTCGCGACAAAGTGAGTGCTTTTGAAATGAACCTTAGAAAAAATTCACTGCCCTTGAACGCATGTATTTTAAAGGGCGCACAGAGTGACATTTACCCCAGTAAAGTTAGTAACGATGGATGGAACGTAATTCGATATCTTATCGTCGAATAAAAAGTGTTAGGTAACCATTTGTGATAACTAAAATTATTTCTTTCTCTTTCCGGTTTTTTAATGTATCGAAGTGTGAAAATGAGCAGATTCTTAAATATTTGTTTTCTTAAAAATTTCAGTTTTACTTTACCGACGCATGAATAGTGGTGATACCAATTGCAGTGTTAATTTTACATAAGGCGGAAGAATACATAATGTGCATACAAGTAGACAGCCTATAAGGAAGATCAGACCTTGCCCCGTGTTTATCGACATTTTTGCTTGAAGTTCCATTTAGTATTGAAGTAAAGCAACTGCATATGGAGCACTGCATCCGACTATAGAATGTGAAGTAAAGCAACTGCATATGGAGCACTGTATCCGACTATAGAATGTGAAGTAAAGCAACTGCACATGGAGCACTGCATCCGACTATAGAATGTGAAGTAAAGCAACTGCATATGGAGCACTGCATCCGACTATAGAATGTGAAGTAAAGCAACTGCATATGGAGCACTGCATCCGACTATAGAATGTGAAGAATTCAGAAGAAAGTAATACAAACATCACAAAAATTGTCAGATAAGTGCGATTTATGTTGTACATGAAAGAGGAATGTAATGTTTTGCCGTATTATAAAATATTTGACCAAAATATACTTTTTAAATGTAAAATAATAATCGATTAAAATAGTCTGTATTTTTAACCAAATTTAAGCGCATTTCCACTATGGATGCTTCGGAAAGCAGAATTTGAAAGAGAATCTTCTTCAAGTGAAGTCGTAATAATATTTACTGCGATCATGTGTAGTAAAATCATAGTAATAATGTATCATATCAATTTTATAACTAACTATATTTATGTCAGTTTAAGCCAAAACTGTTCGTGACAAATGGACGCACATAAAAATTATTATAAAAATTATGTCCTACATTATTGTTACAATTTTCAGACACACAATCGCAGTAAACATTATGAAGATATTCCATGACGAAGATTTTCTTGCAAACTCTGCTTTCTGAAGCATTCAGAATGGAAATACGCTTAAATTTTTTTATTTAAAATACAGGCTATTCTAATCGATTGGTTTTTATATTTAAAAAGTTTATTTCAGTAAAAATATTTTATAATGTTGCAAAATATATACATTCTTCTTTCATATATAGCATAGATCGCACTTTTGTGACAATTTTTATGGTGTCTCTGCTACTTTTTTACAAGTTCTTCACGTTGTGTATTCGGGTGCAGTGCTCCATAGGCAGTTACTTTACTTCAACCTTAAGAATTTTTAACAAAATTTTTCGCAGCAGAAAGCATCTCAAGCTTGATCCGAGTACAGTTTAGCTGCCGGAAAGAAGTAAGCGATTTTTCCTTGAAGGCTACTGTAGAACTGACACTAGTCGAGCAATACCTATTTTCTAACGTGTGCAAAGCAATGCTATAACCACTTTGTACCCCTTCCCCTTTACCAATGGGCGTGCGTAGCGCCAGTCCTCGCAGGATGACGTCATCGGTAACCGGAGAGGAAATGCATAATTACTACACGCTATCGGGACTAACGACTTTCTCGTCTCTGGAAGAATAAACGACGTGTATTTTATGGCCCCACTAATAACTCTCCAACTTTATTCGACCAACTTATTTGAAGCAGTTTTATATAATTGTAGCTTATTCCAACAAGAACTTAAGGCCAGGTTTTACCATGCATGGGCGTATATGGAATCAAAAGGGAAATTTGGGGAAATTTTTTGTGACAGCATTTACAGCTATAGGATATTCACGGTAAAGCAAGCACTTTTTAAGACCGTTCCAAAATTTTCCATTTAGCCGATTTTTCTTTCCGCCACTTTTTAATACCATCATTGCCATGTGACTCATAAATATGGTACACACTTTCCCCACTCTCAAAAGCTAATGTCTGAGTCTGCAATATAACATACTGATTAGTCGCTTATGCTTGGTGGGAGGGCCTTAAAAAAGTGCTCACTTTACCGAGAATAGCCTATAAGGATTTTTGATTAAGATTGAACGCACCTACATTTATAAACGATTCAAATTTCACAAAATTAATTGAAAAGTACATTAAAAAGGAGGTTTACAAATTTAGATGGGTTCAATCTCTTAACGAAAAATTTTAAGTTGAAAATACTAACACAAAAAACGACAGTGAGATCTTTGTCAAAATTTAGCCTTCGATTCCCTATACGCCCATGCATGGTGAAGCCTGGCCTTAACCATTGCTGGAAACGAAGTAAGAAATGAAGATAATTAATTTATGTAGAAGCTGTCCGGGCATGAAATTAAAAATGCAGAGCATGAAATTTGTCAAGAGTGTGACAGCGGCATTACCCAGGTGATAAGTTGGCGTGGTGATGAAACTACTTACGTCTCGCGCCAGGAAGGGGGGGGGGGGGTGGGAAATTCGATTATAAAAAACAAAATCCGAAACAGTCGGTTTCATCGCCGGGGAATTTGCATGGAAATGGGCATCAGCCCCACGTTTCCGCGGTAGAGAGTCTGTATTGTTCCCGGCAGAGGCGCGGGTAAAACTTGCGAGGAAAGGATAAGTGGCGGTATCCTCTAATGAAGCAATTTAACTAATTGCGGGCAATCATCTAGGCGCCCTACGTGGGGGGGGGGGGAGGAGGGTGGTACGAGGGTAGGAGAGAGAGGTCCCGCGCGCCCGAAAACTCGTCGGCGTCGAGAGAAACTCCGGCCCTCTTCGCAGAAGACGCCGAGCGTCCTCCATTATTCCCAGGCACGAGAGCGGGGAAGTAAGGGTGTCCATCCATCATCAACGCGGCAGCCGCCTCGGAGAAGCAATCAAATCAAAACGCGAGCGGGCAAACAATCCCCGGGCAGGGCAGGGCAGGGCAGTGCAGGGCGAGCCGAACACGACGGACAAACAGCGGGCACCAAAGTTGCCTCTCCCGCAGGGGGGTTGCTAGCCCTTCAGTACAGCCCCCACTCTCAGCAAACATGTTTCTGTTCCGCCGTTTACCAGCGCTCTCTCTCTGGGGATGGAGCAACAGCCGTCGGCCTGCTATACTGGAGCTTCCTTCGACCGGGCGATCTTTTCTAATTTCCTGGATTGTTAATTAACTGCCGCTGGAAAATGGCGTCCTGGAGACTTTCTGCCTGCCATTGTGTGTATGCTATTCACGGTAAAGTGGGCACTTTTGAATTTTCATTTTACCGTGAATGGCCTATATAAAGTACGCGGGGCCTTTAATAATTGTGCTCCAGATCTAGCATGCAGAGTGAGCCATTGCTACCCAGAATCTGACACCAATGGATCCGTTTCCAGAATTGGGATTGGAAAGGGTTTAATAACGTCCCCAAGTGTTATGCCTGAAGGCTTATCAGGGGACGGCTTGTAAACTAACTTACGACCTACCTCAAACTAACACCCACGTCTTACCTAGGATTCGAACCCAGAACCTCCCGCACCGCAACTGACTGCGCCACGGGAGGTCGGCTCCTTCTCCAGAGAAAAGCTCGGGTAGGGCCAAACCTTTTCATGACGGTCCTTGCCGGAGCTGAAGAGACTCTCGACATCAACAACAACAACAAAGAAATTACAAATTTGATCAGTGTTCGGCCACTGGCCATAACTGAACTCTATTATACTTCTAAAATTAAAATTAATTAATGAACATTCTATATTACGTTATTTATTTATCTTATCGGGTAGTAGCCGAAAAGGGGGTCGTTGGGCATCTTTTTATTCCCCCCTCCCCCACATTGATCCCAATAAAACGTCGTGAACTCTGTTACATAATCAGTTAGATTAAATAAAAATTCTGTTTTATTTGGAGGGAGGGGGTTTAATTCTGAAGGAAGTTATTAAAAATAATTTTTTTAAGAGATATGAAAGAAAATACATTTTTTCTATAGTTAAAATGATTGAGAAAGCACTGTGAAGAGAACTGCACATTGGTTGTCTGCTATCGCAGTGGAAAGCGACAATTGGACACCGTGGCGACCAATGACAAGTTATATAAACGCACGTGTTTTGAATTCTAGCTTGTCCCAAAATGAATCCGCGAATTCTTCAGGTCTCTAAGCATTACTACAGAGGGTATTGAGATGATTGTTGATGGTTTGAAAAAATATTGGGTTACCATCGTTTATATGGGCTTCTAAGGAGTCCTATGAACTCTGATGTGAGTTCAGGAAGTCGGCTGTTCGTCCCTGCACCGGTGATCAGAAAGCAGTACACTGAGATGACATGATGCTGAGCGGGAAATGGAGGGGGGGACGTATAACTAAGTTTTCGCCAACCCGGCGCGTGCACTCTCCCGCTAGAGTGACTGAGAATCTGCGTGGTGTGTGGGTGAGTCAGATGCGCGCCTGCACAATTATTCAAATTCCGCTTGCAGGACAGATGAACTGATTACGGACAGGCCCGACGCTAAACTCATTACTGGGGAGCCTCCGCGGGTTTCGCACAAAACACTACCCTCCGGCCCCCGCGCAGTGATGCCAACACACCGTGCGCGACCGCCAACCTCGGGAACACACGGTTCACTTATTTATTTTTCCCCCCTTGCGAACGAAATAATTAACCGGGATCTCTAATACAGCCCCTCCCCCCCTCTCTCCCTCTCTCTGTTTCTACGCGATACATTCTATGTTATAGGCTTTTCACGGTAAAGTGAGAACTTTTGAGGCCCTTGTTACTTTTTTCCTTTCAGCCATTTTTTTTAATCCTTTAACCACCTTATTAAATAAATATTGCCACGGAAGTAATACAACACAGTGTGTATATTCCACCGCACTCGGAATTTATCGTCTGAGGCTAAAATGAAATTAATATACCGACTATTATTCCGTGAATAGCCTATAGGGTTTTACGTCGCAACTAATGCACGGAAATCCTATACGCGCAGGAACCTGCAACATTGCAGCAGGCTCCGAACTATGCGGGCAACAACACTGTCTGTTATTTCTTCATGGCGGAGGCTCGACGAAGACCATCACCGCCACACGACAAGGGCGACACTGCCACGCACATCAAGCAAGACATCGCCACTAAGCGCAAGGCTCTGAACTGGAACTATGGTGTTTTAAGCGACCCGATCATTTTATTGGTGCAAAATCTGTAGTAAGGTTCAATGCAGGATATTTACGTAGGCCCTATACAGATGTGTATCAGGCACGTATAAATTGAGAAAAAGCGTTCTGAATAAAATTGTTTTCATCTGTATTGGAGTGATCTTAAATTGTATTTCTAATGTGCATGACGTTTGATCAACTCGACAGAAGCACATGTTTTAATGGTTTCGCGGAAAAAACGTGTATTAGAAACTATCAGCTCAAGCACCGCGTACACTGGCCCATTAAAGTGCCGCCCAAATCTCCCACAATCTCTCATGTCGCGTGTAGAGTGTAAAATAAAGGTTTCTGTTACGCGCCCCTCACGAACCTAATAGATATCGCTCTATTCGTTTTTTAAAACTTTGCTGTTTTAAGCGGGGTGGGGGAGGGATGGTTCTTAAACCCAAAATGTTAAATGTTAAAAAAAAAAATGGGGCACACATTATCATTAGTTAGTCGGAAGTATTATCCGAAAACTGGATTACCGGAGTGTCTGTATAATGTGTAACGGAGCAAATATTTAGACATCCCAAAACTTAGTTTGCCGCTGTCATAATATTTAATGGAAATCATTGCGGTTACTTCCTTCACTTAATTCGACTTGGTCTTCACGATGACGTCGCATACTTGGGATTTAAAAGAGGGCTTAAACCCACATGTAACAATTAACTCTACTCATTACGCACATACGCAAGTGTTCAATTTCCAGTACTTGTAAGTAATACACTCGTGCTTCTGGCACAACGTTCAAGATATGTGCCACCATTATAATTCACTTTAGACAATAGTCGGTCTAATTAAGGTACAACACTCTGTACACTTTGAACAAGGTGTGTTCTAACAGGGCAACGAACCGAACACAGTGAAATAGGCAAACTCGTGCAGGTGTAGCGTCACGAATGAAGGACAAATACGAGGCTAGGCTTGGGACGCAATTTGACCGGACGGGCGGATGGATGGCACGGGCGAAGATCAGGTGGGAATGGAGAGAAGCCGAAAGGAGGGGTGGGGATAAGAAATTGAAAAGGGAGTGGGTCGAGGTGGGGTCAGGTGGAGGCAGCTGGTCGCGTCATCTTGATGTCCCTTGATCGCCGTTTGAGAGTCGCTCCACTCATCTTGATGGCGCTTCGCCGTTCGACTTTCGGCCTAGAACCTCCCCAGCAAAGACGCGTATCCGCTGTGGTCATTGCGCATACCTTGGACGAGTGTAAAAAGTTATTTGTGTATGTTTCAACATATATATTTGTATGTATGTATGTGAATACATATATATATATGTGTGTGTGTGTGCATGTACGTAGTGGACTGAACTCTACCAACGAACTTCGGTAGGTGAAACAACAAAAATTAGGTTAGAAAAACCTAGCTACACGACTATAAGCGTGTCTCTTCCAGAAGGCTGTAACAATCCTTAAAAGAGTAGCTGAAATAAAAGTGAATACTAGTAACTCATCCACAATGAATATTTAATCTCTTGAGTTTCTGCGTTAGTGAAAGACGACGATAAATCACTTTAAAAAAATTGGTTGTCGATATCTACCCACTTCCTGTATATGTAAAAAAAAAAATAGCGAAGTTAAGGCATGTAGCCATTTCTTACATTTAACCGTTTACCTTGCGATCACATAAAACTGACTAAAGAATAACAAATGAATGGATTAAACTACACAACAGTAAAAAAAAAAAAAACATTTACGGTATTAACAATTCGAGAAAAAAAAAAAACACCTAAATCACGACGGGCTGGAACAAAAATTTGTGCATTGAAAAATGCAACTCTCAGGTAATCTTGGGTTGTTCACTGCGGATTAGTTATTTATCGTATGCGGCACAAGAAAATGTTAAATTAACGTGTAATTTATTGGGGCCGCGGTGGTCTGGTGGTCAGACTGCTCGCCTCCCGCCAAGGCGGTTGAACGGGGTTCGATTCCCGCCTGGGTCGATCCCGGATTTCCGCACGTGGTAATCGCGCCGGACAGGGTGTTCTCGAGGATCTGCCATCTGGCCCTCCCTTGCATTCCGGCGCCGTTCGCTCCACACTCACCTTCATCGGCTCTCATTACCTCGATTTTATGAGCCACCCAACTATCTCCACTCATCGTAACGTACTAACAATGCAACGTTGCAGTATCTTGACCCTATGTACCACCCTAATTATTAGTGAGTTCGTCGATAGAGATTTTGTTTTTTTACAAACGTTGTGAGCAAATAATTTACTAAAGGCTGTTCACGATAAAGTGAGCATTTTTTGATATCAAACTCAGAAAAATGTCACTTCTCCTACCTGCAAATATTTCTCGGGCGCACCGAGTGATACGTGCCCAGTAAGTATGGTAACAATGGAGGGAAAGTAGTTCCATATCTAAAAGCCGAATTAAAAGTGTTAGGTATTTGCGATAACTCAAGTTATTTCTTTTGATTTCTGTTTTATTTTTTTTAATGCATCTATCAGAATGAGCCAAATGTGTGAAATACATACTTTGCTAATAATTTCATAGTTTCACCTGACCTACGCATGAATAAAGTGACGAGGTCCATGGCAATGTTAATTTTACATAAGGCGGAAGAACACCAACGTACATATAAGTCAAACTAAGCAGGACTTTCAAAGATGCTCAGTTTACCGTAAACAGCCTATAGAATAATGCATATAAAGGCGTATTATTTCTTCCGCCAGAAATTTTTTACGTAACTGCGGTGCAAGGCATCAAGCGAAATAAATGCATCGGCACGGCATTATATCTGTTCATAAAATTGACTGATAAAACATAATATGGCGTATTAGGAGTTAATATAACGCCCCACGATCTCTTAAATCAAAGTCGTGATTTAGTTTAGAATTATCTTTACACGTGATCATTTCGCACCGGCACCGTTGTGTTCTGAACAACTTTTATTTAGTGCGGAGTTCCTCCTTAGGGCCACGTGTCTAGATAAAAAAAAAAAAAAAAAATCCTCCCAAGGGGCGCTGCTCGCTCTAACCCAATCGGCACGCACGGCCTCGGAAAGCCACGCCCCCTCTTTCCGGGCGGCATGTAAATCAGGTATCGCCCCGGCAGCAGGAAACCCGAAAGGATACCATCCTCCTCTCTTTTTTAGTCTCTTCGTATCTTCCGACCTCTCTTTCTCTCTCGTCTCCTCCAGGGCCGCTCTCCACGCCGAGGTGCATATATAAAAAAACACGCAGCCAAGATTGGTTCAACTCGCCCCTAACAAAACAAATCAAAATGCTAATCCCATATAAGCTTATTTTGAAGTCGGCACGAGAAGGACGAGAGGGGGGGGGGGGCGAGGGAGGCGAAACTTGCGCGGGGAAATCTTCGCGAGCGTTAACTATACGCCGTCACGCCGTCCCCTTCGTGCCGGTGCTCGCTTTCGAAATTAATTTAAATTGTATCTAAGCTGGTATTTGTCGCAAAGGGAAAACTCGGACCCGCCCGGAGGGAAACGGCTAAAGCTCATTTGAATGCGCGTTATCGATCAAATATAAAATTACCGTTTTCTTAGCACCTGCTCTGTACGGGATTGCGTGGAGGGAGAGGGGGAATTTACAGGAAACAGCTGGCAACCGTCTCACGAGGGGTTGGGGGGGGGGGGATAAAATGCAAGGACTTTAGATTAACGCTAAAAACCCCTCTTCAAAAAAAATGGCTAACTGAACACTGGCTTATTTCATGAGTAAAAGCAAAGGATATCTTACACCGCTGCATTTCCCAGAAAGGGAACATTTGCAAGGTTGGGAAGTCGCGCATGCGTGGTTCAACGTATGGCTGGCCACGAAATAAAGTAAAATCTTATACGTTCTGAAATATTATATTGACAGCGACGCACTAATCAATACTTCGCTACAGTGATATTTGTTTTAAATTCCCCCTTTTTTTCCGGTAAGAGAAACTGGCGATGGAATTGAGTAATCAAAATATTAAACCTGGAAATTAAAAACGAAGACAAGTATTTCTAATCGAGAACTGATTGGTCCAATCAACGACGCCATGAAGGGCAGCGCAGGCATCATTAATTTAATACTCGGGACCTGCAAGATTTTCGTTTACCCTGTTTCTCAAGGGGCAATGATTTGGTATACTCCACTGAAACGAGAACTACAAAAAAAAAAGTTCAGATTTGTTTAATTTACAATTGCTAATATTTCGCTGTTTCATACTTCCTTCTGGCGGCCCTGACATCAATATGCACATATCTTTACGCGCGATGCGGCTGTCCGAAACGTTTACTCTATTGCTAGGAAAGTGGAGCGGTTTCTCGTAAAGACTCTTACAACGGATCGGAATGAAACCAACAACCCCTCGATTGCAAGTAAGGCTTCCTACCACGACCTACAAGCTGCAATATGTCTCTGAGGCCGTATTTCGTTCCCTATATTTGAAGTAGAATTTTTTGTTTATTTTATAGCTGCTTGTTGCACTATTATATATATATATATATATATATATATATATATATATATATATATATACACCTAATCATTTTATGCATGGGACATTCTCGTGGGAAAAGTGGGATTGTTAAGGATGGGAACGTGTTGTTAATATGCAAAATCTTATTCTGAAATGGTGAAACAATAAATAATTACTTCAGTGGACATAAATTTTTACATTACACTCCTCGCAATACGCCATGCCTTAATAACTATTTTTATTAATTGGTATAAATGTGGATAAGGACGAAGATGTTTTTCAAAGGCTGATTACAAAAGTGCTGACTTTACCAGTACTTTCAAAAGTATGTATAATCGTATCCCCACTCCCTGCCCATGTGCTCACTGCGATATAGAATATCCAGTGGTCCCTTTGCCACGTGCTGGAGTAAGGGACGAGAGCACACCAATTCTATGACTTGAGCGTAAGGCAGACGCGGCACTTGATACACACGCCATTATCGCCCTTATCTCTACCCAACGCTGTGGCTTGAAAGCGCAATACAGCGCTAGGTAGACCCTAGTAAGCACTCCGCGCCGAGAGATAAGGCAGTCAGGCTTAGGGTCCGGACGCAGTGGAGAGTCCCCCTTCAGCACTCCCCCGGGGGGGGGGGGTCGTAGCACCTGCTGACGCCACCGCAACTCAACGCCTTATCGCGACAGGAAGGATACTGCGAAGGTGGATGAGAGAGAGAGCGAGATAAGACGGCGAGAGCTATGATAGCCAGGAGGGATGCTGGGGTCCGGCCTCTCTCACAGCGATGACGGGACCGCCGGCTGTTATGAATAATACAGCCCCTAGCCGGGCCGGACTTACTACCCGTCCACCTTAGCTCCGGAACGCGGGGTGGGAGGGGGGTGGTAGGGGTGGGTCAGCGGTTTTGCGGGATGGGAGGGCGGGTTCGCGGTTCCGGCAAGCCGCACGGCGCTTTAAATACGAGTGGATTACGTTAACAAATTAGCCCCCGCCGGTGTGTGGCGGGGGCCGGAAGCCAGTGTAGGGTGGGGGTTGAGGAGAGGGGGTACTCCACCCCCAGCCGTTAATTTGGCAACGTTTCATTAACCAACAAGAGGCTGGCGGGATTCGCGGAGACTCGTAAACAAGCGGGAGCACTCCAGCCTCCTCTCGCCACTCCACGACCAACCCCCTGGCGAGGGGAATTACAAGATATTTCAAACTGCCTGGCGCCTCCACATCGGAATTAAATTGGAACAGCTGCTGCTAACGACGCTCTAGGGCGGAGGAGCGTACAGAAACCCCGGGCGCCCACACCACATAAAGTATTCCTTCCAGCGGTTTTTTTTAAATGTCTTTTTCCCCCCCTCTAATCGCGTCCGGTTCCACGGCGAAAATCGGATTCCGTGGGTTTGATTTCGAGCTGCGCTACTTTCGGATACGCAGTCTTCTTGATACACCGAAGAGAAATAATGTTTTACGTTTACGCCAAACACCGTGAGTGAGTGAGTGAATGAGAGAAGATATTTGGGAGGCTCTTTAACAGCGATGTCTTGAGAGCCGACGAGGGTGACTGAAGTTAATATGGAGCGGCGCCGGAATGAAGTGGCGGCGGGGGGGGGGGATCCCCGAGGAAACCCGCCGACCACCGGCATCGTCCGGCACGATTCCCACTTGCAAAAATCCGGTGACCCGGGATTGAACCCGGTTCGCATTGGTGGGAGGCGAGCGTGCTAGTCGCTCAGCCACCGTGGCCCCGCCAAACATGTATTTTTTTTTTAGAAGCTGACAACAAGTAAACAAAATCAAGCCTGTTATAAAACTGAAACACCATCGTTGCAAGCTATTAATGCTAACATGTATAGGACAATATTATTCACTTTAATTTGTAACACTTTGAAGTCTGCGCACATTTACCGGCATTCAGGGTAAGTTAGGAGGCGAAACGCCTATATTCACCAATGCAGGAACACCAGTTATGTTGGTCTTTTTATTGACACCTTCCTATTGGTCCAAAATACACCAGACACTGCATTGTACCCTACAGTTACACTCATTGGCTGGGCGTCAGCCAGTGAAGTGCCAAGTTGACTAATTTCCAATCAAGAGAGCCTCTTTAACTCTAGTTACCTTTTTTTTTTTTCCTTCAGAATTTTTCAAAATAATTTAATAACCATTTGACATAAATATTGTCATGCAAGTAATGAACACAACGTGTATATTCCACCGCACTCGGAAGTTAAAGACTAACGCCAAAATAAAACAAATTTAATGACTATTTTTTTCAAGTGAGAGGGCTTTGAAAAGTGCTCACTTTACCTTGAATAACCTATAACAAGATTTACAAGCTATTACGTTGATTTAAGTATATCTGCGTTAATTTTTACTACATAAATTTACATTTTAAAGGTTTTTACTGTTATTGAATGGCATTACAAAAATTAGTGAGGCATTGTAATCATTACCATGAATGTTGTCTTCGAACAAAAAAAAATTAGAGTTAAGTGTATTTAGAGCTACACAAACAACAAACTATTCTTGATCTAAAAAAAAAAAAAACTCGAAAAGCATGCGTGATGTTTTTTCCAAGGCTAAAGTCAAGCTTCAAAGACCTTGCATTATACTAACGTTGGCCCTAATTAAAAGTTAATTTCCAACTTATGTAATCAGTGAATAGTGACGACAAATATAATAAACTTACGTAGTGCATAGTATATTTAATCCAGTGCAATCGCCCCGTCTGCAAAAAAAATTCTCCACTACTCCATTTTTGATGTGCTACCCGAGTGTAGTGCGTGCACACCAAATCATTCGCACCAACTCATTCCGTAGAATCCTGCGCTCGCTATTCGCAACTCAGCACGCAATTAAATACGCGTGTCGCACTGGAATTTTAATCGCGGAATTCTGCGGTGGAACCGTGATTGCGCGCGCTCACAGTCACGGTTTACCCACGAGTTTTGGAGAAGAGAGGCGAATAATTCACGTGTTAAATAACGGCAAAGAAACCAGGCCCTTTGGAATAAATAAATGTAAGCCTTACTATTCGATGTTATTACAGCTTGGTGCGCTGCCGACGGCATCCGCGTTCGTTTATCCAAACACGACGACAAACATAACGTTTGTTATTTTTATTTCGTAGCGGTGGGTGTCAAAACTCTCTCATCGCGCTGCACATGTACAGAATTTTCAGTTTTAAATGGAACGGGATTTATCTGGAACAACCACGGAATTTGCTCACGAGCCTTCAACGGCAAATATGCGAATATCCGAGAAAAATATCGAATGTGATTACATCGACTAGTTTCAAAACTATTCAGTTATAAACTGCTGACACTTCGAAATGACGATATAATGCATTCAGGACTTCGCATATTTACTATAGTTGAAGACAAGTTAGAAGTGAATCACCTGTGCACACCACTGCAGGAACGTATATTCGCTTGGCTTCTGTACTCGCACTTAACACTCTTCTATTGGTCCACACCACACTGGGCGTGCTTACTGTGCTCTACAACGTTCATCATTGGCTGGTCATCAGCCACTGGGGTCGCAGAGCTGATTATACTCCAATCAAATGTCTCTTACTGTGTGAAAGATTTAGTCAATCGTGTCCTTTTATAAGGGCATAGCAAAACATACAATTTTTTGCAGGAGAACTATTGCTGCTAGGTTGTATTGTTCTTGTAAGATCCTGTTAAATACCAGCAGGGCAATGGCGCTGTAACCATGCTAGTTTTATTTTCAAGGGCGACGAAATGTTTAGATTGGCGTTGCTCAAACTCGGCTCGAGCGTAGTCCAGAATGTGGTAACAGCCCTCCATCTTTGCAGCCAAGAAAACAGCAGTTTATTGTCCCTAAAGATGAAAGAATGAATTTTTACTTCAGAGATTAAAGCTAAAGACATAAAACCTATACTTGAGTAACTGGTTTTCTCATACACAATCTGCACATATTATGTTTTATAAATAGTCATATAGGCTGTTCACGATAAAGTGAGCACTTTTTGGAAGCCCTGCTCGAGATCCACTTGCATTCCGCGTTATGTAAAATTAACATTCCTATGGGCCTCATCACTTTATTCATGCATGGTCCAAGTGAAACTGTAGAATTATTACAAAAGTACACATTTTACAAATATGCCAATTTATAGACTTAGGTGTGTTACAAAAACCAAAATTGATAGAAATATTTTAAGTTGTCACAAATGTTTACCAAACACGTTTTAATTCGACTTAAGACATGGCCTCAATCGTTACCAACTTTACTGGGCGCATGTTACACAGTGCACCCGTTAAAATATATGCAGTTAGGAGGGGTGACCTTTTTCTAAGGTTGATTTTAAAAGTGCTCACTTTATCGTAAACAGCCTTAATCATTCTGGCCGATCAAATACACTTAACGTGTTGTCATACGTTTGCAGGTCACGCCTAACAGTGTGAGCACGTAGCACTCAACAGCCAACCAGGGAGCTTATAGTCGCTTATGTATTATCAGTAGGGCCATATGTTTTTCACGAAAATATATACGAGGAGGCTAAGATTCACTGTCCTGAGTGCACACTTGCAGTCTTCCTTTGGCCATTGGTCGCCTGTCTTTGCGTGAAGATAAGTGAATCAGTCACAATTAAGTTTCTCCGATACTGACTTTTCGTGATTCGCGGACAAACTCATAAGACGCGTAACGAAGTCAAATGATAATAACACGAAAGTGGTTCTGAACTAAGGCCGTGTCCTAATTCAGATATACACTTGCGTACTTGCATCCTTGAATACTTAACTTACCCTTGGCCCCTAACTTAATGAATTCGGTCAGGCAGTCTGGTTGGTTTCGCCCGTTATTGGCCAAGTAACCACTTTAAATGTTCATGTATTCCGACTAAGAATTTCCATAATTATTGGCGAAGGTTTTAGGGGTTAAATATAAAGTATTAAATAATATTTAAATTTGATTTACATTAACATTTACTGTCTTGCATTATTGTACGGAAGTGGAGTTTGAATTGCTTTTTTTTTTTTTTATCTTAGCTTCTGTAGGTTAGGAACATAGGCCTGATAAGAATTTATTGTTTAGAATTTATGTTAAGGTGAAACTTGAGATAATTATTTACTCATTTCCAGGTTCTACGTCTACGAAGAAGTAATGTTGTCTTATTAAACTTTTAAGTCAAAGAATTATGTCGGAAATCATTTGTAACCTACAAATTGAGTCCCAATATGGCTGGATGTATTCCGCAAGTATGTGAGATATGTACAACTTCGTTTACTTGTATGCTTGCATACTTCGCTTGCAGTTCGGACAGCACGTCACTTCTGGGGACAGGTTCGCACAAGAATGTACTTCAGGCGAATTTGGGCACAACCTAAAGTGTTTCGGAATACAACTTGTCCAGAAATAATTTCGTTAAAAACAGGTACCCCTAATTATCCGTGCAGTTGAGGCAACTAAGCTTTTTTTTTTTTTGGCCCAATACAAACAAATATTTCGCTGGGTGTTCTCCGAGTGCGCGGCCGGAGTTGCACGCGATAAGCAGCCGTTTCACCTCTGTATACTTCACCTGCTCTGTAGCCAAATGGCAGGTTCCCGACGTACGGATAGTTTCACCTCGCGCACGCACGGAAGAAGTTGGAGCCGATTTCCTCCCGCAAGACTTGCGACTCTATTAAACCTGCCCCACCCACCTCCCCCAACTCCACCCCTCGCGACGCTGGAATGATGGGGAATTAATTACCTCCTTCTGTTTTGTTGGAGCAATTAGCCCGGCAGCCAAGACACGCGCTAATTAAAACGACGCTAATCCAGGGCGGCGGCGTCCCACTCCGAAGTCACGGCGAATTTTCGTTCGTCGCCGATCCGGCGCTCATCGGCGACGATGATTCATTCTTGCAATAGAAGAGTCAGTAGTAAGAGCGTAGCGGTTCTAATTCACTTAGCGAATGGCATGTTGATGGAGAGGATTTAAAATATAGATTTTGTCGGATTAATCAAATATGTAAGTTAATCGGATTAGGATTAGCCAATTAATCGAATTAGTCACTAATCCACAAAATCTATTTTTATATCCGCTCCATGCACTTGTAATTCGCTAAGTGAATTAGAACCCCTACGCTCCTACTACTATCGTCGACTTGTTTCCACGACGGGGCAAGTTTAGGCATCATTTCTGTGGCTCAGTACCCACGCCATTTAAATTGTACCCCGCCCCCTTTTTCATGGGGTTGCGGTGCTTTAGAGGTCAGATTTATTCGTCTCTATAAAGACAAAAAGATTTCATTTCCCCGGCGGGGGGTTGCTCCCGGATTTTCACGCGGGAACAGAGGCCGACGATGCCGCTGTTTGGTGGGTTTTCTCGGGGATCTCCCGTGTCCCCCTCCCTTTCATTCCGGCACTGCTCCATACTCACATCACCCTCATCGGCTATCAAGACCTCGCAAGACCTTGAGTAACTCACTTAAATCTTGGGTTAGTTTAATTCGTCTTACTATTCTACAGTAGTTTAATAAGACGGCTATGTTAATTACATTTAAAAATGAAACATATATACATCTTATTTGATTGATGGAAAAATTAAGGCGAATTTCGGAATAATGATGTATCTATCTACATACGGTATTGCGAGTTCACAATGTTCCTAACATGCTTAGTAACGTTAAACCTACAATTTAATTCTGACACAATTAATACTAGTATTTTCTCTCCCCCCCTAATATTTTATTTGGTTTTATGCCTAATTAATTTTTCTGGAAACAGAACTGTTAGAAAGCAACATGAAAACTAATTATCTTTTTTACGTTATCCTGCGCCTGGCGAAAAAAAAACCCAACAATTTCTGTCTAACTGTGACGCAATTATCGGAAGGGTGGCCTAATGGTATTTGTGGATACGCTAGAGGTTGTGGATAGCGTGGGAAAACGTTTATCACACTAATTAATTTCAAATATCAAATCAAATCCATTGTTGACGATATCTGCTCTGCTGGAAATTATGTTACAAGGAAATGGAATATTACATTAAGAGAAAAATAGCATATTGCACCGAAAAATCTAATGAAAACTTGAATATTAAATTAACGGAAAATTTGCATAATACGAGTGACAAGTTCCTCCAGTCTAAACTATACTGGGGAACTGATTTAACCATTGTAAAGTTTGACGTCTTCCAAATGTAATTTCCCGATTCTTCCACGCAACTGCCAATTTACCAAAGTTACTGTTTTTTCAGGGCACGAGGTTTAAAAAACTCTCAATGACGCCATTCAGCTTTAATTATATTAGCTTATTATGGACTCAGCTGTGCACGCCATACGCAGTTCAATTACTTTGCTGTCATAATTTTTTGTTTCGAACAATTTATAACCTGATTAATACGAAAGTCTAAAACTACCGCATTTGGGAAATACAGAGAATGGGGCATAACAGAACTGCCTTACACTCCGAAAATTTTTCTTTCGCGGTATGTTCACATAAGTAAAATTAATTTGGGAAAAACTTGTGATTTCCACTGAAAATGGTATTTACGCAAAAGCAATTTCAGTTTATGATTAGGGGTTTAAAACAAGACGAGTGGGAAGCACAGAAATAAAACCTATTTATTGCAAAGATTGAATTTTGAATACCCTACAATGTGATACAAATCCAAGCATGTGAAGCTGATACTGAGATATTCCTTACAACTCAATTTGGTAAATTGCTGAACGTTTTCAAAAGTCTTGTGATCATTTCAAAACATATCCTGTCTTTTAATACGACGCCCTTGCAATCATGCCTGTGTATTCAGAAAGTTAAATATAATTACCATGATCTTTTCCCCCAGAGCCACAGAGCATGATAATTACTCCCCCCCCCCGCCCCTTGTTTAGAGATAATAAAGTGTGTATTCGTTCCATATGTTACCGCTCCCTTAGTTCCTCCCCCACCCCCCCTTCCAAACAGAATAAACAAAACCGAGCTAAAGAAAGCAGGCACAACAAAAAAAGTCTAGGAATTCTTCAAAGAGACTCTAAAATTCAATCCAAGCCACGGTGCAGATACGATAAAAGAAAGGAATTACGCATTATTGCCGTGTAGTGAAACGGATGCTTAAAATAAACGGCTTGGCTGTGACGAAACTTCGGTTCTGTTAATTATTCAATGTCTTGAAGTTCCAGTTACACAATACGTTTGCCGGAAAAAATGCCAACTTGTTCATTCAAAAAATTTCTCTGGCTTACGCGAGCACACGACAGCTGTCTGACGCATCTCCGGGTATCCGGTTCAGAACCGATAATAAAACATAATGTGGTCCGGGGGGGGGGCGACAAGCCCCCCTCTTCCAGAAGTACTAAGCAATGTTTCAAGGGAAATAATCTTCTCGATAAGAACGCTGCGGATAGTAACAAAGGTGCAATTAATTTCTTACGAACATTGTTTTAACCAAAGAAATGAGCTACAATCAAAAGAACCACACTGAATATTCCAGTTGGTATTTTCCTCTTTCATTGTCGCCAGCAGTAACGTACCTTATGTCCGTATAACCGAAGCCATGCTATATAAAGGCTGTTCACGATAAAGTGAGCACTTTAGAAACGAACCTTAGAAAAAAAATTCACTGCCCCTGCATGCATGTATTTTAATGGGCGCACTGAGTGACATTCGCCCAGTAAAAGTGGCTACGATAATTGGAAAGTAGTCCGATATCTTTACTTTAGGTAACCATTTCAAATTATTTCTTTCGCTTTCTGTTTTTTTTTATGTATCGAAGTGTAAAAATGAGCATATTGTGAAGTACTTATTTTCTTTATAACTTCACAGTATCATTTGATCGACGTACGAATAAAGTAATGAGACCCAAGGAAATGTCAATATTACATGAGGCGGAAGAATGCCCAGCGTGTATACAAGTAGATCTTAAGCAGGGCTTTCAAAAGTGCTCATTTTACCGTGAACAGCCTATAGCTGGGCTTTAACCAACCTATAATTCTGACGAATAGTTTAAATTTGCTAAAACGTCTGCACGTTAAATGTTTTGGGACTTTCTATCAAATATTATTACCTCTCTTTCCCCTCATTTCGCTGACGTAGTAGCTACGATTAATTAAGCGTTTCTGAAATCAACATTTTGGGGGAAAATATTCCAGTGTCGCTAAGTGCTTAAATTTTAACGGTTACGGTTAACGATATGGCTACAGTAAGTTTGGTAGCGATATAAAGGAAAATATTGCATAATCCAAGCCCTTGCGCCGTATTACAAGCGCTGCATTTAAATTTCTGGACTCAGAATATGTTTCAATTAGTCTCTGTTTTACGCATAAAAGAGTAAAATTGTCATAATAGTAACATTTACACTCCCTAATCATTCCACAGTTTCATGTCATTAATAGAAGTATGAATAAAATGATCAGATGCTTGTTTCGTAAACAGCGGAAGATATTAAATTGGAAGGAAAAGTAGATCGTAATCCTGGTTTTCAAAAAGTGCTCAATTAACTGCGAATAGCGAACACCGGAGAAAATTTCGCGACACTATATTGCATTTCGTAGCGAGTGTGCGGGGTTTTATTACAATATGGCGCAATTGTGAAGGCCGTTTACGATAAAGTGAGCACTTTTGAAATCAACATTTGAAAAAAAAAAGTCCCTGCCCCTACCTGCATATATTTTAACGGCCACACTGAGTGGCACGAGCCCAGTAATATTGGTAACAATGGATGGGAAATAGTTTCGTATCTTTTCTGATAGCTTAATTTATCTCTTTCGTTTTCTGTTTTTTATTTTTAATGCATCGATGTGTCAAAATGAGCATATTTATTAAAAATTTACTTTTTCTTTTTTATAATTTCACAGTTTCATTTGACCGACGCATGAATAAAGTGATGAGGCTCATGGCAGTGTTAATTTTACATAAGGCGGAACAATACACGACGCACGCAGAAGTAGATCTTAAGCAGGGCTTTCAAAAGTGCTCATTTTGCCATGAATAGCCTTTAACTAGAGACCTGCAAAATTCGCGTTATTTTTTGGCATCAAGTTAAAAATTCACAGTACTGTACATACTCGAGCTGGCGTCGTTTTTTTTTTATTGGCTGCTGCCAAGATGTTAAAATCACTCCCTTACTAGGTGAACTGCACGTGATTGGGCCACATGACTGTGAAGTGTTCACGTTTATTGGCCCAGAGGTACCCGGGGCGTGCCAAATAAAGAATAGTCCCGTATTGCAGAGGAACACGTGTTTAAAATGCCGTGAAATAATAACGCGAATTTTGCAGGTCCAACATAACGTACTCGCATTCCGGGAAGGCAACCTGGATTCGCTTCTTGCACGGCCCAGACCATCCTAATTCCGACCTTCTGTTGTTTTCCCGAAGTCATTCCAAGTTTCGTAATGCGATCAATGGCGGCTTCGTTCCAAATTCGTTACTGCCGGAGCGACCGCTGTCATCTCGTATGAGCCCCGATTACGCGAAACGCTGAGGCGTGCTCCAATCATTATCATTAAAGGCTGTTCACGAACGAAGTAAGCACTTTAGATAGAGGCTGTTCGCGGTCAACTGAGCACTTTTGAAAGCCCCGTTTGAGATCTACTTGTATGCACGTTGCATATTCTTCCGCCTTATGTAAAATTAACATCGAAATTGGAACTGTGAAATTATTAAGAACGTAAATACTGTACGTGAATGCTCATTTTTACAATTCAATGCATTGAAAAAACAGAAAGCGAAACAAATAAATTTTAAAATCACAAAATGGTTACCTAACACTTTTTATTCAACGTTAAGATATTGAAATACTTTACATCCATCGTTACAAACTTTACTGGACGAATGCCACTCAGTACGCTCATTAAAATATATGCATAAAGGGGCAGTGACTTTTTTCTAAGGTTCATATCTAAAGTGCACACCCTATCGTGAATAACCTTGATATACATACAACCATACATACTGGCATGGTAGCTTCGAGTCAAATTGGCAGCGATTTAATACAAAATAGTTCTTAAACTTGACTGGAATTATTGTTCCTCTTAACATACACATTGGAGTAGGTACGAATATGCATATTAGGAACACATATATATTCACAAAATCTCGTAGGTTCACTTGCACGGCGCTTGAATAAAGTGACGAGGTCCACGAAGTGTTAATTTTTACATGTGGCGAATGCATACAAAGCTGGAAAAGAAGTAGATCATTAAGGAGGGCCGCCTACCAGGCGCTTGAAATGTGTTGCAGTGTGTTCCACGTGCGCCCAATATGTTAATTTGCGAAAAGAAATTAAACTTCAGGCGATGACGGAGGAATGTCGCTTTCAAGACACTGCGCAAGTTAGAACCACTATATCCAAGCCCTCCAACTTAGCTAAATACAGCATTTTCAGGCTGCCGTATGTCAAAATGTGCTGATCAGATCTACGTGAAACTCAGATACAATCCTGCATTGAACTTTGCATGAGACTTTCCATCAGTAAAATAATGCAGTCACAGCTTAAAGTCCCATAGAAAAAACGATTCGACGAAAAGCTTGCGCGCTAGTTTAGTGCTTCGCGCATGGTGGCGATTCGGAACTTGATGCGCGTGCTATTGTCGTCCTTAGCGTTCGCTCGCTCCTGCGCCATGTCGCGTCAGGTAGGCGGCCCCCTTAAGCAGGGAATTCCACAAAGTGTCCAATTTAAAGTGGAAAGCCTATAATAATCTGCATACACCAAATAAATGTGCGTGAGCTTGAGTTGAAATATGAGTAAAACGCAGAGAGGAAACACACTTAACCCGTTCGGAGAAGGTGGACCGGCCTTGGTGTTGCATCTCGCGAGGGTCATACCTGACGTGTGACGTGTGTCCGGGGGCGGGGCTTAGCAGGCGAGCTAGAGCGAAACTAGACCACGCCCACTATACCAGCTGTCAGGGACGATGGCACGGTTCACTGGCTATCGCGGCCAATCGCCAAGTTATTGTACCAGCGATTCGGGGAGGGAGGGGAGGAGGCAAATTGTCCGTTATGTTTCATAGTTGATTGACCATTGTCCGGTCGTCGCTGTCCGGACGATGGGCGATGCAAGTCGGCTCGTTTGTGCGCTAACGTCGTTCCCGACACACCGCATCGTCTGCAATAATTTCATGTAAGGTCACCGGGACCGCGTCGGCGCAGTGGTTTGGCTACTCGCCTCCCAGCAAGGCGAACCGGGTTCGGTTCCCGGCGGGCTCGCCGGTCGGCGCGTTTTCTCGGGGTTCGCCCATTTCCCCCCGCCCATGCATTCCGGCTCTACTCCATACTCGTCTCACTTCACTCCAGCCTCGATAAGAGCCAGCCGAATCTCTTCACTCACTCACGTATGGCCATCGTCGAGCATGTGTGTCCACGTTGTAGAACGGTCGACTCTCATTTCAAGAGTTTACGGTGGAGAGTCAAGCTTGACATGGCATAGAGGACTACTGAAAATAATTTTTTTAAGCGCGTGCGGTGTCAGTTAACTTATATCCGCGTGTACCCATGTGAGACATAAATTAGTATATAATTAGTATAACGACCATTGGCATTAAACAAATAACGGGAGAATAAGAAGTTAAGGCGTTTCTTGTGTCTTGACAACCTTGGTTCACGAATAAGAATTCTGGAGATTAAGTAAATCCCAAATTGCGGTGATTTTATAATTGATGAATCGATTACAATCAACTAATTGAATAATCGATTATTTGACATGCGATTGTCCCATCACTAGAGGAAACGTTACAACGATAACAGCACGTCCTGAGATCCACACGCCCTGCACAGCGTCGGATACCCCAGGTGGGGACGACGTGTGGGGCTGCTCGCGTGTGGGAACAGTGCAGTGGGCGTGCACGGGTCGGCCAGCCGAACATCCGCTGCTGAAGCTACTTCCGCGACCTTCTCGTATCCTTCCGCCCGCGCTCGTGGCCGTCCGCCGCGGCCAGCTAGTTTCCACCGCGGCGAGAATAAATTGCGGCCATGTTCCAGTTGGTTTTTTTTTTTTTTTTTTTGTCAACTTCTAAGCTGACAAATTGACAAATAGTATCGGCCCCACAAGAATTATTTTACAGGCCAAGTCGGAGCCGTGGTGGCTGAGCGGTTGGACTGTTCTCCTCCCACCAATGCGAACCGGGTTCGATCCCCAGCTGGGTCAATCCCGATTATCGCAAATAGGAATCGTGGCGGACGATGCCGCTGGTCGAAAAGTTTTCTGGGGGATCCGCCGTTTGCCCTCGTCCTTTCATTCCAGCGCTGTTCCATTCTAAGTCACCTTCGTCGGCTCTCAAGGCCTCGCTGTTAAGAGCCGCCCGAATCTCAACGTAACTCAACTAATCAAGCCACCGAGATATTCTTGAAACAGGTATTTTCTCACAGTACGTAACGTAGAAGGCTAACGAGTGGATGGAAAAGTATATTTAAAAAAAAAAAAAACTTTCGAAAATCCTGTAACAGTTTTTTTTTGCTATGAATAAAAACTTTTTTTCTGTCAGTGCTGATTTCATTATTAATTATTATAATATAATTACATGTTTTGTATTCAGTAACGCAAAGATTGAAAAGTAACAAAATTATTTAATGCCCACTATAGTCTGTGGATCGAGTTTTTATGCCCCCCCCCCCCCCCCCCCAAATACCGTTCGAAGTAGAGTTTCAATTAAACATTTTTCTCTTCAGCCCAGTTGCAGCATAGGCCAAATCTGACAATTCAGAGCGACTCAGGTGTCATGGGAGGTCATCGACACGTTCCCCGTGGTCCCAGACGACTCCCCTCGGACGAGACATGCGCTGTATACACACGCACGTACAAACGACCTGTGTGTGCGTGTGTGTGGAGTCAATACTGGAGCAGGCTGGTAGGTTCCTACCTTCCCTGACTCTACTTCAACACACACCCTTCTCTCCCTCAAAGCAGAGTACAAGCGACAAGTTCCACTGATGCAGTCTGTCTCATCAACTAGAGTACTTTCTTGACAATTTTGAAGGCAGTCCTGTTTACAGCTGTGTACACGGATACAGCGGTGTCTCCAGGCAGCCACACATGATGTTTACATAAACACACTCAGCTGTGACCGGCCAAGCTGCCAGTACAACAGAACAATGTTTTGCTACGGAGATAACTATACTCAAGACTCTTTGGCTTCTTGGTAGTAGCCGTGTCACTGCCGTTTTTTCTTCCCGACGTTCCGGAAGACACTGCAACCTCCATCTTCAGGGCGAAGTAGCAGCAGCCATAACTGTTACCTTCCGAGGACGTAACAGTTATAGCTGCTGCTGAAGCCAATATTTTTGCAGTCAACGGCAGCGAAAGCCTACGAACTTTATCTACTCGAGATTACTTTCAGACCTGTCGTTCGTGAGCCGGACTATAGGCCTACTCGCGAACCTGCCACGAGACACCCGAGGCTGACACCAGCTTCAGGCACCAAAAGGTGAGCACAGCTTCCAGCAGAGCCTTTTTACTAGAGAACTAGTGGGAGGGAGGTCAAGAGAGACAGGGCAAGTTATGAAGGAAGCAAGAACAGTACTATCAAATAAAGGATCGATCGCAGCATTCGCTTTCAGGGATAGAGAGGTGGAACCAAATTTGTGCACACCTTTGAACTTTCGTCTGTCGATCCCCTCCCCCCTCCCCTTTTCTTTCCCCCAGAGAGGAGATGCGATGACCGGAGAGGTGTGTTTTTCACCTTCGTTTCAACCGGGAAGGCACATGGCTGGGCCTATTGAAGTGTGATTTGATGGCAGTGTTTCCTTTGAAGCCCTTTCGATGTCCTGTAAAGAATTTTCGAAAATAATGAGATATGGTGTATGGTGGAATGTAGAGTCGTTAGCCATTCTACCCTTAGGCTGTGCTTGGTATAGAACGTGACGGCGACCACGTGTACCATTAATGTGTACCATAATAGTAGTACAAAACCATTCATTACATTTTACACATGGTATGCGTACCATAATTATGGTACACTTACCGCAGTTTCGAGATTTATATACAATAATATTTTGGGGAAACTAAGGGGAAACGGAATTCAGGAGGCTGGGCCGGGGTTCGAACCCACGTCCTCCTGGAGTCGAGCGCGAAGGTTTACCTCTGCAGCACCTCGCTCGATCAGAGAATTATAGGGCCAGCATATTTTCACGAATAGAGTGCCACGCAAGCTATAGATCAATATGATCCTACTCGCACACTAGAGACTTTCTTTGGGTATTGACTGCGAGTCTTGAAGTGATTGGAATGTGGTCAAGTGGGGACAATCAGAGTTAGGCAACGAAGGCACTGAATACATGTGATCCACAGACAGGCTACATAAGACGCGTGGCAATTCAAACTACCCAATCACGAACGTTTGTTGCGGTTTTGTCCAAAGATATAGGGTGGACATGCAATTAATCAAGACTTTTAGAATAAATTTAGAATTAATTAATTACGTTATTTAAATTTTGTTAAAAAATAAAGGTAGCAGAGAACCTAGAATAGCCAATGGCCAGGCTGAGTGGGGTCCCGTATTTACCGCTGTTACGGGCGGTAGAATACTAAACATCAGCGTCAACTACCTTAATGAAAACTGTTGCACACCAACTTACAACGAAACGGGACCCGGGGTGCGAATACCAAGGATGGGAGGGGGATGACGTATGTCCCAGTCCTGTTACCCAACAAACGTGCAAACAAGGCCGCATCGTTAGCAACATTATTGGTGACTCGATCCAACCACGACAGAGTGTAAAATGCGCAATTCGTCGATAACCGAATATACTTGCTTCACTTTGGCTGTGAACGCCTTTGCCTTTCGGAACTCCAGACAGGGCGTCACGTGTTAAAAAAAAAAATTCTTGTCACGTATCTTTTTAACGAGTGGTTCCACAAAAAAAAACAGCTGGTTAGGAAGCTCAACACTCGACAGAAGCACCCATGGAGTGACAAATACATCTGCGCGTGAAGAATGAGGCACCGGGATAGCACTTTAAAACGCTTGGCAGCAGTAGCCATCTCTCTAAATATTTCTTTCTCTCAAGGTTTTCTCGAGTACCATTAATACGTGAAGGACAAAAATGAACATGGAAACTGTTTTAGCCATGGACGTGAAGAAAATTTTCACTCAGCGTTGAGAATTACCAAATTCGCCCAACCAATACTTTCAACAGCAACCAGCAGAATGGGCTGCCGCACACATGTGACTCTCTTTAAACGAATTCCCCCACCAATACCAGAGCTAAGAAATATTAAAACAAAGTCCATTTGATTAAACACTTAAAACAAAAACACAAAAAAACGTGTATAGGCTGTTCACGGTAAAATAACCACTTCTGAAAGCCCTGCTTAAGATCTACTTGTATGCACATTGTCAGAGACATGCAAAATTCGCGTTATTTTCTAGCAGCACGCTAAAATTCACTGCCATACACATGTTCGAGTCGGTGCCACTTCTTTATTGGCTTCTGCAGCAGTGAGGACACATTTTCCCTTTCGACTTTACTGTACGTGATTGGGCCAGCTTCTCGTTAATGGTTTCCTGTTGGTCCAAAGCCGTCCTGGGCGTGTCCTAACGAACTGTAGTCCAATGACAAAGGTAATACAAAACACAAGTATTTGAAGTCTCATCTGTTTTCAATAATAACTCTAATTTTGCATGTCTCTACACACTGTGTATTATTCCACCTTAAGCAAAATTAACATTGCCATGGACCTCGTCACTTTATTCATGCGTCGGTCAAGTGGAACTGTGAAATTAATACCAAAGAAAATGATTTACAAATCTGGTAATTTTTACCATCCGATGTCTTTCAAAAGAACAGAAAGTGAAAGAAATAATTTAAATAATCGCGATTGGTACCGGGCGCTTTTAATTCGACGTCAAGAAATGGAACTACTTTCCGCCATCGTTACCAACTTGACAAGGCGCATTTCACTCAGTGCTCCCGTTACAATATACTTAGGTAGGAGCAGTAACTTTTTTCCAAGGTCGATTCCGAAAGTGCTCACTTTATCGTGACCAGCGTGCGTTCGCGCTTCAAGCGCCTGTTTAACGTATTAATTTTTTAAGTATCGTGTAGCTTGGTCGCGCCATTGAGAAGTGATAAAGGCCACTACATTCCATCACTATAGCTTTTGCGATAATTAATTTTTTTTAACCCAAACGAGGACCGGTATTGTAAAATCGCTATGGCCATTTTATTACAAACTGTCTTTATTATCTAGACTAATTTTTCCAACCCCATAATCGGTATAATTATATCTAATTAATCGATTAACGATATTTGCATTTATTTTATAATTCGTTTATACCGTTTTTTGTGATGAAAAAATTAGACAACGCAAGAAAAACATTTTTATAACAAAATGGCCAGAGCAATTTCACAATATCGGCTCCCGTTTGGGTTTAGAAAATTATTTATCGCGAAAGTTGGAAAAATGGGAGATCATGGCCTCAACTATCGGGCGAAAACGACTCAGTTCAGTGACAAAAACATAATACAGATACATACCATCACGTCAGAACACGAAATTCATCACGCCACAGCACGAAATTCGACGGCGACTAGTTATAAAAATTGAATCGAGAGATGCAGTAATAAACAACCGGTTAAACTATAGTAGAGGCTGTTCATGATAAAGTGAGAACTTTTGAAATCAACCTTTAAAAAAAAAGTCACTGCCGCTGCCTGAATATATTTTAACGGGCGCACAGAGTGCATGCGCCGAGTAAAGTTGGCAACAAAGGATGGAAAGTAGTTCCATATCTTAACGTTGAATAAAAAGTGTTTGGTAACCATTGCGATAACTTAAATCATTTCTTTCTCTGTTTTTTTTAATGTATCGAAGTGTAAAAATGAGCAGGTCTGTAAAATTTTAATTTTCTAATCATTTAACAGTTTCATTTGACTGACGCGTGAATAAAGAGATGAGGCCCATGGCAATGTTTACATAAGACGGAATAAGACAAAACATGCATACAAGTTGATCATAAGCAGGGCTTTCAAAAGTACTCATTTTATCGTGAACAGCCTATAGACTCTGTTGGCATTCCCATCTAGGTTTGATAAATTTATATGGGGAAAAATACCTCCGGTTTGTTGTCCCTGTGTGGAAGGTTTCTGAATAATGAAATATGGATCTTGCAATAATTTATGTTTTTCCTCACCCCTGTAACAACCAAGGTACATGGGTACATAAAATAGTGCACTTTTTACTTGAAGCACAGAAGGCGGAAAATCTCAAGCAAGAATCGTTGGGGCGGGCGTGCGCCATCAAACGACCGGAGATTAGAGTCGAACCGCATCAACAATTTAACACAGAGAAAGAGAAGACACTTTCGTCGCGCAGAGGTTAAGGCCCCTAAGAACCTAAAACTTGGTCGATACGGGCGACAATAACACGAACGCCTAGCACCTCATCGCTCTTACGCGCATTGCGTGCACTGTTCCCGCCGGGGCGCTGTACCAAGAACAATATAAGTGACAGCGGGGGTTTAATACACGCGACGAAAACGCACAGATTAAACTACGTCTGTGCGTACATACTTACCGTTGAAGCAAACCACGCAAAGAAACTCAAATGCGACTGATTTTCTTCTCACGATTTTTTTTTCTTATCGAATACAGGTAATATGATGAAACTATGTAAAAAAAAATTTCGGGCTTAGATAAACGAGCTTTACCTGTTTTGTTTAAATATATATATATATATATATATATATATATATATATATATATATATATATATATATATATATATATATTATATAGTATTCCCATCACTTACTTACCAAGATATGCGTATTCGTGCAAACAGCGACCTCTACAGCCCCCCCCCCCCCCCGCAATAAGTATTTCGCGGATTGAGTTGGCAGCAAGCTAGGCTGGACAGTCCTCTATACACTGGAGACATTATCGTTTGCTTATTGGTTGCTGTGATCAAGTGAGGCCTCTGTACAAGACTGTTAAACTGGGGGGGGGGGGGGGGGCAAAAAGAAGTTTTGTCCAATCACAACAGTACAACAGTAGGAGAAAATCAGAAGTATTTGGAGCCTACCTCGACTCCGAATGTATTCGCGAAAAACTCGTGACTAGCGATCTCGCAGAAAATATTTTAGTACATATAGTCGTCTTAAAGCGCGCGTAATCTCAGCAAGGGTCGGGTCGTGGGAATAGCTAATCGATTCATCGCAGAGGTAGCGAGGAGTCTGTAGAAGAGGAGGGGGCAGCTACCAATTTTTAGCTGGACCTTGTATTATTTCAGACGCGAGAAAGTATATGGATATGCGAGAAAGTATATCATTACGCGAGAAAGTAAATGGGGCTTTGTCCACGCATGCGCGCAGCGACTCTTCTCTTCCAAAGTATACTCCGCGTTAGATATCTGGCAGCTCGAGCAAGGTCACAAGGGAGACTTGACGTCACTGGACAGAGCTTAAAGTGGTCGGCGGGTAACCAGTCGAATTAGAACCTGCGTTATTAAATAAAGAATAACACAAAACATCGCCCGCGGTAATCACTTTTTGTCGAGACCCCTTCATATTTTCAAAACCATCCGCAATAATAACAATGAAAGTACACTATAATTATTTCTTGCTTTCACTACTGACACTACATATATATCTAATATCATTTTATGGATTCTTTGAACGTTGAAAAAAGTTACTTACCAACCAGCGCTCTAGTTATTGTAGGAGTTAATATCTCCAGATCAGATAAAAACCGTTTATGACTAATACCAACTTTAAAAAAATGTTGGTGCCCCTTCCGGCATTTATTTTAACAGGGACACTGACTGTCATGCACCCAGTAAAGTTGATAACGACGGAGACAAATTAGTTCCATCTCTTACTAATTAATTAAAATATTATTTATTTTTATTTGTTTTTGTATTTATTATAAGTTGAAGAATCCGCGAATCTGTAAAATATTTAGTTTCCTGATAATTCCACAGTTCATTTGACCGACGCAAAAATAAAAGCGATGAGGGCCACTGCAATGTTAGTTTTGTACACGGTGGAAGAATACACAATGTGTGTGAAAGTTGTTCACGGAAAACTGAGCACTTTTGGAAGCCCTGATTGCTTTATTCATACGCCAGTCAAGTGGAACTGTGTAACCAATTTAAAAAAGTAAACAATTTACCGATTTGCTATTACTTACACTTATATGCATTGAAAATCTATTAAGCGAAATAACCAATGTCAGTATTCCAAATGTTTATGCATCACTTTTAATTCAGAAAATGGAACTACTTTCGCTCCGTTGTTACCAACTTGTACTGGGCGTATCCCAGTCAAAGTACCCTTTAAAATATACGCATGTAGGGTCCATCGAAATTTTTGGCTCGACCAGACGTAAATAATAATTTTCAACGCCTTTTTACGTTGTTAGATATTCACTGCCTTCGTGATTCTCGAAGAAAGAAAATGAAGTTTGTTTTCTTATCTTCAATCAGAGCTCCGAGAATACCGAACGCAGAGAATTTTTAACCGTGCAACAAGGTGTTCAAAATTGTTATTTAGGTCTTGTAAAACCAAAAATTTAAAAAAATAAAAATTCTCTTTAAGACATATTGTGACAAAAATTATATCAAAATACGATTTTTCGTGCACCATTCCCCTTAAGCAGTCCGTTTACCGTCAACAGCTTGCGGTAGGTATAAATTCACTCTGCGTTCTCAGGTTACCAGCTTCGCTTCCAAGATGTAGCCACTACATGCTCGCAGATGTGTGGCGCGTAATATACTCGAGGTAGTATACTCGAGAAGTAAACGGGGCCATGGCCACGCACGCGTACACGCACAGACTCTCCTCGATCAAGGTTAAGAGGATTCCGGTTTAATTGCTCCGAGCAGAGTAATAACAGCCCGCTGTAGCATCCGAGCAAATGGGAAGGAAGAGCGCTGGAAACACGAAATGAGCATTTTTTTTTTAAAACCCTGCTTAAGATATACTTGTATGCACGTTGGGTACTCTTCCACCTTATGTAAAATTATCATTGCCATGGGCTTCATCACTTTATTCAAGTGTTGGTCAAGTGAAACTGTGAAATTGTTAGATAAGCAAACACAAGAAAAAGCAGAAAGCGAAAGATATGATTTAACTTAACACAAATGGTTATCTAAAGCTTTTCATTCGACGTTAACATATGGAACTACTTTCCATCCATCGTTAACTTTACTGGGCGCATGTCACTCAGTGCGCCCGTTAAAATATATGCGGGCAGGGGCAGTGACATTTTTCCAAGGTTGATTTCAAAAGTGTTCACTTTATCGTGAACAGTTTGTCCACGATAAGGTGAGCACGACTGAGATCAGCCTTAAAAAAAAACACTGCCAGTTAGCTACATATGTGCTGCCGCACACTCTGGCCAGCTTTTCCCCGGTTAAGTCGCCACCGAAATAAGTAAAGAATTTCTAAGACTTGACGCTGTATTCCCTGATAAGATGTTTAAATTTATGACGAATCAAGTTGGTGTTTTTCATGCTATACAGGCGCTGCAATACGAACTGGCAAAGCAGTGAGAAGTTTAGATTCCACTTGACTGTCGCACGAATAAAGTAATTAGACACGTGGCACGTGAATTTTACAAGTTTATGAAGGATACCCGGTCTGTTTCCCGCATCTCAAGCATAGAGGACAGTCGAGATATTTGGACGGCTCTTAACATCGAGGTCTTCAGAGATAATTAGTAGAGACCTGGAAAATTCGCGAGTTCAACGACCTGCAGGCTAGATTCCACAGTCTTACGTACGAATATGCCGATATCAAATGCACATTGGTTGTCTGCTGTCTCAGTGGAAGGCGACAATTGGGTCAGCCTTCTCCAGGAGGTGTCAAACACCGTGGGGACCAATGACTAAAGTTATATAAACGCACGTGTTTTGAATTCTATCTTGGCCCAAAATGAATCCGCGAATTCTTCAGGTCTCTACTAATGAGGCATGGAACAGCGTTGGAGGGAAAGGACGGGGGGAAACGGGATATCCTCGAGAAAATCAGCCGACCAACAGCATCTTCCGGCACGATTCCCAGGTGACCCCACCGGGAATCGAACCCGCTTCACCTGGGGGGGGGGGGGGGGACGAATAGACGTTGAACAATGTAGGTACAAATATAAAATGATTATTATATTTATTTTTGGTATCCAACACCCTTAACGGCGAACAACCTATTACTAGGGGGGGGGGGGAGAGGGAGCTTTCTCGCCGAGTGGGCCCCTGGTGTTTAGTGGCAATATCCAGGCCCGCCTGAGCCTGGCCCTGGAAACACCGTCATTACGCGCTCCGAAGCCCGGGAACACACACCTCACACACACGTGCCGGAGCAATCTCGCTGGGATGCGAGGACGACCCCTGGAGCAATATCTCGCGAGAGAAGCACTGCGTCACCCGACTGCTGCGAGTGATCCTCCTCGCAGTCCAGATAACTGGATTGAGAAAGCATAGCAGAAGCAAAACGGAGCGTCGGCAACCTTAAGGCCCTTGCACAATTGAAAACTTTTAACATTTGACTTTACCTTTGCTTTCCGACATGCTGTTTCTTATGGAGCTTGCGACAACGGAACTGTCAAAGGTAAAGTAAAGCTTCTTACACAATAGAAAATTTTAGCATTTGACTTTACCTTTGCTTTCCGACATGCTGTTTCTTATGGAGCTTGAGACAACGGAACTGTCAAAGGTAAAGTAAAGCTTCTTACACAATAGAAAATTTTAGCATTTGACTTTACGTTTCCTTTCCCCTGACGAAAAACTAATTTGTTTAATATATTAAAATATGTCAATTCTTGTATTTCCTCTTCACAGTATATTCGTTAGCCACTCATTTAATTTAAGACGAACTGTGTTTAATATACCGAGATTAAAATCTCACTACAATAAAATAACACACTTTCTACATAACCTCCGTTAGATTCTCGTCAAAATGGTTGCTTGACTTAGACTTTGAAGGTCAACTTTTCGTAGTCGTAAAATCGAGAGTGATTGACTTTACCTTTGACAGTTCCATTGTGTCAAGCTCCATAAGAAACAACAACTCGCCGGAAAGCAAATGTAAAGTCAAATGCTAAAGTTTTCTATTGCGTAAGGGCATCTAATGATACGGGAGGGAAAGACCTAGACTCGTGCGTCTGATTGGCTACTGCAAGCTACGAAATATTCCTTACCTTCCAACTAAGCAAACATTAGGGGGTGTGAAATATTCCTTACCTTCCAACTAAGCAAACATTAGGGGGTGTGAAATTTCGCCATTTCGTTTGAAGACAAGCTGGACCATAGTATGTTCATCACGGTAAACTGAGCACTTCTGAAAGCCCCTCCTACGATCTATTTTCTTCTCCTCAATCTGTATCCTTTCGCCATACGTAAGGTTAACGTCGTCGCAAACCGGCTCATTTTTTTCATGAGTCACTCAGGGGGAAACGCGGACCTTTTTGAGGAACATTAATTTTTTAATGATACGCAAATCCGTGCTGTTGTGAGTTACAACACAAGGGACAGAGATTTCAGGACCGTCAATTTTAATGTTACTCTCTCGATACACCTACAAAGCGTGGAACCATTTTTTCGTAATTCGCTACCAACCTAATTGGCCACACGCACGCCAGTGCGTACTGTGGTATGTATAATCCATTCGCGGTTACTCCGCACTTTTCTGAAGCCCTGCTAAAGTTCTGCTTCCACGATATTCCTCCACCTTGCGCAAACTAAGCTTAACTAAGTCTATAAAATCACACCACAGGACAACGCGCCGAAGTCGTGCGCAACCATTTGTAATGACATTTTTCATGAGAACTAGGCGCTACCGAAATACGCGTTTTCTCGCCGTTTTATTCACATTTGCTATAAATTAAATACTATAATTTATAAATAAAATACGGGCAAAACTTAAGATTTAACGAAAAATAAGATACTGTTCTTCAAGTTAACAGAGGTATTAACGCTTGTGATATATGACATACTTAGTAAATATCTTAATAGACATGTGATGCATAAGGTGATTTTCCAAAGGTTATAGGCAGAGGTTGATTTCAAAAGTACCTATTTATCGTGAACATCCTTTGAAAGTGTTCGAAACGTATATAACTGGCGAGCGCCCGCTAATGATAAAGAAACGCCATGAATACACGACAGTAATGTTTACACGACAGGAATAAACGTGTTTGGTTGAGCGTGATGTGGCTATAACGAGAGTGTAATATAATGGCCGGTTGTTACCAAGTCGCGAACAAGCTGACAAGACATCGCCAACTGCGCGAGCACACACACACGCACAAAACGCGCGTGCCTGCGTGCATTGTTCGCGTCACGCGCATGCCCAGATCGATAGACTGTCGCTAATAAGACGGCCGCACGCGACACAGGCAGTAGCATACGTATTACTCCGCGGGAATAATACGTATGCTCGTCGTGTTCACCGCGGGCAGGACGTTACGTGGACTGGATGGGGAATGATACGTTCAGAGAGTGAGTGAAGAGATCCGGACGGCTCTTAGCATCGAGGTCTTCAGAGCCGATGAGGGTGATTGAGGTGAGTACGGAGTGTCGCCGGAATGAAAGGGCCCGGGGGAAACGGGAGATCCCCGAGAAAAACCCACCGACCAACGGCATCGTCCGGCATCGATTCCCGCATCCGAAAATCCGGAGAGGTCCGGCCGGGGATTGAACCCGGATCGCCTTGGTGGAAGGCGAGCAGGCTAACCGCTCGGCTACCGTGGCCTCAATACGTTCAGAGAGATTGGGAGTAGATGCACTGCAGAACAAAATACGAACGATGCGATTGGCGCGACAACGACATGTGAAGAGGACAGAAGAAGAGAAGGAACCGCGAGGAAGATCTACGGATGGTTGGTTGAAGGGAGTGGAGGAGTGTGTAAGGAGTAGAGGCAGAGGAGTGGGGCAGACCGAGGATGGAGAATTGGCAAGAAGACAAGATGGAGAGGCCTGCGATGCAAACAGAACCGATCAGTCGCTGGAACCTGTTCCACATGATGATGATGATTATTATTAATATACCTTTGAAGAAAACGCCACATATATTAAAGGATTACAGGTTTCACCCACGTAAATAAATCGTATACCATGAGCGTTTTATAATTCCGTTAGCATTAAAATACTTTTTTTTTGTTAAATGAAATATTTGCCTATGATTTGTCCGTACATTTTTTTTCATAATTTGAATTAATTAAACAGAGAGATAAGATGCATGATGGTAATTGATAGTAATAAATATTTCTTATGCTAAATATTACTAAAAAAAATCATTGAGTTATTTCTGATGTAGACGTTTATTAGTGAAAGCTTCATAATTACAGGTAGCACTGTTGGAGACACGTTGAAATGCATAAAAATTATTTTCTACTGTGTGTGTAGCGCTCAAATACGGTGTGTCATTTTCTCCTTGGTATTTTTTTTTTTCATACTCGATCACGTAATTTTTTACATGTGAAAAAGGGTACGTTGTGAGTAGCTCGGAAACGTCTTCGGCAGGGCTTCAGTTAAAGTTATTCACTGCGTTTACTATAGAAGCCCCACTTATGCATAACGTCGACGACGAAAGTACACCAGGGCTGCCGTCCGCCTACTCCGAAAAAAAAATTGCTGAATATTACAAAATTATATCTGCTAACCAACAACAATTAATTAACTCACGCCCGAATTATAGTTGCCGTTTCCTATTTTCGATTCTAGTATTTATCTTTTGAAAATGGATGAAATGAGCCTTTTTGGAATCATTCGAAGGTATGAAAATTGTGATAAAAATAATGGAAATAACCTTTCTCTTTGAAGGTTTGCCACTGTAATCCAACAGCATGTCACAGTACACCTCACAGGGAGAGAAAGTGGGTAGCACCAATTAGTGCGCCGCCCTTCCAACACCCATTTTCAGGTTAATCAAGTGGCACTTGTCCCACTTCTTGCACTTAGCTTGAGCCAAAAGGCAGGCTCTCCTGCTACTTTCAGTCCTGAAAACTAACATGAGCCACAGCCCAAGTATATAAAATAGTAAGCAATAACATTTAAGTTTTATAGTGTAGCACGCCAAAACAGTTTTTAAAAAATATTCTATAGCACAGGGACTAGACATAATCGTGGGGAAGTAGCAAAATAAAAAATTTTCACATATGTTCAATGAGTTATAATTTCTAATCCGATGGATGGCCACACACGACATGTGTACTACATGCAAGTTGTTGGCGTGGACAGAATTTTTCGATTGAGATTCCGGTACGAGTAACCAAGTAAATATACCCAAGGTGCGTAGGAGCGAGAGAGAGCGAGAGGGAGAGGGAGTGAGGGGTTGAGAGAGACAGAGAGAGGAGTGGTGAGATTTGGGCGGCTCTTGACATCGGGGTCATGAGAGTCGATGGGGGTGAAGCGAGGTATGAAGCAGTGCCGGGACCCCACAATTCTCACGTGCAAAAATCCGAGGGCAACCCAGCCGAGAATCGAACCAAGTTCGCCTTTGTGGAAGGGGAGTAATTTTTCCACGACACCAACGAGGCCCCGAGAGAGAGACAGAGAGAGAGAGAGAGAGAGAGAGAGAGAGAGAGAGAGAGAGAAGATAAAGAATTGCATATTCCTTGAAGTCCTCAAGTGTGGCTGGTTCTCGGTGCTAGAGAAAGGCGCCAGGAATGCCAAGGTCCTTTTTACTGGCGCATGTTGAGCATTCTCGAAGCAGTCGGTTGCCAGCTCCCGCCGACTGGATATTCCTTGGGCCGTCTTCCCTTATACTGCTGACGAGCACTGAAATCACTGATGGTTTACCAGTGTTCGCCAACAATAAGGGAAGCGTCCTCAGTAAACAGCAAATATTTCTGTTCGTCAGTAAACTGATTGTTTCGGAGCGTCTGGCAGTAGTATTCCCGGTGTAGGAAAATATAAACAAGTATGGGGGACACACTAACTTCACAAATTTTCATACCACATTTGGACTAAAACAGTAAAAATGTTACTCACCTTCTACTGCTTTTTGGGCATCTTCTGCCACCACCATAATATCATAAGTGATTGCCTCAGCACCTGAACTGTACCTTCCTTTAGTATAATTTCCTCGAACATAACTTGAACTTACCGCCAAACCTAGGATTTACCTGACAACACTGACGTTTTAAACGCTTGTCAAATCCGCGATCTCAGTAACGGTTGTAGCCTCACACAGGGTACTTCTAAAATGCGACCATCAGTGGCAATCAGTACCTTCAGAAGTATCGGAACAATAGCTGGCATTACTGAAATTACTGGCCAGTGAAATCCGTGAGTAACGGAAGGCGGCCTTGGGTCGATTGGCACACGCCGTCGCTTGTCGCAGAGTGGCTGTCTCCAAACCAAGGACAGTAGCCGCCTGGGAGAGATGGCCGGTGTCCCAGTTCTGCCGGGGAGAGAGAGAGAGAGAGAGAGAGAGAGAGAGAGAGAGAGAGTGTGTGTATCTGGCAACACTTCCTGTGCACACATGCTCGACAAGCTCGCTGGATTACGGGATGACGATATCTTCGTGCCGACACGTCTCGACGGCCGTGGCAGGTGGCCAGGTGTTACCTCGCCGTCCAAGTACTTGCGGGAGTGAAAGGTCGCCGGAGAATTCGACGGCTGCAGAGAAGGAAGAAGCGCTGTCTGGCGAGGATGAAGTCTCTGGCTGTGTTATTTTTGTTAAACCTTTCATTCCCACATTAATGGGAGAATTATGGTTTTTTCATATATGACATATTCTTTTTTTTTTTTAGAGAGATTGAACTCATCTAGATTCGTGAACATTCCACATTTAAATTTTTTAATTTCAAATGCACATTTTTAGTATTTATAAAATTGTGACATTTTATAAATAATTAAAAAGACCATTTAAAATTTGAATGGTTTACAATAATGTAGATGCGTTCAATCTTCAACAAAGAAAACATTAGTTGAAAATACTAGCACAAAAAATGTCTGAGATCTTCGTCCGAATTTAGCCTTTGATTCCCTATACGCCCATGCATGGTGAAGACTGACCCTAAGTTGTCAAATAACTTATTTGGTTAATACAACCAATGAGCTGCAGACGTGTTTAGTGGTCACAGATATGAACCAGTCATAACATAGAGCTGCAGAAGGGTTGACGAGTCCAGAGGGAAAACCATTGAGCACTAAGACTGTAGGCCATTCACGGTAACGTGAGCAATTTTTAAGGCCCTGTTAAAGATTTCCTTCCAGCCAATTCCTATCATTCTGCCACTTTCTAAAATAAAAATTACATTAAGACTAATAGAGGTCCACGGTGGCTGAGCTATTAATATGCTCGCCTCCCACAAGACGAACCGGGTTCAATCCCTGGTCGGATTACCGGATTTTCGCAAGTGTGAATCGTGACGACTGATGCCGTTGGTCGACGGGTTTTCTCGGGGGTCTCCGGTTTCAACCACCCCTTCATTCCGGCGCCGCACCATATTCACTTCAATCACCTTAATCGGCTCTGAAGACCTCGATGTTAAGAGCCACCCAAATCTCTTCACTTCACTAATAAACAGAGCATACACATTTCATCACTCTCAGAAGTTAATGCCTGAGGCTGCAATAAAATACCTTTATTAGGGGCTAATATCCGTTGGGAGGGTCTTAAAAAGTGCTCACTTAACTGCGAATGGCCTATAGCAGTGTGTACAGTACCGATCTAATATAACCAAGTGCAACATATAGCCAACTGTCTACACTGGGAGTGATATGGTTACCAAAACGGTCAGGTGGGCCGATTTTGTAGACATAGACGATTAATTATTTTTTAAATATTGCGTTTTTCAGCCTTGGTGGGATTTTGCATGTCTGAAACGTAATTTTTGATCGGGAGAAGAACAAGAGGTGGTAAAACACTCCAACCTCCTCGCCATATCAGCGTAAAGTGACGCCCTACGGGTGCTTGATAACAAGGAAAATATTCACTGTACTCTTTTGGCTGATGCAAAAAGTAAAAGTGTTTCATAGTTTGTGTACAAATACATTTCAAAATCAGGTTTATAATGCTTTCAGAAGGATTAAAGCCACGATCCTTTAGAAACGAATATAAAAGAACTACCACTAGAGACCTGGAAAAATTCACGTATTCAGTTTGGGGGCAAGGTTGAATTCAAAACACTGCACAGTGATGTTACTTTTTCAGTTGTTTCGCACGTAAGATCGCACGTCCTAGAGAGCCTTAGTCTAGAAAATTCAAGAAAAATCAGGACCAATCATTCCATTCCATTGTGACAGCAATGAATCAATGAGCAATTCATACGTGCATGACCGTAAACGATTGTGAAGTCGAGCCTAAACGTCTATGAATTCGCGAATGAAGGTAATGTTTATAGGCGCCGTAATTACTTAATTTGGTATCTTATTTTAAGTAAGTACGAGACAGTAACAATTGGCATACTGAAACATCGTTCCCGTCCCTATGAATTTCGCAGTTACACTTCACAGATGTACCCATAAAGTAAGGCAGTGTTCATTTTACAGATCTGGTTGGAGAATACAAGATTAGCAGAGAAATAGATCTCAGTTAAGGCTTTCGAAGGTGTTTATTAACTGCGAACAGTAGTTATATCAGTTCTTTTTCAGAACAACAAAACAAAGGAGTTAACTACCAAGTGCTGAATGTCAGCTGTGCGACGCTAAACGCGGAAGAACGTGAACAGGTCAAGCAAACGTCGAGAGCTTCTTCAACCAAGTGCGCGATTACTAACTGCAAGGCCGGAGATTGATGGTGGGAAGTGCAGATGCTCAACGCAGCAGCAAAGAAAGAAAAAGTGTCTCGTGAGATCCATACCCGCCTGGATGTAAAATCCTTTACGCGAATCGCTCAATCGCACCTTCTCTCCTCAACCATTTCGTAAACAGCATTTAAGTAGAGACAGACGAAAGGCTGGGCGATACTCCAAGAAAAAGTTCCATTCCCAACCACTTACCAGAAGTGCCAATTTGCGACGAGCCAAGTTGCAAAAAAAAGAAAACAGTTTTCCCCCTTAGCGAACACTAATCCCACTGAGCTAACACGATCTGTCGGGATAGTTTGGAACTACACGAACAGCTCCTTATACGCTTATACTTAATCCCACTGAGCTAACACGATCTGTCGGGATAGTTTGGAACTACACGAACAGCTCCTTATACGCTTATACTTAATCCCACTGAGCTAACACGATCTGTCGGGATAGTTTGGAACTACACGAACAGCTCCTTATACGCTTATACTTAATCCCACTGAGCTAACACGATCTGTCGGGATAGTTTGGAACTACACGAACAGCTCCTTATACGCTTATACTTAATCCCACTGAGCTAACACGATCTGTCGGGATAGTTTGGAACTACACGAACAGCTCCTTATACGCTTATACTTAATCCCACTGAGCTAACACGATCTGTCGGGATAGTTTGGAACTACACGAACAGCTCCTTATACGCTTATACTTAATCCGTTCTATGGAAATGGGAATCATGTTAATGATTTTCAACTCTCCATTACTGTAGAGCATCAAGATTGCTATCATCGCATGCGAAAAAAAAAAAAAAAAGAAGTCTGATTACACGACTTTACCAAGTGGGGCTGTTAAAGGATATTACCAATCTCTGCAATGAAGACGGGGATTGCCAGAGAACGTTGTTTTCTTCGGCCAAGACCGGGAACGAATTATAGTACCGAGTGTTCGGGGATGTGCCGACGAGATGAGAGGCTACTTAGGTACGGACAGCTGAACGTCACAATCCACGCAAGTACTAATAACGCAGCTTCTACTGGCAATATAGTTTTGTGAGCTGGTAAACTAATTTCTGCACTAATTCCTGAATAAGAACACGAGAAAAATACTACTCATGTTATAAATAACGTTCTCGCAAACACACAGGGTATTCTGAATTTATAAAAGCGGTTCACTGTAAAAAAAATATATGCTCGTGTGATCTTTCTGTACATGCAATAAATACATACGAACTCCGGCTTATGGCTTAACACGTAACCAAAATAGTTTAAAACATCTGTGTGTGTGTGTGTGTATGTATATATATATATGACACAATTTTATAAAAGAACAAAACTGTATTTTACTAATTAGAAATAAAGAAATTCAAGCCACTGTAATAGTATCTTGCCGTTCATTTGCAGGAGCGCTTTATATTTCGATTCGAGCGGGAGTGCAAAGTGAGGTGAGAGGTATTGTAGAGTATCTCTAGAAGTCTCTTCTGCCCGCTACTTACACTGTTGGTGCTATGGAAAGTGAACGCACAACCTTCCCTGAGATAATTGGTTGCCCTCCGCTGATTAATTAATTAATTATCAGAAAGGTTTCCACGCCGCTGCGGACTGGCGAAGTACCCACTCCCGGGCAGAAAGGAAACTAATCGAAAGGAGTGGGGGAAGCCTCGATTCGGCGTGGGCGAATATCAATATCGATTACTCGCGAGCACGTTCCCCGTTTCATTAACATTCCATTCTGCGTGGGCCACGAACAAAGAACCCTTGGCGCATTTAACGCGAAATCTCAGTTGTCATTATTTTGTCTCTCGTTCGAATTTAACAAAAACGTCTCCTATAACTAGGTACGGACGCTTGGTTTTCGCGATAGGGCGTTGTTGCACCGGGGGTTGATTTAAGGCGGATTCCCAACCGTCATCTTGGGTTTAAAGATTTTTCGCCAGAGCTTTTATTTCAGGTTTACTGAAATTTCCCGCATGACATGCTAAATAACAGCTTCCCAAACTTTATCGAACTGCCACAGCTTCGCTACAGTTATTCATTTTCAGCCGGTAACTGTCGAGATGAAACGCGAGATTATTTATTGCGAACGATTACAAAGGCGTCGATATAAACAGTAATCCAGAAATACTGACCTCAGACGATGCACTAGGCAATGCTCTGTGCTCTGTCGTTCCAAAAAAAAAAAAATACAAAACTGTATTTCCAGAATATGGCAAACATTCCACAAACCCAAGATGGCGGGTGGGAATCTGCCTTAAGGCACCCGTCTACCGGGAGATTTCTTGTGTGTTTGAGGCCAAGAAACGTGAGAACGATAAGGGCGACACTGTCACGTACATCAAGTGCAGTACCGCCACTAAGCGCAATGCTCTCAACTGGCGTGTAATGTTCTCGTCGTTCTGTGGCACTTTCAACGGCAACCCTACCATTTTACATGATACGTCCACAGAAAATTTTACAAGAACGACTGGCCACGTTTTAATTTAATTTGAGATACGCTAGGAATAAGTTATTTTCCAAAAAAAAAATCATACACTACTAAGAAACAAAAATATGAAAACGTTTTCCTTGTTTAAGCAATTGTTAAAAAATATTACATAGTGCGATTTTACATATCCCTTCAAGTAGCCCGTGGTACCTAATTACGAAGTGAATTACCTAGTTTTGATGAGTTAATTCTTATTCCCTACAAGACCCAAAAGCACTAAAACTGCGATTTCGATGGGTCGATATGTAAAAAAAAAAAACATGTCTAAAAAGTTTATGCGAAGAAATAATACTCGTGAGCAGTGTGCATGTTATAAAGCATTTCGAACGCACATAAAATAACGAATTTTTCTCAGGAACCCGGACGCAGAGAACGTCATTTGCAGTTTGTCTGCCGACAAGGCATCGGGTATAGCTTAGTTGACTTCCTGAACCTATACGACAGGTTTATTTTCCCCCTCCTGTTATCACATCTGTAAAATTTCGCATAAAGTAATCACATTTATATTCTAGGCTGTTGATGTTTACCGCTAGAAAGCAACGAAAGAAGTTGAAATGCTACCAGAATTTTGTCTATACGTCTGGAACAGAAGGCGTGGCGAGAAAACTACAAAGTCGAAGATGGAAGGTACATAGTCCATTGGCAATTACTTCCAACTTTCTGAAGCTCTGTTAAAGTTCTACTTCCATGATATTCCTGCGTTTCGGGCAAGTCTAGGAAATTACACCAAAGAGACGACACGCAGCATTTGTGCGCACTCGGTCTAATAATATTTTGCATACGAACAATTTCTTACTACGCATCACCGACACCCCTATTTTCTCCCTGTTTTAATCCCCGTTAATTATAAATAGAATATTATTTACGGGTAGAATATAAGTAAAAGTTCAATTTAACCAAAAATAGGATACTTTTAACACAAGTACAAAACGCGTGTGATACATAACACATTTAGGAAAAGACCAAACACACGCCGTACATGGGACTATTTTTCAAAGGTTTTATTCAAAAAGTGTGAAGAAATCGCGAACAGAGACCTGAAAAACTCGCGAGTGCAATGACCTGCAAGCTAGACTCTACAGTATTATGTATAAATATTCCGATATCAACTGCTTATTGGTTGTCTGCTGTCACAGTGGAAGGCGACGACTGGGCCAGCCTTCTCCAGGAGGTGCCAAACACCGTGTGGACCAATGGCTGAAATTATCTAAACACGCGAGTTTTGAACACTTTCTTGTCCCAAAATGAATCCGCGAATTCTTCACGTCTCTAAGAATAGACTACGTCAATCCCCACGTAGCTGGAGCAGTATCCGTGCAGAGTAGCCGTGTGTACGAATGTTGGAATACTACTGATATGATACTGGTATCGATACCGGGTATTTTGGAATCGATGCTTTTATTTCGATACTATGCCCGTATCATATAAGTAGATGATTCAATACTGATACTTTTTTTTCTTTCGGAATTACTTGTAGCTGTTAATTATGAACCCTTTCAATCGAAGTGCTCCAAAAATAGCAAGATGTGTTTTACTCAATAAAATAATAATTTTAAAAGCAGAACACATCAGTATTTTACTTGTTCTCTAATTAGAACGATGCTCAAATATAACTTAAACTAATAAGTGCTGCACTCTGTATTTTTTCAAAACAAACAACAGATATGGAAAAGAAATACAAATTATTTAGAGGCCACGAAATGAGCGAACGATCTAAGTATTGGATTATTAAAAAATATAATTAAATGTGCATAAATAAATTTTTTTGTGAAAAATAGAAGACAACCCAATTAAACTTTTATAAAAAAAAATTATACTTATACTGATATACCAGTATCGATACTTTATTGTAATGCCCGTATCGAAATGAGCATCGATACCATTGTTTCGATCGCAGTATCGATACTCTCATGATCTCGCAACATCCGTGGCCGTGTGCGCGCGCAAGGCCGCGGCACGACACGCCCAGACAGTCGGACGTCAGAACTGCGGCCTGCCGGCGAAGGCGAGAAGACCTTGAGGAGTGTGGCACAGCTGCCATTAGCGAGATGTGGCCCCTCGCCGCAGCGGGGTCAAGTGACCTCCAGCACGCGAGCCTACCAGCCCGGGCCGAAGGAAAAACTCACACTTGCAGGATCACAGACGTCACTTCTGCGAGCACGCCCTTCCTCTGCACGCACGCTTTGCAGTCTTGCCACCACACACAGTTGGTAACTTCCCCCCCCCCCCCAAATTGCCCATGAGGCACACTTACAACTCGACGCACGACATCTGATCCTAATTAAATGATAACGAAACGATATTATTAACCCTTTCAGTCAAAAATAAATATATAATTTTAGGCGTTGCAACGAACAAGTTTTTTGTTCGGAATTGTGCTGTTATTAAGAAGATGCTTTGTCTTACATCGGGACCAACATACATTTATCTCCGCTAATGATGTTTCCCACACGTAGAGAACCTTTCTCATTGGACGGTATGTTCTACTGTGTACGGTGCATACACAGTAACTGAACGGGTTCAAATGAACAGTGTTATACATAGCCTATCTATAATGTGCAAAAATCAATAGTACATCAACATTTTCTCTGAACGTATACAAAATATTAGCTGAAGTTTTTTTTGGCTTCAAACAGAATTTTTTTCATAATTTTCTATTCTTACAAAATATACTGCCATGGGTTAGAGCTACAGCGGAAGTGATTAGTTACTGAAACTGTATTTACTTATCAACAGTTTACTTTCGAAAACCAAAATGTTGTTAGAATTTTCCGTATATTTACAGAAATGTTTACGAAAATGCACAGTAAATATACGGAAACGCATTCCGTAATGACGGAAAAACGGAGTTAAATGCGTTAATATGAAATACGGAAAATCTCCGTATTTCCTACAACTTTAGCGTTCGGGCACGAACAGTGCCGTGTCTACACGAAACTTCTTCGCCACTGTAGCCAGAAAATTATCGTTTCTGCGGCAGTTAGCTTATCCATGTCACCAAGACCTGTTCTTTCAAACATTAAAAAGTAGCAACAGGAGTATGTAACACTTAGCAACACTTACGATACACTAACGTCAACAGAAACTAAAAAAGTCCCCTATGTGACCAATATACAAATTCAAAAGTTATACCAGATTCACCACGTGAGCATTGTAGGTAAGTGGTTAGGGTAGTGAATTTGCAACTTTTCTTGACACGGGTTGGAATCTGGCTTAAATATAAAAGATGTCAACTTTTTTAAATATATTTTTTATACACACTAGAGCACCCGCATAATGAAAATTAAAATAAAATACAAATAAAAAATTATTTAAACTAGAAGTACAGAAAACTAACTTGGAAATTAACGGAGAGGTTCCGTGAATTTTACGGAAAGTACGTTTTTGAAAATCAATGTGTCCGAAATTTTACGGAGAGTTTACGTACACCTCTGGATAAATTTTTACCAGCACTTCTCCGTAAAATGAAGGAAATTTCTTTTATAAACAGTGAGTGCGTTATGTACACAATTGTGTACACTGGGTTTGGATTAGATATTTTGTAACAGTGTAAAATATTTTCCTAGGATTCACGTAAAATCAATTAATAAGAGACCATTTCCAATAGATATTTAAAGGGTGTTTCCAATCTGAATGGTTCACGAAGCATGGCCGTCACAATAATTACTATGGAAAAACATGCACCTAAGGGGGCCCACAGTGAAGTTGTGGTTAAACTACTCGCCTCCCATCTAGGCGAACCGGTTTCGAATCCAGCGGGTCGCTTCCGTGTTTTAGTATTTGGCAATCGTGCCACTGGTCAGCGGGTTTTTTTCAGGGATCTCCCGCCCCTCCCTATCATTCCGGCGCTGCTCCACACTCACCTCGCTTCACCCTCATCGACTCTCAAGACCTCGCTGTTAATGGGATAGTATCCATTCCATCATATATCTTTCTTACAAATCGTCATAATAAAAATTTATGGCCCGACATAAAAAAATTGAAGCTAGACATGACAATGAAGACTACTTAACAATTTATTTTTTTTTAATTCGTACGGTTTCAATGATACCTATATTTTCCCACGTGAGATAGGGCATTATTAAATAACCAGGTAATATCCGATTACGGTTAGAGATGTGAAACTGATCGCGTAGGCTAAGAAAAACAAGTTGAACTTCGAAATAACTGTGAGAAATGTTCCTTATGTCTGGACTAGCTGGGATTTTTGAAATATTGAATCCGAAAACTAAGCAGTGGTGGAACACGCGTAAATCCAAGATGGCGAAGTTACTTCCCACTTAAGTGCCTGTTACACACGATGCAAGTTGACTGGCTAACTTGTTTGCAAATGGCGTGCACGCAAGAGCTCGACGTGCCAGCGAGAAGACACTGTCCCATCATTCCTTCACCTTGAGCACGCCGTTTGTTTACATTTGCGTTTTATACGTTCATAGTAGTTCCCACACATTGATTTGCGAGTAAAAAAAAAAAAAAAACAGATTTGAATTCTGTATTAGCGATTTGTTAGGTTGGTGAAGTCTTTTGTGTGTCTTGGTCGAAAACGGTGATTGGCACGCTGCAACATACAAGTAAAGAGTCTACGTGATAAAGTGAGCGCTTTTGAAATTAACCTTAGAAAAAAAGCCACTGGCCCTGCCTGCAGGCATTTCATGGGTGCACTGAGTGACATTCGCCCAGCAAAGTTGGTAACGAAGGATGGAAAGTAGTTCCATATCTTAACGTCAAATAAAAAGTCTTAAGTAACCGTTTGTAATAACTTAAATTATTTCTTTCCCTTTCTGCTTTTTTTAGTGCACAGAAGTGTAAAAAGAGCAGATTTTGTTAAAAATTATTTCCTTTCTTAATAATTTCAGTTTCATTTGACCGACACATTAGTAAAGTGATGGGGCCCATGTCAAATGTTAATTTTATATAAGGCCGAGGAATACACAACGTGTATACAAACAAGTAGATCTTGTGCAAGGCTTTCAAAAGTGCTCATTTTACCGTGAACAGCTTATACTACTATAGACTGTTCATGTTAAAGTGAATACTTTTGAGGCCCTAGTTACGTTTCTCCTTTCAGCCATATTTAATTATTTAACTACATTTTAAAATAAATATTGCAGTATAGGTAATAAATAGAGTGCGTATTTTCCACAGCACTCGGAAGTTAATATCAAAGGCTAAAATAAAAGATATTTAATGACTATTATTCCAAATGAGAGGGCTTTCAAAAGTGCTCACTTTACCGTGAACTGCGTGTACAGTATGTACATGGAACTTGAACACAAGAAGGTGATCACCTTGTTCACAAAAGCTGTCCCGTCTGTATGGGGTTGACATAAACAACAGGGTAGAGGGCAAGTGAACCACTCGAGTAGCGTTCGTGACAGCGCAGTGGCGCCAACCTAACACCCGTGTCGGGCTGTTGGCGCGGGTAACGCCCCCCCCCCCCCTTTCCACGCGCCGGTCAATCCACGTGAACCCCCATCACCGCAGTTCTCGCAGCCTAGGCTCCTTCCAACGACGTCGTCGAGCGGAGATGAGGATCGCGAAATAAAAACCAGGACGGCCGCCATCCGTTGTTTACATTTGCATCCATTTCGAATAAATTACGTCTCGGCGGGTCAATTTCTTCGCTCCGTTCGTGCGATGAAGTAGTTAGCGGGGTGGGGGGCCGCGTGGCAGCGTGGCGCGCTGCGGTGGCCAACCGTAAATACAACAGCCTTCGTGACCCGCGGCGGAGCGAGACAGAAACCCGCCTGAAAATAGTACCCCCTCCCCTCGTCATGGGCCCTACTTCGCGCCTGATTAATACGAGCAGCAATTCTTACAGGCGACAAGCTGTGTCAGCCGACACTTGCGTCAACCCAGTTGATTACAATCTTGAAGTAAAATGAAGTAACTTCCATTGGTAGCGTTATCCCAAACCACGAACTGCGTCACAAAGTAAGAAATACAGCCACCAATAAAACTATATTTTAACTGAGTGATTCTTATTTTTGTCGCTTTCCTTGATACAACTTATAATTTTTAACTAAAGGCTGTTCACGATAAAGTGAGCACTGTAGAAACGAACCCCAGAGAAATGACACTGCCCCTGAATGCACATATTTTAATAGACGCAGTAAGTGACATTTCCTCAGGAAAGATGGTAATGATGGATGGAAAATAGTTCCATACCTTGAAGTCGAATAAAAAGTGTTAGCTAACCATTTGTGGGGACTTAAATTATTACTCTCTCTCTCTCTCTCTCTCTCTCTCTCTCTCCTCTCTCTCTCTCTCTCTCTCTCTCTCTCCTCTCTCTCTCTCTCTCTCTCTCTCTCTCTCTCCTCTCTCTCTCTCTCTCTCTCTCTCTCTCTCTCTCTCTCTCTCTCCTCTGTTCTGAGGATGTGGTACATGTCTACTTTTCTAATAATTTCACAGTTTCATGTTAATTTTCACACTAAGTGAAAGAATACACAACGTGCATACAAGTAGTTCTTAAGCAGGGCTTTCAGAAGTGCTCATTCTATCGGGAACCGCCTATATATACTCTATAGCGTATAATAGTCGTTTGTAAATGTAATCATAAAACTTTTCCAAAATATATAATTTTTATGGAAGCCCTGTTCAATAACTACTCCTAGGAAATGAATTACGCACTTGATGAAGTTTATATGTAACTTACGGTAAAGTTAGCAATTTTGAAGCCTTTTATTGCAGCCTTAAAAGTCAACTTTCGATTCGATGAAATATATAAACTGTTTCATTATTTACACTAGTTCCTTAAACAACGAGGCGGAATGATAAAGAAATGGCTGATAGGAAAAAGTAAATAATGTTATAAGATGGAAAGCGGTACGTGAATTTGACAGTGGCCTTGAGTTCCCAGTACTTTTACGCACTCGAGCCACAACGGCTTTATTAACTGGTCTGCTGCCACGTTGATAGTTATTTTTCCATTTCACATGGTTGGCTTTGTGCGGTCACAGTATGTATTCTAGATTATAACTGTCTAAAACGTTGTCCTGGGCATGTCAATATAAGTGTTGTCTAAAAAAAAAAAAAAGGCAAACCACATATTAGAGTACACGAAACTGAAGTCATACCACCGAGAAAAAAAAACTCATACCTCTACAAATGAATACAGCGTTTTTATAAATTAAAACAACTGCAGGCTAAGGAGTTTCTAGACATGTAGCCTCAAACGCATTATTTAATTATGAAATACCTAACATCATAACTTCGTCGTCAGACCACAGGCCTTGAAAGGGGTCGTTAGATAACTACCAAGTACAGACCTGCTTCCGATTGCTGTCGAGATAAAACTCGCCCTTCTTCCAGAAGAAAAATGATCCAATCGTTTCAGATGATGGCACGAGTGTGATGTCTGGGTGTGTGCTGATCTAACAACATAACAAAACAAACACCGCTGTTGGTCAGGTAACGGCAATTCAGGGGCAGGCGGCTGAATTACTTCGGGCAGCGTTGCAGGGCAAAGGGTGGCGGAAAAAAAAAAAAAAACAGGCATAAACGAAGCAGGTGTTTACAAATTACTGCATTAAATATTGACACTGAAATATCTAGGATCCCCGTCTGGCCCCGCGTCATTGGCGTAAGGAAAACTATAAATGTTCCAGGTTAAAAATCTTGACGTTTAAAGGTTTTTGCTCATTTATGTTGCCCGCTATTCCAGTTCAGATGCGGTGTGCACTAATTACTATAGGGACCATTATATTTCGGTGACAGGATAAACTCCACTGCCCTTGTACATAAACGAGCACATTCAATGGTTTTATTGGTCGCTGCCCGTTAAGTCGAATAACCTGGTTACCTGTTTGGCTTCATTAAAGATTGTCCAATCCGCCGCTGAAGTTACGTTATTGGCTCCAGATTCCCACGAGGCGTGCCAGACGCACTGTCGGGCCTATGGCAGAAATCTGTCAAACGCAAGGGGACGCGGTGGCTGAGCGGTTAACCTGCTCGCCTCGCACCAAGGCGATCCGGGTTCAATCCCCGGCCGTGCCACTCCGGATTTTCGCATGTGGGAATCGTGCCGGACGATGCCGTTCGTCAGCGGGTTTTCTAGGAGATCTCCCATTTCCCCCGCCCTTTCATTCCGGCGCTTGTCCATACTCATCTTCGCCCTCATCGGCTCTTAAGACCTCGCTGTTAAGATCAGTCAAATGCACAGTAACTTGGAGTTCAGTCTACCGCTAAATACCAAAGTTGGCAAAAGACTCTAAGAATTTGACCAATTGCAACTTGAGCATTCCGATCAATCATGAGGAAGTACTCGGTTAAAGGCTTTAATCATAAAGTCGTAGTATAACCGACTGGAGAGGAGGGCAGGTTTTACCGAGAAAACAGGCAGAAAGCCGTGTATGAAATCAAGAAAGAAGGCACAAAGTCTGAAGAGGATAAGGTGCCGTGCACAGCCTTAACTCAACCGAGTACTGATGCAGTGCGGGAGGATGGAGGGCGTGCCGGCCTTCGGGCCGTGAAACCTGCCGCTAAATAATTATGCAGGTCTCTAATTACAGTGTAATATCCCGTGGTTTGCACGCCAGTCTTGCGAAGCCTTAAAAAAAATATGATTCAGGAAACCAGTAGTCTCATCACAAACAAATGATGATCACGAAGGTACCGCCATACGCTTTTCTCATGCTGAAATGAGACGAATACCTTCACCGTTGGATAGCGTCCTGCGCATTGCAGCAGCGCGAAGAAAGGCTATTCTGCGCAGGTTCTCTCTTACCCACAACTACAGGCAATTCACGGTAAAGTGAGCACTTTTAAAGGCCCTGCTAGCCGGCATTAACCACTAATAAATATAATTAATAACAGCTTGACACATTAACTTTTGGTAGTGTTTGTTTGTCACAAGGAAATGTTTATATTAAAAAGTGATAGAAACATAGATAGCTGCCGAAAGGGCCTTAAAAAGTGCTCACTTTACCTTGAACACTATATAAGTGTTAATCAAATATCTTTCCCAAAAAAAAAAAACTTTTTTTTTTTTGTCAGGGAAAGCCACACTTCTCGGAGTCTTTTGACGTCACGTTACTGGTTTCCTAGTGCAACAAGGTTCTATGTCAATCTAAGCAGGACTTGAGTAGACGTCATTTGTTATAACGCAGGCTCCTCTTATACCCGGCCAAGCTGAATCCATCCTCAACAGTGTGACACGTTATCCACTACTGCTGCAGAGTCCTGCAGGGAATATCTGATGAACGGAGAGGACCAATAACTAGAGACTTGAAAAATTCGCGAGTTCAATCACCTGCAGCCTATACTCTACATCCCTATGTAAAATACGCCAATATCAACTGCACATTGGTTGTCCGCTGCGACAGAAGAAGGCGACAATTGGGCCTGCCTTCTCCAGGAGATGTCAAACATTGTGCGGACCAATGATTGCATGTTATTAACACGTGTTTAAAATTCTAGCTTTTCCTAAAATAAATCCGTGAATTTTTCAAGTCTCTACCAATGAAAGTCGAAATCAACGAATAATTCAAAGCGGTGTGGTGCTTCAACACGTGAACGGTTAGCCCGCTCGCCTCCCACCAAGGCAAACCGGGTTACATCACCGGCAGGATCACTTCCGGAATATTCGCAAGTGGGAATCGCGCCGGACGATGCCGCTGGTCGGCGGGTTTTCTCGGGGATCTCCCGTTTCCCCTCGCCCTTGCATTCCGGCACGGCTCCGTTCTCACCTCACTTCACCCTCATCAGCTATCAAGACCTCAGTGTTAAGACCCGCCCGCATCTCTTCACTCAATCATTCCCTGTTAACATGCCCTTTGACTTGTGTACGCTGTTCGCGGTAAAGTGAGCACTTTTGAAGCCTTAGTTATCTTTTCCTTTCAGCCAATTTTTATCCTTTAACCAACTTTAAAAAATAAATACTGCTACGTAAGTAATAAACACAGTGTGTACATTTCACCACACTCGGGAGTTAATGCCTAAGGCTAGAATGAAATGTATTTATTGACTATTATTCCAAATGAGAGTGCTTTCGAAAGTGCTCACTTTACGGTGAATAGCCTATACCATGTTAATTTGCCCAGGATTCGAAGATACGTCGCTAGTCAGAACGCATTCCTCCTGTTGAGTCTAGCCATCAAGAGCACCACACTTTCTCACACAGGACTTACCGTATGAATGGAGAGGACCAACGACACGACCGAAATCAAGTGCATCATTTAATGAGGTCCAGTGTGTGTCACCGAAATCTAATGCAGGAAGATAAGATGCCCGAGCACTGCGGGGGCAAAGTCGCGACAGCCCGCCTGGCAGAATGGCTCCCCGATAGCCTTCGCCGAGAACGATTATCTGCAACGTGCGCCGCGAACTGGAGCAACGTCACAGAGGTGGAACGTGGCGAATCCGGACCACTCCGCGTGATTTATCGTTCCTCGAGAGGAGTTGGTTGGCCCCTTAGAAAGAACGGGCGCTACATGCTCTTATCGCAGACTCCAACCCCCACCCCCTAAAAAAAAGAAAAAAAAAGGAATTACTCGAATCGATCTGTATATGCCATTCAAGGTTATTGCGCGTTTATCTGAAGCCTTGCTCGAGTTCTACTACCAGGGATATTCCTCCGCCTCGTGCAAACAAAGCAGGGTGAAGTCTAGAAAATCACACCAAAGAAACCGCGCACTGCATTCGTGCGCACTCGGTGTATTTCTTACGAGGCATATACCAGAATTTTAATTCAACCAAAAAATTGCTACTTTTATGTTAATACAAGTATGAAACACTGGTGATACATTACATATATAGAGAACAACAAAAAAATGTCATATATGGTGTGATTTATCAAAGGTTCGATTCAAAAAGTGTGAAGAAATCGCGAATAGACTGTAAAAACTATTCAAAGTTTTTGTCGGACTTTTTGTAGCATTTTCATTAAACGATTTTCAATATAAAATAATGATCCAAAACCACTAAGACTCCAGTTCAAACAAGCCGCATGCACAAGTGTATACACCTCTATACCTCCGCCTTATGTAAAATTAGCATTGTCATAGGCCTCATCACTTTATCCATGCGTCGGTCAAGTGAAACTCTGAAATTATTTAGAAAGTAAATATTTTACTAATCTACTCATTTTTAAACTTTGATGCTTTTACAAAAACCGAAAAAAAGAAAGAAATTATTTTAAGTTATCGTATATTGTTACGTAAAACTTTTTATTCGACGTTAAGATCTGAAACTACTTTCCATCCATCGTTACCAACTTTGCTGGGCGAATGTCGCTCAGTGCGCCCATCATAACATATGCATGCAGGGTCAGGGACTTTTTTAAAAGGTTCATTTCTAAAATGCTCACTTTATCGTGAACAGCCTAGGAAGTCGTATTTAGGTAATAATACTAGTTATGCTAAAAATCTGGCAAAATCAATGCAGTATAGAGGTAATTTCGGAATTTTCTTTCGAAATATAAATAAGTTATAAATACCAAGAGGCAAACATGACATGGGGAGGTACTCCTTAATACTTGGAGCAGACGGAATTCACGCGGCAAAACAAACAATAGTCCTGAACCAATAAGGTGTTTGAATTCTGTGCTGCTTCAACATAAAGTCATAAATTTGATCTATGTCCCAGGGCGTCCACTGAAATGTCATTTTGGATATCCCTGACTTTTCTCTTCTCTCGAGGCAGATGACCATTGATCCTGACCTGTCTTCAGAACCGAAACCTTCAAATACATTATCTTTCCAACGCTGACAGAACTAATGTGCTATTAGCGAAGTAGAATTAAATTACACCGCACAGGCCAAGCAAATATGGCTAACATTTTATTCAGACCATGAATATTTCTCGCAATACACGCTATAGAATTCACACGAGTGCCCATTACGAACGCACAAATACTGTATGTTGTACACATACGCCCCACGCCACTTGGCAAAGATGTATTCTTGATAGTTCACTACATTAAAAATTGAAAATTCTAAAATTCCATACGCCCTGTATTCACACAGCTAACAACATTTGCAGAGCAGAAATTATTTACATTTCCTGTGGCCCAGGTTTACCTGACTTTTCCCTGTCACGTGGAATCTCCCTAACTTTTTTCCCTGCAGGTGGATACTCTTGTTTTATTCATATCGAACTTAAGTTCATCATCCTCATCATAACATCATTAATATTGGAAGATCCGAGTAGAAGGGATAGTTTTACTCCAAAAGCGTTGGAAAAGAAACGAAGAAGTACCACTTATTCGACTGTCTCGTTCAAGAGAAGAGCTACGTGGGGAACCAGATACTGTCGTAGGTGGAATTCCACTGCGCGTGGAAAAGGGGAGAAAACCCAGTGACAAGCCCGCACTACAGCCACTAAATCACGGGCGCCCGAGACTAAAGCCGGACAGCCATACACGAACAATAGAGGCGAGGATGGCGGATAAAAAAAGTCCAGTGGCACGACGTGTCACTGGTATATATTTTCGGCAATAATTCTTCCAAGTATTGTTACTGTATTGTGTCGGACATTTTCCACTTCCAATGCATTTTGACGTGTCGGAGTTTTGTTTACGCTGCTGCACTATAGGCAATACCTCGGTAAAAATCTCTAGGGAGAAAATATATTTTAGTTTCCACTCGTACTCCGCTGGGGAAATAAAATGCATTTGTGCGACGTTTGTGTTGTTTTGCTAAAACGTCAAAACTTGAGGTTTTATTCAGAAATAATCACGTTATTCGTTATTACGGTGGGTTTACAACCTAAAAATTAATACGCGACTTAGATATTATACAATATTATAATGAGAGCTTAAGCAACGAAAATGCGATGTTTTATTTCCTAGTTTAATAAAGAAGTGAAAACGTAGTGTGCGATTTTGCAAAACGCAAGTTCCTTAAAAATTGCTGATGGTGGATAAGTCCACAAATTAATAAAATTATCGCATATTGTTACGTAACACTTTTTATTAAATTCGCAATAACAATGACACTCGTCTGGAATACGGGAATAAGCCAGTCTTGAGGAATGACGTGACTAAATTCTTTCAGGTTAGGTTAGGCTTCGCTGGCATCTGAAAGCAAAAAAAAAAAGTCTACAGCAAGTTTTCATTGGCTGGAAATAGGAATAATTATTCGTATGGCGAACTGAAAATGCGCCATTAATGCCTACTGGATATCGAATTTTAGTAAAAATCAGATCGAGTATGCACTTAACCAGTGTTTAATATTCATAATTCATTACAAAAACAAGGAAAATATTTTCGTAGCATTAGCTGCCGTACTGAAGGATAAATTGATCGGCGAAAGGTCTGACGCTGAATGATACAAACAACGGCCTGTTAATAGGCAGAAGAAACTATACTGACTCTTGCTGACTACAGCCGTCAACAATGACTGCAAACAGTAAGCTTTTTTCCCCCCTGAAGAAATGTTGGGGCCACCTGTTTTCCGCTCAAAGATTCATGTGCGAGGTTTTAAGTGCACTTTTGCAACCTTCCTTTGGTTACTGGTCGCGTGCTTTCGCGAGAAGGCGTTTTGTTACCTGACTGGGCCGATCAGAATTAAGTTACTTCAACAATGAGTGAACCCGTTTTTCGCGTGCAGACGTTGTGCCTGAATAGCCTTAAAATAAACTGCTATCACCCAGTCACGAAAATGGCTCGGAAATAAAACACTCTGGGGTAGAAATAGTCACGGAATATTTTCTCGAAAAAGAGGAGCCTCTCCCCTTGCAGAATAGGTACGTGTACAAAAGTGAAATGGCGTGGGGGATTCATTCGGTTTGTACGTACCCGTTCTCTGGTTGGCGAGGCCTCGTGTCTCATTGGCTACTGCGTGCTGCAAACACGCTACTCGCCTCCTGCACAGGAGAAACGGGTTCGATTCCCGACATAGTCGCTCCCGGATTTTCGCACGTGGGAATCATGCCGGGCGATGCCGTTGATCCAGGGGGGGGGGGGCTTTCCCGTTTCTTCCTACCTTGCATTCCAGCGCTGCTCCATACTGACCTCGCTTCATCCTCATCGGCTCTTAAGACCCCGATATTATCGCATCCAGGTCTGCACATATTTACTATAATTAAAGACAAGTTACAAGTGAATCACCTGCATACATCACTACAGGAACGTCTATTCTGTTGGTTTCTGTATTCCCACTTACCACTCTTCTATTGGTCCACATCACACTGGGCGTGCTTACTGTGCTCTACAACGTTCACCATTGGCTGGTCATCAGCCACTGGGGTCGCAGAGCTAACTGTGCTCCAATCAAATGTCTCTAACTAAACTGGCGTTGCTCTAACTTCACTCGAGCGTAGTCCAGAATGTGTTAAGGGCCGGCCAGATCTCTCCACTACACTCTTTTCCACTTAGAAATTCAGAGGTGAAACGGTAGCTTATTATATCGCCAACTCCAGCCGCACACGGCAGCGATACAAAATGTTATAATTCTGTTGCCCCACCTGGAAACCAAACTCTCCCCAGACGGCAGCCCAACCAACCGCATCACGCGGTATAGCCAATCACTGCACGAGGCTCCGTTCCCAAACCCACGTGCGGCCAATCAGCGAAGAGATACGCGTACTTCAAAGAAACCGCCACGTCATTACGCCACTGTGTCGGGAGAATCCACTGCCGATGCACGAAGGGGTGCGGCGTTTTTCTGTTCAGTAGCGACAGCGGCCGAGTGCGGTTGGGCGAGGTCTGCTCCGAGTGTGTGTATTACCTGTTAGAAAAAATAGACGTGCAGCGTGGCATTGCAGAGCGATGTTATCAGTTTGGTATGTACGGCGACAGCTGTCACGTGGTCCCCCCTCCCTCTCAAAGGCGAGCGTTCGGGCGAGCCCTCCTCTACCTTCCCTCTCTGCAGACACATCAATAATACAGATACACACAAGCACAAGTACACTGAAGAAACGACACTGGCACTATACAACACCTACACAGACAACATTACACTGACACCAACACAAACATAAAACAAACGACGGACACCTCACAAAACGACAACAGCCGGCCCCTCTGTCTCCGGAGAGGATGGCGGTGTGAGGGTTCAAGGATGGTGGCAGAGGAATTTTAAGTTTTAGCATTTTAAAATTATAACATAACCTTTTTCTTTTAAACATTAACAAAATTATTCTAAGACTCCTTTTTAAAATTGAACTTGTTTTTAAATGTTACAACGCGACAAATTTTATGTTTCGTCTATTTTATAAACTTATTTCTAATTCACGTAACTGAGACTAATTATGGCCATCGGCTAGGTACTGGTGCCATTTTAATATGTTCAGTTCTGTTCTCTGCAAGCTGTGTGAAGATTAATTTTCTCATTTGAACCAGGGATGGGTCGTCACAGCTGTATTCTGAACCTGTTCCAAACTGATAGAGATAGAGACTTGTATCTGATACTTACCAGTATCTCGTGTGTAGTCTTGTCCATGGATGCTGTCAGGTATACGATATCAGGTACGCGCGTGATAAAGTCCGTGTTTTCAGTTGGGTGTGTGGTATCTGTTACCAGTGAAATAATTACGGATAAGGAGATTAAGAATTCATTTGAGCAAAAATTTCTCAGAGAGGATAATGAACTTGCCATATGTAAATCCTTTTAACGAAAACTGAGTTAACGAAACCGCTCAGGTACAGTCGCCAAATCCAAGCCAATAAATTGTATTTCATCTTAACCGCTCATTAAAAATATAATTATAAATTGTATCATCGTTACATGGAATAGCAGACGCAACACGCTGGCGATTGTTAAATTGATACTAAATGTATCTGATACTTCGGGCAGTGTACTTGTTTACCATACTTGATACATGTGGGTACCAGATACACAGTAACAGGTCGATTCCATATGACCCACATCTAAATTGAACTTTACTATGGGATATTCACGGTAAAGTGAGAACTTTTTGATGCCCTCTCATTTAGAATAAACGTCAATAAATATATTATATTGTAGCCTTAGATGTTAACTCTCCAGTCGGGTGTTTATTACTTAGATGGCAATAATATATTTTTTTTTGATAAAGCGGTGTAAAGTAAAAAAAATAATATATAGCAATTTATTTGTTATGAAAATTGTTATTTTACATTTCATAGAAAAATTACGGTTTCCACGGGAGGGCAAGTGTCCCCCCCCCCCCCAACGGTCAAGATCTCTCCTGCTGAAGCCCATGACTCTTACGTATATAAAGGTTTCCTGAAAAGTTTTAAAGACAGATAATAGGTTAACACGGAGACTGACGTATGCACGCATGGTTTACCTCGTGCTAGTCTCTTAAAATACCACGCCTTTACGTAAGCATTACTTACTTTTTTTTACGTTTTTAAACTCTAATTATTGCGGCAAATATTATATAACAAAACTAAACTGCTGGTACAAATCTATCTTCAAATTCACCCAATGAAAGGTGCGAAACTTCCAGTATTATTTTCTTACATATTACGCGCAAAATATACAGTGGTCAATTTAGATTGCATCAACTTCATATGCCACCTTCCCAGCATTTTTTTACAATCCAAGCAGGTACGATTTAACTTAAAAACACTAACATATCACAAAAAAAAAAATCGTACACACGATCGTGTATTCTCCTGTGAAGAAGTTTTTCAGAAATTACCATGATTACTCATCCGAACACTTCAACGGTGTTAAATTCTCAGCTAAATCTCTGTGTGGTCAGGTGCAAAAAATTAAATAACAAACTGTGTCTAAAACCGTCTAAATATCTCGTAGCTGGAAGAACTATCACTATTAAATCAAAGTATCTCTCGGCGACAAGTTACTAATCGCTGATTGAGGAACGGCGTTCCGACACATGTTACTTGAGAGTGACCCCATTTTGTTGGCTTGTGCGGGAGCAGTTTGCGGTTTAAGGTCCCCGCCTAGCTGGCACTTGAAGTGCATTGCTAAGCGCTTGAAATACACGATTCTTTTTTTTTTACGAAACTACGAAACGCGCGTCTTCAGACGAGGGCTGTTGATAGCTTTCAAGACGTCACGTAGATTAGAAATACCCACTCAAAAACGTTTTTTTTTTTTTTTCAAATCACTTATCTCAAAATATACGCTTCAGATCTACACAAATCTACTCAAGGGCCCTGTGCTGAACCTTCCTACACACTTTCCGCCAATAAAATAGTAGGGTCACTGCTGAGAGTCCCGTGTACAAGCAGTGCGACTGAACACTGCGCGCCAGTTGAGAGCCTTGCGCTTAGAGGCGATGACGCACTTGATGGCCATCGCAGTGTCGGCCTTATTGCTCCCGCGCTTCTCGGCCTCAAACGCAGAAAATAGAAAAAAAAATCAATCTAGGCGGGAACCTAATGAGGCTGTTCAGGAGCCACGGTGGCTGAGCGGTTAGTCTGCTCGCCTCCCACCAAGGCGAGATCCGGGTACAATCCCCGGCCGGGTAACTCCAGGATTTTCGCATGTGGGAATCGTGCCGGACGATGCCGTTGGTCGGCGGGTTTTCTCGGGGATCTCCCGCTTCCCCCCTCGTCATTTCATTCCGGCACTGCTCCATACTCGTCTCAATCACCCTCATCGGCTCTCAAGACCACGATGTTAAGAGCCGTCCGAACCTCTTCACTGACTCATGGAACCACATAGTTTTTTTATGAAATAGTTATTTGCGCGAATACACGTATCTCGGTAAATAAATGTTATGCAAATACGACTTTTTGTCAGAAAAGATAAAAAAAAATTATCTATGCCTCTATTTCTTTTACTTTCGTCACTTTAAGTGTATTCACGGAGAAAAAAACCCCGTGAAAAAGGTCAAATATTGCATTTTTAAACATTGTCTATGCAATTTCCTGAAGCGGTAAGATAAATGTACTGCCATACGGGCGTAGTTTAATATGTAGGTTTTCACCGCACGTGATCAAGTGCCACTGTTACAGATCTAATTTTCACAGTACAGCGTTACGACGGAACACTGCACGCCCTGCGCGTAGGAGCGACGAGGCGCTAGAAGTACGTGCTAGTGTCGCCCGTATCGCTCCCTCCCTCCTTTAACTTGGACGCTGGGTTCCCACGGGGGTTAACCCCACTCTTAAGCGACTGCTTTTACCCTCTGTATGCTTACCTCGTCTGTGATAGTTACGAGAAATTCACTTCCCAGCTAGCGAGCAACATCCCCATCGTGGAAGGGTCCGGAGAGAATCGCGCCCGACGGAGACTCCAGTTACCGGAAGCACCTCCAGGAGCAAGAACTTTAATGGCGGGTGCGATCACAGGTCTCGTGATGACAAAGCGAAGCAGGAGGGAAAATTTTCCAGGACGCCGGCGGGCCTGACGGTAAGCCTCCAATCAGGCCGCGGGGAAGGGGCCTTGACTTCTGCAGCTACCATTACCGCACTGCATCATTATCCCCGGCGACCCTGTGGTCGGCTATGTAAAACCTCTGCACCGATCGCCTGGCTCCCGTGTGGAACCGAGAGGCAGGAACGGCGCCGACCACAACGCATTTCATCTGGCCGGCCGCCGCTAACAAAGAAACTTGATTTATGTCGGTCTACCGTTGCCGAGCACGGCGCATAAATCTGTTCGGATTTACCTCCGCAAACTCGCACTGCACCCTGGAATACCATCTCACCGATCGTAATTCACGAAAGCCAACGATGTGTTTCACAAAGGTTGCGAGTATTGTGAGGTGATTTAAATAGTAAATAGTTTCTTGGCCCATTCAGACACAGCGTTCGTACGCAATTGTGCACGCGCAGGTAATTTCTGGTCTGTACTGCACACTGCGAATATCAATGATCTTACCTGCGGGTAAATGATTCGCAAACCGTCTTATAGGCTGTTCGCGATAAAGTGAGCATTTTTAAGGCCCTCCCAACAGGCATGTCTTCTTTCAGCCTCAGGCATTAAATTTTGATGGTGGTGAAATGTATACATATTGCAATGTTTATATTAAAAAGCAGCAGGAAGTTGGAAATTGGACGAAATAAGGGCCTTAAAAAGTGCTCACTTTACCGTGAACAGCCTATACTGGCCTGGATCATAATTGGTTTCGTTTAACTGTAGCCGAACATATAACCTACAGCGCATTAGCTGTGACGAGAAACAAGTGTTGTGTCGAGATAAGAACAGCGCGCGTCATACAGTTTAAGGTTTGCAGCACCTGACACCGTAAATGAAAGTTGGTCTGAAACGATTCAATTCGCTCTAATCCTGGATGCCAAAGGATGTCTAAACCGGAGCATTTTTCTGATTGTCATTTGTATGGGTAATGACTTTTTTTTTGCTACAATGCTAAAGTGAAAATAATTACGTCAATATTTTTGTTTTTAAAACAAAGGAACTAGAATATATCTGAAAAATTATAATCTGGCAAGAAATACGATACTTCAACAGGACTTGAGAAATGTTGGAAGTAATAGTGACAAAACAGTCGCGTGTCCTTCGACGACTGGTAGCTCAAGGCTCCGGCAAAGGGTCTAGCGTCTAAAGCTGGAGTCACAATACTCCGACGACTGGTAGCTCAAGGCTCCGGCAAAGGGTCTAGCGTCTAAAGCTGGAGTCACAATACTCCGACGACTGGTAGCTCAAGGCTCCGGCAAAGGGTCTAGCGTCTAAAGCTGGAGTCACAATACTCCGACGACTGGTAGCTCAAGGCTCCGGCAAAGGGTCTAGCGTCTAAAGCGGGAGTCACAATACTCCGACGACTGGTAGCTCAAGGCTCCGGCAAAGGGTCTAGCGTCTAAAGCGGGAGTCACAATACTCCGACGACTGGTAGCTCAAGGCTCCGGCAAAGGGTCTAGCGTCTAAAGCTGGTCACAATACTCCGACGAATACTACACGACAACCCCGACACGACGAAATCTTGAGTAGTAGCCGATGAATAGCAAGGTCACTGTATTGTCAGTCCGACCGAGTCGCAGACAGCCCGAGAAAAGTAGGTGCTAGATCTACTTTCCATCGTGTCGGACTCGTCGGGGCGCGCAGAAATTGTAAATACAACATTATAAAACGAGATTTTATTATGTATTTCCCTACTGTAGTAAATAATAAACTAACTTCCGCCAAAATAATGTTTCTGTTTGTTTCTAATTACTTTTTAACTCTTATAAATTCAGATATCCTCAAAAGGAAAATATTCATTCACTCTTAAAAAGTAAATGTTGGTTATTATAAGTATAACTTGCCGTTTTAGAATTTTTCAACATCCAATTAACATACCTGCCGCCCAGATCTCGTCGGGTAATTGTGAACACTGAATAGAATTTAATATGAAATTCCGTCGACCTCCGACGTCATATCCGTCTGGCGCGTCGTGTTCGTCGGGGTATTGTGACTTCAACTTTTAATTGACTGCCTCGTACTGCGAAATATTCCCTGTACGCTAGGCCACCCACATGGCAGGTAAGTTGGCACGCTGCGAAATTACTGGGTTCCCGACATGTTTGCCCGCCAGAAGCCCCCCCCCCCCCCCCCCCGAATTGGCACACATTTTTTAAAAACCATATTATCAAAATGCCTATCATTATATTTATATATTTGTTATTACCCGTATGACATTTTTTTACACTCTATATTAAAATGGAAATCATATTTATTTATTACTAACCACACATCAGATTAAATCAGCGTGAACAATGTACTACTAGTGACAATACTAATACTAATCAGCCCCCCAACCCCCACCCACCTCCTCGCCAGACCCCTTAGAAAAAATTCTGGATACGCCCCTGCTCGGGTCAGCACTCCGTTTCGTTGTAGACGATTAGCTAGCTGTATACTTTGCTCTCGGCTGCAGTAAAATGACCCAGTCGTAATAACCCAGAGTCCTAGACCATTAACACGATTAACAAATCAGTCAAGAGATTCGCTGTGCGCAGTTCAGACTGCATACCAAAGATTACCTTCAAGCGCGTAACAAATCGTGAAATTACTATAGCCAGGCAAATGGTCTGTTTCCGGAGCCTCGCACAGCAGGGAAAACGCCACGCCATCTTGTCTCCAGACGGCAATTAGGGCGAGTGCTTGCCGACGTAGAAGGGCGTGGAGCATAGAATAAAGAAGGGGTAGACATCTTATTCGTCTTCTGCGCATGTAAAGGCTATTCAAGTTAAAGTGAGCACTATTGAAATCAACTTTAGAAAAAAGTCACTGTTCCTACCTGCATATATTTTAACGGGCGCACTGGGTGACATGCGCCCACTGTAAAGTTGGTTAACGATGGACGGAAACTAGTTCCACATCTCAATTTCCAATAAAACGTGTTAGGTAACCATTTGTTATAACTTATATTATTTCTTTCGCTTTATGTTTTTTAATGGACCAAAGTGTAAAAATAATTTCAGTTTCACTAGAACAATGCATGAATAAAGCGAAAAGGCAGATGACATGTTAATTTTACATAAGGCGGAAGAACACACAACGTGGATACAAGCAGATCTAAAGCAGGGCTTTCAAAAGTGCTCATTTTACCGTGAACAGCCTACACCCAACATTCACCTACCCCAATCCTACACAACGGTCGAAGTCACATGGTCAACAATGATGAACGTGTTTGTTTACATCTTAAATTTGAAATGACTAGCAGTATTATATTTAAAAAAAATACTTTTGCCACTTTGAATTCAATCAAACTGCATTAGCAACCGGTTAGAATAAGTATACAAACATTTCTAACCTCAAACCCAAACCACGCCGTTTTCGCTCAACGTGTTGGCAGAGAGAAGAAGTTCGATGTCGGGACACGGGGATTGGTTTATGCGCAGCCAGCGAGATTGGTCCTCTTAGTGTATGGCGTGGAGGGATAAGCAGCCAGCGCAGGTGGGGGATGGCGTGCTGTGAGGTTGGCAGCAGTGGCTCGTGACTCAGCACCGCCCACCGCCCGCGGCCACAGCTCACCTTGAACTCTCTCTCTCTCTCTCTCTCCCTCTCCACGGCCAACAAAGAGAGGACGGCGTCGGGGGAATGGAGGCCCTAGGCCAGACGTACACATACTACGACGCTCGTGAGCGCGTGTGTACTACCATTACTATGCGCGGGACGTCCCCCCTCCCCCCTCGCAAGGGCCCTGGACAAACATCCACAACTCCGTCATGCGCTCGTCGAACCTGGCACTTGCCCGATTGCCAAAGGATAAAAAAATACGTTACGTTGAATGAGGACTGCGAAGCATCGCACACCAGTTATAGGTCAGCCATTGAAGGGGGGGGGGGGGGGGGCGCAATTTTGACTGCGTTTTACCGCGTCTCATAACTTCCGCGTAGTATAACTTTTGACTAGCAGAAGTTACGACACCAGTTTTAAGTTCCAATCGACAGCTCTCGTCAAGATCAATCGATTGCGTCTGTAAAAACATTTATGTGGCGTGGGTTATGGTGAAATTGCATGAGTTTAAATATAAAAAAATTAAGAAAACTTTACACAGTGTCGGCCTATACTCGTCAAAAAGCTAAGTCGAAGTACAGAAATGGTATAAGGTTGTAAAGAGATTCGCAAAAGCAATCCAGTGATACCCGGGAACGTAAAATAAACACCAAGGCGTCCGAGCGCGTCAATGTAGACGTATTCGCACGCATAACAAACGGTCGTGTCCCCAAACACAGCCAAACCTAGTGATGGGACCAGTTCCGACGTAGCTCGGTATAGTCCATTTACGGTTAAGTCAGCCTTTCCTGAAGCCCTGCTAAAGTTCTACTTACAGGATATTCCTCCGCCTCATGACAACAAAGCCTAACTGAATATAGAAAATTACACCAAACGGATAGCTCACCCCGTGCTTGCGCTCATCTTTAATAATATTCTGCATGAGAACTATTTAAATTGTGTATCGCAACGTCCCTAGACTGCCGCTCCTAGAGTCGGCCTGTTTTCTGGTCACTACTTCCCCTCCTCAAACACACCTCACCACCCATTCCCTTCTCATCCCCCTCCCGCCCCGTGGCTGAAGCTCGAGCCGTCAACCAGTCTAGCTGGTCGACGGGCAGGCTGCTGGTCAAGGCCAGCCGCCGCGGGCAATCAGGTGCGTTGCCTCCTGCTCCGACCGACTTCATCTTGATTTTTTTTTTTTTTTTCCTTTATTACTCCTCTTGTTGGAGGCGCTCCTTTCTACGTCTCCGTTGATGACGATGTTTTTCCATTTTACGTAGCGCGGTCGAGTAGGAGAGAGCAGCGACCACGTCTTTCCGACCTCTTGTGACTCACACCAAAGATTATTTCCAGCCGACAAATCCTCTCGCACCAACATACTGAAAGACGTCGCTGAATGATATTCCGGTTGTAGTAAATACAAAAATACGGGCGCCCAGACTAACAGCAGCCTTCTGACACTCGTAAACATCGGAGTCGGACCCCTTGGAAATCTCCCAGCCCAAAATGAAACAAAAGCACTATCATCATAATTGTTAACCCATTTCATCACTCCTAATTTTTGTACTAAAGTTCCCTTGGCAGTGGTTTCTCATCATAAGTTAAAGTTAATATATCAAATTTTATAATTACTGTTCTAATACAGTAGATAGGTTAAATAATTATTAAAGGCTACATTATGTACTTCCTTCTAAATTAACCCCCCCCCTCCTCAAAAATTAATATAATTGGATTTCGTGACTTTTGATTGGGATGAATGTAAAAGAACCGGGGGGGGGGGGTGGATTAAAAAGATGTCCAAAGATCCCCTTTTGGATTACTACCAGATAAAATAATCGAATAATGTTAAATATGAAGTCAATATCATTTTGTTTTAAATATATAACAGAGATCAGTTATGGTCAATAGCCTGGCACTGATAAAATTTAATTTTGTCCTGTGCTATATGACATCTCTAGTAGTGCGCAATTTACGCTATTTTTCATAAAAATGCCATCACAACTGGCTTTTCATTCCGATAGCACGTGTTTATACACACGCAAAGTAGTATTGATTTGCAATTCAACATCATAAGTTCATTAGCAGTAAGTAGGTCCTACTGAGGAAAGGAAAATATTGTCGCCAGCGTAACATACATCATTGCATCCGCCCCGATATACACCATTCACGGTAAAGTGAGCAATTTTTAAGGCTCTTCCAGCATGCATGAACCACTAGTAAATATATTTTATTGCAACCTCAGATGTTAACTATTGCGAGTGGTGAAATGTATACACACTGTGTATTAGTCTCATTGCATTGCTTATAATAACAAGTGGGGGAAATATAAAAATTGACTGAAAGGGGAATTTTAGCAGGGCCTTAAAAAGTGCTCACTTTACCGTGAATCTCAATAGCACACGGTCCTACTGCAGCTCCTGTCGTTCGAATATGTCCCGTGCATTCTCACTGGATGACAATATTCCGCGATACGGCGGGCCGGAGCAGTAGCGGATCGTACTCGTCCAATACGACGGCACCTGCCGAAGCGGCTGACTGTGGTCTGGCATTGTCTTGATTATTGCTCGAGGAACGCACTGCACGAGCGGAAGCCATAATCGTTCTTACGAGTGTCGGTGCGCTGCTAATGGCTGTACCGACGAGTATTGGATGTAATTAGCTTTCATATCCGACAGCACACCGTGACTTAATGCTTTGATTGGTGTGTGGGTTTGCCTGGCAAGGCGGCACACACGGAGCTTCCTACTCGGTTGTCCGGCGAATAAGGATGGAGCCGCGGTGACTGAGGCGTTTTTAAAATTTATTTCACTAACCCTACTTAGCAGTACAGTCATCCAAGGGTGTTCAATTCTATAATGACTATTACAAGTTAACAAACAGTATATAAGTTATATAAATTCACCTTTTTTTTTTTGTGGGAGGGCGGCTGTTCGTCTAGGCGCCCGTAATTTAAGCCACAATTTCTATTTCTATTCAAAAGCATCATTCATGAATCATGAATGCCTAATAGAATGTTCGCCTCCCACTAAGGCAAACCGGGTGACTCCGGGCTTTCTCGGGATCTTCCGTTTCGCCCTCCTTTACATTCCGGCGCTTTCGCATTTTCCCCTCGTTTCACACTCATCGGCTCTCAAAACCTCGTTGTTAAACTCCCCCCCCCCCTCCAAATCTTTCAACCAATAAATTAAGTACGTTTATTCCGAAAACGCCATTTTAATGCCTCTCATTACGTCATCGTCACGTAAGTTATGTCATATAAGTCATGGTTGCATGTAAGATTCTAGGTTTAATTTAATTCATATCGTAAGGAGTCTCAACATACTTTTCTTTATCCATTCCGAGGTTGCAGCAGAAATAAACATTGCTAGTTCAGAGTATGCATGCGCAAAAAAAAATAGTACAAATTGTAATTTTAAGGTTGAGTGCAGTAATTTCACTAATTGGTCGATCATTTTACAGTTCTATAATATTAAAATACTTTGTGCGCCTGTAACAGTATGTGTAATTCCTGCTGGGGAATATTTTAATCTTTTGTTTCGTTACGGGTTAAAAACGCGCCAAGTTACCAGTGCTGCGCCACAAAAATTTCGTAAAAAGGGGAAATGAAAAGAATTTAAGAAGCAGACAGAAAAGAGTGATCATTGGATTGATTCATTAAAAAATCTCATTAAAATACGCAACTAAATAAAAAAAATACTGATTTTGTAATGTGAAAGCAATGCAGGGGTGATTTTAAGGGCCTACGTGTGTTTATGGTTGGCGACACATTCCATACCTTGCAAGCAGTCGCCTTGGGATAGACGAGAGAACATACATCATGCAACACAGAACAGGTGTTCACAAGCCCGCCAAAATTGAAACACATCATAAAAATTATTTGTCTCGTGATAACCTAATGTAATAGTAATCTGCACAAGTCTTGACTTTTTTGCGAATTACCGACGGAAGAAGCTGGTCAGTATGAAGAATGAGAAAAGCGAGGCAAGGTGAGTGTGAAAACGAGACGTAATTAAGTGGTGGAGAAAACGGGAGCACCCTGGGAAAACACATACTGCCATCGGCGAAAAATCTGGAGTCGGATCAGGGCGGAGATCTGGCTTGGATCGCTGCGATGGGAAATAGGCGGACGACCAGAGAGTACTATACGTTATACACGACGCTGGACTCGAACCCGAGATGACCTCCCGACCTGCAGGCGGGCACTCTTTTGACCCCGCTACAACGGAGGCGTTAGGGCGCCCGAACCCCCCAGTCTACTCACTCCCTTCCACCCGGCCTCACTTCATTAACTTTCCAGGTCGCGGCTGTTCATCAAAGGAAACACGTACTCAATCACGGCCGATTAGTCCAGGGACCGGAGAGAGAAATAGGAGAATCGGAGAACGATAAAAAAAAAAAAAAAAAGGAAGGAAGAAGAGGAGCAGGACAGAGGGCAAACAAAAAGTAGTGCAGCTATATTTACCAGAGCCCAGTTTTGTATCCTCGTTAACCAAGACGCGATTGCTCTTTCTTCGGATCTTCCTCCCTGAGGCCAACCGATACTCCTTCCCCACTCTCAAACCTTTTCACCCCTCTCGGCTTTTTTTCCTTCATCGAGACGATTACTACCACGGGGACCACCTCGACGTGAACAATCGAGCTCCGAGGAGCGAATCGTGACGATTCGAGATAGCTCGATCGGGGAACCGCGCCCGGTAGCAACCGAGTGATGGTTCGTCGGCTGGGCGTCGGGAGATGTGGGGGAGGCAATCTCTTAGCGAGGCCATTGTAGTCGACGCTGGGCGAAGATTGGCCTCAATGGGGCGCGATTAGATGAACGGAGACCTGCCATAGTTGGAGAAGGAGGATTTGATTTCGAGAGGGGGGAGGGATGGAGCTCGCGCTCTGCAGATGACACGTGCGGATCGCGAACCTCGCCCCTTTCCTATCCATTATCCTCAAAATTTTTCAAAAAAAAAAAAAAAAAAAAAAAAAAAAAACAATAATGCGATTACCGCCCGTGGATCGCAAGCGTCTGTGTCTCCTTCTTCGCCATCTTTCGCCCCCCCCCCCCACGCGATAACAGTTCAAAAGGGACGTTTGTCTAGTACGTGCAGTTTTTTTCCCCCTGTCCAACTCCTTCACCGACCACGCTGAAAAACGTTCATAAAGACAAGAGAGAAGGGAAAACAAGACTGTAATAATGATCTGGAACATCAAAGAGGGGAGGCTGAAAGTTTTTACTTCTTTTTTTTCCTCCGACTCTCTAAAAATCCTCCCCCTCCCCCCTTCTACACAACCCCCTTGCAAATTCTCTGTGGCAGTGGTTGGTCCCTCAAGGGGAGGGCGAGGAAGGGTTGAAGAGCAGAGAGAAAAGAGGAAGCACTTGATAATAAGATGGTTCTTCACCGGCACTCCAGGCTGGAATGAATGGAGCAGAACCCCGCGGGCTTCGTGCACAGATTCCACCCCAGCCAACCCCCAATCCTCTTTCCATTTCTCTCGGTTGGAAAACAGCGCAGATGAAGTTCTTATCAGCGCCAATCGTCGATAGTTTCATTACGGGAAGTAATATCCGCCTTGTGACGGTGCTGGACACCCCTGGCAGCAGATATTCGTTTCGTACGAAATCCGAACAAATTACTCTTCCTCCGCGGAGATGAATAAAAAAAAGGCCGCCAACCAACGGAAATCGCTGGGAACATTTCCCTTCGCTAATATCTATTTGCCGGCTATGTTTGAGTTATTTAGTACAGCTTTTCACATTTCCGATTAAATCCATCGGAATAAAAAAAAACAAGTGGTTTTTCCGAAATTAATATTTTATTCCGGGAGTCTGCATAATAGGTATTTTTCACAGTACGGGCTTAAACGAGATATGAACCGATGAGAATCTGTCGCAATGCGCAGAAAAGAAATGAACCAGACTGGGCAAACCAACTTCCAATATATTTACAGCGGCTGGGAAGTCTCTTTTATATCAATGATTTTTTTTATTCTAATTCCGTTTTAATTTTTCTTGGACAGATATTAAGTTCGTAGTTCTGAAAGTTAAAATTCGTTCGCGACGAAGCATCTGAGGTTCGAATCCCAGCAAAACCATGAACGGATGCACCATAATATAGTGAGAGCAGTCCCGACATTTTAATTACTAAACGATAATTTACTAAATTAGATACAGTCCTATGGTCAACCAAGGCCCACTTTCCATTGGAAAAAAAAAAATCTGAAACTAAATATGGCACGACCTGGACATTAATGCTATAGGATGTTCAGACACTTAGTTGTCATATGGGTATCGTATCATGTTAAGCGCAATTATGTCTACTCTAATTTATATGGTCTATTCGCGGTTTCTTCACACTTTTGAAATCAAACATTTGAAAAATCACCCCATGTACGACGTGTTTAGTTATTTCCTAAATACGCCGTGTATCACAAGCGTGTTACCTCTGTTAATATAACAGAATCTTGTCTTCCACTAAATTAAAGTTGTGTCTGTATTTTATGCATAAATTATATTTTATTTACAATACATGTGAATAGAAACAGTGAGAAAATGTGTGTGTTGGTAGCGCTTAAAAAGAAATTGTTCTCCTGGAAAACATAATTACTACTGAGTGCACACGAATACGGCGCGTTGTCTTTTGGTGTGGTTTTCCAGACTTAGTTAAGCTTAGTTTGCACGAGGGAGGAATATCCTGGAAGTAGATCGTTAGCAGGGCTTCAGAAAAGTGTGAAGTAACCACGAATAGATTAAATATATATATAAAAAAAAAACTATGGAATACTTTAATGTAAATTTTTTTTTTCGGAACACAAATGAAAGCCGATATTTCGTTGCCGTGTCATAAATGTGGTTACTGAAATATAAACTTCGATGAAAATTGTTAAGCCAGCAGAAATTGCTGTAAGTAGTCCTAGGTTTACAATATTTATCCTTCTGTAAAACAGTGATTTAGAATATAGCCAAATTCTGTATCCTTCCTGAATGTATTGTTGTATTAAAATCCTGTAGTCACCACTTACAATTCTAAGGAAACAAAACACACGCTAAGTTTATGCTATTTGATATCGTCGTTTGTATAATTCCTTGTGGACAGCCCTCCGCGACGCATCACGCGAGTTGGGGAAGATTTTAGCTGGCGGCCTAAGACACTATATATACTGCCGCAACCCAGCGGCCGGCAGTCTTTGACGGAGGCCGTCTGGCCGAGTGTGCGCGAGCGAAGTCAACTGTGGATGACGACGGGATATTGCGGGACGACGGCGAGTGAGGTGTTCGTGGCTTGAATGGACGAGAGGGTGTGAAACCGACGAGTGAAGCCTACTGTGCGCGAGGGCGCTCGGAGGACTCTAGAACATTGCGACTGGCGGGACATGGACTGAACTGAGATGGGACTGAATGGAAGTGTAATACTGATTTTATTGCAAATATTCGAACTGTCAAACATGGAAGCATAAATTATAAAATAATTGAATAGGTTGATACACTGTCTATTGGGACTGATCTTTAATTATTTAATTTCATTGATTTCTTTGTTGTAATTATAAATTTTATTAATTGGTGTCAATTGTAAACAGTGAGTGATATCAAGTTATTGTGAGATTTTGAGTTCGAGAAATTTGCTGTAGTGATTGTAAATAAAATAAGGAAATTATAATTAATTCTTTTATTTATTAAGACCTCCGTCCCTTAACGAACTTGGTATAGCCCATTTAATTTCTAGAGAGAGAATTGTAACAATATTATTTACTTGGGATTCCTTTAACCAGAACAGTATAACTCGCGTTCGGGAGTCGATTCGGTCCCGGCTAATCGCACTGTGGTAGACGGGGCAGAGATGTGCGTGCGTGCCAGGTTTGGGCTTAGGATCTGGCCAACGGTCGCATTAATCCTGGTTTCCTTGCGGTGGGAGGACGTGATTCCTCTTCCCAGCTTATTGGGAGACCGAAGAGCGGTGGTGCCTTATGGCTAAGAGCGCTGCGACAAAATAGAAACGTGCGTTGACCGAGAGGTCTTCCTATATGTATGTATGCAAAGTGGATGGGCGTTATCGAGTTAATTGCTAGCTGTGAAAAGATCGTCCTTCGGAGGCCTTTGTCCCACAAATACAGTAACCGTATCGCTAAGAACGAGTCACTTTGTGGAATACGTTTCGCGTGACACTGTACCTCCCCAGGGGAAAACACACCAACTTTCCAAGACGAGGGGCAGGTACAGACTTTCTTACACAGCACAGACAAACAATAACTCCTGCTGGAGCATTATTTCCAAGACGAGGGGCAGGTACAGACTTTCTTACACAGCACAGACAAACAATAACTCCTGCTGGAGCATTATTTCCAAGACGAGTGCACGTACAGAATGTCTTACACAGCACAAACAATAACTCCTGCTGGAGCATTATTTCCAAGACGAGTGCACGTACAGACTGTCTTACACAGCACAGACAAACAATAACTCCTGCTGGAGCATTATTTCCAAGATGAGAACAAGTACAGACTGTATTAAACAGCACAGACAAACAATAACTCCTGCTGGAGCATTATTTGCAAGGGACGCCAAAATCCGCCTCGCTAACGACCTCATTTAACAACCAGTAATTCTGAGCAGTTCCGCCTACGACGTACGTGTGTGTGTGTGTGTGTGTATATATATATATATATATATATATATATATATATATATATATATTATATATATATATATATATATATATGTGTGCACGCGCGCGCCCACAGCGCAACAGACCGAGTGTGCATGGGCCATCACTTGACCCCGTTACAAACAAACGAAACGAAAAAATAAAATCAATGCGGATCTATGAATGCGCGAAATTGCTCTTGACAGCAATGATTGATGGGCGTGGCACGTGACTTCCGTGTTTTTATCGGGTCGCGCGCGCAATGTTGCGCACAAACACAGACTTGTTCCGTAAATCACAAATTAAAGGAATAAAAAAATACACCTTGTTTTGTGACCCCTCAATCCGTGACGTTCTGTTTGTGCGGCAATTCAGCTTTGGTCCCGACAAATTTATATCAGTCTTTCACACTGTTAAACTCCACTGGCGATGATACTATTGGTAATATAATTCACATTCAACTGAGTGCGGTATTAGCTTCAACAGTGTCTGTTCAGCATATATGCTAGGTATTCTAGTTTATTTTTAAATAACATTGGGCTTCGTTACTTAATAACAAGTTATAATTGGTGTACATTTTTTTTTAAATTTATATTATACATTATTGAAATTTATGTCAGGATGGTGTTATACATAAGCAAACAACATTGACATTTAATAACACACAAGTACATACATAACTTACGTTCAAATGTAGAATATATTTGGCAAAAAGGTCACCGGAACGCAGAGCAATAGTTTGAATAATTTCAAAGCCGCTGGGCTGTAATAACGAAAAATTATTTTTATCTCCAATACTGCAGGATGTAATGAGACTACCTATAGTGATAATTTATGTACAACCTTTAAAACATTCGCCATAGAGTCACTTTCGGTATATGTTGCATTTTTTTTTGGTATAGATACTTAACTTCTGGTATAGCTCCGCCTAACAGGGTGAAAGAGAGAGACAGAAAAACTTGCAAAGCATCAAGCACAGGTTGCTGGCAGGCACTCCCTCCCACCTGCCGTACCGCCGTCGTCCAATTGTTTCCCGTCCCAGGGAGATGTGACCCGACATTGGCAGAGCTCCCAAGTCCTTAGGTTACAGCGGCGCTGCTACAGAGACGAAACTTAAAGACTACGAAGCAGCAGGCATGACGGCAATACACCCCCCCGGTAACCCGGCCGTCTCGTGATCTCCGTGGTTCAACGTGGCATGGCGGAGTCAGTACTTGGATGGGTGACCATCCAAGAAACGCTCCGTAGCCTAAGGCACATACAACCACGCAGCCTTTAACCCTTTGAGGAGCATGCACGTACATGCTCGGGACTACAGTCATATGGACATTTCTTTGCTCTTGGAGACAAAACTAACATTCTTATAGTTTTAGTGTTCCGCTCTACTTTATCGAAATACAAGTAAAAAATTACAACTGGTCAACGTTTCAATTCGTAAAAATAAAACTGTTTTTTTTTCTATTCTTTCTCAAATGAACACAATGGGCTGTAAAACAAGTTACATCCTTCGTGAGACACTAATTGGCGCACAGTGAACGCGCGAATTCATTGGCCGACGGCCAGCCAATAATAATAAAACTTGGCAGAGTGTAGTAGGCGTACTCGCTGTAGCCGGGACCAATAGGATGGCAAGTGGAAATACGAAGATCAACAACACCGATATGCCTGTAATGGAGAATATAGGCAGCTCACTTCTATCTTGCCCTCAGTAACAATAAATACGTGCCGCCCTCAAAGGTTTAACACATTCAGGACTGCACACATCTACTATAATTGAATACAAGTTAGAAGTTAATCACCTGTGTACACCACTGCAGGAAAGTCTATTCTGTTGGTTTCTGTATTCCCACTTGCCACTCTTCTATTGGTCCACACCACACTGGGCGTGCTTACTGTGCTCTACAATGTTCATCACTGGCTGGTTATCAGCCACTGGGGTCTCAGAGCTGATTATGTTCCAATCAAATGTCTCTTACTGTGTGAAAGGTTAACAGTCAATCGTGTCCTTTTATAAGGGCAAGGCTAAACATGCAATTTTTTTTTGCAGGAGCACTATTACTGCTAGGTTGTATTGGTCTTGTAAGATCCTGTTAAATACTAGCGGGACAATGGCTCTATAACCATGCGAGTTTTATTTTCAAGGACGACGAAACGTTTAACACTTTGAGGTCGGCACACTTATATTAGTTTTAAAGACAGGCTAGATTATAGTTACCTATGTCCACCGCTGCAGGGATCAGAAGTTATATTGGTCACTATTGTAACTTGCCATTCCATTGGTGACAACGAAACCAGTCTTTCCGTATTGGCCAGCTGTGAATCAATGCAGTGCCGAGTGCATCGTTACCAAACAAATGTTCTTTCGTGTATAACAGGATGTACATACCATCATGTTCATTTCATTAACTATACAAAAATTTGTCGTTTATTTACGAAGATCGTTATTGATGTTGTGTTAATTCCAATTTAAAATCCTTATAAAATAGGAAACGTATCAGGAGCAGCTCTGTTTTTTTTATGTGCAGAAACAAATATTCAAACATGTTCCGGGTATAGTCCTCAAAGTGTTAGACTCGAACTCAGCTCGAGCGCAGACCAGCATCCCCCAACTCCCTATCCCAGAGTGGCAAGAGAGGGTAGGAAGCAGTGGAGACTACTCACCGAGCTGGAAGTACATCTTGGGCTGGACGTCGTGCATCCAGGCGCGGCCCAGCGAGAGGTAGGCGGCGGCCAGCAAGACGACGACCGGCCGCGGCAGCGAGGCATTCTGCACCCACCACATGGCAGCGACCACTCACTCCTTCGCTCGCACTGCCGGCTGGCCAGCCGCCATCGCGCTCCCCTGAAACACAGCGACACACACAACCCTCGTCACTAGTCGCCACGGCTATGGATTCAACACTTACAGTAGGGATAGGAAGATTTCGCTAATTCATTTCAGGTCGAGATAAGACGTCCGGTACGCGCATGCTGAAGTCACCTTAGCTGTTGGATCACAGAACGTTAGATACGTTAGATACGACTCTCATCCAATAGCAGACTTGCAACGAAACAAGTAGCGAGTGCCATACTACCAGGTGTGGAATAACACTGCCTACTCTATGGAGCAGCAGCCAATGAACACGCTTCTGAGTGTACGCCGGACTGTCGAGTCTACCCTACAGGACATTGAACTCGCGAAATTTTCCTATCCCTACCAATAAGTAGGGATAGGAAAATTTTGCGAGTTCAATAACCTGCAGGTTAGTTAGTCTCAGTCCTCTGCATACTGGAGCCTCAGCTGTGTATTCATTGCAAGTTTGCTATTGGCTCAAAGGCGTGTGCCGGGCGGGTCTAATAAACGGTGGTCCAATTGCGAAGGTGATTTCATTATGTATGTGTTGACGTCTATCTTTTCGCGAAATTTTCCTCTCCTTACTTGTAGGTAGAGACCTGAAGAATTCGCGGATTAATTTTGGGACAAGCTAGAATTCTAATCAGGCGCGTTTACATAATTTGAGCCATTGGTCCGCACGATGTTTGGCACTTCCTGGAGAAAGGTGTCCAATTGTCGCCTTCCACTGTGACAGCAGACAACCAATGTGCTGTTGATAACGCATATTTGTACATAAGACTGTCGAGTCTAGCTTGCAGTTCATTGAAATCGCGAATTTTTCAGGTCTCTGCTTATAGTTAGGGATAGAATAAATTTCGCAAATTCATTTCGGGACAAGATAGACGTCAAACACATATACCGTGAATTCACCTTTTCAATTGGATCAAGGTTTATTATACACGCCCTGGACGACCCTGAGCCAATAGCAGACGTGCGAGGAAACAAGTAGCGAATCCCTTACCGCCAGGTGCGAGGTAACATTGAGGCAGCAGCCAACAGACAAACATCTGAAGCCCTAGTGTACACAGGGCTGTGGAGTCTGGCTTACAGGTCACTGAACTCGCGAAATTTCCCGATCCCTACTTAAGAGGTAGGGACAGGAACATTTCGCGTTTTGAACGAGCTGTAGGATATGTTCCACCGTCCTATTTATTTCCGAGCGTCAATTTTCTGTTCATTGGCTGCTGCGCTAGTGTGTAGCCAGTTCTACCGCAGGCCAGGTGGTGCGAGATTCGGTCTCCGTTTCCTTGCAGCTCTGTTATTGGCTTAGCCATCACATGCATGTGGCTAATACAGGAGTGTAGCGGAGCTGGAACGCACCGGGACGGCGTGCCGGTACTGCTTGGTAAGATTTTTGTTATTTTTCCTCTATTTCCAAAAACCAAAAAACCAAAAAACGGGAACTATTACTTGTGTAATGTTGTTATTTCACAGCACTCGGGTATTATTTGAGCTCCTCGGAAAGTAGGGAATTTCAATCGGCTTCTTACATAATCAACTCAAATGTCTTTTAAATAATACCGCCTCCCCAAACCCTTCTATTGCTGAAAGAGCACCTAAACCTAAACCTAGCCCCCCCCCCCCCACACCTAATGACCGGTGCGCAAGATATCACTATCCTTATCTTGGCGTTGGATATTTATATAGGAGCGTTCCGGGACTGCTAATGATCCAATGGCAAACGCAACAGAAATACTCATGTTTTTTTTAAGTTTAGCACTTTCTAAGATGAATTCGCGAATTTTTCCAGTCCCTACGTTGCTTGAGGCACTTTTTAAATCAACCTTTGAAACATGTCACAGCCCCTACCTGTATACATTTTAACGGACTCACTAACCAGCACATGCCCAGTTCAGTTGGTACCGACGGAAAGAAAATAGTTCCACCACGCATTGGCGTTGAATTAAGAGTGCTAGGTAAACATTTGTGAATACTGCAATCACTTTTTTGCTGTCTGTTTTAATTTAATGCACGTTAGTGTAAAAATGAGAGAATTTCTAAAATATTTACTTTTCCAAAATTGCGCAGTTTCACTTTACCGACACACGAATAAAGTGATCAGGCCTTTTGGCAATGTTAATTCTATATATGGCGGAATAATACAGAGTGTACATACAAGTAGATCTCAAGCAGGGCTTTCAAAAACGCCCAGTTAACAGTGAACAGCCAAACATTACTTGTTATTAAAGTTTTAAAACTTCTCAAGCAAAATCAAATTTATTATTTAACAAATCTTGATACTCATCACTATTCAACTAGGACTTCAAATCACACATTCAGCACAATGCCACATTATGTGAAAGGGGTATGTATTACTCAAGTAGGCATAAATTCAAAACATTACCCAATCACACAAGAGAACAGAAAAATGTAATAACATTTACAAAATTGCTTAAGTCATTATTTGAGTCACAATATTGTTATAAGTGAAAAGAAGCTGATGACTACCTTATAAGCTTTTGGTATATTAGTAACAAAGTTGTTATTAGCTATACAATAAGATTGAACCTTTGGTTTGTCAAGTGCTCTATGAATAAATTTAAATGTTAATGTATTTGTATTAGACCTATTAAGTGGTCAAGAGTTTATCTTTATTATAATGTGTGAAATTATCGATGTGATGATTGTGAAATATGCATTTAATGTTTTACACAATATGTATATTATTTGTTGTAATGTTATAGCATATACTTGTTGCTGTACATTTGTACACTGACTAACTCCATATCTCCGAGAAACATCTCATTACGAGATACAGAGAATGCGAAATTCCATTAATCAAAGTAAGCAAGCGCTTAGGGGATGCACCACAGAAATGTTGTATGCCAGATTTACTACGAACTGCACTATGCAAAACTGGCAACCGGTGCAGCTGAATCAGGTTCCACAAAAATAGAGGCTGTAACTCTATTATCTTTACTGAGTATAGAAGCAAAATGTTTTAACCAATTACGCCAAGAGACAGTACACCGTATATGTGGGCACTCAATTGTATGATATTTAACATGAGACCAATTTCTTACCGGGCATTGTCTTCTCCGTGATTCTGTTCACATTAATTCTAAATAAAATGTACGTAAATTCCCATTTTATACAAAAATAGTTACTTTTGTGTCAAACAGACGTTTAAAAAGCTTCCTATATATGACATATTTACATGTAATACATGGAGTGATTTTTCAGAGGTTTGATTCGAAAAGTGTGAACTTATTGCGAACAGACTGTATTCTCTTTCTTGCAAATACAATGAGCTGCAATCAAACTGAAAAATTAAAATCAAATGTACATTTACGAAGTATAGCTTGCGTCTCGCAGGAATTCACGAATTGGTTGTAGATAGTTCTGCGCTGCATTACGTATGTAAGTATCAAACAGGAAATTTTCGCAGCAAGCAAAACTTTGTTCGATGGGTATGCAGATGCTTTCCAACTTACATGTCAGTTTTCTACGAGTCGGAAGTTGCATGACTACGCGAATAACAGAGAAACACACGGTACGGAAATTATGTTTGGCTAACGTGACTTCATATTTCTTATCTCTTTCTTAGCTTTTACGATCTTGCTGGAAAATGATCGCAAAGAACTGATAACCGGCTGCCGTCATTCGCGAAGAACATTTCAGCCAATCTCCGTATTTTCGCGTACTACAGAGATCAAGTCATTTGACATGATGGAATTTTTATAATAGTGCCCTGAAACTAAACAGCCAGTTTCCACATATTTTCTAAATGCACAACACAGATAACCGAACTAACTTTCCCACTGATTTTAAAATAGGCACAGATCAAATACCGTCATAATTTTGGCAAGAATTTTACATATTCCTACATCAACGGGGAAAAATTACACAAACTTTATGTGAGTGTATTACGAAGCTCTTGCATGCTTCTTTGGTGCCAAATATGAGTAATCTTCACAACAATAAAATTACGTGTATTGCGTTACGTGGGAAATAAGAAACTGGAACAATGATTCTAAGCCTAACAGTTTCAATCCGAAATTCTCACACCACTTGAATTTTGTATTATTATTTTTTAGTGAAAAACTATTTATTACCTTAGAATGTGGCAACTTAAACGCGGCAATTAACACACATTGTTGTTTTTTTTTTTGTGCGGAGAAAAGAGTTTCTACAATACACAACAGTATGGCAATGTAAAATAAATCCAAGCGACTTTTAAATGCGCAGCATTGAATCTCTCCATGATCTGTGTTACGACAAGGCAGATAAGATAAGTGTAAGTCTTACTCATAGTTGTGTATTACGTTACGTAATAAGAATGAGTGTTTGTCC